>JARYHS010013630.1:385721064-386401078 GCA_031002005.1 Vandiemenella viatica
AAAAAGATCAGGAACTAAAAAAAATCTGGCACTGCAGCTACTTTTGTGGGTAAATGGGTTGCTTACAAATATTTGGAATTTCTTGCGGATAGAAATAAAGTGCGTCATTGGTTCAGAAAAAGGATTTTGTGACATACAAGTATGTTCAAACAAAGTTTTATTTTTTATGTAGTAATAGGTGTATCTCTATTTAGCGTTTACCACAATTTTAACATTATTTAAATATCACTTTGCCACGGAACAATTCCATATGAAGACACAAAATAGTTAGCAAATTCCTGTCGAATAATTTTTCTTCAGTGGACGAATTACGTGCCGTTTCTGTAATGGCAACATTACTGTGCCTGCGTTTACGTCGTTTCTCGAAATACCTGGTATTAGTTCACCATTGTCTTCAGCATCAAAGGTACAGGGCGGCGTATAGAATTGTCTTGAAGAATTGCTACGTCTGCCGAAATTGTATACAAGGTGGTCAGAAATTTACTGATCGGCGGGTAAGGGCAGTATTGGGGACGTTGCACTAACGAAATAAATACCAAAAAAATCTAGTAAAAGTCGTACAGTTTCTGAATTATCCGCAGCTAAAGTTGGCCAGTGAGAGCGCTGCGCGGGCGAATTCAAACAGCCTTCCACAGGCGGTATTGCCAAGCTTACTCGAGGCATGGGACCACCAAAGAAAACGAAAAGAAAAACTCTCTTGGGAAGCAGAGATCGAACCCGCAAACTTCAGTTTGAGAGTTTCCCGTCTTACCGTTTACGCTGCCAAGGCACTACAATTACTATCTTTTTAGAAGCCACTGGAGCGGACTGTTAGTATTCGGAATTAATCGGTAGGCCTAATCCGCGACATTTTTCGGGAAGTCGGTGGTGGGGCTAAGGGATTTTTTTTTTTATGAGAATTGGTTTTGAATTAGTTGATCTGCTTGCTAGATTAATCTTTAACTTTTGTACAAAAATCGTTTAGTTACTGGCACAAAAAAAAAAAAGATTCATCTGCAAACTTAACTTATTCGTTACAAAGAAGCTTCTTTTATTCTATGTAATCGTATTTGACTAGATTTCAATCACAACATTTTTATTGATTAAATTTAATATTCATGCTACTATTTTGCAACAATAAAACAAAAAACAATAAACTTTAGGAAAAAAACCCAATAAATCCATTACCACCGTTTGTAAGGGGGAAGGGAGTAACTTCTGAGTTGTTAGCTAAAGCAGTGAGGGAGCCCATTTCCAGTGATGATGGGGTCAGGACTGTGCCTATTTTAGGTTAGGGGCTGCTGGTGAAGGGACAAAAATAGATTATCAAAGTGATACTGACTGCAGATTCATGATGGGGAAAGTCACAGATGTTAAAGAAATAGATGAAGTGGCTGAAACAATAACTGACTGCGGTAAAAGTGGGAAAGAGGAGATAAATTCTGAATATGTAAAGCTAGTAGTAAGGGTGTTAATGGTAAACTGCAGAAGTATAATGAACAAAGTAATCGAATTTGCAAACTTAATAGAGATACACGAACCACAAGTAATAATTGGGGTAGAGAGTTGGTTAAAAGAAGAAGTACTAGACAGTGAGGTTTTTCCTGACGGTTACAGAGTGTACGCAGAGATAGAGGAGAAATTAGTGGAGGAGTTTTCATACTAGTTAACAAAAACTACCACAGTTCACTGGCGTTCATAGATCAAGACCATGAGTTACTTGGGGTAGAGTGTTTACTGTTTACCGCAATGGAAGAATGGCAGAAGAGGATGAGGCTCTTGGGGAGAAATTAAATTCATACTCAGATTTCAGAGGTGAGAATAGAATGATCATCATCGGTGGGGATTTAAATTTACCAGGTGTAAACTGGGAAGGAAATAAGATAAATAACACAAGGGAACAAACATTTACAAATATCTTAATAAGGGAAGGAGGACTTACACAAGTGGTTGAGCAAAACACTAGGGGACAAAATATTTTGTATATATTTCTAATTAAGCCAGATGAAAACCTTTTGAGGTATCAAGTAATTGAAGGAATAAGTGATCATTAAGCAGTTTTGATGGATATTAGAGGATTCAGTAAACCAGCATTCAAAATCGAAGGGGGAAATAGGTAAAATAATAAAAAGGCACAGGTTTCGAATTTGAAGAGATATTTCAGAGAACAATTCAGCAAATTGAAGGAAGGCTCAAGTACAGTAGAGTCATGGCGAGAAGAGTTCAAGGAGATAATAAGAAAGGGGGAAGAAAAATTTATTCCAAGGCAGAAAATAAAGAGAAGTAGAGAACCTATGTATTATAATAGGGAAGTGAGGAGGTTAAAGAGGTTGACAAGAAAATAACATAACGGAGTTAAGAGACAGCAGGGTAGTAGGGAATATTTAAAACAACCAAACAAGGACTTAATAACAGCAAAGAAAATGGCTAAAGATGGGTTTATGAAGAGTATTGTCAGTGCAGGAGGACCATTGACTGAAGCATCTAGAATTTTCTATGGCTATATCAGGAAACTGAGGGGAAGGGAGGGTGTAGAGACACTTATAGATAAGGATGGAGAAGAAGTTACTGACGATTTGAAAAAGGCAGAGATTTTAAGTAACTGGTTCAGTGAAAGTATTAGGGACAAAGAATCAGAAACGGGAGGGTCTAATTCGGGGAACCAGCTTAACAACACAATTAGAAATGACGATAGTACAAAATTTGATATTCATCCTGAGGAAATCATGAAGGAAATAAGAAAGCTGAAAAAACATAAAGGGGCTGGTGTAGATAATATTACTACAGATATCTTAGAGATAGCCGGATGTGACATTGTACCTTATCTTGAAATATTATTTAAATTGAGTCTGGATACTTGCTGCTCACCACAGGACTGGAAAAGTGCAATAGTAGTACCGGTACATAAAGGAGGGGTAAGAAATACAGTTGAGAATTACAGGCCAATCAGTTTGACATTAGTGGTAGGTAAATTAATGGAAAGATTGATATGTGAGGAACGTAAGTGGTTTACAAGCAGGCAACATGGGTTCAGACAAGGATATTCATGCGAATCTCAGTTGGTGGGATATATGCAAGATATTTCAGATGAAATGGACAAGGGAGGCCAAATTGATAGTGTAGCACTAGATCTGTCAAAGGCGTTTGACAGAGTAAGCCATAAATTGGTTGTAAATAACCATTGCAGTGGATGAGAAAGTGATTTGCTGGGTAGAAGAATTTTTAAAAGGTAGAAAACAAAAAGTTAGGGTATGAAATGTAGTATCAAAAAAAGTAGAAGTAAAATGAGTGTGCCACGGGGTAGCATATTGGGACCATTGGTATTCATTATTCTAATGAATAATTGTGTTGATTGTTTACTATCTGAAATTAGATTGTTTGCAGATGACATAATGCTGTATAAAAGAATCATAACGATAGAGGACAGTAAACAGTTGCAGGGTGATCTGGACAGGATATCTAGTTGGGTTGGTAAACATGGGATGAAGATAAAAAGATAAATGCAAAGAAGAGTCAGCTTATTCGATACAGAAATAAAACACAAAAGGTTAATTATGAATATAAGGTGGGGAAAGAATTGCTTGCTGAAGACTTGAAATGTAAATATCGTGGCATTACTTTTGATATCAAGCTTAAATGGGCTTGACACATTGGACAAGTGGTAGGAAAAGGTTTCAAAGTTCTGTACTTGTTGGAGAGAGTGATGAGGGGATGTACGGGAGAAGTAAAGGAACTGGGTTACATAACTTTGGTGAGACCATTGCTCGAATATGGTAGTATTATGGGACCCACATTTTACGTATCAGATACAGGAGTTGGAGAGGGCGCAAAAAAGGGCTGCTAGATATGTTTATGGTAATTATTGCAGAATGCAATCAGTGACGGATATGATAAAGGAGCTGAAATGGGAATAATTGCAAGACAGGAGGAGGATGAGGAAGGTCATGGAAGTGTACAGGGCGTATACTGGCGATGAGGCATGGAAAGATATTAGAGTAGGTATGAAAACCAGTGCATGGAAGGGAAAAGATGACCATGACCACAAGCTGGCACTCGATTTCAGGCACAAGGGTGTGGGAAGATTCTCTTTTTTAGGTGTCAGGGATTGGAATGACTTACCAAGAGAAATAATAAATAATTTACCGAAAACATTGAGAGAATTTAAAGATTAAATTTTTAGAGGGCAAATGTAGGTGACTGCAGGATAGGGGGAAGATGGGTTTGTAGGGAAATTGCCACCGGATCCCGTGCTCCTTTGCAATTAAATTAAATTAAAAATTAAACCCCATAGCAATTTACAGTAGGTCTAACATAAACTATTTACAATAGATTAACTGTATACATATCATCAGAATAAATTATTTACAAGTCATGACCACAATTATTTACAACCCATCCCACCCTCCAGTGCACTGTAATATATACACATCGATAAACTCTATATTTAATCTCCATTCATATTCACTCAGGTTCGGACTTGTACCCTCAAGGTAGGGTCTCAATACCGTCGGGGTAAATATAGTTATCATACAATCTAGACAGATCCAGCTTGGATACTTCAATATCGGTAATTTTATGGAGGTTAGATTGGTAACGATGTTGGGTTTGATACTTGGTGGTGCTCCATTTAAACATTCAATGTAATCTGCTAAGGTGAGTTTCCATGTAACTGTTCGTGCCAGACTCTTGGCCCTTCTTGAGGTCTGGTTAGATTCTAGTCGGAATGAATAAATTTTCGACCTTAGACCCGCAAACACCACACACAAGAAACCATTCGCCTTGTCTTTTATAACCCAACAACCTTCTCATTATAGGGTTCTATATCGAAACGATTGTTGGGTTTATATCCAGACGTGTCGAATTCCTCCCTGTTGTGTTTCGTTACCTCATACAGATCACAGTCATTCACCAAATAGATGAAACTGTCTGTGTCCATATAAAATAAGTTTGGGCGAATAAAATGCGGAATGGTGAATTCATAATGAAATCGATACATCCGCAGTTTAGACAGATCGAGAATTCACATCTCGACGTAGAGCAGCTTGTTGAAATGTACCAGCACTTTCACTATCTCGAGTCTTTCTCGAAAATAGTCATACGCTTAAAGTGTGGTGAAGCTACGTGTTTGCGGGTACCGCGCCGACCCGCCCAACCTGTGCACAATTCTGCGTCGTGGTGTTTTCTAATGTTCTCCATTGTTTTCCCAAAAATTGAATTGTTCATAAGTTGGAAAAAGTTTTTCTCAAAACCTGACTTGTCTGACTGACGAAAACACGTGTTGAGAGAGATGTATTCTTTCAACCATGCTGACTGATTAAAGGTTATTACCCCGTGTACCGTGCCCAACTTCATCCCCAAGCCTACACATTGCTGTAGGACTCGGTAATGGAGAACATACCGAACCTTATCCTCCAGCGTAATAATGACCTTGGGTAAAGTAGATCCAGGGGTGGCTTTGTGGACTGAACATGGCGGTAGGTTTGCTAGAAAGTCGTGTTTATCCTGGGGAATCGTCAGATCTACCTCTAAAACGAAACCCCTAGGAGAGTCGGCTGCTACACTTATGAAGTCTATGCTAGCAATATGCTTGGCCATTAACCATCGAAACCCTCCAGAGAGTAGATACTCTGATATGTCCAAGCCATACAGATTGTTAACATCAAAATACATGATGATATTTTCAGGTGCGTTGTGGTTGTACGCCTCCATGTACCGGTTATTTGCCTTGGCTTACCTATTGACGCACTGGCAAATACTACCACAAATTCGATGTTCGAAAAAGAGTAGCATGTCAATATCTGTCAGATGATCCAGCTTAACACGGGTTCTCTTTAACATGGCTTGCCATGAAAGGCATGGAGCTGTGAAATAGTGGGTGGGGTCCAGGGTGTACTTATCCAAACATACAGCCCTAAATTTTTCAAACAGATCCGCAAGTAGCCGTACATATGTCCCCATGTACAGACTTGCGTATTGACCAAAGTTTTCAAACTGAGAAATCTGCCACACTTGTGTCGCGTGTTCGTAGTCGTCATCCAAAATTTCAGACTCCGACAACGAACTATAAATTTAGACTTTGGAGGGAATGTGGCCTGTTTGAGCTTATCCATCGAATCCATGTATTCATAAGGGAAGACCCCTATTCGCTTAACTAGTTGGAACTACTCGAGTTCCGTGAAATGCGCACTGGTAATGTCCATAAAACGGGGCTCAAGGGTTCCAACCTGTTTATCTAATGAGGACTGTAAGAAACGGTGTGAGTCGAGAAACCGCAATGTGATTGACATATGACTAACCCTTTTAGAAAACGAAATGTAGCGTTCAGTGTTGATGGGCGGGACATCCATCCCATCTTTATCGAGGTGTGCTAAGGCCCTAACAATGAAGTGCGCATCATACCCAGACAAATTATGGTAAAAGATGGGTATGTAACTTTGATTTTTGTACTGTAAATTACTGTTGTTGTGTGGAGCCCATCTGAATGCACCTGTGATGTGACAATGATCGCGAACCTTAACGGCGCTCGGTGCAAAGCTGTCACCACAGATGTGACTTACCGTAGCAACGGTAAATTGTGCTTCATCGTCAGCCGACATTGCAAGAGGTGTGAAGGCATTGTAAATTTCATCAACGTCACGGGAAATTTCACAAGTTGTACCACTAGCCACGTCTCAGGGTTTCCCTCAGAGAATGAGTCCAATCAGTTAAGCTGACAGTCCAATGCACAAATGACCTGGTATGCCGCTGCAAAAGGGATGTGTTCCTGGACTGCTATGGAGTGAGAGGCGTTGGGGTCGGGTCTGCACGTATCAAAGAGTTTCATGAAACATTCAAAGTTCGCGTAAACGACGAATGATACAGGCTGTTGGTGCACAAAATCCTCAAACTTTAAGGTTTTGTCTTTGTCACATGGCAGGACGACTCTTCAGCATCCACACTTGCGCAATCAATCGCATTACGGTTCAAGAGATCTTCGCCACTGAAATGCTGCAGACATCTATCACATATGAAAATACGTCCATTATACTTTGATATTGAAGAACTAACTAGCCGCGACAAGTTCTTGATCCAGCAGTAGTGAAACTTATCGTCACCCTTTGTAATCAACAACATATTAATGTGGAAACCACGTTTGACTGCAGAAAGATGGAGGTGGGCTAAAACTCTATATTTTCTATCTTCTGGTTCCAAGCCGTAGACACTGATCGAATATTCAGGATTTTGCCTCTCAAATTTAGGAATGTTTGACAATTTTAGGGAAGTCTATACCTTCAAAATGTAATTCGTACTTGGAACGTACTTTAATATAATGATTGACTTTATAAGCGTGATCGTCCACCTGTTCGTGAAATGCTAGGATCGTCCAATGAAAACAATATTCACCACTGTTATAAACATTGAGAATTGCTTCCTTTGCTTGGATATCGGACGGCAGTGCTGTAAATGAAGATCCCCGATAAAGCGGTTCGAATTTAGCTACAATGGTGCCGAGGGTGTTGATTTATTCGAGGCATTTGCCACTATCGCGATCCTGGAATTCTCTAAATCTCTTCTGGATATCTTGAAACACATAGACATACCATTCTTCCAGGGAAGTGCTTAATGTGATCTCGCGCATCTTGGGCATAAAAAAAATATGGGTGAAGTTAATGTCTCCTTTCTTCTGAATTTTGAAAAGGCAATCCAACCCCACCTGGTATTTTATAGCCGGTGTTGAAGGATTTGAAATAATCGCGGTAATCTGTTTTTCAAAACATGTCCTGATATAACTGATTGGGTCTTTAAGATTTTCAGAATTTTGAACATCGATATGGATTAATATATTCCCGTAAGCACTCGCCCTGACAGTTGGCTTTAGACGTGCAGCATCCGGCATATCTGTTTGCCCCTCATTAACGCCGTACCCGGTTGCTTGCGTGTTGGGCAACCACAGGGACGAGGGTTCAGAGAGCCGCAATAGGCAACAGCGTCACCAGCAGATCGTCGTCTATTAGGTCTGCCCATGGGCTAGTGCTTGCCAGAGGCATGTCCTCCTCCGCTGGCGTGAATGTGGGTATGCCCCACAACGCTTCGAGGTCCGGTGGTGACATTGGTGTGTAGCCATCTGCAAATAGAAAACAACAAATTTTTAGATTCGTGGCTGCAAGTATAAGGCAGATATCAATAAAAAAAAATGAAAAAAATACATTACCTGTTGCTTTCATCATTTTGGATGTACCATCATCCGAAACTAGATTCATTTTTGGACAAATCTCTGGTAGACCTGTAACAAACGAAGATAGAGACAGAGATACTTATACATTGATAAAATAAAAATAAGATTTTACACTTACTACTAGCAAAGAAACCAACTGGTTCATCAATGAAGAGCGGAGGCTGTTCGGTAAAATCTGAATCAAATAGATGGAGTCAGACATACACATACAATATTTCTGTACAGTAAACATTTTAAAATAATTAAAACTTACTAGTAGTGGCCTCTACTGGCTCAGGACAGTCTGGGGGAAATAAAGAGAAAAAAAAATTCTTAATATCTAGCTAAATCTTAAACTAATTCTGATAAGAAACCATAATTTAACTTACAATTTGAAAAGTACTGTGCCAGCTCAGAAGAGATGGTGACAGGCGGATCTAGACCAAAATGAAAATTAATTTATTTCAAGCAACAACTTACCAATCACAGGTGTTGCATTGGAAATATTCTCCAGAGTGGAGATCTCGGGAAGACCTACAAAATAAAAAATATAAATTTTGTAGTACAAACCACATGAGAAAATAAACCACATGAGGAAATAAATTTATTTCAAGGATAAACTTACCACCCCCTAGCCCCTGGTGCAACATTGGAAATACTGTTCAGGGTGGAAATCACAGGGAGAACTACAAAATAAAAATTACATTTATAGTAGCAATCACACAAGAAAATATCTACAGGAAATAAATTTATTTCAAGTAACAACTTACCAATCACTGGTTTACCATTGACTTTATTGTCCAGAGTGGAGAGCACAAGGAGACCAACAAAACAAAAAATATACATTTGTAGCACCAGTCACACGAGAAAGCATCTACATCAAATAAATTTATTTTCACCAAAAACTTACCACCCATTGGTGCATCACTGAAATTATTGTCCAGAGTGGAGAGATCTGAAAGAGGGAAAAAGAAAAATCAGTCTTAATATATTTCTAAAGTTTAAACCATTACAGTTAACAAAAAGGAAATGAACGTAAAGTATGCGAAACAATTCTCTATATCCTTGGCAGAGAGCACGAGGAGATCTGTAAAAATAATTTCATAATTTCATATGTAGTAATAGTTAAATACACACACACTATAATTATTATTTAAAGTAATAAAACATTACCTGCATCAGACAGCGATTGGGCCATTGTAGCAACGTTCGAAAAATCAATTCTATGATAAGTTCACACGGTGAGCGACAAGCTAACACTGAGGCCAGGACATGGTAGGTCAGGGCTATTTATACCAGCAAGCAGCCGCATTCCCTATTGATATTCGTGATAGACGACACGTAGCGGTGGCCTGTGACGTCGCTAACGGTGCGCCGAAAATAAGATGGCGTGTGACACTTGTTGGGCAGCTGTCTGTAACGTCACGCAGCCATTTGTAATAGGCCAATATCTCGCTGTTCGCCTGCGGCGATGTGTCAGGACTGAGGTTCCTGCTGTCACGTCCTAATTACCGACAGCGGTACAACCCGAAATAGCATGCGGAATACCAGTGAAAATTGAGGTCACGGGGGTCACCTGCGGCGCGCACTCCGGCAAGCGGCGATATCTGGCGGCCACCACTGGAAACTGGGTCGTCGAATAACGGGAATTGGCGTTGCTCCCTAATTCTAACACTAATTGAGATAGCTGTGTTGTATTAACATTTAAACTATTAAGTATTGTGCTTGAACGTTCGGACTAGTGGTTGTTTGTATGATCATAAGCAAAGCTCATGAATGTCTGATGCTGAAGTATATATTTCATATCTATACTATAATAAATCTGTAAGCAAGCTGCGTGTGTCTCTTTATTTGAAAGGGAGCCCTGCAAAAACTACAGCAGCATTTTGAACGGGGTTTTCAAATTTTTAGAGCTAATGGTCCGTATCAAAATCTGTGAAAATTGCTAATGACTCATATTTACCAAGGGATGTAGAAGATAGTTAAATACATTTCTTGCACAAAAAAACTAATAAACGTAACTTAGAATTCTGTTTAATATTTTGACTTCGAAAATTTTGTTTTCGTTTTTCTTAATTACTGTAAATAATTAAAATATCTGAATCAGATGTAATAATCATTACTAATACTTCATTAACTGTAAAAATTATGCATTTGAAGCGTTTGAGCACAGACTGATATACTGATCTCTGGATTGTTTATATTTGTCTTTGGCAATATATTCCAGGTTTCACGTATTTTGATAAGTATAATTTCAAGGAAATCGTTACTCAAACCGCTACATAATGTATTAACTCTTCAATAAGAATGACAGAAGTGTGATATTTATGGTAAGAATTTTGTTCTTAATATAGATTGTACAAGGTTTTCACTATACTGTATCGCCGCAATTTGATAATGATAAACAGTTATGTCGTTTTGCGGTATTTCTGGAGACATCGCAAGTAAAATCAGCTATATCTACACATCCTTGTGCCGTTTGTGACGCTTTTAATCTGCTCCAGGCCGCATTTCAAACTAACGACAAGAAGAAACTTTATATGGCGATGCACCAATGTATTATTCCGCGAGTTTTAGTACTCTTGCAGTTCGAACTGAAGTTGTGTTTTGAAATTAATTCCTATAATTTATGCTGGGCGTACTTTGAATCCTGAAATCCTGTCATTACAAAAAAATGTATTTAGCGATGCATTTCATGCGTTTAGGTGTATTTGCATCGCTTGATTTTTAAACCGTAATATATCAGTATAGATTGTGGTTAGGTCGAAATGCAGCCTGAACAACAATGTTCTTGGAACAACAAAAGGCATGCGGAATTCAATTATTGTTAATAATTAATAAGCTACTTTAATGAATGCAATGTTAGTGATGAATTGTAATCGCCAAAACAAAAAAATCCGCTGTGCACGGCCTGCCTAATTTCCGTGTGGCAATGGCGACATATTTTTTTTCTGGTCTAGGCCGTATTTCAATCTAACCATGTCAATTTTGAAATATGATGAATAAAGATGGCCAGAAGTTCGCGTGGATGAGTAGAAGTTATAAACAAAAAATACATTTTATTTCCTATGGCATGAGAATGTACTACATATTGGCCAGCAACTTCAGATTCGTTGTTTTAATACAATCGTTGGCGGCAAAGATATTTTTACAAATGGCCGTTGAATGCATGGAGGAAGGAATATATGGAGACGACGCAAGGAACCTTCACCACATACTGGAGTGAAACCGGGTGGAGAGAAGTGGGGAGGGGAGGACGCCATATTGCTTGGCCGGATAAACACGGGAAATAGGTACAAAAACCTCAAGAGAATCATAAGACAACCATGGTACCGTAATTTGATGATAGATTCTTATGTAACACGACGATACAAATCGAAAATAAAGAATAAAAGTTTTCGATATCTCGCTTAGTTCGCGAGATATACTACCTCAAAAGTGAGGTTGTTAGGTTATGAGGGGATTCAACAATAACCGTGGGGCCGCAATTTGATGACGAATTCTTATGTAACTCGATGAGTGAAACTGAAAGTAAAGAATAATTTTTTTTTCATATCTCGCTTAGTTCTCGAGATATTGTACCTTAAAATTGACGTGGTTAGGTTGAAATGCGGCCTGGACCAGAAGAAAACTTTCGCCATATCCATATTTGATGATTAATTCGGACGTAACTTAATGAGCAGGTAATTCTTTTTAACTTGAATAACAAACTGTTTATTTCTACAGTCCTTAAATTTTAGTTGATGTTCAAATAGGGTATACTTTCACATTCTATTTCAGTAATTGATAAGAAAGATTTCAAAATCTAGAAATATGGTTGTAGACATATTTTTAAACAGAAACAAGTCATTTCTGAAATTTTAAATATAGAATACCCGTAAGTCAATGTTTAGAACTTTTTAAACAAATTATCACTTCAAAAGACCTCATAGTTTCTGAGCTTACTTAGAAGATATTGTACTGTTAGTGGCCTATATAATTTTGCTAGCAAAATCAGTGCATTCATATTACAGAAGCTAACAACTAATAATAAATAAATTGTTTGTTCTCTTCTGGTACACACCGCATTTCAACCTGCTAACATTAATATTGCCGCTACAAAATCAAACTATGTAGACACATCTAAACACAAGAAATGCATCGCGAACTACATTTCGGACAACAAAGTTTATTTAATTACGTTTAGTAGTTCGCACAGCACAAATTATCACAATTAATTTCATCGTACACTTTTAGTGTAAACTTAAACGTGAGTAAAGCATGCAGAATACTATATTCACTGTGTCACGATGTAAACATGACCGGCTTAAATTAAATTTTCAACACTTGTCTACAATAAGGCTAGCTTTTCAGGGGCAAAATAGTATCACATGCTAATTGTCTACACTACACCAACAAGAATTTGAGAACGATATGATCCTATTCAGAGCAATGAATAAATTTATAGCGAATGGCCCTAATGTTGCAGTTACCTGTCAGATACTTCAAGAACGATAGGAACAATGTGACTTACTTATGAAACGCTATTCCAGGTTTTTTCCTATCTCGTCTGTTTGTGCAACCATATGCATCACAACTTGGCATTATAGAAAACTTTAGAATATTAGAAAATGAAATATTCTCAGCAGCTGACACAGTGCAAACAGCACAATGTTTTGGTAGTCCTACGATGTCCGCCGCGCATGCGCAGTAGGAAAGCAGTTTTTTCATGAGGTTTCACGGATTTAGCGTTATTTCCTCCATGGTTGAATGTACTATCAAAACTATCGCAGACGGTAGCTTTCGTGTCGCCTTTATGACTAAGGTACATTTGTTTTTGTATTAATATACAGTTTCTATCCTCTGGAAAATGTGTCTCAAATTATGAGTTAAAATATATGTATAACAAAATTAATCGAACTGTAGTATGAAAACTGAATCTAAGGTAATAACTAAAAGAAAGGAAAATCTTTAAATCTTTTGCTTCTCCAAGATAATATTTGATACTAAACTAAAAAAAAGCTCAGTGTATTTCTATACACGCCAAGACCCACGTGTGCGAAGCAACAGGTTAATGCTATTTTTAATATAAACTTGTAAAGACGATTGTTAAAATAGTTTTTGTCAGGTGTAACTTCTTTCTGTTCAAAAATTAATGAAAAATCCTTAATCCTGTGTTTTATGCAAGTTTCAAAGTATTAATCTCAAATTCATTTTTTCTTTGTTTGTGAAAATAAAGGATAAATTATGATTTATTAAAAGTCTTGTAAGAATTAAGCTTTGCGCCCACTGATCCCCGCTTATTCTGTTACTATTTCATTTATCTCATGACGACTAATTTTATTTTCAAACTCTACATTCACAATATAAATATATCAAAATTTCTTTCAGGAATGGAATACTTTATTGATTTGAATTCAGTATTGAATTTAATTAATTGCGATGGAGCACATGCTTTGGAGGAAATTTCCTTAATCTAATTACACCTTTCTTATAGCTGTCGCCAGATTAATTGGCGGGTCAGTGTGAACGCGCTGTTGCCGTACTTGGGGACAATATCGCGATGCCCTCTCTTTCTATAACCTGAAAATTGCAACGCTGTGCGGACTGTGTTGCCTAGTCCAAGCGTCAACAGCTCGCTACCCACCCCCAAACCTTCCACCTCCCTTTCACAAAAAATGTGTGAACCTGAGAATCGGAATTAGAAAGTGTCAGTGTGAGTGTGAACTTGCTCGAGAGAGGATATTTTGATTTTTAGCGATTTACGATTTTTACGTGCGATTTAAATAATTCCTTTTGGTTATTTATTAATTATAGTAATTTAGTGTAATAATTTTACCGAACAAAAAGTGCAGTAACTTATAATTAGGGAAATTTGGCAAGAGAATCTTGCTACTAAAAATGTATACTTAGGAAGAGACTTATTCTCCTATTCCAGGTGTTCCCGAACTAACGACTCCCAACAAGACGAAAGTCATCGAGAGCAGAACCACCGCGGCTGAAGCAGACAACAGAGTAAATCTATCATTCACAATGTTTATAAATATTTCAAATTTCTTGTGGATAATGATCGAGAAATTTTGTCTTCTACATGTACGCTAGTAGGAAAAGACTTGAAAAATATGGACGTACTTGATATTGATGAAATAAAAAACTGTAGTGATTTGTTACCGCAAAAAACAACCATATTGCGAAAAAATTAGGGAATGGACAGGCTATTTGCGCTGCAGCTTGTGGTTGTCCAGCGCATGTGTCGTGAGGGAAAATAACCTACGTTTGTTTACCGAAAGAAAAATATGAAACAATACAGCACTCTAACAAAGCTTAGTGACTTTGACAGTCCTTTGTCAGGAGGACAGTACACGAATTTTACGATAGTGAAGAGTGGTAATATATAAACAGAATATTTTGTCGTTGATTATGCAAGTTTTTCAGTGCAGAGGATGACAAAATAAAATTTTGATTTTAGTTATAAATATACAAACTGAAAATAAAATGTAACACGTGGACTTTTAGCCACAAAGAAAAGAAGAGTATTTCCATAAGTTTCCTTAGTCTGTCGAGAATTTTATTTTTCTACGCAGATAATAGAATTATAAATAACAGGTCTTTTGAAACCTCCAATTATATTAAACGCATCTGCAATGCATAACTTTCTTAACGAAATGACATGCATCAATATTTTATGACAGAATAGTGATCATAAATTACTTAAAACACGTTACAAACCATTACTACAAGTAAAGAGGTGAATACAACTGTTACGTGCACGGCTTGGCAACGGCGCATTGACGCCACCCGCCAATAAATCTGGCCACAGCTATAGTATTTATTATTAGTTTACATACTTTCATTGCTAAAATTCCTCCCCCTCTACTTTTGCAATTTGAAAATTTTAATTTTAAATTCCTTCAACGGTTGTAGTAAATTATTAATCACTTCCCTGAGTAACGTATTCTAATCTTTGCCACCCTTACCCACAAAAGTTTCCAAATCCGTTATGCATAAAATCCAATGCCAGCTCTATGCCCATAGTCAACTTTTCCCTTCTAGGCACTACTCCTAATGGTCGACCAATATCCTTCCCAGGCACATCACCAACATACACCTTGTACTCTCCCAGCACTCTCTTGACCCTCTCCTGTCGTCCAATGACTACGAATCCAGCTCCTTTGTCATATCAGTTACTTAATGGATCCTGAGGCAATTTGTACAAACAAATCTAGCTGTTCTTCTTTGCACTCCCTCCAACTGCTGCATTTGATGGCCGAAATTTGGACCCAAACTACACCACCATATTCAAGTAATGGTCTGAGTTAAGTTTTGTAAACCAATTTTTTAACTCCTGTGATGCATCCTATCGTCACTCTCTCCAGTAAAATAAGGATTTTGTAACCTTTTGTTACCACGTGCCAAGATATTTACAATTTAAGCATTCAACAAGCAAGTCTGTGCCCATGCTGTAATCATAAACAACTATTAGTTTTTTAGCTGTGTACCTAATAAACTGACTTTTCTTGACATTTATCTTCATTCAGTGTTTATCTACCAAGTTAACTATTCTATACAGCTCACCATGCAGCTGTTCAAAGTCTTCTCCCAGAATGATCCTATTATATATCATTAGGTAATCTGCAAACAACCTAAATTCTGATTGTAAACCATCATTCATTAGAATGATGAATGGCAATGGTTCCAATACTCTACCCTGTGGCACTTTCATATTCACTTCCACCTTTTCTGATAATGCATCTCCTACTTTAACGCTTTGCTTTCTGCCTTTAAAAATTCCTCCACCCAGAAAGCCAATTTTCATCCACTCCAACAGTTTTCAACTTATTTAATACCATTTTATGGCTCACTCGGTGAAATGCCTTAGAATGATCAAGGGTTACACTATCAACTTGGCCTCTCTTGTCCAATTCGTCCCAAATATCTTGAATATAGCCCATCATCTGAGGTTCACATGAATATCCTTGTCTAAAGCCATGCTGTCGGTTATAAACTAGTTTCTTTCCTTATAGACATTTCTGATGTAGTTGCATACCAATTTATCCTTGGTTTTTGCCTATCACTTATGTTAAACTAGTTGGCCTGTAGTTCTCAGCACTATTTGTCGTCCCTCCTTTATAAACCAGAACTACTATCGGTCTTTTCCATTCCGCTGGTAAATTTCAAACTCCAGACTCATTTTAAACAAATTTTTAAGGTAAGGTATAATATCGTGCCCCACTATATTTAATACATCTGTAGTAATATTATCTACACCTGTACCTTTGAGCTTTTTTAGCTTTCTGCGTTCCTTCATAATTTCAGGAGGATTTATTTCAAATTTTGTAGTTTCCTCGAGACGCTCTTCTGATTTATTCCTTCCTGTTCCAGGATGATGGTCCCTAATTGTGTAGTTAAATCATGCACTAAATATCTCTACCATTTCCAAATCCCCAGTAACATCTTCTCCATTTTTACATACAATTCTCTGAATACCTTTCCTTCCCCTCAGTTTTGTAACTTAGCCATAGAAATTTCTAGATGCTCCATTCAGTGGTCCCCCTGCACCAGTAATATTCTTCATAAAACCATCTTTAGCTTTCTTATATGCTGTTGTTAATTGCGTGTTTAGATGCTTTAAGTATTCCCAATTGCCTTGCTGTTTCTTAATTCTGTAGTGTTCTCATCTCACGAACCTCTTTAACCCTCTCACCTGTGTAGGCTCTGTACTTATTTGCTAGGCATACGTTCTTTTTACTTTTAAATGTAACACCTCTCCAAAAATTTAGTTACACACAATTTAAAACACATCATTGGTATCGAATCAGAATTCTCTTATTTTCTACGTCCCTTTTAAATTTACTTTTAAATATATTTAGAATTAACTCCCTTGGGGAGTTTATTCTAAAACTTAACCCTTTTTTTTAATGGATCTTACCCTGCAAATGTTATTTTACTCGCTCCCTGAAATAGCTGTTTTGATCTCTTGTTCCATATTTGTGTATGTTATGGTTAGTTACAACAGAAAGGAACTAAGAGAACAACACTATGTAACCTTGACAGGGTTCTTGTTTTGTTGTGTGGCATGGCACAGCATCCACATTATTTCATCAGATAGGAGAGGTAGAAGGAATGGAAGGATCTCTGCTTGATTTTCCTGGGACACACTCGGTGAATAATACAGGGTGTTCAACAAAGTTTCAAGACTGGTCTCACATCAAAAATTTTACCAAACATTTTTGTATAGCGAGCAAAAAAGTCTTCGAAATACGATCCTTGTGATTCAACACACCGCTTTTAGCTTCCTGGAACTCTTCGCACGGAATGCCGTCAAGGGACATGGTCGAAGCCTCGTGGACCGTTCTCAGATAAGAGACAATCTTGAAACATTGCGAACGCACCATGTTTTATTATTTATTACAATTAATTAACTACAATGAAGACCTGCCCTGGATCAATTTCCCAATACATCTATTCCTGCATTCCAGGAATTTTTCGCTGAAGTCTCCTTCATGTTTGAGGTAAATGTTTAGCATATATCCATATTCGTTTGGGCGTTAAGCCTTTGTCTGGATTGAATTTGCTGCGAATGTGTACACATCAGTGCTACAACTGTTGTTAGCCCTAGAGGGAACCTGCGGTTTAACGTGGAGTATCACCAGATAGGGGGGGGGGGGGGGGACGGCTCCGGAAATCCGGAAAAACACCTCCCGTAATTTATGGATGCCCCCTAGCGTTTTGGCGTACTTCACATTACACAGCATGCTGTGCAGAGGTAAATATCGGGTTAAGGGTTTATGAAAATTCCCGCCGAGACAGGGATTCGAACCGGGGACCATCCGATCTCCAGTCAGATATCTTGGCCACTGAGCAACGAGGCTGGATGTTTTTCCAGTCTCTGCTGACTACCTTACGCTAAACTTTTCTCATCCCCCTGTTCCTGAAACCAAGTTCTAGTTTATGGTGAATGACATATTTTCCTTTCAAAGTACTACTTATAAATGTAATAATTCACCTATATACGTTCACTCATTATCCCTTATATGCGCCTTATAAACTCGTCACTCTCCTGCTTTCTTCCAGTGATTCCAATGCACGCTCATATATAAAATTAGTTATTAATTCCGTTGAACGTTAATTTTAGCAAATATGAGAAATGGCATTCTATGCAACATACCTCTACCTGACGGAGCGTGGTGGGTGAGCGGTAACTCTCTGGCCTTGTATTCGGGAGAACGTTGGTTCGAATCCCCTTCCGGGCATCCAGATTTGGGTTTTCTATGGTTTCCCCAAATCACTCCAGTAGACCGCAATAGCTTGGAACAGTATTCTAGCAAAAGAGGTAGTTCCTCTTTTTTTCGGATGTTTAATTCGGATGTATTTGCTATCAATACATCCAAAGACATTAATAAAATTTCACCGCTCCTGGAATACCACTGCTGTTTCCATTTTTTTAAAACAAAATTAATAACTTGCAGATGTTACTGATAGAAATTTTCCATGTCACATCCATAACTGATGAGTCACATTGTCCTACTGTGCAACATTAAACATTATACCCAGCTACTGGTATAAAACACAAGTCTTATGAGATCTGTGTTTTCTTTTAGATGTATTTATGAACTGTACACGGTTAACTATGTTCACTTACCGTTCTTCTTCTGGGTTGCTGTGTAGCCGGAAGTTTGACTTACCAACTGCGTCGCACTTTACTCCTTTCTGTAGTCATGCGGCGGTAGTCCTTGAATTTATCAGTGTCATTTCGTACATGCTCGCCGAATTTAAATAATTTTCCTATGGAACTATCTTCATAACACCTGTACCTTTTCTCTACGCCTGCTATTAAGGGAGCCAAAACAAAAAATCATCCTCTGAGAATCACTATTCTTACTCCCACAACACAACTGCTACTGCTTCCAGTTCAGGTGTAATTGGTGCCAGTTTAGGTAGTCACGACGGGTATTTATTATTTGTCGTATGGCTAAGCAACTAATACAATACATATAAATATATACAATGACAAGAACGTTGACAGCCATCCTACATCGGGTTGGGAGAAATACTGATCCAATAAAGATGGAACCTTTAAGGCACTCGTTTGAGATAAAAATTGATATTGGATCAACAATGAAGAACATTATGTGATAGGATAGAGAGGAGAGAAAATACACATCTGCGATCGATAAGGAAATTAGGTCACACCTCGCAACACTGGTGTAGAATATAAATTTCGATCATTAAACACGAATCGATGAGTGACGAAACGCGTTCTAAAGTAAGTATATCATCAACAGCATTTGCACTGTCATTAGATAAAAGTAGTACCACTATAAAAAAGGGAAAAATTAAGTGGGAAAAAGAAAGATAAAAAATGGGTGTGTAGAGAAATTGTCACCGTAGAAAGGGCTCCACGTAATTAAATTAAATTAATTGAAAGAAGTAGAAGATTACATACATTGTTGGTTGATTTTTGGCTGTCGGCAGGATAACAATAATGATGCTACAGATAAGTACAATGTTAGGAAAAGTATTTTCTATCAGACCTTAGAAATCTAGCTTTAGGAAACTACTTCGAAAAATAAAGAAGAATCTTTTAACTGTTGAAAAAGGGTTACAGTGATAATTCCATGTCCAAGAAATAAAATCTGTGATTTGTTTCCATTTCACAGAACACTGCTGTCGATATCGATTTTTAAAACAAACGAAATATGTAAATATTTTAATTCAACATGGATACCAAAATGACTCCATACAGCAGCGCAGCAAATTATTTGTGTCATGGGAAAAAAATCAGTTGTAACACATAAACGCGAAACATTCTTAAAGAAAATTAGTGAAAATGAATTGCGAATATGTGGGGACTGAAATAACTAGTGATAGATTACTGGTGTCAGAAGTAAAGTGTCCAGCATATAGAGCAACTAGAATTTTAAGTTGTCTGAAAGAAACAATGTGGCCCAGGAAACGTCCACATCGAGATATAAAAGTAAGTTCTAAGATGAGCACTAGAATAAGTAGCAGAGGTAGTTAATCCAAATCTCAAACGGTTAGTACCAGTTTCGGATGGGTAGAGAAAGAGGCAGCGTCCCCAACATAAATTGGGGTGGTTGTATAACTTTCTCCCCCTATCGAAAAGAGGTAGCCTACCGGAATATCAACCTAAACTGCATTTAAGATTGATCTGCGATCGATATGGATATACATCAAATTATATATCAAATATTATTGCCTAAGGAATTGACCGATAGGACAATTTTTGTAGGTTCCGACGTATTAACGTCGAATCATTTCTTCTTCTTGGCTGTTGTGGTTAGATTAAAATGCGACCAAGTACAGAAATTTTTGGGGTTACTGTGCAAAGTACGGCCCAGTAGAAAAAACAATTAATTCGGGTTGAAAATACTACTAGCTTCTTCCTTGGCGCTTATTCTTTAAGGTAAAGTGTACCTGAAAGCTGTAAAACATGTAACAAAGGTGTAATCCGCGCCGAAACATACGTTTACGCACGTTACTAACTTGGCGTCAGTAGAGATCTTGAGCCGCCTGTGACGTAATTATAGTCAGAATTCGGCGTAGCCGTTGTCTTCTTCCCTCAAAATCCTCTAAGCACCATGGAATATTAGTAGTCATTTGGGTCCAGGCTGGCATTCAGCCTAAACACAACACGGTTACGCATATTACAGCATTAGCGGCAATGGACGTCTCGTTCCGTTTGTGACGTCATTATAGTCAGAATGCGAAATGGCGGCCTCCTTAGTCGTTCAAAATCCACTATACACTACGGAATATTAGTCGTAATTCCGGTCCAGGCTGTATTTCAACCTAACCACAACGTCCACCAATACAGCTCTTTGAAAATCAACATGTGTACAGCTTGAGGAATAGCACATTCGCGGTAAAAATGGCTGCCACACATCGGCTAATACCGCACGTAACCCGACGAATTTCACTATATTACTTCTTTCCTACCTGTTTTCTCGACTTCGCGTACACTTTTTCTTAAATAGAAATGCCTAAGGAATGCGTTAATCACATTTTCAACCCGAAATGACAGTTTTTTCTACTGGCCGTACTTTGCACAGCACCCATTTTTTGGCTATGTTGTCCGGTTCACTGAGTCCACTTTTAACAGCGGCCGTGTAAGTTGCATGTACACCAGTGATGTACCATTTTGACAACAAGAGACATTATAAATTAATTTAATGAATTTTCTTCGTGCCCGACACGAACCAGACAACATAGCCGAAATTTTGTATATTATTTTAATGGCAAATGGTATAAATCATACGTCAGCACTATCATAACCCTGGCGCTGCAATTTAAGGCAATACTACGATATCCGAGTCACTGAAATTTTATGAAATTAATGGTTGATTCTTATATATCTCTACAAGATAAATCGAAAGTAAAGATTTTTATTTTTATATATATCTCGCTTAGTCCTCGAGAAATCATTAATAGGTATAGTTCCTTATGGTTTTGGTTATGTTTTTCTTCTGGTCCAGGTTGTATTTAAACCTAACTTCCACAGCTAGGAAGAAAAAACACGTATTGCGTATGTTAAACATGTGGTTCTTAGTAACATACACGAATTATTTTCTGGTCCAGGCAGCATGTCAACCTAACAATCTCATTTTTGAGATATGATATCTCAAGAGAGGTATCAAAAAATTGTATCCTTAATTTGTCTCGTTGAATTACAGAAGAATTCATCAATAAATATGGCGTTGATGAATTTTTCTGGTGCAGGCAGCATGTCAACCTAACCACCCCAATTGTTAGATACGAAATCTCGAGATCTGAGAGAGGTATCAAAAAATGGTTTGTCCTTTCAATTTGTCTCGTCGAGTTACAGAAGAATTCGTCATCAAATTTTTCCCCTGGTCCAGATCGCATTTCGATCTAACCACCTCAAATTTGAGACAGTATATCTCGAGAAGTAAGCGATATTTATATATATACTAGCTGGTACCCACGACTTCGTTCGTGTTTGTAAAGAATTTGTATTGACAGCTACCGACATCTAACAACCATAGTGCACGACAGGAGATACGATTCTACTACCATACACAAACACCAATGCTCTATGTTATGTAGTTTTGGCAGAAAAGTGACATTTGCGGAGGCACATGTCTTTCGTCGAAATACGAAAATATCCTTGACCGGCCACTTTCAACCACCATATCTCCCACACTACCACAGTTACTGAAATTCGGCCGATGTTGTGATCGAAAGGCGACTCTGTGTTACTACCACACACAAACGCCAGTGATCTGCGATAGATAGTTTTAGCTGAAAAGTGATACACCATGACACATGCGTCTTTGGCAGAAATATGAAATTGCCGCAGGTCGACCACTTTCAACCCCCATATCTCCCACACCCCCATAGCTACCGACATCTAACAACCATAGTGCATGACAGGAGACACGATTCTACTACACACACAAACACCAATGGTCTATGCTATGTAGTTGTGGCAGGAAAGAGAAGTATAAGAAGACACAAATTTTTGATCGAAATATGAAAACGCCATGCATTGGCCAACTTTAATCATCATATCTCCCACATCCCCACAGCTATCGTCATTCGGCCAACGTTGTGCACGACAGGAAACTCCATGTTACTTCCACACACAAAGACCGGTGATCTGTGTTTGGTAGTGGTGGTTGAAAAGTGAAATATATGAAAACACACGTCTATTTTTATATAATATAAGATTATGAAGCAGCAATCCTGGCAAATCCAGTGAGTTAAAAAATTCTGGTGGATAGTTGACGACATCATCTTGGTTAGTTGCGCAATCAACTGATTTGTATATCCTTAATTCACCGGAAATTTCATTTTGAATTTCGAAATTTATTTAATTAACGTCCGTGTTTTTGTCTCTGTAATATAGTTCGGTCGTTCAACCAAAAAATTGACAGGAAATGTAATGCAGCCACTCAAAACGTTTACAGGGATTTTGTCATTACCAATGCCAATGAGTTGTTTTGAAACCATTTCTTCCGATCAATCATTTTGCAATTCCAAAGATAATCATAAAGCGCCTTTGTTTTGTTTTGATTGACTGGCAGTAATATTATTTTCGTTGATGACACGCAAACCTTTTTTTTCCTTCGAACTTTATTTTGGGCAGGCATAGATTAATATCCATACAGTCTAATCAACTTGAAGGCATACCAGAGCTAATCCTAACACGCCTTTGTTTTGTTTTATTTTGATTGGCTGGTTTGTATGGGAAAAGAAAGGTGTTGATTTTACTATTTTCCTCGCAATTTTTACGTTTTTCTCTCCATAAGAACCTTCCTTGTGGATTAACGAAAATATGAAGGAAAAAAAATTTGCCGAATTGGTCGAGCCGTTCTCGAGTTTTGCACTTAGCAACACATTTGGCGATTCATTTTTATTTATATAGAAGATTTTAAAAGTTAGAAAGTATTATTAGTCGCAACCAATTCAATCACCATGAATTCTACCGAACATAGTTTAAAACGAATGGAACCCATCACCACAAGGCTTACCAGAACATTGCATTCTTAAAATAATAGGATAAGTGTGGCTCGATCGTCAGACGATAATGCATACGCTTCTCAACTGAAATACCAGTAATCGATTTTGCTTTTTAGGTATTCTTAATATGCATCCTTCTAAACTGATGCATTCTATTTTCATAGTCGAAACTTTCATGTTAGGCGGCATGGGTATAAATGTAAGCAACTGAACAAATAAACACAAAATTGTTTTCGAGAGAAGCGAAAATTTAAAAGCAACCAAGAAAATACCACGCACGGAGGAAATAATGATAACACGTTATTTTCACTGATCACACGCAGGCATAGATTAATATCCATAGAGCCTAATCAAAGATAATCCTAACGCGCCTTTGTTTTGTTTTGGATTGAGGGAAAAGAAAATTGTTGTTTTTACTATTTTTTCTTCCAATTATTCGAATTTTTCTCGCCGTAAAAACCATCCTTGTGCCTTAACGAACATTTTAAAAAAGAATTAGCCGAATTGGTCGAGCCGTTCTCGAGTTATGCGCTTACCAACACATTTTGCGATTCATTTTATATTATATATATCTATATAATATATATATATATATATATATATATATATATATATATATATATATATATATATATAATTATTCTTCGCTTTCGATTTGTCTCGTCGAATTACGTAGGAATTTATCATCAAATTGGGGCGCCACGGTTATCGTAGAATCCCCAATAATACAGCCAGTGATTTGAATATTTACAAATAATGAGCTTGAATTAATTATAACTATTAGCTATACATTCAGAGTACTGTATATAAATTCAATTCGAAAGTTAAAAATGATCTTTTTGACTAAAAGATAAACGATGCTATTCTTGAGTGAGTCTCGAACAGTTCTTGCATACGCAGCTCTGTTTGCTTCATAGGCGGTCCATCAGTCTTGTGTCGGTGGATCAGCTTGATAATCATCAAAAGCACCTTTCTGATTTCATATGGCTATGCTGTTTCTGACTGCAAACAAGCAGAGCATTTACTAGATATCTAGATATCCCTGCTGAAGGAGGGCCTGTATTTTGTTGGGGAGTTCCACAACATGTCTGATCTACTCGGCTGTCTATTGTGAAGATGCGTCCCAGTGACGTCTGCAGGAGAAAAATATATGGTTTACATTACCAATACGGAGTTTATATGATAACCGTGAAGCCGCAATTTGATGATGGATTCTTATGTGAAGACGAAAAATTACGGTGGGTTGCTATCCTTGAATGAATTATGTCCAAAGTATTCTTTAAAAAATGCAATAATTTCTGTTCAAGGGAAGCTTTGGATCTGAAACACTAAATACTTTAAATAATGGTAAACTTCCTGGATATATTGCTACTGCTAGGAAAATATGACCCAGTGGTGATGGAGCATCTCCACCGTATTGTTGATAAGGAGACTAATGCCTGTTATTTTGTAAATATATTCAAAACGAATGAAATCTTCTTTATTATATAAAAATCAATGTCTGTCTGTCTGTCTGTTTGTCCTCTATGCGCTCCTAAACCGTTAGTCCGATTACGGTGAAACTTTGGTGGGTTGTCGAGTGCGCGTCTGGGGTGGTTCCTATGAAATAAAATTTCCAAAAAAATACCCCCTCTTACCCATAACACCCCATAATTAAATAACACCTACAGATTTTATCCGATTTTTACGGAAATTTGCACACATATACTTTAAAATAAACAGAAAAACACTGCTACATTTGGTTTCCAAAAACGCACCCCCTTTCCCCCTTCCCACCCCTTAATTTTTACACAAACCTACACTTTTTATCATATTTCGAAGGAACTTTGCACGCATATACCATTTAAAAAAATAGAAAAATACTGCAGACATTAGTTTTACATAAACCCAACCCCTCTCACCCCTTCTACTCCAAAACCACCCCATCTTCCCCCTAGCACCCCATAATTTAAAAAACACACAGATTTTATCCGATTTTGATGGAATTTGGCACAGATATACTTTAAAACAAACAGAAAAAAACTGTTTACATATGCTTTCAAAAAACACAACCTCTCTCCCCCTTCCCACCCCCCTAAATGTTCTTTTCTTTGTATCTTCTCTATGCGCTACTAAACCGTTCATCCGATTACGGTAAAACTTTGGTGATTTTTCAAGTGTGCCGCTGGGATGGTTCCTAAGAAATAAAATTTCCAAAAAAACCACCCCCTCTTCCCCATAACACCCCATAATTTAAAAAACCTACAGATTTTATCCGATTTTGATGGAAATTTGAACACATATACCATTAAAATATAGAAAAATACTCTAGACATTAGTTTTACAAAAACCCAACCCCTCTCGCCCGTTCTACCCATAAACCACCCCCTCTTTCCCCTAGCAACCCATAATTTAAAAAAAAAAAAACGCACACAAATTTTATCCGATTTCGATGGAAATTGGCACAGATATACTTTAAAACAAACAGAAAAATACTGTCTACATATGGTTGCTAAAATCCAACCCCTCTTCCCTTTTACATACCTTAAATTTTTGCGAATGTCTCTTATATAAAGCTAGAATTGTAACCCGTTTTTGAAGGAACTTTGCTTACGTGTACTTTAAAACAAACCGAAAAATAAAGTCCATCCCTCTCCCCTTTTACCACCTCCCTCTGAATTTCCAATGATTTTTATTGATACCCACAAGTTTTATCCGATTACTGTGAAACGTTTGTGAGTTGTCGAGTGAGCGTCCGGAGTGGTTCCTAAAAAATAAAATTTCCAACAAACTACCCCCTCTTCCCCATAACACCCCATAATTAAAAAACACTTACAGATTTTATCCGATTTGTACGGAAATTTGCACACATATACTTTAAAATAAACAGAAAAATACTGCCTAAATTTGGTTTCCAAAAACGCACCCACTATCCCCCTTCGCACCCCTTAATTTTTACACAAACCCACACTTTTTATCAGATTTCGAAGGAACTTTGCACGCATATACCATTAAAATATAGAAAAATACTGTAGACATTAGTTTTACAAAAACCCAACCCCTCTCGCCCGTTCTACCCCTAAACCACCCCTCTTTCCCCTAGCAACCCATAATTAAAAAAAAAAAACGCACACAAATTTTATCCGATTTCGATGGAAATTGGCACAGATATACTTTAAAACAAACAGAAAAATACTGTCTACATATGGTTGCAAAAATCCAACCCCTCTTCCCTTTTACATACCTTAAATTTTTGTGAATGTCTCTTATATAAAGCTAGAATTGTAACCCGATTTTGTAGGAACTTTGCTTACGTGTACTTTAAAACAAACAGAAAAATAAAGTCCATCCCTCTCCCCTTTTGCCTTCTCCCCTCTGAATTTCCAATGATTTTCATTAAAACCCACAAGTTTTATCCGATCACTGTGAAACCTTCGTGAGTTGTCGAGTGCGCGTCGGAGAAGGCTCCTAAGAAATAAAAATTCGGAAAAAACCAACCCCTCCAGCACTTTACAACCCTTAAATTAAACATACCCAGATTTAATCATATTTAGACCAAAATTTTCACATGTATACTTTAAAACGAATTGAAAAGTACTGCCTACATTTAGTTTCACCCCCTCATCCCCTTCACATCTCCCTAATTTAGACAAACCCACATATTTTATCCTATTTTGATTGAAATTAGTGCATGTATACTATAAAATATACAGAAAAATACTGTCTAAATATGGTTTCTAATAATACAACCCCTATTTCCCTTTACAACCCCTTAATTTTTGCCAGTGTAACTGGAATCACCGAAAACATTGCATATCCAAGACCAATGCAATAAACTAGAAATTGTTAGAAACAGTAATTACAATTTATACATAATTATCTAATCTTTACTAAATACAAATGTATCTATTTAAACTACCTCAAGTCTAGCAATAGCGAAGCATTGCCGGGTCAGCTAGTCTATCTTCTCTATTATATAAAAATCAATGTCTGTCTGTCTGTCTGTTTGTCCTCTATGCGCTCCTAAACCGTTCGTCCGATTACGGTGAAACTTTGGTGAGTTGTCGAGTGCGCGTCCGGGATGGTTCCTAAGAAATAAAATTTCCAAAAAACCACCCCCCATTCCCCATAGCACCCCATAATCTAAAAACCTACAGATTTTATCCGATTTGTACGGAAATTTGCACACATATACTTTAAAATTAACAGAAAAACACTGCCTACATTTGGTTTCCAAAAACGCACCCCCTTTCCCCCTTCCCACCCCTTAATTTTTACACAAATCTACACTTTTTATCATATTTCGAAGGAACTTTGCACGCATATACCAATTAAAAAAATAGAAAAATACTGCAGACATTAGTTTTACATAAACCCAACCCCTCTCACCCATTCTATCCCAAAACCACCCCCTCTACCCCCTAACACCCCATAATTTAAAAAACACACAGATTTTATCTGATTTTGATGGAAATTGGCACAGATATACTTTAAAACAAACAGAAAAATACTGCATACCCATGGTTTCAAAAAATACAACCCCTCTCCCCCTTCCCACCCCCCTAAATGAATGTACTTTTCTTTGTATCTTCTCTATGGGCTACTAAACCGTTCATCCGATTACGGTAAAACTTTGGTGATTTTTCAAGTGTGCCGCTGGGATGGTTCCTAAGAAATAAAATTTTCAAAAAAACCACCCTTTCTTCCCCATAACACCCCATAATTGAAAAAACCTACAGATTTTATCCGATTTTGATGGAAATTTGAACAGATATACTTCAAAACAAACAGAAAAGTACTGCCTACATTTGGTTTCCAAAAACGCATCTTCTTTCCCTCTTCCCGCACCCTTAACTTTTACACAAACCCACACTTTTTATCAGATTTCGAAGGAACTTTGCACGCATATACCATTAAAAAAATAGAAAAATACTGTAGACATTAGATTTACAAAAACCAAACCCCTCTTACCCGTTCTACCTCAAAACCACCCCCTCTTCCCCCTAGCATCCCATAATTTAAGAAATACACAGATTTTATCCGATTTTGATGGAAATTGGCACAGATATACTTTAAAACAATCAGAAAAATACTGTATACATATGGTTTCAAAAATCAAACCCCTCTTCCCTCTTACATCCCTTAAATTTTTGCGACTGTCTCTTATATAAAGCTAGATTTGTAACCAGATTTTTTTTAAGGAAATTTGCTTACATGTACTTTAAACAAACAGAAAAATAATGTCTTTGCCAAAGTCAATCCCACTCCCCTTTTACCACCTCCCTTCTGAATTTCCAAAGATTTTTATTGAAACCCACAAGTTTTATCCAATTACTGTGAAACCTTTGTGAGTTGTCGAGTGCGCGTCGGAGAAGGTTCCTAAGAAATAAAAATTCAGAAAAACCACCCCCTCCAGCACTTTATAACCCTTAATTTACACATACCCAGATTTAATCATATTTAGGCCAAAATTTGCACAGGTATACTTTAAAACGAATAGAAAAGTACTGCCTACATATAGTTTCACCCCCTCATCCCCTTCGCGTCTCCCTAATTTAGACAAACCCACATCTTTTGTCCAATTTTGATGGAATTTGCACAGGTATACTATAAAATATACAGAAACATACTGCCTAAATATGGTTTCCAGAAATACAAATCCCCTTAATTTTTAACTGGAATTACCCAAAACATTGCATATCCAACACCATTGCAATAAACTAGAAATTGAATGTAACAGTAATTACAATTTATACATAAATATCTATTCTTTACTAAATACAAACGTTCATATGTATTCATTTAATCTACCTAAAGTCCAGCAATAGCGAAGCATTGCCGGGTCAGCTAGTTAGTAATAAAATTTTGACTATGGCTGAGTCAACTAAACACTTTTCCATCATATTGAATTTAACACCTGATGTCAGTCAGATCGAATATCTTTAACACTGCTTTTACTAGAATTACCTTGACACTAATGAAGACGAAGTCCAAGTGCATGAGTGTTCCGTTGCTTACAGTCCGGAAAATGACTCTTCAGGACTTGGTAGCTGGACTTGCTGGCCTGTTTATAGATCATACTCCGCAAATGTTCGATTTGGATATGAACGATTGTCAAGGCCAAAGATATGACAATGGATCCAGTATGATAGGAGGAAACAAAGGTGTCCTAAGCAGAATTTTGAATCGAGTATTTTTTAAATTTGGTAACACCAGGTGCCGCCAAAACATCGGTTTCCTTGTACAGATTTCTTTAAAGAATATTTCTTCTATTCTCTTGATCAACAAAGCGATGGGAAGTGGTATCAAAGTACTTAGATATACTATCGCCAAACAAATTTGCCTAATTCTTTGGAGAATAGAGTTTTTAAGTCTGCAGCAAGACTTAAAAACTCTATTCTCAAGTCTTGCAGTAAGAGAAGCCTTGTCCCTGAGCCAAATCATGGAGCCATATGAGTTTATAATTAGAATGGTGACTTGGTATAATACATTGCTTCAATTAAATATTGTACACAAGGCTATGCATACTAAAAGTGGATTTATGAAACGCTTCACAACTGTTGGAAAACAGCTCTAACTTTGAGAAAGAATATCGGGGTTATTAGTCTGTACTGATAACAGCTAGAGAAATTATTTCTTAGACTGGGGTATATCCTTTTATTAATCTAGTTAGATTCCGAAAAAATAAGAGATTTTTTGAGTTTGAGGCTGTAGAAGAGATAGCAACAGATCCAGAAGAACTGTTTTCGATTCCAGTGACGGTACAACGAATTTTTCGAGCCAGGGAAAAAACTTGAAATTATCGCCTTTCAAACACGAGTTTGCCGCCCGGGGCAGTATGGAGCTATTCTTCGATTTTGCCGCTCCCCTGATGGTTTCCTTTCAGGCAGTAGAGCTAAAGAAAAAGGTCACTGCCACTCGAATTTGCCATTCATCACCCCTTCAAACATGATTTTGCCACCCCCTGAGGTAACCGCCCCCTGAAGTTGCCGCCCGCTGAAGTTGCCGCCCGCTGAAGTTGCCGCCCGGGGCAAGTGCCCCGGTTTAACCCCCCCCCCTCCCCCCCCCTAGATCCGGCATTGTTCGATGCACATGTCACTGAATTTACACAACTATCCGAATTTAATGATACAGTATCATACCAAAATAATTCCTGAAAAGTCGAATTGGAATAATCCTGTGCAGATTTAGAAATGAAGAATAGCTTGTGGAGAAAAATGTGACATATCTGGTTGTGAACAGGTTGAGAAACTTTATAACTGCGACTACTGTTGTTGAGGCTTGAATCAGCAGAACCAATAAAAGTTCAGCTTATGAAACGAAATAGTTGGCAGGGTATATTTCCAGTGTATGGATAGTACTTCGAATTTTGGTAACCAAACCTATAACTGTCACTAAAGGGGAACGAAGTTTCAGTAAATTAAAACTTATAAAAACACAAACTCAAGATAGTCAGATCTTGCATTTTATCTATAGAAAATAATATTTTCCATGGCCAAATGCGAGGAAGGTGGCAATTTAGGCCTTTTGGTTATGATTTTATTTTGTCACTAGCTGGTACCCACGACTTCGTTCGTGTTTGTAAAGAATTTGGATTGACAGCTACCGACATCTAACCACCATAGTGCACGATGGGAGACTCAACGCTATTACCATACACAAACGCTAGTCGTCTGCGCTATGTAGTTCAGGCAGCAAAGTAAAATTTACGGACACACATGTCTTTGGTCGAAATACGAAATATCCTCGATCGACCAATTTCCACCACCATATCTCCCACAATCCCACAGTTACTGAAATTCGGCCTACGTTGTGATCGAAAGGTGACTCTGTGTTACTACCACACACAAACGCCAGTGATCTGCGATAGATAGTTTTCGCTGAAAAGTGATACACCAAGATAAAAGCGTCTTTGGCAGAAATATGAAGTGGCGCAGGTTGACCACTTTCAACCACCATATCTCCCACACCCCCACAACTACCGACATTTAACCACCAGAGTGCATAATGGGAGATTCACTGCTACTACAACACAAAAACATCAATGGTCTATCCTATGTGTTTGTGGCAGGAAAGAGAAGTATAAGGAGACACAAATTTTTGGTCGAAATATAAAAACGCCCTGCATTGACCAACTTTTATCATCATATCTTCCACATCCCTTCAACTATCGGCATTCGGACAACGTTTTGCACGATAGGAAACTCCATGGTACTTCCTCACACAAACACCAGTGATCTGTGCTATGTATTGGTGGCTGAAAAGTGAAATATAGGGAAAAACACGTCAGTAGGGTACTATCGAGCGTTCTTCTTTAAATAGGTCACCAGCCCCGCCCCCTGCCCCGCCCCCCTGCGGCCACTGCCTTATAATTAGAGGTGATTAGGCGCCGCCGCCTGCCCACATCCTGCGGCCTCTGCCCAGCAGTTACCGTCCACCGCCCTGTCATTACCAACCCCAATTCCTGCTGCTGATGCCCAGACAATTTCCGTCATTATCTCGTTTGCGGACTGGAGGTCGTCCACCGCCCCTGATATTACTCACCCCACATCCTGCAACCCAAGTGTCCGCCACAACAGTTCGCCGCGTTGTCATTATGTACCTGGTCGCCCACCCCACATCCTGTAGCCAAAACTCCGCGACTCTCATGGACACTGTATGACCTAGATAAAAATTGTTCAGATACATGACCATTTTTCTGTCTTAAAATAGTAATTATTCACAAATTCATCATTAGCTATGGAAATAATTATCATATTTTCGTATAGTGTGGTGAACAGTTCAAAATTCCGTCGGTTTTAATAAAACGGGTAGGAATTCTGCAAGGTGAAGAAGGGAAAGGGAGAAACTTGGTTCAGGCCTACTCTTCCGAAAGATACCGAACAGGCTTAACGCCCCCATCTACAAGGTTCGGGTAGACGCAAAAGCCACGAAGCAGGGAGTTAGAAGGAGTCCAAAATGGAGTTACATGGTTTATGGACGCACCCTTAGTATAACAAATCTTCAGCTTGCCCTCAACGCTCTTGCCACCCATTCGAGAGGACGTGAGTTCGAATTCCCGTCCAGATTTCGGTTTTCATTGTTTCCGGAAATTACTCCAGGAGAATGCCGGGATGATTCCTTCAAAAGGCCATGGTCGAATTAATTCATTCCCCTTCCCTGCGCTTCGTCCATTCCTGTGGTTAATGGCCTATATGTCAACTAGGCTTAAAAAATGCTTCCCCCACTATATCAAATGAATCTTTACTCTTACTGTTCAATACTTATGGAAATATATCTGGATCTGAGAGCTTTCCTCGAACTTCAATCTTTTCATCGACAGTGATGTATTCTTCAAAATGTTACGAACATGCCGTCATCCCCCCTCGACCGGTAAAGGGCACTTCCTTCCCTTCATTAGTTTTCTGTAACACTGCCTTTCTAAAATAATTTTCTGTCATTATTTTGGCGATTTGAGACCACGATTTGTGACACATTCGTGCTGCATCATGGAGACTTGTCTTTAAATTGTTCTTGTTATCCCTGAAAGAAACTGACAAAACGTTTTGTGTGACAAGACCTCTGTAAAAATGCTTGAGGTTTTTTTATGAAGCCTTTCTATATTGGCCATGTTCGGAGGGAATAAAATAACCTTTACATTATCCATAAATGGAATAGAATTATGTGCAGTGCAGTTGGTGGTAAATAAGGGAACTGTTCTGCTATTTTTACAATAAACTGTGTCAAGCAGGCCTTCTGAAAGCTTTACTGTCACCCAAACCTTTTATTTGATCTGTATGATAGCGGCATTGATTTAACATTTTTTTTTTATTTTACTTTTTTTTTTTTTTTTTTTTTTTTTTTTTTTTTTTTTTTTTTTTACTGCGATATACACTCCTGGAAATTGAAATAAGAACACCGTGAATTCATTGTCCCAGGAATGGGAAACTTTATATACACATTCCTGGGGTCAGATACAACACATGATCACACAGACAGAACCATAGGCACATAGACACAGGCAACAGAGCATGCACAATGTCAGCACTAGTACCGTGTATATCCTCCTTTCGCAGCAATGCAGGCTACAACTCTCCCATGGAGACGATCGTAGAGGTGCTGGATGTAGTCCTGCGGAACGGCATGCCAAGCCATTTCCACCTGGCGCCTCAGCTGGACCAGCGTTCGTGCTGGACGTGCAGACCGCGTGAGACGACGTTTCATCCAGTCCCAAACATGCTCAATGGGGGACATATCCGGAGATCTCGCTGGCCAGGGTAGTTGACTTACACCATCTAGAGCACGTTGGGTGGCACGGGATACATGTGGATGTGCATTGTCCTGTTGGAACAGCATGTTCCCTTGCTGGTCTAGGAATGGTAGAACGATGGGTTCGATGACGGTTTGAATGTACCGTGCACTGTTCAGTGTCCCCTCGACGATCACCAGAGGTGTACGGCCAGTGTAGGAGATCGCTCCCCACACCATGATGGCGGGTGTTGGCCCTGTGTGCCTCGGTTGTATGCAGTCCTGATTGTGGCGCTCACCTGCACGGCGCCAAACACGCATACGACCATCATTGGCACCAAGGCAGAAGCGACTCTCATCACTGAAGACGACACGTCTCCATTCGTCCCTCCATACACGCCTGTCGTGACACCACTGGAGGCGGGCTGCACGATGTTGGGGCGTGAGCGGAAGACGACCTAACGGTGCGCGGGACCGTAGCCCAGCTTCATGGAGACGGTTGCGAATGGTCCTCTCTGATACCCCAGGAGCAACAGTGTCCCTAATTTGCCGGGAAGTGGCGGTGCGGTCCCCTACGGCACTGCGTAGGATGCGACGGTCTTGGCGTGCGTCCGTGCGTCGCTGCTGTCCGGACACAGGTCGACGGGCACGTGCACCTTCCGCCGACCACTGGCGACAACATCGATGTACTGTGGAGACCTCGCGCCCCACATGTTGAGCAATTCGGCGGTACGTCCACCCGGCCTCCCGCATGCCCACTATACGCCCTCGCTCAAAGTCCGTCAGCTGCACATACGGTTCACGTACACGCTGACGTGGCATGCTACCAGTGTTAAAGACTGAGATGGTGCTCCGTATGCCACGGCAAACTGGCTGACACTGACTGCGGCGGTGCCCAACCGCTGCGCAGCTAGCGCCCTTCGACTGCCAACACTGCTGTTTCTGGTGTGTCCGCTGTGCCGTGCGTTTGATCATTGCTTGTACAGCCCTCTCGTAGTGTCCGGAGCAAGTATGGTGGGTCTTACACACCGGCGTCAATGTGTTCTTATTTCAATTTCCAGGAGTGTATGTTACCGAGCGTGTTGGGTGAGCGGGTAACACTCAGGCCTCACATTCAGAACGTAGGTTCGAATCCCCGTCCGGGCATTCAGATTTGGGTTTTCCATGGTTTCCCCAAATTACTCCAGGTGAATGCCGGGATGCTTCCTTCAAAAGGCCATGGCCGAATTCCTTCCCATTCCTTGCTCCCCATCCTTTCCCGTCTCTAAAGACCTAGTTGTTATAGGAGACGTTAAGCAGTTAAAAAAAAGCCATAAGTAAAAAAATATATATTTGCTTTATTCACACCATTCTACTATTTTGAGATGAAGGTGTTGTTTTTTCGATGGATAAAAGTGTTTTAAATGGGCAGAATGCCTGTTGTAATACATTTAAGGGTATCAAAGTGCAGGAAATTTTAATTTAAAGACTGTAATTAACAATGTTGTGAAAACGTTTATGTTTCGAATGAGTTCTTGGCTGTTTCGAATTGTTTCATTTCGTTAGTTTTATGTTTAAATGCTTGCATATACGAGTTAGTTAATTTAAGGTGCACTTTATTCTTTAGATGAAAGATAGCATATTCGTTGTATTAAAATAACCTAGAGTTTGAAACCTAAGAACCGACTCATTTGAAGCAATCTTTTATTTTTCAACTGAAATAGGTACATAAAAAAACACTTTCTAAACAATTAGAAAAAAATTGGAGGCGAGAAACATACATATGACACAACTCGCGGTTCGAAACATACATATGACACAACTCACGGTAATTTACAGTAGTAAACAGAACATTAGTTTTGATTTCTGGAGGCAAAAAAATATGCTTGGATTAAGTAGGTTTTAAAGTAGACTACAAGCCAAATTTTAAAAGGAAAATTGCAACTGTAAGTAAGAATGTAAACTGTTTTACTGCGTAAATCTCGGAGTCTAACTGTCATGCCTGCAAAACTTTTCTGCCTTGGAGCTTATCTTTTTCCATGATCATTCATGAAATTTTTCGTCAGTACCACTATACGAGTCTGTTCCGATGATTAAATGGATCTCGTGTACAACCTCCAAAGGGCACATATTGAACAACGCGATGTGGACAGTTCTTATCCCAACACATGCGATAAATGCGATACAGACCACAGTTAGTGTGAAAAATGGAAGAATGCATACTTTCTGCAGAAACAGTGGTTACAGATGCATAGCATATTGTCGGGGATTGCCACGTATCTAAAGTTGTCATGAACTGCAACACTCAAGAACAAGCTAGGAAAGGTGCAAGCACAAACTTCAAAAGTATATACCTTTTAGGACTTAGATATATTGACAACTTATATATGAACACATCAATGTCAAGGATCATGAAAATATGCGTGGCCTCACAAATATTGACAGGTGTTTCAGAATTTCTTGAGGTTACAGTCAGATCCTCATTCTGTTTCTATTTACCACATATTTTAACAAGGCGTATTGTGGGAATTCGCCTGTAGTGATTTCAGGAAACTATTTTTTTTTTAAACTTTTAAATCTGGATGCTCGCTTCCCGAATGCGATGCCAGAGTGTTATCGCTCGCCCATCGCAAAAGATAGTGAACACAGGTAAAAAAACACCAAAATTATGTAATATTTGCTCCACGAAAGAAGTCATCGATTGACATGGTTAGAAGGTGACTGAGGATGTATCAGTTTCATTAAGAATTCGCAACTCCTCAGTTTAGAAGCCCTAAATTACTTTATGTGGACACAGATAGCTTGGCAGGTAGAGTCCCATAGTAAAAAGGTTGTCGGTGTTATGAAGGACGAGGCGAATAGCACCCTGATTGTGAAGTTTGCTGGGTTACGGGTAAAAATGTATGCATTCTGGCTCGAGATCGACCAAACCTGTAACATTTTTTTATTTTTTTTATTTGTTGAATACCATGGAGATGCTATATTTTGTGCTTAGGAGCATCTCTTGTGGTATAAACTCGTAACCTTTCTCCAAAGCGGAGCCTTCGTGGGTGGATCCTCAAAAATCAGGGCATACGTTAGGTATGTTTTCAACTGGAGTGAGAAACATCCACTTCATTCATAAATGGTTACAACAGCTATCCATTCAACCCACATGCATAGAAAACCCTAATCCGATGCCCAGATTAGGATTCACACCGGTATCCTCCTGAATGAGAGGCCAACAGTCTCGGTGAATTTATAGGTGACAAAAATTATAAGTGTTTGATTTAAAAGTGACATGTTCTTAGCATTAGCTAATCGTTTCCTAATTTGAGTAGCTGTATGGTGCAAATTGAAATTGACGTTTCACGAAATACGTCTTATACCCGTTGCTTCTGACAAAATATTTTTTTTGAATAATGACAACCTATATACCTCGTATTGCTAAGTTTCGCTACACGCACGTTTAAACTAGCATCAGAGGCCAGATTGGTGAACTATGGGACAAGCGGTCTTCCACAAACAGGATTTCACAGGTTTACACCCACCACCACTCGCCCCACAGTACGTGTCGTGATGTACCCTACATACAACAGGCTTACCCCCCCCCCATCACCACCTCCACCACAGCACGTGTCCTTCTATGGACAGGACTGAACAGGTTTACCCCACCACTACTAGACCCTATTTAACGCCCAACCACCTGCAGCGTCAGTGTTTAGAAATGGCCCGCCCGATAATACTGTTCTCGTCAGTGTATCAGCTCAACGCTGGTGATTCAAAGCGTTTGACGATAGGTTTATCGTCCAAGCATGAATTTGATCCAGTAGTGGTGCTCGAAAAAGTGTGGCACGTCACCAAAGTTATAATAACGTATGAAGAATGGAGAGTGCTGACTGAAGTATTTGATGTAATGTCCGATTTGTTCAACACAGACAGCTCCCACACAGACGTTCCAATTGGTGATCACTACGTCTCCTTCCGAATGGTGGCTGGGATAAAATCGGTATGTGTTTATCGCAATTTCTATCCTGCCAACTGTGTGTTCTTCAGAGAATCAACATGGCAAAACCTCCTTGACGTGCAGCCTGCAGTGACTAGAGCCTTGACCATCAAGAAGACGTGGTACCCCCAAGTTGCAAGATATTACAAGGAGTTTGTGAACATTTTAGCCAATAAAGTGCTGCTTAACTATCGGATGGCTAAGGTCCAAAAACTGATAAGTGTGCATATTAATAAAATTTATGTGACTCAAGTGACATACAGCCCCATTTCATCATTGGACTATACACTGCTTAGACATGAATTTATTGCATATAAAAATTTACTAGTATTGGATGATGTTAATAACATAGTAAATAAGAGTTATGATCCTGGATATGATGTTTGTGGTACTACATGCATGTGAAAAGTATAAATAAAAAACACATTGTACATGATTCACTTTGTTTTATTTTTACCCACCATCCATTAAAAAGTCCTTTATCAAGTTATTTTTCATGAGTCCTTCATCACTTACTAGTCTTAAGACCCAATCGTTATAGACACCAACACTCGATAAGACATAAATTTTGACGGATATAAGTACTAAGTATGTGCCACTTTCCACGAATTTTATTAAAAAGTCTGAAAATGTGCAAAATAGTCAGAGAAATAGAACAAAGTATCGAGCATTACAGGGAGCAAGAGAGAAGCATAATTTCGTGAAAAATATACAGTTTCAGTAAGAAGCATGATATCCTATAAATTCCCTTAAATTTCATGAAAATCAGTAAAAATTGATTAAAATACGTAAAATATTACCAAAATTACGTAATTTCCTTCCAAAACAAGATGTCGTTGGTTGACATGACAATTACACCTGCGTGCACCACAGAGTGCAATGCCCAACTATATAATGAGTTTTCATTACTACAACTGGCTACAGAAAAGTGTCATATATGTACAAAAATGTATGTTTTGGCTGTAGCAACAGTTCCCAGAGAAACCTTCACGGCCCCTCCACCACACACATCACATTACCGTCAGGGAGTGCAAAGGATGAAAACTACAGATGTTATCGATCATAGGGGCAAAGGTTAGGAAAACTATGTGATGAGTATTCACAACGCATACAATCTTCCAATCATGATAGGGTGAGCAAAGGAAGAAAGCAAAATATGTGTGCATCACAGAACTCCATGTATTCGATCAAAGGTGCTGACATAACGTATCAGACACATTAACGCACACACAGTCATAACAAAAACCACTATCATGAAGTTGGGATAAGTTAGTGTAAGTTCAGGTTAATTCTTATTTTTCATAAATTGGGTGTGCATGTGAAGCGATAACTTTATACAATGAGAATGGAATGCACTAGAGGTTAACACGTAAGCTAAGACATAACATGCTGGGCCTGCCTTACGAAGGAATGAGGTGGGATAAGTTAGTGCAAGCTCAGGTTAACCCTTATTTTTTCATAAATTGAGAGCGCGTGTGATGGGAAATAGCGGTAACGAGAATGCGATGCACTAGAGGTTAACCGCAGTTTTGGTATAAGAAACCATGACACCCTTGCACTAATTGAGGTTATTGAGGTTAACCCCAGTTTTGGGCTCTCTTACTTCTCCTATTGCATCCGATCCTATTTTTATATTTAATCTAGTAGTATTGGTATCATTTCTGCTATGTTTCATCACTTTTGTCTTGCTTTGATTTATATTCAGTCCAAAATCTTCCTTCAGTATTTTGTTCATGCCATTCAGTAACTTCTCAATATCCTCAGCACTCTCTGCTAACAAGACAATGTCATCAGCAAATCGTAGCATACTGATTTTTTCTCCCTGAAAACTTATGCCACATGGAAATTTTTCTTTGACTTTATTCATTGCTTCTTCTATGTACAAGTTGAATATTAACGGGGATAGACTACAACCTAATCTCCCACCCTTTTTAACTGATGCATGTCTCTCGTGATTGTCTACTTTTATTATAGCCACTTGATTCTTATATAGTTTATAAAGTATTCTTCTATCTCGATACTTTAGACCTGACTTCTTTAAAATTTTGAACTTCTTGTCCCACCTAACATTATCAAATGTTTTTCTAAATCAACAAATGCCATAAAAGTATCTTTGTTTTTCTTGATCCGCCCTTCTAGTATTAATCTTAAAGACAGAATTGCTTCCCTTGTACCACGATTTTTCCTAAACCCAAACTGATCTTCACCTACTATCTCTTCTACTACCCTTTCCATCCTTCTGTATATTATTCTGGTCAGTAATTTTGAAGCATGTGATGTTAGACTAATGGTGCGATAATCCTCACATTTATCAGCTTGTGCTTTCTTTGGAAGTGTGAGGATGATATTTTTATTAAAATCAGTTGGAATTTCTCCTGTTTCATAACTTTTTGATATCAGCTTGAATAATCTTTCGATTCCTTCCTCTCCTAGGGATTTAAGAAGTTCTACAGGGATCTCATCAATTCCAACTGCCTTGTTTGCTTTCAAGTCATTCAGAGCTTTATTAAATTCTGTCCTCAAAACAGGATCTCCTAAGTCATCAATTTCGACATCGCCTTCCTTTTCCATTACACTGTTGTTCAAGTCGTCCCCAACATACAGTTTCTCAATGTATTCCTTCCATCGGTTAGCTCTATCTTCTGAGCTTAAAAGAGGTTTCCTATCGGCCGCTGTAGGGTTCATACCTCTTTTCTTCATTTCTCCAAAATTCTGTTTGATCTTTCTATATGCAACATCTACTTTACCTACGACCATTTCCTTTTCTACTTCTTCACATTTTTCTTGTAGCCATTTTTCTTTTGCTATTTTGCATTTCCTGTTTATTTGATTTCTAAACTGCCTGTACTGCTCTCTTCCTGTTTCATCCTGAGCATTTTTGTACCTTCTCCTCTGACCATCACCTCCAAAATTTCTTCTGTGATCCAAGGTTTTCTGGCAACTTGTTCCCTAAAGCCTAATGTTTCTTTACCAGCTTTCATTATTTCGGTCTTTATTGCATTCCATTCCTCCTCGGTTGAACTCCTTTCAGAGTTACTTCTTAGTCCTAAGTCTACCATTTCTGCAAATTTTTCTCTTTTGCTAGATTGTTTCAGTTTATTCACTTCCAGACTGTTCTGTTTATACTGATTCCGTATTCTCTTAATTTTCAGCCTGCACTCATATTATCAAATTATATGGTCAGATTCTATGTCTGCTCCTGGGTACGCTTTACAGTCTAGCACTTGATTCCTGAATTGCTGTTTGACCATGATATAATCTAGCTGATATCTGCCTGTATCCGCAGGACGTTTCCAGGTGTATATTTTTCTTGCATGGTTCTTAATCAGTGTGTTTGCCAATACTAGCTTATATCTTTCACAAAATTCTAGCAACCTGCTTCTTCGCTCATTTCTTTATCCTAGACCAAAACTTCCTACAGTATTCCTCACTTTTCCTTCTCCCACTATTGCATTGCAATTACCCATGATTATTAAATTTTCCTCACCCTTCACAAATTGGATTAATTCTTTAATTTCAGCGTATATTTTATCTATTTCTTCGTCATCTTCCTGTGACGTTGGTATATATACTTGTACTAATGTGGTTGGGACGGGCTTAGTTTCTAACCTCATCAAAATAATCCTGTTACTAAACTGTTGATAATAACTCACCCTTTTCCCTACATTCTTTTTCTTGCAAATCCTACGCCAGTGACTCCATTGACAGCTTGTGTGCTAATTATCCTGTGTTCCCCAGTACAGAAATCCTGTGCGTCCTTCCATTTAATCTCACTAACCCCAACAACATCTAACTTAAGTTGTTCCTTCTCCCTTTTTAAGTTTTCTAACCTACCTGCCCTATTCAGACTTCCAACATTCCACGCTCCGACTCGTAGAATGTTCTATCCATTCTGATGACTCCTCACTGAGTACCTGTTACTTACATGATAAAATGACGCCAATGCAACTGTATAACAAATACAGATGCATTGGCTGCATTTTATCATTTAATTTACTGAGCAACTGCGGAAAAATGGCCTACAACAGCACTGCATACCTGTTACTGATGGGTTCTCCGGTAATTTCCAGAAACATTTTTAGCAGCCCTTTTTTGCCACCATCTCCAAAACCTGTATGTGTCGGAGAACTGTGTATTTGCAATTGAGAATTAGTCTAGTCGCCACTCTATCGAAATAGAGAATATTATAGATGAGCCCACTGTATGTTACATTACAGCACTGAAAAGAAAGTTAGTGGTTTCACAGTTCTTATGTTTTATTGTGTTCAAATTGAACGTGATACCATGCTAAATGTTTAACCTTGTTATAAGATCAGACAACGTCTCCATTCATGTGATTGCAGGTAAAAACTGTTCCACTTGGGAACTGTTTACAAGTTTTTCCGCTCACAGTCGAACCATACTTCACGTTGCACCACGAGACCACAGTCTGCTTGCTCTATCCTTCAAAGATATTCCTCTCCATCCAACACCATCGATACTCAATATATTTATATACAATGCTTACTATTCTCCATCCCCTTCCAAACGTTTCCTTATTTTTGGCAATTTTAATTGTCCAAAAATAAGGATAAATTTAAGATTTGACATTAACACATATGTTATAACTAACCTTTAAACTTCTAATATACAGCTTGAAATGTTATGCATCTTACAACCCAAAAAGTAGAAGGGGAACAAGCACATTTAAAAAAATATGATGTGAAGTTATACATAAACTCTTCCAGTGATATTGTAAAATATTGTTTCTTCCACAACTTAAAACACAGAAACATTCGTCATATTTGGTGGTTTTTCTTTACAAATCATTACTAGTGAAGTACTTCCAATATGGTCTTTACAAAAGCTGAACTCAACGTTTTATTCCCTGCTTTGTAAACATGACAATGGGGGTGAAGAAATGAAATTCATATTTAATATTTGTGAATGAATGAATGAATTAAATCCCCACGAAATTATGAATTTCATATTCCTCAAAACTTGGAGATAAGGAGTGAGGAGGAGGAGAAGATGTTGCTTCTAGTTCTTCCATACCTCAATGCTGCCACATATCAATTCAGCACTATTTACACGGTAAAGATATTATAGGCACTCATACATTAAAACAGGGTATATTGCAAGGGTAAATATTAACTTGTAAAAATTACATTTCCATTAGTTACAAATCTTTATTAGAAATACAGAGAGTCCTTTCACATCTTGCACATTTGGCATCTGCAAGTACACTCCGTCACCAACTCGATACTTCTGTATCACAAAATCACATAATCATTTTGAGAGTAGCTCATTGTAATAGCGTGCCTAAAAATACAGGTGGAGCAAATTTCTACTGGTCTGAAGTGATATTTAATTGGTTTAGAGAGACTACAACTAACCATCCATTTATATCTCTGGTGTTTTTTTATCGTTTCCTAGGCATTTTGAAGTACACAGTTTACACGTATTGTGATATTGAATCTTGGAAGTCCAATATTGCTCAAGGAAGACTTCTTCTTTGGACCGTGGATACGTGATGTCTTTGGTAATGTGGCATTGGTCCCAGTCTCATGGCATACCATGGAGGTGTTGAAAGATACAATCTATTTTTCCTTATTTGCATATCTCTGAGAAATGATGTATGTTTCAAAGCTTTTTAGGAAAGCTACTGCATTTATTCTTCCATTGTTACTAAAATTTTGCACATCAAATTTTACTGGTGCTGAAATGGCTAGTTCATGTAAACTTGGGTGTCTATTAACGGTAACTCCTTCTATAATGAAGTGCTTACCAGTTGTTGGCAGTTAGTAACTTCTTGTTGGCATTTAGTTACCTCTTTTCCTACCTGCTGTACATCCGTAGCAATGGCTTTCAATTGTGGGGAGAATTGGTCATTACTAGAAGAGAGCCTGTACATCTTGGTGAACCCCGAGTACTGTGTTTCAATTGTTATTAAATATTTATCAATGTCTCCCATTCTGTATTGCATCTTTTCAACGGATTTGTCTAGTTTATCTACTCTTTGAATGGAAATAACTGTTTTTTTAGTGACCTCTTCAACCTCACAATTGAGTTGGTTCACTTGTTGGGTCACGTGTGTTGTGAAATTATTCACCTTTATTTGTAGTTCCTGATTACTACTTGTACACACTTTGACTTTAAATCTGGCCGCCACTGAAAAATTCTATCACTCTTATTTTGTACAATCTGGCATCAATGTCATCCCAGGCAACAGTAACGCAATACTGGCTCCGCCTCCTCACAATTTTATTGGTGGATATATTATTCAGAGCCATCTATACTGCAGATTTCTCATTTCCTTAAGTCAATTACAGGAAACAATTGGCTAACAGGTAGGAATTAAGCTCCTCCCACTGACGATTCTGATTGGCAGAAGAGTTCATCAACCTTCCATTACATTTCTATAATACTTTACCAAAATTCAGATCTTGAAACGTATCCCAAAAGTGGTAATTAACGGGATTACGCAGGAAACAGGCTCAATGCTATATATTACTAAGGTTGATTAGCATAAAACTATAACGATAAGATTGTTATACTCATTTTGATAATTCCTTCGGATAATATTTCACTCATATATCTGGTCAGTCCACAAACCAAGGGATAATCATGTTCCATGAGCTAGAATTATAGTACTACGAAACTACAGGAACAAGAAATTATTTCGGAAGTGTCTCTCTCCAAGATGGATTGAATGAAACAGTTTTCCTTCGCTGCGTTGTATACACCTATACGATGAAGGTAGCACCGAGCGTCCAGTGGTCCTACAGTTAGCATTCTGGCTTGCTGAGCGAGCGTACCGAAACTGCACATTGCTTATGAGTATAAGGTATCCATGATTCTTCCCTTAACTGCGTCAGGAAATAAGATAAACATCTGCGAAACTACCCAATGTTTCGTAACTATTAGCCAACGGAAGCATGAAAGAATTGCGGCGACAGAACTGACGGGTTTCATGCCGCGCCGAAATCATATCATCTGTCCCTTTTCAAACGACACACGTTTCCAAAATAATTATTTCACAGTAGAACGATCATCGCGTTTCAGAAAGAAATAATTTACAAGAGGAATTATTGCTCTCTTTGTAGGTGGACGATAATGATTATGCACTACATAAATAAATGAGAGTTAATTGCGTAGAACTAAATATTAGCACCGCAACAAATCAAACGACCATTGTCACTAAAAAATTTACAACCAGATTATTATCGTAGGACAAAAATAAATTATTTTATAACTGGTATAAGTAATTAAAGTTAATTGAGAATCGGGCTTAAAGGCAGGGAGTTCTTAAATTACCGTTTTTTCCCGTTTTCTACAATGCTGTTAGTAGTTTCTGACACTATTACTTCATGATCTTTGCAGCATTGGGATTTATTAAATACTGGGGCTAAACGCTCATTACTTAACAAGGCGTGAAATTACCTGCGTTATTCTTTATTTGGAATAACATAAATAAATACAAGCATTTGGCGAATGAGGATGTCGCCGTTCGCGTGATTGTTCTTTAGTCTCCGGTATAAAGTGAAACGCTCAAGTTTTTGTCACCCGTCATAATCGACTCCATAATCACCTAGGTCTCAAGGATCCAAACAAACACAGTCTACGGGTAAAGTAAAGTTGATAATGACTAAAGACCGGAAGTCCGAGCGTGGCGTGTGAGCGGTAACGCTCTGGCTCCAGACAAATGCTGGGATGATTCTTAAAGAAGGCCATGGCCGTTCCCTTCTTTAATAAATTCAACATCGATGAAACGTAAAGCAATAAACAAAAAAATAAGGATAGGGAGGAGGTATTGTTAACAGATTTCAAGCCAGCTGCGACCTCCTCAATAAATTTAACCAGCTCTTTTTTTTGTGATTTTACGCCTCGTCGACATAGAGGTGATTATTGGCTGGATAGGAGTAGTGGCAAGGATTTCGGCCATGCCCTTGTAAAGAACTCATTCCAGTATTCATATGGAGTGATTTGGGGAATCATTGGAAACCACAAATCATGCATGGCCGAACTTGGATTCGAACCTATGTCCTCCCGAATAAGAGACCAGAACGTAAACGATTTTTTAGACGACTAGCACTGACAAACGCGTGTTCCGAAATGGTAATCATGTAGAAAAATATATATTTGTTCAACCTCTAAAACGGTAAATAACTTGATTCTTTATATATGAATGCTTGGGAGACGTTACTTTTTGTGTTGCCCTCATACAGTTGACATGGATTCCCACCGTATTTTCAATTACCAGCTGTAAGTTGGATAATTGTGAAAACCAACAAAACTTTTCCAAATGTGCTGCTCGTGATAAATTATTACGTGTATTATTTACGCGTTATAAAGGTATTCTTCCTGGCCGAAGGAAGTAGGAAAGTTAAGACTTTTTCCTGGTAAACGTTGCCATATCTACTTTCTGCGATGTTGCCACGATGTTCTGCCTAGTAGTAGCACTGTAGCAATTTCCCTATAGAAGAAATAGTGTCTCATAGCTGGACACACACATCGGCGAACTGAAAAATTATTTATGTTCCAGTCTCATCTAGAATATTTTCATTTAACTGATTATTTCTCTTTTAACAGTTCGATCTTTACACAGATTACTATTCAATCACGGAATGTTGTATCTATATGTATATTTTTTTTTTGGTCATATAATTGATGAGGCACTCGATTCTGAGTGGTAAGTGTCTGAGTGGTAACGCGCTGGGCTATCAACGTGTTGGTTCTCGGTTCAAGCCCACGTGCTGTCAATTTCTTTTTTTTTATTCTTTATTTCCTTTTCACTTGTTGCAAAATACATATCATATAAGTAAGTTTATATATGTTTCGTGGTCAATTGGAACATTTGAAAAGAATCAAAATTAATGTTTTGGCTGAAATGAGAAAGTGTCAACTAATCAAGCGTCAGTAGGAACTGAAAGCCAGTTTTCCGATAAATTTAATTTAACCCTTACGATTTGTGCCACTCAATATTACCAATTTTTTTCTAGTGCTGATGGCAAAGGCGGGAGAATGATGATTGGGGTAATGATGGCTGTTTAAAAAAAAACAAGGACCTAAATCAAACTAATGTGCGGTTTTTTTAGCTAATGTTCCTGTTGGACACAGTGGTATTAGCAAGCAAATCATAATTGAAGATGTAAGTAGTTATTGTTACGAAAACAAAAAATCATCATTGACGAATAACATGCTAATGCGAGGTTCCGTATTTAACAAAATTCTGCTCCTACTAGTGATCAGTAATGATATAATTGATGTATATCCTCAATATAATGACATGATAACCTTATTTCCGAAATCTGAAATTGCAAGAAAGAAACAGGAAATTTGAGGAAGGAGGAAAGATAATGCCAGGCTGGTTATAAGTTGATGTTACCTTAGCGTCTGTCTCTGGTAATCCAGAGAGGATGGTACTGTAAGTGGCTCAGATTCGCGGATGCCATGCTGATCCCGGAAGCTAGTGCGTTGTCTCGCGGTTCCACGGTTCGTGTCAGGCCGCGGGCAAAAGTGGTTTTATGAGCATTATGTTTTCTTGTGTTGCTTGTACACGGGACAGTGAAAACATATTATACACTTAATGAGAAGCAAAAGTTACATATGTCTGCATTTTCGTTGTTATTCTTTAGTAAAGTCATTATTAATGTAATGGCTCAGAAAAGATTATTTTTTAAGCAATGTAAATAAAACGCCCATGGTCTTTGAGAAGGGGAAATTCCACATTCCTTTGGAGCAATTACATAATTTTTTTTATTTAAACCAAAATTTTGATGACTGGATCGTGCTGAGTCTGTCTAATGTCACTGCTAAACTTTACCCTTCATCCAATTCGTTCGTTAATGTAAATATATGATTTGTAATTGCGTCTAAACATTACTGACAAACATTGTTAAAAGTGAGGCTCACAATTTTTTTATATTAATAGATCAGTCAAAGATCCGTATAATTCAATCAATGAAACAATACAGTTTCTAATCCATCATTCAACCAAAATATTATTGGATTAAATTCGTATTCGTTTGCTGAATAGTAACGAAATCAAGATTTAATTTAGAACTACTGGTATCTGTATGTATTGACATATTAACCTGTTGTACGCTGAAGTTATGCAAAAGTCAAACACAATCCGTTTCAGAATACTGAAATGAGTAACAATCCAGTTTTACAGTACAAATCAGGATACTGGATGTAAATTCATTTAGCCAAAGTTTCAAGCAAGTAGTTTGTTTCCTCATAGTTGTAGAAGAACGGTAGTCAGGATATGGACGTAGTAACATCCACGAGGAAGAGGAGTGGTTTTATAAATATCCTACGTTTAATTTATTCTACTGGTACAAATCTAGCAGCCCTCTCTTGCACCATCCCCAAATCGTGTATTTGATACTCAAAATGTGGGTCTCATACAGCACCACCATATTCAAGCAGTGGTCTTACCAAAGTTTTGTAACTCAATTCATTTACTCCTCATCCCCTCATCACTCTCTCCAACAAATGCAGAATTTTCCTACGACTTGTTCAATGTGTCCTGCCCAGTTAAGCTTGTTATGAAATGGAATGCCAAGATATTTAACATTTCAAGTCTTGATCAAGCAATTCTTTCCCGACCTTATAATCGTAATCAACTTTGAGTTTTTTATATGTGTATCTAATAAGATGACAATTCTTTGTATTTATTCCACCCCGTGTTTACCAACTTATCTAAATATCCTATCCAGATCATCCTGCAGCTGTTTACAGTTTGATTATTTTATATGCGCATATCCCTCCATCTCAAATTCGCATGAATATCCTTGCCTAAATCCATGTTGCCGATTTACGCTACTCACATATATTTCAGATGTGGTTGCATATCAATCTCTCCATTAATTTATGTCATCTGCAAACAATCTAATTTCTAATAGTAAACCATCTACACAATCATTCATTGGAATGATGAATAGCAATGATCCAATACGCTACCCTGTGGCACTCCCATTTTTTCTTCCACTTCTTTTGATACTGAATTTCCTTCGCTAACTTTTTGTTTTCTACCTTCTAAAAATTCTTGTACTCACAAAATACTTTCCCATCCACTTCAGTAGGTTTTATCTTATTTTCTACTATTTTAAAGCTCACTCTGTCAAAAGACTAGTGATCTAGTGTTACACTATCAATTTTGGCCTCCCTTATCCATTTTATCCGAAATATCTTTCATAAATCCCTCCATCTCAAATTCGCATGAATATCCTTGCCTAAAGCCATGTTGCCGATTTACGCTACTCACATATATTTCAGATGTGGTTACATATCAATCTCTCCATTAATTTATCCACCACTGATGTCGAAGTGATTGGCCAATAATTTTCGACACTATTTATCACCCCTCCTTTATGTACCGGAGCTAGTATCGCACTTTTTCGGTCCTCTGGTAAGCAACCTACAGGTTTTTGAAGTGAAACTTCTTTGGCAGCAGTAGGGAGTAATTTTTGAGCTTCACGCGTTACTAGTTATGGTACACGTTACGCGGTTACTGCGCATGCGCCGTAACGTTCTTCGCATGCGCTTAACCCAATGTGTATGGTTTTAATGGCATCAACAGTTGGCGACTTGTGTTTGGCTCAATGCCAAATTGAAGATAAGAAATACATTGGGAATGTAGCAGTATTCATTGTGGTGGACTGGCTACTATTGTTTTTCGCTCTGCATCCATCGAGAAGAGAATATATATGTGAGTGGGGAAACCAACTGTCATGTGAGCGGCAGATTGCATCAGTAATACGCAAGCTGATTGTGTACAAGTATATTATTCATTAACGTACATGATAACCGTTTAACAACCCGTTATGCCGACCACAACCCTATTCCAGCCACGACACTTTAACTTGCGACTAATGCCAGAGACTAACATATCTCGCCTTGCTCCCCCTTAGGTTATACATTCCCAATTAATACGTTCCCAATCGACGCCTAAGCAGGTTCATTCCCACCTGTCGTGGTTGTTGCGCCGTGATGTCTCTTCCACCGATGCTACGACCAGGGCCACTGCTCGTGGCCGCCGTCGCCACTGCTTCGACGCCCAGTAGACGATGTGCGCGCGTACCAAATTCGACCAGATTCGACCTAGAAGTTCTCTCTCCGTCGGCCGCACTCGAGTTTTGTTAATCTCTCCCCATTACATTTATGCAGGAAGGAATAACGACTACCCAGTCACCTGTCTCCTTGATGCGGTCATTCTGATCCGATTACGTCGTTGCTTGGTTGAAACCGCTGACTGTCGCAAGCTACTATCCAGTTCATCCCTTCTATTGTTTATAGAATCTGTCGCAAATGACCTTGCTCTCTATAATTCTTTGTAAATATCCTATTCTTCCAATAAATCCCTATATAACCTTGGTTCACTACACATTTCTCCTAATCAAAAGTTAGACGACATTATTGATTATTTACATCATTCATTATTACTGTATGCAGTACAAGGTTATTTCCTAGGTATAATATAAAAATACCTATGATTTTGAAGACTATTATGCATTAGATAAAACCAAGAAGCTAGTTGAATAATTATGAGATAACCTCAATTTATGTTTTTTAAAGTCATCCATAAATTTCAACCAAGAAATCTAATACGACAAATAATGCAACCTTCACGAGGTACGTGGGTCTTATTAAATGTGAAACACATGTTTTCTAATAGCAACTGGGTTTTGTGGGAATTCTGCCTTATTTACAGGACAGTCTAAGTTTTCGGCTGCCACCATGCAACATTCGTCAGAGATACTATTCAGTTTACATAGCAACAAGCACCAAGCATTGCAGAGATATAGGCATCTGCCACCGTTGAAATTGTTTGTATTCTTTAAAATTTCTGCTGCCTCCTTCGTTCGGCAGAATGGCAACCGAAAGTTGACTCAAATAAATAACGCCGCATTCCAGCAAAATCCAGTTGTTATTAACAAAGATGGCCGCGGAATCCTGGGAATTCATATATTTTTTATTTCGATTACAATAAACCTTTGATAACAAAAGTATATGATAGAAATTCACCAGATACAACGGAGTTAGAATACTAATAATAATAGTAAACAGTAATATAAATTAATATTAATAACAATAATTGTCATTATCTTCAACAACCTATCTGTAAATATCTATCTGATAAAATAATTTTATTCGTTCAAAAAAAAAAAGTTATTTTGCTGATTACTCTTGCGTCCTGTTTACTGTAAGAATGGTTATTAAATAATGTTGTCCAAGTTCTTCTCCGATATAAAAGGTGAAGACAAAATACAGACAAAGGTTCGGTGCAATACTCTATAATTTACATTCTAGCGTCTCTGATAATTTAGCAAAGTGTGCCTTTACTTTAAATTTTCATTTATTTAAGAGAATGACTTGGAGACGTTTTAGGTGTGGAATCGGAATCAGAGTATGTAAATGTTGATTTATACGATAACACTCCTAGTATCCCTACCTGAAACAATTCTTCGTGGTAGCTTTAGGAGAAATTGAGTAAAAAAATGTGGCGTTTTAAATTGTGCATATATACCTATAGAAAAGCCGTATTTACTAAGCTAGCGTAACAGTTGTGTGGTTCGATGACTGTATCGGTAAACAAAAAGTCATAAGTTCGATCCGCACTCGGGGAAAATATGTATATTTCCTTCGTGAATTTCTTTTCGCTACTATTTGGTGTTAGTAGGATTACAGATTCATTTGTAATAAAATTCACCGAAAAAAATAATTTGTATTTCTTCGAAAGATTGACAAAAAAAGTACTAGGAAAAAGTGTGTATGATCTATATAACTTCTTGCGCGCGTACACAATAATACACGCAGCATTTTTTTTTTGTTTTGTTTATAGCTAATTTGTTAGCTCTGATAACACCCTAGACCAGTGTTTCCCAACCTTTTTTTGGTCATGTCCCACTTTCAACATTTTTTTGCCCCCCATACATAATTTTTAATAAATAAATTATTTGTTATTAAAGAAACTGATATAGGATGGTTTTTGAAAGAAAACACTTTAATAATATCATAAAACACAGTAAGTAAAATTAAAAAACATATAATGAAATACTAAAATTCAAATTCAAAAGATTTATAATAAACATTTATTATGGCAATTTAGTGTGATCCTTTTAAGAATTTGCTTTTTTGCTATATTTTGTTACCATATCTGGCATTGCGTTTAAATAAACCAAAGAGAAAGCGGTAAAGTCGCATCAAGTCAATTTCTAAATTGCCCCCCTAAAAAAACCAAATTGCCCCCCTGTGGGGCGTGGGCCCCACGTTGGGAAACACTGCAGACTCCACCTGCGAGAGTTCCAGCAGCCAACAATCCTGCAAAAATAGATATTAAATGAGGATGCCACGCTTCTTATTCTTCTTCTTCTTTTTAATTGTAACAATTAAAGTGTTAGTTTTTTATATTTATTAATATAGTAAGCAATCTGTCATGTACGACGTCACCTGTCACGGCATGAAGTCAATCTATGACGTCGCGCAATGACGTCACGCTTTGCGTCATTATTCTTGGTAATGTAGGTTATTTAATAACATTTCCAAGCATCCACGAGTAAATTAACTGACAGAACACTGAAATAAAAGTATGTATTGCTTTAAAATCGACATATCAATCATTAAATGCTTATATTTACGTAATATTCTTTTGATATATAGAAGTATTCCTTAAATTCTTTGTCCATAGATATGTGAGATAAAAGCTTTGTGTTTCGAGCATCAATGTAGCGAATGTTTTCGTTAGATTGTTACTTAGCATGGGTCAGAATTACAACTGGCATTTGACGTTACGGCAGAGGGCATGAATAATTTAGTTTTTTTTTCAAAATAATTTAAACTGTGTCCTATTATTGAAATTATTAATTCGTTTAAATGGAAATAGTTGCACACTGATCCCAATCTGTGCATCCTACACTACACTTGAAACAAATATTACGTGGAATATTGTAAGTTTACAAGATTTATTTTAATTTCCTTTGCTTCCACTGTGTATTATTACTGAGCCTAATATTTCAGCAACTGTGTCAGCTATTCAAACGTTTTAATACCGGTCTGAATCACAGATAACAAAACATAATTGTGTAAAAACCCTTGAAGATTTTTGATCAAATTTATATCGCGATGCATTATTGCTATTAAAATGCAATACTGTTCATGTGTTAATATGCGTCAGATAGAAGTATTGTTCTCCGGCAAGTTTATCGCAGTATGTGGTTAGGTTGAAATGCAACCTGGATCCACATGGAAACTGAAACCTTTTGCTACAGTGCAAGGCACGAGGAATTTCACTGAATTTTATTTTATATAAATTCTGTTTAGTTAAGCAATTGCTAAGAGATGAATTGTCAGAACACTGAAATAAAAGTATGAATTACGTTTAAATTGTCATATTAATTATCAGTTTGTTTTACTAAAATCATTACATGTTTCGGATGAAAGAAGTTCCAAATTGATAGCGATATATGTGGCCTAAACCACAATTAAATATTACGTGGCATAGCGTAAGTTGCTAAGATTTATTTTTAGCGTCCTTCGTTCTCACTGGGGTCATTATTTCAGCCGATGTAAGCTGTCTCAGCCGTTAAAATATCAATCTTCATCCCAGGTATTAAGAAAGAAAGGCGTCAGAACCTGTTAAGATTTGGGATCAAGTTTCTTTCACTATGCATGATGACACTGACATGCGATACAGGGAATGTATTAATTCGCGTGTGATTAAGCTTTGCTTTTCTATCAACAATATTAGCGGAGATTTTAGTTAGGCTGAAATGCAGTCTGGACCAAGTTGACAACTGATGCTTTTTGGTACAGCACAAGGGACGATAAATTAAAATGAGCTTTATTTTATAACAATTCTATTTAGTTAAGCAACTGCAGAGAATTAAATTATCATAACACTCAGTTAAACCCGTCATTTTTGACGTCCTTTTTGGCTAGTATATATATAAATAAGGTGCTAGTCGTCCTCGTCATTTGTAAAAAATAATGTTGCCGGCAAATTCTTACTTATTCAGCTTTATGTCTTCGGAACGTCCTTATCTTATTCTTGGATTACCTCCACCTGCAATATAACTGGTAATTGGATTTGAGAAGAAAATCCTGGATAGGCACTAATCGGACTCAAAATTGGAGTTATTCCTGCTTACAGTATGGTCTGTTCTTGTCTGCACTGTTCTAAGTAGGTAACATCCTATATATACAAAGACTTCACATTTATTTACAAACCATTAAAGATTGCTGTACATATATGTACAATTAAAACAAAATACTTGTATTTATCGTCCACTGTATTAAAATACATATGCACAGTATAGTTCAGATGACTTGCATTGGTCGTATGGCCTCAACTGATCAATATAAACATGATATCGTTTCTTACCGTGCCCTTTCAGCACACCCTTACTATGCATTTATTAAAACACGGGAAGTTTACAATTCTTACCGCACCCATCATCTTACTCTCTTATAGAGACAATATCTCTCTTCTTCCATTCCTGACTGACTTTTCCAAAGATGTTTCTCTCTCTGGTGCACACAGCGTACCAACTTGTTATATAGCTACCAAAACAGAGATATTAAAACGAGGACAAACAAAGTTGAAGGTAACCGTTACTTTATATAATGCCTGCACCCATCTTTAATTCCATAATTCGGTTACACTTGAAACGCTGCAGCGCGTTCACCAAACTTTGCACCCTTCACCGTCATTCTACTCGGAGTCTTCTCCGTGAGTACATGTTCGGTATTACGTCTGTCCACACCCCAGAGTTGCCAGATACAGGATTATAATTTCCGGGACATTTCTGGGGTTAAAAAGGTGTTTTAGTGATACAGGATTATAACTTCCGAGACATTTCTGGGATTAAAAAGTAATTTTAGTGGAATGTTTAAAGAGTGAACAAAAATTCAAACTAATAAAAAAAGTTGTATTTTAGGTAAAAATTACACTACTTAACATATATATAAAACTAGCTGGTACCCACGACTTCGTTCGTGTTTGTAAAGAATTTGTATTGACAGATACCGACATCTAACAACCATAGTGCACGACAGGAGATACGATTCTACTACCATACACAAAAAACAATGCTCTATGCTATGTAGTTTTGGCAGAAAAGTGACATTTGCGGAGGCACATGTCTTTCGTCGAAATACGAAAATATAATTGACCGGCCACTTTCAACCACCATATCTCCCACACTACCACAGTTACTGAAATTCGGCCGATGTTGTGATCGAAAGGCGACTCTGTGTTACTACCACACACAAACGCCAGTGATCTGCGATAGATAGTTTTCGCTGAAAAGTGATACACCATGACACATGCATCTTTGGCAGAAATATGAAATTGCCACAGGTCGACCACTTTCAACCCCCATATCTCCCACACCCCCATAGCTACCGACATCTAACAATCATAGTGCATGACAGGAGACACGATTCTACTACCACACACAAACACCTATGGTCTATGCTATGTAGTTGTGGCAGGAAAGAGAAGTATGAGAAGACACAAATTTTTGGCCGAAATATGAAAACGCCATGCATTGGCCAACTTTAATCATCATATCTCCCACATCCCCACAGCTATCGTCATTCGGTCAACGTTGTGCACGACAGGAAACTCCATGTTACTTCCACACACAGAGGACCGGTGATCTGTGCATGGTAGTGCATGGTAGTGAAAAGTGAAATATATGAAAACACACGTCTATTTTTTTATATATATAAGATTATGAAGCAGCAATCCTGGCAAATCCAGTGAGTTAAAAAATTCTGGTGGATAGTTGACGACATCATCTTGGTTAGTTGCGCAATCAACTGATTTTTTTTAATTTATTTATTTGACCTTAGGTTTTGAATAGACCATACAGTCAGCCTGGTAAAGTAACAAGGTAATAATATTAATAGTATGTAAAAATATGCAGATATATAGATGCATTAAATATGTAGGTCACTGTCTTTGATATAATCCTTGATGATTCTGTAGATTCTGTTGTTATTTGTAGCGAGTAGTACTGCAATGTTAGTTGGAAATGGCTGCTGTGCTCGCACAAGAGACTTGATGAATGTTGATTGCTGTTGTTGAAAATTGGAACAGTTGAAAATAAGTGATTAAGGTCCTGTATTGTCTGTCCGTTGCATGTGCAGTAAGGTGTGTTTACCGCCTTGATGCGAAAAAGGAAGGCGCCGTGGTGGAATCTCATACGAATAATAGAAGTAATGTACCGTCGTTGAGTATTCCATCTTGAAAACCAAGGTTTTTGTGGAGGGTAGGTCTGAACTAGAGCGTACTGTCGGCCTCTGTATTGTTTAGATACATTCCAGCTCCTCGTCCATTGGTGGTATGCATTGCTGACCATTGTTGCATGATAATCAGTTGTATTGCTGGGTATTATTAAGCTTCGGCCCGAGCTACATGCCTCCTTGGCTAACATATCTACGTACTGGTTATGCCTAATTCCAGAGTGCGCGGGTATCCAGATATAATTAACGGTGCAACCGCGTTGATTAAGTTCTAAAGTCTGTTGAACTATGCTGATGTTGTGTATATTAGTTCGCTGGAGTATAAGGGGTATGGCCAAGGAGCGAAGAACACTAAGTGAATCAGTGAGTATTAGCACACTTCGCCGTAAAAAATTTCTGACGTATATAAGAGCCTGATTGATGGCAATGGCTTCCGCCGAGTAGATTGGTAGGTGACCTGGAAGGTGGAACCTCTGAGCGTGTTGTGTTTCGGGGCAGTAGAATGCACAGCCTACCCTACCTGTCAAAGGTATCTTTGACCCATCGGTGTATATCTGAACTGAAGATGGCCATCTAACAGATAAATATTCCTGACAAAGTTGTTGAACTGGTTGACAAGGTTGTGGATACACCGGTAGGCAGCTTACTGCCAAAGGGGTCACACATTGTTGGTAAGGTATGTCGTATATAGTCGTCATTTCCTGTTGCTGGAGGTCAGGGAGGAGTGTTGATAGGTACTCAAGACTTTGCAACAGTGGATACCTTTGGACAAATAGACACCGACCTCTCTTTTTCACTACCTGTTGTAGGTTGATAAGATGTCGGAGAACTGGTGAATTTTTGGAATAAGCACGTGTCAATAAAAATTTATTTGACAGGAGTTATGAGCGAACATTAAAGGGCATTTCTGCTGCTTCCAAAAGAAGCGCATTCGTAGGTGTAGATGTCATAGCTCCCAGGCAAATACGAATGCTCTGATACTGAATGCGATCCAGTTTATTTAGTAGACGTTTTACTGCCACTGAAATAGAATGTGCTTCCATAATCCAGTTTTGATCTGAGAAGGGTTGCGATAGAGTATCAACAATGTAGATGAATGAGCTCCCCACCAAACTCGAGTCAGCGTACGTAAAATATTAAGACCTTGTTCCAATTTTGGGACAAGTTGCTGATGTGTGCTGACCATGTGGCATATACGCTAAGACTGGATTATAAGTGTTGACATTAAGTGACAATTATCTTTGGTCAGCGCCCGCTGACCAAAGAATAATATAAGTAATATTGTCTCTGGTATGGAGAGGTAATCGCAGTAAGAAAAAAGCAAGCAAGGACTGTGTTAAGTTTACGAGAGGTTGTGTTATTTTTGGATATATGAGTTTGAATAAATGTCTCATGTTGATGGTGTTCTATATATGTGTGGTTTTTCTTGGTTTAGCAAATATTAATTTCACTTTAATGCATTACATTAATATGCAACAACTGCCGAATTAAATAAAAAAGGAATGATCGGCAGTTTATAACATGGCTTGCCTGGTAAGGTTGGAATAGAATAATATAGCCTTGTTATATTTGGCGACCCTGCCAGGATTTACGGGTGTTAATTACTACAAATGAGCATAGCACCCTAAACGACTGGACTTCTGATGACGCAGTGGCTGCGGCGAGTTCCAGATTTTCATTCTACGCAGCGCGGCAAGTAGAGAACATTCTAGTTATAAGTTCTGAGGTGGCAGTAATCATCAGACATATAAAGAAAAAAGAAAAAAGAAAAGTAATTAAAATTTGAACACTGAGTGAATGACGTACAGTAAAGAACTTGAAACTGAAGCAGTGATTGTTATTGAGACTGTCTTTCTTCAGTAGTAAATCGTTTATTATTTTGATAAGGAGTGAGTAGTGTATAGTAAAGAATTAAATATGAAGCAGTGATTTTTGCTGTGGGGATTGGCTCTCCTGAGTAGTAAAACTTTTGTTGTTGTTTGTAATATATGTATTATATATAATAATTGTATGAAATTTGCTAGAATGAGTGCCGAAAAGAGCACAGACCTAAAGAGTATGGACCTTGAATTGATATTAAATGCCATCCGAGGATTTGAACAGAGCCAAGAAAAAACCAGACAAGACATCCGAAGATTTGAAGAGAGCCAAGAAAAAACCAGACAAACATTTGAACAGAGCCAAGAAAAAACCAGACAAGATATCGGAATAATTAATGAAAAACTCACGCAAGTTATACAAAGTAGTCAAGAATCTGAGAAAAGGATTACGGATTGTATTAATCAGCATATTAAAAGGACAGAAGAATTGATAGTAAGTGTGTCTGGAAGAAATTTGAAGGTGGAGAAGGAGTCAGAAAAAGAACTGAAAACAATGAGGGAAGATACCATTGAAATCAAGAAAGTTATGGAGCAAGATGTCGTTGTTTTAATGGATCACTATATGGAAGAAAAGGAAAAAACTATTGTTGAAACTGTAGAAGTGTCATTAAATAAAAAAATAGAAGAAAGTCAGAAAAAATGTGGAAAATAAAATGGAAGAAATTTTGGAAGGCCAAGTACGAAGTTATGTAGAAGCTGTTGAAGAAAAAATGAGTATAGCAGAAGCACGAAAAGAGTCGTTAAAAGATACATTCGAGGAAGAAGAATTAGCAGATAATGATAGTGAGTTACCGTTAAGTATTAACGAAAGTGAAGAAATTGAAAATGTTCCTAGCATCTATGGAGAAGAGTACGAATGCAGAAGTAGTGAGAATGAATATGAAGAAAATGATGAAAGTGGGATAAGAATGTTTTCAATAAGGAGGTATGACGAAGAAAAAGATGAAAATGTATTGCAGATGGGAACCGAAGAAAAGAATATTGTACCAGGTCCAGGTAGCAATAAAAGAACGAATGTATTTTTCCGGCGCGGTAATACAGAAGCCGCTACATATGTTTCTTTTGACGGGAAAGATGAAAAGGGATCGATGGAAATATTGTTTCAGGACACAATCGATGACGGCCGACACCGAATTGCTTCAAATTATTTGAGAAAAGAGTACCCACCTGATATTAATACAAGAGAAGTAGTTGAATGGTCTCATGAAAAGGAAAACTGGAAAACAAGAAAGAAATTACATGAAGGATTGGAAGAATATGAAAAAGCGGCAGAAAGGAATTGGAAAAGGCGGAAGAAAAAGCTACGGTAGAACTACGTGTATGCAAGAAGCTTATCGGGGGCAAGTATTTCCATTATCGATTCGGTTGGAATTGGACGCTATATAGTGCATATGATGCCAAATTTAGTGACAAGCAAAAATTTAAATAGTGAACTGATGTAGACTGTAAAAATACTTTGGATTTTGAATCGAAATTATTAGCATAATGTGGAAAAAGTAAGGCCATTGCAAACTAAATTTGAGAAGAACTGTTGGACATTGTATTCAAGGAGAAAATGTTGTCATCCATTGTGTAGTTCAATAACTTCTCGGCAAATTAAAAATTGTGCTAAATTTATTAATCTGCCTCGAAGTGGGGGCAGGTGTGGCATATACGCTAAGACTGGATTATAAGTGTTGACATTAAGTGACAATTATCTTTGGCAGCGCCCGCTGACCAAAGAATAATATAAGTAATATTGTCTCTGGTATGAGAGAGGTAATCGCAGTAAGACAAAAGCAAGCAAGGACTGTGTTAAGTTTACGAGAGGTTGTGTTATTTTTTTTGGATATATGAGTTTGAATAAATGTCTCATGTTGATGGTGTTCTATATATGTGTGGTTTTTCTTGGTTTAGCAAATATTAATTTCACTTTAATGCATTACATTAATATGCAACAACTGCCGAATTAAATAAAAAGGAATGATCGGCAGTTTATAACATGGCTTGCCTGGTAAGGTTGAATAGAATAATATAGCCTTGTTATAACCAGGTGAGACGAGAATCATATACCAGTCCAAGGAATTTCACGTGAGATTTAACAAGCACGTTAAGGGGACCCAAAATGAAGTTGTAGATGGGGGGTGGATTCTCTTTCTCGTAAATATCACTGCTGAGGATTTACTTGTAGAGAAGTCCAGGCCATGTTCGAAGAGCCACTGGATTAAGCTAAGTATAGCTTGTAGAAGAAGACACTTATTTGCCGTAACCGATGTCGCTGAGGCGAATATACAAACGTCGTCAGCGTACTGAATAATGCTCACGGCAAGAGGCAGAATGCTCTCCAGTTCCCGCACGTAAATTGTATACAGGAGGGGAATCAACTGATTTGTATATCCTTAATTCATCGGAAATTTCATTTTGAATTTCGAAATTTATTTAATTTACGTCCGTGTTTTTGTCTCTGTAATATAGTTCGGTCGTTCAACCAAAAAATCGACAAGAAATGTAATGCAGCCACTCAAAACGTTTACAGGTATTTTCATTACCAATGCCAATGAGTTGTTTTGAAAACATTTCTTCCGATCAATCATTTTGCAATTCCAAAGATAATCATAAAGCGCCTTGTTTCGTTTTGATCGACTGGCAGTAATATTATTTTCGTTGATGACACCCAAACCTTTTTTTTCCTTCGAACTTTATTTTGGGCAGGCATAGATTAATATCCATACAGTCTAATCAACTTGAAGGCATACCAGAGCTAATCCTAACACGCCTTTGTTTTGTTTTATTTTGATTGACTGGTTTGTATGGGAAAAGAAAGGTGTTGATTTTACTATTTTCCTCGTAATTTTTACGTTTTTTCTCTCCATAAGAACCTTCCTTGTGGATTAACGAAAATATGAAGGAAAAAAAAATTTGCCGAATTGGTCGAGCCATTCTCGAGTTTTGCACTTAGCAACACATTTGGCGATTCATTTTTATTTATATAGAAGATTTTAAAAGTTAGAAAGTATTATTAGTCGCAGCCAATTCAATCATCATGAATTCTACCTGAACATAGTTTAAAATGAATGGAACCCATCACCACAAGGCTTACCAGAACATTGCATTCTTAAAATAATTGGATAAGTGTGGCTCGATCGTCAGACGATAATGCATATCGCTTCTCAACTGAAATACCAGTAAATCTAAGACCTCATCATCAAAAAATAAAAATGTCAATAAGCATAAAATGAATTGTATAAACGAATACAACGATTCTGTTTTATTCCTTAAAGATTACGAGTAGAAAAGTATGACTTAAAATTGTCATCAGTATAATAAAAATTGTAAGTAGCCTAAGTACAACTATAATTAGCATAAGCAAGATTGTAAATAGTATAATCAAACCTGTCAATAATTAAGCATAATGTATTATCTTACAATTCACGGATGTATGGTCATATAACCGAACGTGAACAAAAGAAAATAATAATTTAGACGCATGAATACCAATGTCGGTATTGCCTCACGTATACCTGCAATATGACTTGAAAACGAATTGTATCAACTGCTACTGCGATTCGGCTTTATACCTGAAAGTCTTTAATTACGTTTAGATAAATTCTATTTAAAATTGTAACCAATATAATCAAAATTGTAAGTAGCATAAGTATAACGATAATTAACAGATGCAATATAATAATGAGTACAATCAAACATGTTATTAGTTAACGATAATGAATCATTTTACAAGTGATGGCTGTATGGTTACATAACCGAATGTCAATAAATAAATAAATAAATAAATAAATAAATCGATTTTGCTTTTTAGGCAGGCCCGCCGCTAGCTGTTGGAGCGCCCGCGTGCAATCCCGATTATGCCACCCCCTATTTAACTACAGCCAGTGGTGGATATAGAAAATTTCCGAACCGGGTCAAAAAACTGAGATTGCCGCCCCTTCGAACATTATTTGCCGCCGCCCCCATTGTTGCCATCTCGAGTGTCGCCGACCGCCCGAAGCAGCTGTTGAGCTAAAAAAAAAAGGTCGCCGGCTACATAATACGCTGCAAATTTCGTTGCGGTGACAATGGAGTGGCAACTATCGCGGGGCGGCGACTGTCAATCACTCGTTTTGCCGCCCCCGTTGATGTGCCGCCCGCGTGCGGTGCACGCCTTGCACGCCCGCTTACGGCGGGCCTGTTTTTAGGTATTCTTAATATTGCATCCTTCTAAACTGATGCATTCTATTTTCATAGTCGAAACTTTCGTGGTAGGCGGCACGGGTATAAATGTAAACACACTGAACAAATAAACACACAATTGGTTTTCGAGAGAAGCGAAAATTTAAAAGCAACCAAGAAAATGCCACGCACGGAGGAAATAATGATAACACGTACGTCAGTGATATTATTTTCGATGATCACACGCAGGCATAGATTAATATCCATAGAGCCTAATCAACTTGAAGTCATACCAAAGATAATCCTAACGCGCCTTTGTTTTGTTTTGATTGAGGAAAAGAAAAGTGTTGTTTTTACTATTTTCCTTCCAATTTTTGCGTTTTTTCTCTCCATAAGAACCTTCCTTGAACTCAAACGAACATTTTTAAAAAAATTGGCCAAATTGGTCCAGGCGTTGTTGAGTTATGCACTTACCAACACATTTTGCGATTAATTTTTATATATATATAAGATTATTAAGTCAACTTTGGTTGAAAATCCATATTAAGTACTACAATTTTTTTTAATATAAAGCTAAGCATCAAACAAAAATTGAGCACCTCTTTTAGACTTAAAAAAAATACTTTGGTAGAAAATCAACATCTGGCATTATCAATCAAAACGAAAAAGATTAAACTTAAAACAAAAATTGAATTTTTATTTTAGGGTTATTAATTAAACGTCGGTAGAAAATCAAAATCAGGTATTATAAACAATAAACAAAACTTGAACATATCTCTCTTGTTAAATCAAAATCAACATCAATCAAAATGAATCTTAATTAGCTACTTTTTTAATATTTATCACTACAGTTTCCCATTTTCACAAGCTTTTCTCCGTCACTGTTTTGCAAAAGTGATAATATTTCTGAGCAAGACTTCAAAATTGAATTGAGTTGTAATTCAGCCTTTATCAAGTCCATGGACATTCTATTTCGCTCTTTCGTCCATAAATTGTTCAACACGCTAAAAAATCTATCGGAAAAGGCGTTGCTTGTTGGAATTGACAAAACCAAACCAACTATTTTCTTTAGATTTATAATATCATTAGAAACGTTTGTTCTAAAGAAATAGCCCCAGATTTTATCGTTTGGAAAGTCTTGGAAGGACCTCAAAGACAGCTTTCAGACTCTGTATAAAGGGAATCAATGTTAACTGCATCTTCAATTTTCAATATCGCAGGAAATTCAGAGAGTATTTTCCCAAGTCAACTTCAATTCCTCTGATTTAAGAGACAATAGCTCAAACTTTTTGTATTTTATCCAACCACGATACAACTCCACGGACTCGTATTTAAAACGAAATAAAAAGGTAATTACTTACTGTGAACGGCCGCAACCTTCATACTGAATTGCGATATCTGAGTTACATGTTTTACAAACTGTAGTAAACTGATATTTTTTTTTCTATCCAGTTTTTAAAATCAGGATCATTTGACCACTTGTCATTAAAACCAGTGAATCTCTTATTGCTCGTTGAGGGTAACGACCATGGTTCCAAGTCGATGAATATTTTATTGCAAGCGTCCACTCTGAATCAAAACAAAACACACACGACACAAGAGAAGGGAATCATGGGAGTGAAGGGGGAAACGAGCGTTGTGTTGTCGTCTAGGAGCGCTTACTTCGTCATAGTTGAACAGTCTATTATATTGTCTCTGGTAGTGGGGTAACTAGGTTAACAAGGGCCTCGGTGCAAAAAAAATATTTTGGGCCCTCAGGCCAGATGGGCGACTTTTTTTAGCTCTACCAAGTCTTGTGAGGTTTGCTGGGAGGGCTCCCTGACCTGAGCTTTAAGGGGCCGCTAAACTGAGCGTGGGCCCCCTGAGCTTGGGGGCCCCGGTGCACGGTACCGCCTAGCCCTCCGACACCTACGCCCCTGATCTCTTGTCGTCGGCAAGGTGGAGCGCGTAGTGCGGACCGCGCACTCCTCTACCTCCCGCTGCGTCTGACTTGGTCGCTTGGCCACCGTGATATCTGAAGTTTGGAAAAAAAAAAAAAAAAAAAAATTAATAATAATCTTGTGTACGGGAATTTCGAGACAGTAAAGCTTAATTCCTGGACACGGGACCAAACACAAAATTCCCGGATTTCCATGCCATCTGGTAACCTCACCACACCCTGTGCATAAGCCAATATCATGTCCCTGCATGCGGAATCTGACCGATTACTCCTGTCTCACCGACTTTCACACGCTTTTCGAGTTTAGTACCTGGTACGCGAACTGGTATCTGGGAATGTGTGCCTCAAATCTCATTTTGTCGATGATCTTGTTTTAAAAAGTAACAATCCTTCTTGCGCCTAAATAACATTGACATCCACTGACCGATTTTACATGTCAACACGTCCATATATTTCGGAGCAACCATCAAACTTCTTCAATATGCAGTTTGTCAAACAGCGAGCAGCATTACCTGTGAGTAATGAGGATATTGCTACCACCAATACCAAGAGGAATCGGAAGAACTAAAATATTTTGCCTTTAACAGTTATTCCAACTAGACGACCCGTGCGAAAATTTCGCGAATAAAATGCGATGAATAGTGAGGTTGAATATAATGTCACCAAATTCAGTCATTACTCTTCATACTCCTACTTCATTTATCGATTTTGGTTAGAAATCCAGGGAGATAAATGGCTCGAAACACAAAAACGTATTTTAGAAATATTGACATTTTTGCGCTTTATGGGTCGAATTACGAAAAATTCCTTTCTTAGAATATAATGTTACCACGGCGGAAACCTTAGTCTTTAATAAGATATGTCATTTATCTATATCGATTAGATATCAAGGGAAATATAAGGCTCATGACACAAAAATACGTTGTAGAACAATTTATACTTTTTCCCTTTAATAGTTGAATTCCAAACACTTCTTTCTTCAAATATGATGTCAGCAAAGCTGAGACATTATTTCCTTACAATCGTACTTGATTTATCGATTTTGGATAGATATCAAGGGAGATAATGGCTCGAGACACAAAAAACGCATTTTAGAAAAATTGACTTTTTTGTCTTTTATGGGTCGAATTACGAAAAATTCCTTTCTTAAAATATAATGTTACCACGGCGGAGATCTTATTCTTTAATAAGATAACTCATTTATCTATATCGGCTAGATATCAAGGGAGATAAATCGCTCGTAACACAAAAATCGGTTATAGAAAAATTTATACTTTTTTCCTTCAAGGGTTGAATTCCAAAAACATTCTTTCTTAAAATATCATGTCACAAAGCTGAGACATTACTCCTCATAATCCTACCTCATTTATCGATTTTGGTTAGATATCCAGGGAGATAAATGGCTCGAGATACAAAAAACGCATTTTAGAAAAAGTGACATTTTTGCCCTATAAGGGTCGAATTACGAAAATTTCCTTTCTTAAAATATAATGTTACCATGGCGGAGACCTTATTCTTTAATATGATACCTCATTTATCTATATCGGTTAGATATTAAGGGAGATAAATCGCTCGTGACACAAAAACGCATTGCAAAAATATTGATACTTTTGCCCTTTAAGGGTTAGAATTCCGATAACTTTCTGGCTTAATATATGACGTCACTAAAGCGGAGATCTTAATCTTTAAAACGATACTTCATAAAACGGTTTCAGATAGGTATCGAGGGAGATAACTTACTCGTAACACAGAAAACAGCATTTTAGAAAAATTTATATTTTTGCCCTTTAAGGGTCGAATTCCGAAAACTTTCTTGCTTAAAATACGATTTAACCAAAGTGGAGACCATAAGCTTTAAAATGACACCACATTCTTTGATTTCGGTTAAGTATGAAGGAAGATATAGGCTTGTGACAAAAAAATACCTTATAGAAATAATATATATGATAGTGTGCGTACCATCAACAATGGGAAAGAATCTTGTGCTCTCCTTGCTGAAATTCCCTTATCTACTTAGATTTGAAAATGTATATTTGTTTTCTAAGTCTCTGTACTCTTCAAAGTATCAGTTACTAGGAAAAATACTCGAAGCCGTTAAAAAAATTCAGTATTTAGCAACAAATAAATTGACATCCCCGGTAACGCTATACAAAATTCTGTATTTGATGAAGTATGGAAAACTGAATAATTGAACTGAATTTTTAATTGCGATGGAGCGCATGCTCCGGTGGCAATTTACCTACTCCTCTAAAGATATCTTTTTTATTTTTTTAGGGAGTGTTCGGTAAGTCAATTCTTCGCAGTAGATTAACTAAATAGAATTTGTTATAAAATAAAGCTCAATACAATTCCTTACACCACAAACAACAATTTTCAGTTGTCAACATGGTCAAGGCTGCATTTCAACCTTACCTCAAAATCCGCTAATATTGCCGCCAAAAATCAAAGCTTCAATTGCACGCACATTAATATATTCACTATATCGTATGTGAATGACATCATGCATCGCGATAGAAACTTGACCCAAAAATTTAACTGATTCTTACGCCTGTCTTTTTCTTTACTCCCGATTCAGATCCTTATAAAGTTTGACCGGTTGATACAGTTTGAATTACTTAAACGCGTCTAAAATAACATCAGTAATATGGCCTCAATAAAGGCAAAGAAAAATTAGAACAAATCTTAACAATATTTGATTGCGATCAATATGGAACTTCTTTCATTAGCATGAAGTAATGATTTAAGTAAAATGACGCTCATGAAAGCAACTTAAATTATTTTTAAAAAACATAAATAACTCATTCACTGTTCTGTAACGACCAATTTTAACATTTCTTCTCAAAAATAAAAGCATTAATATATTCACTGTATTGTAATATAATTGTGATCCCATATTTCATAACTTTATAACAGCGATCATATAATACAACAAAACTTTATAAATAAACAAAACGTAAGTAATAATTAATATGTTGATTTAAACGAAATACTTTCGTTTATTTCAGTGTTCTGGCAAGAAGTTACTTCATTCGTAAATACATAGAAATGTTATTAAATATTAGCCACAAAGCCCGTCAAAATGACGTGTTTAACGGTTTGTTCTAGCAATTAATTTATTTTTAGTTGCTTACCTAAATAGAACTGTTATAAAATAATGCTCAATGTGCAGTAATTTCTCGTCCCTTGTGAAGTAGCAAGAAGTTTCAGTTGTCAACTTGGTCCAGGTTGCATTTCAACCTAACCACAATCCCCGCTAATAATGTCGCTAGAACATAAGCTTCAATCACATGCGAATTAATATATTTCCTGTATCATATTTCAGTGTCATCATGCATCGCGATATTAACCTGATCCAAATTCTTCACATGTTTTTAAATCTTTCTTTTTAGTATCTGTGATGAAGACCGATGTTTCCACAGATGACACAGCTTACATGCGGTTGAAATAATGACCCCAGTGAAAACGAAGGATGTTAAATATAAATCTTAACAACTTATGTTATGCCACGTAATATTAGTGTTAATTGTGGTTTAGCCCACGTGGATCGCGATCAATTTGGAACTTCTTTCATTCAAACAGAGTAATGATTTCAGTATTAAAAATCAAGTGATAATTAATACACCAATTTAAACGAAATACATTTCTTTCAGTGTTCTGTCAATTCATTTCTTAGCAATTGCTTAAATAAATAGGAAAAAAAAAACATAAACTCCTCGTGCCTTGCGTTGTAACAAAAGGTTTCTGTTGGTATACAGGTTCAGGTTGCATTTCAATCTAAATTTGCCGCCAGAGAAACAATACTTCAATTACGTGCATATTAATAGATCTAATGTATTACATTTTAGTGACACTAATGCATCGCGATATAAAATAAGTCAAAAATCTTCACGGGTTTTTACATCTGCCTTTCATGTTATCCGTGATTCGGATCAATATTTCAAGGTTGAATGGCTAATGCAATTACATACGGCTGAAACATGTCTTCAATAAAACCAAAGGAAATTAAAAAATCTTGACAACTTACGTAATGCTAGGTAATATTAGATTTAAACGTAGTCTAGGCTGTATAGATTGCGATCAGTGTGGAACAGCTTTCTTTCAAACGAAGTAATTATTTAAGTAACAGGACACTAATGAAACAATTTAAATTATTTTTTTAACAAATAATTTACTTACGTCCTATTCAAAGTCAAATGCCGGCTATAATAACAATATAACCATTGCTAGTCGAAAATTAAAGGTTTTTTTATCTTACATATCTATGGCCAAAGATTTGTTTCACATCAAACAAATATTAAATAAATACAAGCAACTAATAATTATCATGTCAATTTAAGTGAAATATTTACTTTTGTTTCAGTGTTCTGACGATTAATTTATTTACTGATGCTTAGCTAAACAGAACTGTTATTAAATAACGTCTATAACCTTGAACAATATATCTGATCGTAAATTGAACGAAAAGTGACGAAAAACGTGACGTCAAAGGGCGACGTTGTAACTGACCAAGAGTTGCTTTTTATAATATTAGATAACCTAGATTTTGAAGTAACACCTCTCGTCGTATTAGCCCTCCAACGACGGCCTGGCGCGTGACCTCAACGTTACGGATAAAATGAAAAAAATAGCCTTTTATTAGTGTTGATGATACAGACAGATCTTGTTACGCCATAGAATTCATTTTATCCATCAGCATCAATATGTGTATAATCAAGTAATGCTTGAACAAACTGCGCAATACCCATACTGTTAATAATGCCTCTTGATATGTGGTAAGCAAAGGCTTTGATTTGTTCTTGAATAAATAACCGAGCACACTAGGTACTGGTTTCATTACATCCATGAACAAGTTTTTCAGAACATAGATGTTACAGAACAAGAGTGTTGGTGTAACCCGCCTCAGCACCCCTCTTAAGAATGAAGGTAATTTAAATAGCTAGGGTAGAATAATCAAACATGTGATTGATCTCAAAGACGGAAATGATGATGAAACCAAACGATGCATTTACAAGGAAACGACTGATGAAGCTATGCTTTTGAAGGAATTAAAATCGACAGACGTTACTATAGTTGAAACTATTACGCCAACAAGTACGGTTACATTTCGGATATGTACTAGATACAGATTTAAATTATTATGAAATTCCTGTGGATGTTGAATTCCTCTCAATAGCCAAACTGGAAAGGATTGACAAAAGAATCATTGTAGCAAAAACTGTGCCATCGCACGGTTCTTTGAAAAGTTGCGTATTGGAGGTTCGTTGATTTAAATATTCAGCGGTAAATTGAAAGCTAAATGCCTTCCAACGGATCTGCAATTCCTGATGAAGCGTATGAAAGTGCGAGCGAATCGTTGCTAAAACCAATGAGACCAAAGAAGTTTTTCCAGTTCCACCAGCAGAGTCCAAGAAGAAAATTCCTCCAGTTCCATCGTTCACAACTTTTATGACAGTGTCGTACGCATATTTTTGTTGCCGATTCAACACCGGAACGTTTGATCTAACTGTTCCTCGCAGCGCATCACAATCATATTGTTTTTCCGCTTTTCAACTCTTGGTTAAATGCGTCATACATCGGACGATTGGGCGCTGTCATGCCATATTGAGGTAATACCCTGTTCGTTATAGCCTATCATTAAACCCATGTAATGAATTAATATCAATGGAATAGAAATAAAATGGCTACATTTGTTGGACAGAAACAACACAAAAATAAAAACGAAGATAATGTTATTTTAATTTAGTGAGAATGAGTTTTTAGAGATTTTTTCTCCAGATCTATCAGGTCTTTTCCAACACAAAACACTCAATTGAGTTATTTCCATCATGGGAGCATATGGAACAAAAACAGCAACAAAAAAAGAATTAAGCATATCCATCGTTCGAATTACGGGTTATGGTCTTGAGTTCATTCAAAAATCACGTAAAAAAAGGCACATTCGGGTTATCCCAAATTTTCACATTTTTCAGGCAACTTTTCCAATTTTTCTTCCAATAAAAACCTAATTCTGACTATTACGAACATTTAAAAAAATTAGCGAAATCGGTCCATAGAAAGAAGTACTTCCCGATTTTCCAATTTTCCTAACAATTTTGCTTTCTCTAAAAATCTCGTTCGAACTATTATGAACAAATTGTTACAAAATTAGCCAAATTCGTACATAGAATAAAAAAAAGGTCTTTCAGTTTTTCACGAATTTTCGGGGAAACTTTTCCTATTTTTCTTTTGCTAACTATTCGGAATATTAGATTTTTTTTTGATTTTTTTTTTTAAAGTTTAGTCAAATCGATCTTGCCTTTCTCAAGTGATGCGCTTATCAACGGACATTATTTCATTTTTATTTATATAGGCTAGCATTTGTCAGCTGCTTAGTGCACGTGGTCCTTGGTATCTGCATAAATGCTTTACCCTTTTTTTTTCTCGCACCAATGGTGTGGCAAAAAGTATCATAATTCCATGTAGTTATGTAGTTGAAGGATAAGATTAAGGATTGCAATCCGGGATTTGCGCTATTCCCGCTGGATTCCACGGGATTACACAGGATTGGCGCTAACAGTTAACGCTCATTTTTAAAACATAGTTATTTAAAATGTTAACAAATTAAATAATAAATGTCTGCTAATAAAATTAAAATTAATAAATCAATTTTAATGTTAAATGATAAAAATTAACAGTTAACAATATTTTGATTGGCAAAATGACATTAACATTGTTTAGCCGTCTTAAGGATATTTCGAGCTTTACATTTTTAAAAAGAAATCTATACCAATTTTTAAATAAATAATCAAAAATGCAAAATATTGAGTCTTAGGTCGTATTATGTACCTTAGAATAAATCATATAGTAGGGAGAGAAGGCCGCAGTGGGACCTAGCAAAAGAACTGTCAATCATCCGACCATGCCCCCTCTATTTTCTGGTCTCACACCGGCCTCCATAACAGCCTGTATGTTTATGTAAATGTGGCAAGAGCGAATTCGGCTACACTTATGTGACAACAGCTTTGATGGATGACAGTGCCGCCTCCCCCCCCCCTATTGTTATGCAATTGAGGATAGGTAACCTAACTCTAGTCGGCCTTTTGTGACCTAATTCAAAGGAGACCGCTCCTATTGTTGGAAGCTATAGTTAACTACTTCATTTATCGATTTCGGTTTGATATCCAGGGAGATAAATGGCTCGAGATACAAAAAAACGCATTTTAGAAAAATAGACATTTTTGCCCTTTAAGGGTCGGATTACGAAAAATTCCTTTCTTAAAATATAATGTTACCACGGCGGAACCCTTATTCTTTAATATGATTCCTCATTTATCTTTATCGGTTAGATATTAAGGGAGATGAATCGCTCGTGACACAAAACGAATTCCAAAAATATTGATACTTTTGCCCTTTAAGGGTCGATTACCGAAAAATTTATGTCTTAACATATGACGTCACTGAAGCGGAGATCTTAATCTTTAAAAGTGATACTTCATTAAACGATTTCAGATAGGTATCCAGGGTGATAAATGACTCGTAACACAGAAAACAGCATTTTAGAAATATTGACATTTTCGCCCCTTTAAGGGTGGAATTCCGAAAACCTCATTTCTCTCATGATGTGACCAAAGTGAAGACCATCAGCTTTATAATGACACGTCATTCATTGATTTTGGTTAAGTATGAAGGAAGATACAGGCTTGTGACAAAGAATACCTTATAAAAATAATATATATGATAGGGAAGACGAATTACAGCTCGACGATCATATTTTTATAAATAATTTCACCATAAATAGATAATATGTTAATTTGAATAAATGCTATGCTTTTATGACTAAATAGTAATTATGATTAAAGCCACTAGATTTTTGCATAGTCGATCACTTCAGGTGTATTTAATTTAAAGGGTCCTAGGTCTTAATTATTAATTGATTAAACGCGATATAAATTTTGATTAAGTCGTAATTGTAATTAAAACCGCTAGTATATGTTTTATTTATGTATTTGATTTGATGCACAAAAATTTCATAGATTGTAACGAATTCGCGCAGCGGGTACTGTATTACATTGTATTGCATTATCCGTCAGACAGAAGGCAGGCAGAACTGGCGATCCAGTCGCGGGCAGTGATCAGGCTGTGAGTGCACACAGATATCGCGCGATCACGTCGAAGTGGTGAATGACGAAATAGGGAAATTAGATAATTTGGTGCGCAAAAAATTTATTTAGTTCATTCTCGCCACTCTGACTACAAAAAACAACAAGAAAAGTGAAGCTTTGATTGAGATTGCGGCGAAAATGAAAGAAACATGCTATTTCAAATTGAATTACTATTATTTATTTAAAAGCATTTTATTTGGTTTATCATTTGAATTAAATAACATACCGCTTCGGAGCTAATATGCCAATACGCTCTACTAAGCCGTTTATTAAATATTTTCGTCTGTCGGGGGCGCATTAAAAAAGTCTGCAGTACGAAACATTCTTCGCCTACAAATACATGAGTGACGGAGGTATCCATGCCAGGCAATGGTTACGAAGATAGAATGGTTTCACAGTGAACGAATTCACAATAAACGGAGGAATTTTGAAAGATGCAACTGTTGCTATGCCGGCCGTAAGTGTCAATATCAACTACAAGTAGCTTTAAATCTGGATCAACAACTGTCAGTAGAACTATTGGAAAAAAAGTAACAAAAATAGCTTGTTGTTAGGACATTTTATTTTCACGTGTTTTCCGTCCAAACTTCCAATGCAATTCGGAAAGTGTCAAGGTTCTCTGAACCCTACTCAGAGTTTTTCACACATCATCGGCTGAACAGGTAAATATGAAGGCTGTAAAACGACATAGTTACTTCTTTCACTATGCTGGAGACAGTTATGTCACTGACACCGAAGGAAAAAGCGATAGTTTGGTGCGAGTCACCTGAAGCCAAATACCTGGTCGTTTCGTGTGATGCTTGTTCTCCACACTGGATCGCTTTGGACAGCCCGCGCTGTGTTTGACATCGTCAGAACGCGGCGGGCATCCCTTGTCTCGCAAGCGCACGATACCGCGCTCTGTTTGACCGGAAAGTAAAAAAAAAAAAAGTTTCTCAGCGTAATGTCTGTTTTCCATTGCTACCAAAATAAAGTGCAGGAACATATTTATATTTACCTTAAATTAAATCGCCAATTTAATGACGCTATCTGAAGCGCATCTATGAAGTAGTTGGTTCGATTAATGGCGGATTCTATTATAACCGTGGCGCCGTAATTTGATGATGGATTCTTATGTAACTCGACGACACAAATAGAAAATAAGAAATAAAACTTTTTAAAAAAATCTGCGAATATCATATTGCAACAGTGAGTTGGCTAGGTAGGGGGACAAAAAAGGCCACAATGAATTACACGCTGGACATGACATGCATAATGGGTGTTTCGTTTTCTTTCTAACGGTATGGTTAGGCTGAAATGCGAACTGGACCTGAACAATGTCGCCAAAGGCATCAAGAAACCATACCTATAACTCATTTTTAACTTTTCCATTCCTCTGGTAAGGAGACAGTTTTCAGACTCAACGTTTCAATGTGACATATAACGTCATATCCCACTACCTTTAATACATTAGCCCCATTTATGCTTTTTTAGCTTTCTTAGTTCCTTTATTACATTTTTAAAATTTTTTAGTTTTCCTATTTCTACTCGAGTGTACAAGCTCCTCCTCTGATTTACTCTATCTCATTTCTGAATCACAGTCCCTAATGGCTACACCGAACCAGTATCTTAATATCTCTGCCTTTTTCAAATCCTTAACAACTTCTTCTTAATACTAATCTGCATTTCCTAAACACATTCCTTTCCCCTCATTTTTTGAAAATAGCCATAGATATTTTCTGAACGCATCATTCAGTGGTACCACTACACCCATCATAATCTTCATAAATCCATCTTTAACTTCCTTCTTTAATTCTAAACTGAAGAGCCAAAGAAACTGGTACACCTACCTAATACCGTGTAGGGCCAGTGCTGGATTTCCCAATAGGCTGTATAGGCTCCAGCCTAGGGGCGGCAGCGTTTTAGGGGCGCCAAATTTCCTAAGGTGCCCGCTTTAGTAAGCCGTCAAATTTGTGTGCTATTATAAACATAATAAAAATTTTCATTTAAGTGGTGACATCTAGTAGTGAAGTGACAAATTCGGAACAATTAATAGAAAAGAAAAATACGTTTACTATCAATTTTCGTTTAGGTAAGTGGTGACAGCGAACAATTAGATAAATTATTAATTTAATTCTTCATTAGTTCTATCTTGTTCATCGCAGTCTGTAGCCCGTCGTATATTTCCAAAGGAAGACTCTATAGACAGGTAAGTTTCTGCTGACAGACTTACATTTCATGATTTCTATAATAAAAATACTTAAGTATGATCTAAGATTTCATTAATTGAGTATCTGAATGTTGAAAGTCCCCGAGCGTTCGAAAGTCCTAATTTTACTTAAAAAATCATTGAAAAGTCAATGATTTTTGAAACTTTACTCGTCATTTCTCAGCTAATAATGAAATAAATTCTTTGAAATTTCTGAGGAACATACGTTGAACTATGCCGAAACCGGTATTCTGATTGAAATTAGTATAAATTATAATCGTTTAATAATAATTGATCACAAATGAGAGCGTACGTCTTAACGTGTTTTCTGTTCTTTGCCGATAAAAAGTGTGTTACGAAGTTTGTCGTATGGAAAACTAGCTACTTATCAAAAACTATCTGCGACGAATTTATTTATTTAATGGCTGAGAATGTACTTAAAACTATTGGGGATGAGATGCACAAAGCACTTTTAATTAATTGTGGATTCTACACCAGATGCAGCACACGTGGATGAACTCACTCTTGTGATTCGATATGTCTTGGATAATGAAGAACCAACTGAGCGATTTTTCAAATTTTTACCTTCTGAAGGACACAAGACTCAAGAAATGTTTGATGCATTACTTTAGAGCTAGATAAGGTACGGATAAATCTGGAAGACTGCTGTGGTCAGTCATATGACAATGCTTCAAACATGTCTGGAATTTACAATGGTTTACAAGCCAAAATTCAAGAACATTCACCGCCTGCTATGTTCGTCCCTTGTGCAGCTCATTCGCTAAATTTGGTGGGAACCTCGGCTGCTGAGTCTTGTACAGAAGCCTGCCTGTTCTTCATGTTGCTGGAAGAATTATATGTTTTCTTTGTAAGATCAACAGAACGTTGGAAAAAATTGGTTGATGAAATAGGAAGAGGAAAGACACTCAAGAGGGTGATCCTCACACGTTGGTCAGCAAGAGTAGATGCCTGTAAAAGTCTAAGGGATTCCTGGGATGAAGTACTTAAAGTTTTGAAAATGACACTGTGGAGAAACCTATACCACGAAATGAAGCAAAAGGAATTCGCCTCAAATTGGAAAAACTTGAAACTGCATTTATGGTTGTATTTTGGAATGTTATTTTGGAAAGGCTAAATGCAGTGAGTACTGAAATTCAGAGTTCGTCTGTAGATCTATTAACTCTATTATCTCTAGTCGACTTTATGATAACAGAGCGCGAAAACTTTGACTATTTCGAAAAAACTGCAATTGAAATGAAAAATTAACAATCCAAAATAAAAAAATTTGTAGACGAAACTTACGAATTATCATGTGACGAAATTGAAACAACCTCAAGAGATTTTTTTTAGAATTAACTCCTTTTTGATCATTGTAGATAAACTGAGAGCTGAATTAGAAAGAAGGCGTAATGCATATCTTAACTTCCAAGAAAATTTTTCGTTTTTGACTAGAATGGGTGAATTTTCACAGCAAAAACCTCTCTCTCTCGTGCAACATTATTCTAATGATTTAGAGGACGATTTTGTTCAGGAATGTATACATCTTCAGTCATCACAATTCACAGTCACGTTTCATCTAATAAGATTGCAGAGAAACCTCAGTCAAATTCGTTACTTGATCTCTCCAGATTTTTGGGGAAGTAATCTCTGTGTAACATTTACCCGAACTTGGATATAGCTCTCCGCATAGCACTTTGTTCTGAAGAAAGAAGCTTTTCCTGCTTTAAAAAAAAAAAAAAAAACGAGTGAAGAATTACCAGAGGTCTTCATTATCTAAAGAAAAAATAAACTCTTTGGTACTTCTATATATAGAAGCAGAGATAATGAACACCATAAACTATGATGATCTTATAGATGACTTCACCAATCAAAAATCCCGTAGAAAACTATAATTATATTTTGTATTTTCTTGTTTGTATTCTTGTTTCATAATAAACATTCATTTTTCTTGTTTCTATTTTATGACTAAATCTCAATACTTTCAAGTAATGAAGTCACTCTTAATCTATATCCATTCACACATACATATAATTGTTTGCTACCTAATAAAGGAAACAGAAATTAGTGATTAGTATAAGTATGAAGGAGAAAAGTGCGGCACAAAATGAACAGCCAACACTAAAAAAAGTTTAAATCCTGCCCCGTGTAGGGCCCCCGCGAGCACGCAGAAGTACCGCGACACGACGTGGCATGGACTTGACTAATGTCTGAAGCAGTGCTGCATTCTGCACGGCCGTCCATAAATCCTTAAGAGTACGAGGTGGTGGAGATCTCTTCCGAACGCTACGTTGCAAGGCATCCCAGATATCCTCAACAATGTTCATATCAGAGGAGTCTGGTAGCCAGCTGAGGTGTTTAAACTCAGAAGAGTGTTCCTGGAGCCACTCTGTAGCAATTCTGTACTTGTGGGGTGTCATATTGTCGTACTGGAATTGCAGAGTCCGTCTTGAATGCACAATGGACATGAATAGATATAGGTGATAAGCCAGGATGTGTACGTACGTGTCACCTGTCAGAGTCGTATCTAGACGTATCAGGGGTCCCATGTCACTCCTACTGCACACACCCCAAATCATTACAGAGCCTCCACCAGCATGACCAGTCCCCTGCTGACGTGTCCATGAATTCATTAGGTTGTCTCCATACCCGTACACGTCCATCTGCTCGATACAATTGGAAACGAGACTCGTCAGACCAGGCAACATGTTTCCAATCATCAACAGTCCAATGTCGGTGATGACGGGCCCAGGCGAGGCATAAACCTTTGTGTCATGCACTCAGCAAGGGTGCACGAGTGAGCCTTCGGCTCCGAAAGCCCAGATCGATGATGTTTCGTTGAATGGTTCTCACGCTGACACTTGTTGATGGCTCAGCATTGGAATCCGCAGCAATTTACGGAAGGGTTGCACTTCTCTCACATTGAACGATTCTCTTCGTTGGTCCCCTTCTTACAGGATCTTTTTCCGGCCGTAGCGATGTCGGAGATTTGATGTTTTACCGGATTCCCGATATTCACGGTGCACTCGTGAGATGGTCGTACGGGAAAATCCCCACCTCATCGCTACCTCGGAGATACTGTGTACCATCTCTCGTACGCCGATTATAACACCACGTTCAAACTCACTTAAATCATGATAAACTGCCATTGTAGCAGCAGTAACCGATCTAACACCTGCGCCAGACACATGTTGTCTAATATAGGTGTTGCCGACCTCAGCGCCGTACTCTTGAGTGTTTACATATCTCTGTGTTTGCATACACATGCCTATACCAGTTTCTTTTGCTCTTCATTGTATTAATTCCTTGTTTAGTTGTTTTAGTGTTATCAATTGCCTTATTGTCTATCAACTCTGTTGGGCTCTCTTCTTAAGAAACTGTTTTGCCTCGTGACATTGCTATTAAACGACATATGTTCTGTTGATCTCTTAATTTTCTGTTTTAGAATTATTATCACTGTTGAACTGCTTCCACTTTGCTACGCTGTACTTGTGTCTTACTTTTATATACTGAACCTACACCTGAAATATTTCTAAAGTTCTGAAATATGTCATTTTATAACTATACTTTTTAATACTCCCTGTAAGCGGGCGTGCACCACACGCGGGCGGCACGTCGAGGGGGTTGGCAAATCGAGTGATCGACAGTCACCGCGATTGTTGCCACACCATTGTCGCCGGGGTAGGAACAATGGGGGCGGCAAATAATGATGTTCGAAGGGGCGGCAATCTCTCAGTTTTTTGATCTGGTTCGGAAAATTCCTAGATCCATCGCTGGCTGTAGTTTGACAGGGGGTGGCATAATCGGTATTCCACAAGGGCGCTCAAACAGCCAGCTGCGGGCCTGAGTCATGGAGGAAAGAAATATATGGAGGAGAAATGACGTTAAGGCTGCTTTTCCACTACGCGGCTAGTCGCGGGCGACCGCAGTCGCTAGCGGCTAGTTTTGTAGCGACTGCGCGCGCGGCTGTATTCCACAAAGCAGCTCATTTTCAAAATGGATGTCGAAGAAATAAATGATGTTAACAAAAAGAAAACGAAAATATAGATTTGGATACATCCTTTGTTTTTTGCATTAATGTCGGAGCTTACGGAAAATGCAGTGTCGCATCTGTATTTCGATATAATATATACTATAAAAAGAACACACCGATACGTTATGTTTTCGTCGGTGATGATCCTTTCTAACTAACTGATAAAGTTTTGCGTCCGTAAAGAGGGCGAACTTTGACAACAAAAAAGAGTTTTTAACTGCACGTAAGGCGATAAATTTGGTATAATTAATTAAATTAAATTGCAATAGAGCGCACCTCCGGTGGCATTTCCCCTCTTCCTGCATCCACCTACATTCGCACTCTACATATTTTAACTTTATATTCTTTAAACTTTTTGGTAAATTATTCATCATTTCTCTTAGGAACTTATTCCAATCCCTGACACCCTTACCTAAAGAAGAGAATCTTCCCACACCCTTGTGCCTGAAATCGAGTCCCAGCTTGTGTTCATGGTCATCTTTTCCCTTCCATGCATTACTTTTCATTCTTACACCAATATCTTTCCATGTCTCCTCACCAATATACTAGTTGTACACACCCATGACTCTCTTCACCTTCATCCTGTCTTGCAATTAATCCCATTCCATCTCTTTTTAAATGGCGTATATTTCACAGAGCTTTAAACGGATACATAGATTTTTCTATAGATAGCGTAAGCTACGTGTATTTTGCGTAATTTTGTGCGTGAAAGGCGGTCAGTCGCGCGTGGTTAGTCGCGCAGTGTGAATGGCGCAGTAAATTTACATTTCTATTGAGTCGCGTGTGGCTGCTCGAGTCGCGTGTTCTTTTGCAGTCGCGACGACTGCCAAGTCGCGGTCGCGCAATGGGTATGGTCATTGCCATAACTGAATAAATAACAATCGCGCGCGGTCAGCCGCCCGCGGCTAGCCGCGTAGTGGAAAAGAGGCCTAAATCTATGACGCCACCTCTAAACTCTCGGCTGTTACTGCGCATGCGCGGTGGCGACCATATTGCTAATCCATACAAATGCAAAGTTCACATTGTGTTTGATGCTGTGATTATTTCATTTTCTAATATGTATAAGTGTTTTATGATGCCATCTTGCGTTGCATAAGGGACAAAGAATTTATCTATTGTTGTTAGTAATTTCATGAGAACCATGTTAGTGACAAGCGTGTATCGCGATGGAAACTACCTCCAGCTATTCCCAATTAAGCTTATGATGTATGGTAACAAGATAACTATTTTTATTTTGGTCTCAACCTAAACAGAAGTGGTAGTAATAAAACTGAAATATCAATTTCTGCATGTCCACCATATAATTAATTTTGGCTTTGGCAGAATTAATTTTTGGTCCAGGCCGCGTCCCAACTAGAGGTGGGCGCCGCTTGCCGAAATCTCGGTGGCGGCGCGCCGAACATTTTCAGCCGGCGGCGGCGTAACGCCGGCTGGCGTGACTGTTTTATATTTTATGATATTTGTGTATATCATTACTTAAACTCAAAGAAAAAATAAGTAACGTTTCACTATTATAGTCAAAATTTTGCAAATTTTTGCACTCTTTGTAGTTATCGTGTATAAAGATAATTTTATTTAGGCGAATTGAGCTTGTCCTAGACCAGTGATGGGGAAAGTACGGCCCGCGGGCCAAGTACGGCCCTTCGGGCTAGTCAATCCGGCCCGCGACATGGTTTCGAATAACCCCTACAATTACACATAGGACATGTATTTTCTGCGTAGCTAGAATAGAATGTTTCCTTCTTATTGCGTTTTCAGTACGGTATTATCGCGTCTAATATTAACTGAGTTTGCGTAGTGACGTAGTATGTCTGTAGATCACGGCCAACTAAAGATATTTAGTTGGCCGTGTCTGTAGATCAGTAGCATGGCGATGTGGAGTACAATGCGCGTGTTGCTCGGCTAAGTTCGGAACGACTAGGGCGGTACCATTGTCGTTTAGTCTGTTCTCAAGGTCAGTGCAGTTCGGACAGTCGCGTAGTCAGTGCTGCGGCTGTGTGTCTGGCTTGTGTTTCTATAGTTTTCCTTTGTTGCTAGTGTTTTTTCACATTTTTGATCGTTACAATGGCATATAAAAAGCGTAAAGTTGATTCAGAATGTCGTGTTTTTAAATCTGAGTGGACTTGGAAATACTTTTTCACGCCTATTAAGGATAAACCTGTGTGCCTCATTTGCAATGAAGCTGTAGCCGTATTCAAGGAATTCAACCTCTCACGTCACTTTATGACAAAACATAACAACGCCACTTATGAATCTATGACCGAAGAAGATCGGAAGCAAAAAGCAGGAGCTCTACGTAAAAAACTGTCAGGTCAGCAAAATATTTTTAAGAAACAAAGTTGTTCTCAAAAGCTAGCTACACATGCTAGTTACTTGTAGCATACAATATTGCAAAAAGTAACAAAGCATTGTCTGACGGCGAATTTGTTAAAACTTGTAAGCTCCAAGTATGTGACATTTTGTGTCCTGACAAAACAAAGGATTTTGAGACAGTAAGTTTGTCTCGAACAACAATTACTTCTAGAATTGAACTAATTGATAAGCAGTTTGTCTCACAACTAGAGTCAAAGATAAGGGAGTTTAAATTCTGTTCTTTTGCGTTGGATGAAAGTACGGACATAACTGACATAGCTCAGTTACTGATATTTATAAGAGGTATTGATAACTTTTGTGTTAGCGAAGAATTAGCTTGCATGCGTTCATTAAAGGGAACGACAAAAGGATCAGACATTTTTCAAGAATTTCAAGAAACTATCACGTCTTTGAAAGTACCTTTGATTAATATTTGTAACATTACAACTGATGGAGCACCGAATATGATAGGGACGAAATCTGGTTTTGTAGGCATGTTTAACGAATCATTTCCTGGGAACGAAGTTGTGTTTTTTCATTGTGTCATACATCAAGAAGCTCTGTGTAAATCTGCTCTAGACATGAAACATGTGCTTGATGTTGTTGTTAAGCTTGTTAATAGCATTCGTTCTCGAGCACTCAACCATAGACAATTTCGAGAGTTTCTTGACTCATTGCAATCTGAATATTCTGATGTACTTTAGGCCTACTACACTAAAGTAAGGTGGCTCAGTGCATGACGGGTTTTCGAACGAGTTTGGGCTCTAAAAGACGAAATAATCTCTTTCATGGAAGAAAAAGGAATGGACGAGTGTGAACATTTAAAAGAAATTGTATGGCTTTCGGACTTTGCATTTTTCTTAGTCACATCAATAAATTGAAGAAATCAATTAATCCATGATAGTTGGAGTCATATCAAGGGTTTCAAAATGCAATTGAATCTATTCTCCAAACAACTAGTCAAGAAAGACTTTACTCATTTTCCAAGACTGTTGCAGTTAGGGAAGACAAACTTAGGAGCTATGAGAAAAGCTTGAAATGTCTTCATGAAGAATTTGAACGAAGATTCCAAGACTTCAAAGTTATCGAACATGACCTGGACATTTTTAGCATGCCATTAAATCTGGATTGTGAATCAGTCAAACCAGAATTGCAGCTCGAACTAATTGAGTTGCAATGTAATACTGAATTGAAGCAACTATTTCTCAACGTTTCAAAAATTGAGTTCTACAAGGCTCTGTCAAAATCAAGTTTCCCAAACCTAAAATCTCACTCTCAGAAGATAATTGCGATGTTTGCATCTTCCTACCTGTGTGAACAGGCGTTTTCTACTAGGAAGCTTCGCAGAAACAGCGTTAGAAACCGATTGACTGATCACCATTTAGCTTCACTACTGCGAATCAGCTCATCCCAGTTTCTACCAGATTATGAACAACTTTTAGAAGCTCAGTCACAGTTTCATCTGTCACATGCACCTTCCTACTCTCAATTTTTGTAACTTTTTTCTAAGTTTTTTTACCATTGTTGCAAATAATATAAGTTGTGTGTGATGTAAAAATCAAAAATAAAGTTTATCACTTAAAAAATCAAAAAAAAAAAAAAAAAAAAAAAATCCGGCCCGCCGAGATAATTTTTTATTTTATGTGGCCCTCCCCTTAAAAAGTTTGCCCATCACTGTCCTAGACCATAGGTGCCAAACTCAATTTTGCAGAGGGCCGTATATTAAATTTAGAATGTGTAGGCTGGCCAGATTCAAATAAAATTTCCTCTAAAAACACGATTCTTCTTTTTGTGTAACATTGCGATCCTGCGATCGGGGGCCGTATTGATAGGGCCAGGGGGCCGGATGCGGCCGGCGGGCCGTATCTTTGACATCACTGTCCTAGACCTTCTCGCTAAAATGACTAACCTAGTCACATATAATACTCCTTCGCCCGGGGTGCTTGTGCAGGCACACGAAGAAAACTCTTGACGGGGGCGGAAAACAGGAATTAAGGCATTTTTCATTTTATTTATTTATTTTTTTGCCGTTCAAGTAACTTAAAATATTTCTATCTTTAGGATCTGATGTATAGGAAGTAGCTAAATATCTCCAACATTCTTGATCGATTGGATAATCATTATCACCATATATACGATGTCTCATCGATAGTTTTTGCAGCAACGATTTATCATTGGTGGAGTTTGTAGAAGCAATAGGGTCCCTACCTTGATTTGTTTTTTTGGTACAGTTTTTGGCAGTGATTACTTCCTTGATAAATGAGGCAAGAAAGGAAGACTGGTCTTTTGTATCGACTCCAAATATGTATCTACTTCTTTGAGACCCATAAAACGATAATCCAAAAGTAATACTGCTACGACCGTTCTTGTGACACCGAGCATGGTGGTGTAACGGATAGCGTTCTGGCCTCGCATTCGGGAGGACGGCGGTTCGAATCCCCGTCCGGGCATCCAGATTTGGGTTTTCCATGGTTTCCCCAAATCACTCCAGGTGAATGCCGGGATGCTTCCTTCAAAAGGCCATGGCCGAATTCCTTCCCATTCCTTGCCCCCATCCTTTCCCGTCTCTAAAGACCACGTTGTTAAAAAGGGACGTTAAACTGTTACAAAAAAAAAAAAAAAAAAAAAAAAAAAAAAAAAAAAAAAAAGTTCTTGTGACAGCGAATTCTTTGTTAATTTCTGCCACCATGCTGCGATTAAGCCGAAACATCTATTAATATTAAAAAGGCCAGCTGTCACGTGCTGTCACATATGACGTCACCTGTCACGGCATGAGGTCAGTTTATGACGTCGCACTATTATGTCACGCTTTACGCCATTTTCTTGGTGACGTATTTCATTTCTAAGCATCCGCGAATAAATTAATTGACATAACACTGAAATAATAGTATGTATTGCGTTTAAATCGACGTATCAATCATTAGATGCTTATATTTACATAATACTCATTTTATGTAAAAGTATTCGTTAAAATCTTTGGCCACAGATATGTAAGATAAAAGTTTTAATTTTTTCAATGTTAGCGGCAATTTTGATAGATTGTTATTAAAACTGGCACTTGGCAGCAGAGGGCATAAGTAATTTAATTTTTTTTAAAAAATAATTTTTAATTTTTTTATAAATATTTTTTTTTCTTAAGTGTTCTGTTACTTTCATCATTGCTTTATTTTAATCCACACTTTTCGGATCTAGACAACATAGACTACAATTCAAACTAATATTAAGTGGAATGACGTAAGTTCTTAAGATTTATTTTTAATTTCCTTTGCTTTTACTAATGCCATATTTCAACCACATGTAACTGTGTCAGCCATTCAAAGGTGTTAATATCTATCCGAATCACGAATGTAAAAAAGGAAGATGGAATAACACATAAAGATTTTTTGATTTAGTTTATATCGCGATGCATTATTATCACTAAAATGCGATATAGTGCATGTATTAATATGCGTGTGATTGAAGTATTGTTTCTTGGGCGGCGAGTTTAGTATGTGAGAAGGTTGGAATGCAACCCAGACCAGGATAGCAACGAGAACCTTTTGTTATAGGGCAAGGCACTAGGAATTGCATTGTGCTATATTTCATAACAATTCTATATATTTAGGTAATTAGTAAGAAAAGTAATGCTTTTAGGAAGATGGAATAACCTGTAAAGATTTTTGATTTAGTTTATATCGTGATGCGTTATTACCACTAAAATGCGATATAGTAGATACATTAATATGTGTGTAATTGAATAATTGTTTCTTTGGCAGCAAGTTTAGTACGTGATTGGGTTGAAATGTAACCCGGACCAGGACAGCAACGAAAACCTTTTGTTATTGGGCAAGGCAGTAGGAATTGCATTGAGCTTTATTTTATAACAATTCTATTTATTTAAGTAATGTTAGAACGGCATACTAATTATCAGCATTTTTTTTTTTACTGAAATCATGACTTGGTTTGAATTAAAGAAATTCCAAATTGTTCACGATGTATGCGACCTAAACCACAATTAAAACTAATATTACGTGACATAACGCAATTTGTTAAGATTTATTTTTAGCATCCTTCGTTTTCACTGGGGTCGTCATTTCAGCCGGATGTAAGCTGTGTCAGGCGTTAAAACATCGATCTTCATCATAGACATTTCTTTTTTTGTAACAGTTTAACGTCCCTTTTTAACAACGTGGTCTTTAGAGACGGGAAAGGATGGGGGCAAGGAATGGGAAGGAATTCGGCCATGGCCTTTTGAAGGAAGCATCCCGGCATTCACCTGGAGTGATTTGGGGAAACCATGGAAAACCCAAATCTGGATGCCCGGACGGGGATTCGAACCGCCGTCCTCCCGAATGCGAGGCCAGAACTCATCATAGACAATAAGAAAGATGTAAGAAACTGTGAAGATTTTGTATCAAGTTTGTATCACATCATGCATGATCGGTATCGATGAATGATGACATCGACCTGCAATACAGGGACTGTATTAATTCGCGTGTGAATGAAGCTTTGATTTTCTATCGGCTATATTGACGCAACCTGAACCAAATTGACAACTGAAACTTTTTGCTACATCACGAGGGATGAGTAATTACAGCACATTGAGCTTTATTTTATAACAATAAGCAACTAAAAAGAAATAAATTGTCCGTTAAACCCGTCATTTTTGACGAGCTTTGTGGCTAGTAATCAATAATTTGTCATCTAAGACAAAATTCAGGATGTCAATTATTTCCATGACCAAGACACAGATGATGTTCTTTATCAGCCAACGAAACTTCTATTCACACGTTTTATCCAGCATCAGTGACAGCTAGAGTCTTAATTTGATTCTGTCCGAACTGATATCTCTTATCATGCCTTCTATTTTGTCTCTAGTCTTCATTTTCTCTATACTTTAAGTACTCAGGGCTTAATAATTCACTGTTTTTACCACATTTAAGCTAGCTAAGCAATAGACTTGATCGGAATTCACGATTTTCTTCTTATTGGCTTCTTCTATCACTAAACTTCCGAAATATTTTCAACAAAAGCTAGTTTGGATTAGAGAGTCATATAACACTACTACAGAGAGCTTTTTAACATTAGTCCCAGCTAATTCAAAGTCATTTGAACACCAACTAATTCACTCAATTAACAAAAAACTTTAAAAAAAAACGCGTTGTCGTGTTAAGAAATGTTTCTCAAGGACACGCCGCGAAGCAAGTGTCGGCGGCGGCACGCCACAGAGACACGGCGGCGTCACGCCGGCGCGGCGCCCACCTCTAGTCCCAACCCAATCCCCTCAATTTGGAGACAGTATATCCCGCAAACTAAGCAAGATATAGAAAAATTGTATTATTTATTTTCGATTTTTTTCGTCGTGTTACATAAGAATACATCATCAAATTTAACTTTTGCGAAATTTTTCTTCTGCATTTCAACTCAAGACACCTCACTTTTGATATAGTATATATCGAGAACTAGGCGAGATATCGAAAAATTTTATTCTTTATTCGTCTCGTCTTTTCAAATAAGAATCCATCATCAAATTTGACCATTCTTCTGAATTTCAACCATAAACATCTCACATTTGAGAAGGAATATCTCGAAAACTAAGCAGGATATCATAAAATTTTATTCTTCATTTTTTATTTGTCTCATCGAGTCACATAATAATCCATCAGCAGAATGCGGCATTACGTTTATCCTGGAGTCCCCTTGAGGTTTTTGTACATATACCCCGTGTCTGTATGGATGTGGCCAAGCGCCCCCCCCCCCCTTCTCCTCCTCCCGGCGTCACTTCAATGCGTGGTGGAGGTCTCTTGCGTCGTCTCCATATATTTCTTTCCTCCATGGCCTGAGTACTCCTCCTATTATTGCCACTGGTTTACTAAAACTACTAATATCCAACAGAACTGCTTGAAGATCACTTATCCTTTCAGTTACTGAGAACTTCACAAGGTTATCATCAGGTTTTTCAAACATATGAAAATGAATGTTTGTTTGTTCTTCTTTATGCACATCTATGCCATTAATTCGATTATGATGAAACTATGGTGAATTGGGTGTGCACCTGGCAAGATTTCTGACAAAAAAAGGAGAAAAACCACCCCCTTTCCCCCCCACCTTAATTTTTCAAATGTTCTTTATAAAAACCCAGAGTTTTTTTTTATCAGATTTCGTTGGAACTTTGCACACGTATACTTTAAAACAAATGGACAAATACTGTATAAATTTCGTTTGCAAAAAACCAACCCCTCTACTCCTTTATCCCTCCCCTTAATATTTGCCAATGTTCTTTATACACACAAACAGTTTTTATTCAATAATGATGGAATTTTGCACTCGTATACTTTTATGCAAACAGAATAATACTGCCTACATTTGGTTTACAAAAAAACAACCCTTTTCTCCAGTTACCTACCCTTAATTTTCTCTAAAGTTCTATATACAAAGCTACAATTTTTATCTGAATTTGAAAGAACCTTACACACGTATACTTTAAAACAAAGAGAAAAATAATGTCTACATTTGGTTTCCAAAATCCTAAACCCTCTCTGCCTTTACACTCACCTCTTAATTGCCAATGCTCTTTACATACCCTGCAGTTTTTAACCAAATTGGATGGAATTTTGCAAAAGTATACAATGAAGCAGAAAGAAAAGTACTGTCTACATTTTGTTTGCAAAATCCAACCTCACTCCCCCTTTACCACCCACTTAATTTTCAATGTGGTTAATAGAAACCCACAGTTTTTTTCAATTTTGATAGAACTTTGCACACATATACTTTAAAAGAAGCAAAAAATTACAGTCTACATTTGCTTTACAAAAACCCAACCTCTCACCCTTTTATCTCCCTTAATTTTTGTCAATGTTCTTTAAGCTTTAAAATAAGTGAAAATAAGTGAAAAAATATTTACATATGGTTTTAAAAACTGCAATTGCTCTCCGCCTACACCCCTTTTTAAGACAAATTTACATGTGCAATTTTCCATTTTTTTAAAAAGTATCCCAGTAATGGTAGTGGAATCGGCAGATGTGGGGTAGGACTGGGACAAGGAATGGGAACGATTTCGGCCAGGGCCTTTTTGAAGGAAGAATCCCAGCATTCACCTGGAATGATTTGGGGAAAACATGGAAACCCAAATCTGGATGTCTGGACGGGGATTCGAACTGCCGTACTCCCAAATGCGATGCCAGAGCATTAACCACTCACCCACCACGCTTGGGCAGATGTCAGAAATACCAAAAATATTGTATATCCGAAAGCACTAGAATAAACTTTTTTGAATTTAATTTATGCACTACAAATTATTGACTTTCATTTATTTTGTACATATAAATTTGTCTGCTTTAGATATGAGTACCAACTTAGAAAGAAAAATAGGCACTGCAAAGCATGCCATGCAAAGATAGAATATATCCGACAGTAAGGTCTGGTTCAGCTCTGCTCTAACACTAGTGTAAAGTATCCTTCCCTCCCTTGTTAAAGTATTCATAAGTTGCTGTTGTCCTGTGTCATTAATCTTATTTCCGGCCTAGTTGACACCTAGGAAATTTAATCTCAACCAATAATAATAATGACCGGCCTCTAATGACCTCGACGAGATGTAAAAAAACCAATAATCAGAATTCTACTCTCACTGCTGAATTTAATTCCTCCAGGATCTATGTTCATCAGTAACTCTTCAATTGCAGGAAGCAGCCAAAATCCGAAGTAACCCGTGACCAATTAAGTAGTCTTTGCTGCCGAATATTTCTCCACCTGTCACTGCAGTACACTCTTATCATCATTTCTAATTCTAATTGTCTAACAGTCTTTGCTGTATCTAAACTATACTTCTATAACTATTTGTATCTCCATTAAGTTACCAACCTCTATTACTTTGCTCATTATATTCCTACAGTTCAACAGTAATAGTGTTATAAAAGCCTGTGTGATATTTTCAACACTACTCTTCATTTTCTTAGCTGTAACCCCACCTTCTCTTGTGTCATCAGCTTCAACTTTTTCTTTAATATTTACATTTTTTTCTCATTGTGCATCTGCATTCAGTTTCTCTTCACTTACCAATTTCTATCCCCTTACCAGCAGCCTTTTACTTAAAACAAGGCACAATCCTGATCTCATCGATAACTGTAAGTAGGATCCGTTACAGCTTAAGCAAACAATTCTGAAAGTGTCCCTTCCCCTTTCTAAAGTGGTGTAGGCCATGCTTAATGAAAGTGGTCTATCCAAGCATTTTGACAAATAGCCTTAGAATGCTTTCAAATAAGGTAAAAACTATTTGGATGGATGATAAAGCGACTTTTTTTAAATTAATTTATTTAGTTGAATTGGGTGCACACCCATGTGGCAATTTCCATACACATTCATTTTTTGCCTTTCTTGTATCTGACTATTTTTGCCTTTTACGAATGTTAATTTTAGACTATTACTTGGGAAGAGGAATTTTAATAGGTAGAATGCAAAGAGGTAGGTAATGCAATACTAAAAGTGATGGCAGTGATAATAGGAGTGTTGCAGGGTAGTGTAATGGAACCATTTCTGTTTATTATTCTGATAAATGTTAAATATAAATATCTTGATATATGTATTGATAGTAAAATCAACTGGTAAAACACATCGGACAGATGGTAGAAAGAGGCTTTAGAATTTACTGGATAGGGTGATGAAGGATTGTACCAGATGAGTTGGTTAGATCATTGCTTGAATATGGTGGTGTACGGTACTATTGCACTCAGATTTTGAGTATCAAATATGGGATTGGAAGTGAGGGAGAGACAGCTAGATTTGTTTGCAAAAATTATTATTGTACAACACAATCAATAATTGTTACAATACAGGAGACGAGTTGTGATTAATTGGAAGACTGGTGAAGACGGGATTCTAGGCATAAAAGTGTGGGGATTTTTTTTTTTTTTGGTACAGGCAAGGGATTGGAACAAATTACCAGAAACACTGAAAGAATTTAAAATTAAAATGCGTAAAGGGTAAATGTAATGGATTTTAATATTGCAATCACTTAATTTCATACCTTTTAAAAATGAAAGATAATGAAGAATCACAAAACAGAAAAGCAAGTGTGTAGGAGAAATTGCTACCTGGGCATCTGCTCCATTGCAATTAAATCAAATTGAACAAATTGATTTCACAACTGCATAATCTTATTTAAAAAAAAAAAAAAAAAAATCCCAAAATGACATGTTACGTAGACAATTTTATGCATTTCTCAGATCTGTATTTACATCTTTTTAACAGTGTTCCAAATAAAAAAGTTTATCAAAAATGATAGGTTGTGTTATCATGTCACTAATTGCCTTAATGTTTATAAGTTTTTCTGTCTTTGTATAGTGACACATAGGAAGAGAAAGAAAGAAATTGTTTTCCATTTTCCTCCCTACTGGAGACGAAATCTATGAAATTAGGAAATGTCACCGTTCCCTAAATACAAACATTTCAATATGCTGTCATAGCTTTTTTTTTTTTTTTGGCGACATTAACATGTAAAGGTTTGCATTCACTGTATTTTCTTGCTATATGAAGATCATAATAATAGATTGTTTCCTTCTGATACATTTGATTGAATCAATGGAGTTGTAAGTGACCCAGTTTTTCGAGGTTAGATATGTACTATTTAAAATTTTAAAACCTAATGGACTGAAAGAAAAGTCAGTCTTTGCTTACATTTGTGTAAACTTAACCATTTAAATTGACGTCTGCTATAAGTATCGCGCTGGTATTGATATTTATTCACTTATCGACACCATCCAGCCTTCGCCAACGAAATATGAACTGCTTTTGAACTTTTGCAGTAGTGTTGCCAACGGTTAAACTAGCTGCCCACCAGATTCAACTGTTAAAACCACCAGAAAACCACTAACAAACAGCGGCGCAACTCTCATAACCACTAAATTTTCCACTAAACAAATATTTCGTTATTACGAAAGAAAATAGAGGGCATATTGTTAATACAATTACCTTCATTATTACATAATACACATTAAATTTCTGTATAATTTATCAACACATCAATATTCAAGTAGTAATTCAATGAATCATCAACGAATTATTTAATCAACTGCTATTCTATATTAACTCATCTTCTTCAGATGATCTTTTAAGGGCGTATGACTATAAAGACCCCCCCCCCCCCCAAACGAAAACCGCTCAAGCCCACCCTAAACCAAAATCTGCTCAAGCCTCCCCCCCCCCCAATGAAATCCACTCAAGTCCCCCCCAAACCAAAATCCTGGATCCGCCACTGTTAAGAGGTATTTCAAAGTAATTCATCGAGTAAGGGATAGTTGAAAATATTTATCTGTTCAAACGTTTTCTATTAATAATTATCATCAATTTTATTGGTTGAAAATAATTAATATTTTCTGCACAAACACCATGTTTAGTAGAACTAGAATGGCTTAATAGTTTGTAAAGTTGAATAACACAAAGTCAGTGTTCATTTTTGACTAAAAACAATAAATCAGTGATCATGACATTAACGGAACAGGGACAATTTTTTAATAAACGAACATTATTAATTAAAATAAAGGAAGAAATCGATTAAATATTCTTATAAAGCTTAATCGATTATAATTAATTCAATTAGCTGTTATTGTAACCTTTAACATGTAATGAAATAAAAACTCAGTCAACTTCAATGTTTCCTGCGGAGTAAAAGTAAATGCAACTGAAATAAGGTAGAAATAAATTTCGAAAAGTGTAAATGTAAGTTGCTTAGTTTATGGTTTTTCATTAATTGAAACTGAATTCTACTGAACCACTAGAAAAAAACCACTAGCCACTAAAAGCAATATTTCTCCACAAAATGGGGGGTCGAAACCACCAGTTTTAGTGGAAAATCCACTAAGTTGGCAACACGATTTTGCAGTGGTTAACAAGATTATCTGCAGACGAGGAAATAAAAACTAAGCCAGCCATCTAGTGTTTTCTGGAACTACTAGAATATTTTCGTTTCTCGAAATCTTCACTTTTCGGTGTAGCATGTATCAGAGATTTAGTTGCATGAAACAAAGCATCGCTGGTTTCATTAGACAATAATATTGTTATTGGGACGTGTGGTAGCTAAATAGGTTATGTGAAATGTTTTGACTGATGGTACTGTCATGCAGTTACGAAGTTTGTAGACTAAAGACCTGTGTTGTTTAATGAAACTCAGCACAATGTCTTTAGTTGAACGTATGTTTATTTCCAGAAAATGCATCTAAGCATGACTAATCCGATATAGCAAACCCAAATTGGGAGATATGGGTGAACTGCATTCTGTAAATGTAAGTACATGTTGCTCTTTTGGTGCCAGCCTTTACTTACAAGCAAATGTAAAAGTTCCCCCCCCCTCTTCATATTAAAGAGCACTGTATTTGGAAATACACCCTCAAGCAGAGGCCCTACATATATTAATGTATTTTGTGTCGTTACAGACAGCTGTATCTAACGATTTTTTTAACCCAACTGAAAGTAAAATAGGAGATATGTTTTGCTGGGGAAACACAATTCATGGTGAGCTAGGACTAGGAGGTATTGAAGAGGAGCAGATTTTGGTTCCAAGAGAACTTCACTTTACAAAAGCCACTTCTGTCAAACAAGGTTGGTAGTTAGTGTAGCTGTGTGATACAATTTCTTAACAACGTAATTGATTATTGTCGATTATTGATGTTATTTATTTTAGTTGCCTGTGGAGACAATCATACTTTAGTCGTGACATCAGAGGGGGAGTTATATGCCTGTGGAAACAATGATTATGGTCAGCTGGGACATAATAAGCCATGCAAACGATTAGGTGAGATTGAAGAACATTTAATAAATACTTGTTTGCTTTCTGTTTACATATTTCCATTATTTATCTAATGTTGTCTCAGTACTGTATTGTATTATTTGATCTTGGTGCCTAGTGTTTTAAGAGGAGTAGTATTTATCAGTGGTATAGGTATAGGCCTATGTATTATCAACACTATAATTATTGCAAACTAACAAAACACAAATTCAAAATGTGGAGTATCCAGAATTGATGAAACATTCTTTAACAAAAAAATGTTAGTGCTATTATGGCCATGTTAAAAGGTGAGTGTGCATTCATGCAGTTAAAGGCTCCATTGATAGGGATGTCATATATTAACCATTTTCATTTTTTAAAACAAGTTTTTGTTAATTTGAAATGTGGTATATAGAATAATAATGTAATAATTGATAAAATTGCAATGTAGTGCATGCTTCGGTGGCAATCTCCCTACACACCCATCCTTCTTCCTTCCTCCTCCATCCCACTTTTGCCCCCAACCAATTTTTTTCTTTAAATTCTTTCAGTGTTTTTGGTAAATTATTCATTACTTCTGTTGGCACTTTATTCCAATCCCTTATGCCTTTTCTTATAAAAGAAAATTTTCCTACACCCTTATGCTTGAAATCAAGTGCCAGCTTATGCTCACGGTCATCTGTATCCTTCCAAGCACATCCCTTAATTTTCCCACCAATATCTTTCCACACTGCATTTCCAATATAGGCCTTGGGGATTACTAGAGATTGCGATTCCGCCAGGAATTGGCGTCATAATACTGCAGTGGTCAAACGCAAGACACTGCTAAAACACTTTCAGAACCACATTAAACGGTGTCACGCTGTTCAAGGCTGTATTACAACCTAATTTATGCTTGAAAATAATGGTCCAGGCTGTATTACAACAGAATTATTGCTTGAAAATAATACGTCTTGTGATTGACTACAGCAGTATTCTGACATCATTATTGAATGTTGATGTAGCAGAATCAAGATCTCCATTATACCCAGGCCTTGTACATTCCCATGACTCTCTTTACCTTCCTATATCCTCCAATGAATTCCACTCCAGCTCCTTTATCATATTAGTTACCAACTAGATGACCCGTGTGATAATTTGGCTAATAAAATATGATGAATAGTGAGGTTGAATGCTTGTAATATAATGAAACTTAGAACTGCACCTTTGTAGCAAATATTTATTTGTTTAATGTAATAGGTACACATTTTATGAAACAATTAGAAAAATTTAAAACAGACTGTATGTACAAAAGCTGTCACTGACTTTAACAGAATACAACCATCCTGAACAAAATGCACACAGCACAAAAATATCTCTGACATTTTTTGCTGTGAAAAGAAAATGTTTACATTGGAATTGTATAGCTAAATAAAAATGTTTCTGTAACAAAAAAAATATCCTCAAACTTACTTACTGTGTAAAAACAGTTTATTGAAATCTCTGTGATATCTGCTGCTGCAATCTAGGGACTTGGCTCATACGCGCGACCACTTTAAGCATCAATTCTGAAAAATTTATTATTTTACATAATCAGAGAAGTTAATCTCTAAAACAATATATCCTTTATCGATTTCGGTTAGTTATCGAAGGAGATAAATGGCTCGTAGTAAAAAAAACACATTGTATAAATAATATTGATACTTTTACCCTTTAAGGGTCGAATTCCAAAAAATTCCTTTTACAAAACACATGTGTGACCATAGCGGGCACCTTAGTTTTTAAAATGATACCTCATTTATCGATTTCGGTTAGGTACCAAGGGAGATAAATAATGGCTCCTGACAGAAAAATGCTTTTTAGAAATGTTAATACTTTTGCCCTTTAAGGGTTGAATTTTGAAAAATTCCTTTTCTAAAATAAGGTTTAACCAACCGGAGACCTTACGAAGGCATCAGGATTTAAAATTAAACCTAGTTTATCAACTGTGTTTAATTATCGAGGGAGATAAATTACTCGAGACACAAAAAAACGCATTTTAGAAATACTGATATTTCTGCCCTTTAAGGGTTAAATTCAGAAAACATCTATTCTTAAAACATGATGTGACCACAGCGGAGACCTTAATCTTTAATTTGATACCCATTTGTCTATGTTGGTTATATATTAATGGAAATAAATGTCTTATGACACAAAAATGCGTTGAAAAACCATTGATACTCTTTCCCTTTAAGGATGGATTTAAAAAAAACTTTCTAAATATTTTATGTCACCAAAACAGTCATTACTTTACATAATCCTACTTCATTTATCAATTTCGATTAGATATCCAAGGAGGTAAATGGCTCGAGTTACAAAAAAAACGTTTTTTAGAAATATTGAAATTTTTGCCCTTTAAGGGCTGAATTACGAAAAATTCCTTTCTTAAAATTTAATGAGACCACGGTGGAGACCTAAATCTTTAATTTGATACATGATTTATCTATATCGCTTAGGTATGAAATGAGATAAATGGCTCGTGGTACAAAAACACGTTGCAGAAATATTGATACTTTTGCCCTTTAACAATTGAGTTCAAAAAAATTCCTGTCTTATTATATAATGTCACCAAAGTGGAGATCTTAATCTTTAAAATGGTTCTTCATTAAACGATTTCAGATAGGTATCCAGGGAGATACCTGATTTAAATGACTTGTAACACAAAAAACAGAATTTTAGAAATATTGACATTTTAGCCCTTTAAGGGTCAAATTCTGAAAAATTCCTTTCTTAAAATATGATGTTACAAAAGTGGAGACCATAAGCTTTAAAATGACACCTCATTCATTGAATTCAGTTTAGTATGAAGGGAATAATGGCTTGTGACAAAAAAAAAATCTTATAGAAATAATATATATGATTATATGATTGTGTTTTCTGGTAATTTACAAAGAGAAATCTTCCCTGCAGGTGCCTGGTACGCAAGTGCCAGGTACGGGTTTGGCGAACCCGCGGTGCCCGAGCTGGAAACTTGTGAGCGCCGCAAGTTTCCCACACCGTAAACTCCTACCATGCTTCAACGACCACCGCAGGGCTGGCGGTGGAACGTTGTGTGCCTAGGAGAACGGGGATCTTGGCTTAATCGCCTGGATCGCGAGGACGGTACAAACCTCTATAAAAAAAAACCTCAACCTCAAGGTCAGCCACGTGCCGTGGAGGTGCATGGGTGAGAGGTAGATCACTCATTAACGTGCAACCTCAGGGGCACCTGCGCACCCCTGTTGTATCAGTATTTCTTGATAACATGTTTTTGCTCATGGGACCAAAATTCCTTCTCACAAACAAAAACAAAACCCCTGCGGTCCGGGTGTGCCGCAGGTTAAAAAAATACACCCAGTTCCAACAAGCGGGCGAGGGTTGACAGCCCTCCTCCGGAACAAGACAGCAGTAACGGGAAAGTTTGTCTAATAGACAACGACTTTGTGATCATGGCAAGAACGGAGGGATCCTTTGAGAAGGTCTCTCCGTTTTATATAAATAAAGGATTGGAGGGAATAGCGGGAAGTTTGAAGAGTGTGAAAAACCTGAGGAATGGGACCCTGCTTCTGGAAACATCTAACCACAAGCAGGCTGTCTCACTACTTAAGTGTGAGAAGCTTGGCGAGATCGCAGTGAAATGCGAACTCCATAAAACTCTAAACTCTAGCAAAGGAGTGATCACTTGCAGAGATTTAATAGATGTAGAGTCCGAGGAACTCCTTAAGGGGTGGGGATCAGAAAATGTGGTCGAGGTTAGGCAGATCAAACGAAGGGTTAACGGCAGTCTTGAGAAAACTGCCACCTTCGTCCTGATGTTCGACACTCCAACATTGCCAAAGTCCATTAAAGCTGGATACCTACATCTAAACGTTCACCCGTATGTTCCGGACCCAATGTGCTGCTTTAAGTGCCAGCGGTTCAGGCATACGACGGCGAACTGTAAAGGCAACGACACTTGCGGGAAATGTGGAAAATCGGCTCATGAACCGGGTGCAACTTGCACCCTCCCACAGGTGTGCATTAACTGCTCTGGGTCACATCCAGCCTGGAGCAGGGAGTGTCGAGTGTACCTTGAAGAAAAGAAGGTACAGGAGTTCAAGACTAAGGAAAGAATATCCTTTGGCGAGGCGAAGAAATAGTTTAAGGCGCTGGTGCCACCGGTCTTCGCCACTAGCTTCGCCAAAACGTTGTCAACTGCTGTCAGGAAGGAGAGCGTTGCTATGCAGATGTCCGTTGTAGACACGAGCATGTCGTGCCAGTGCAAATGTGGTGCGCAGCCCATTAAGATCCTAACACCAAGGACCGCGGTCGTCGGTAGTAACGCTTCTGCTCATTCGAGCACTACAGCAGCAGGTTCAGCAAGTCCACCAGCCAAAGCACAGCCATCCGCTACAGTAGCTGCAGCCGTGGGTGCCTCTGCAACAGCAGAAGCAGCACCCATAGCAGAAGCATCATCTTTAGCAAATGTTGCTATGGCAACGCCATCTGCCAGTAGCGGATGGCAGTTAGTGCAGAAAGTTCGGGGTCCGAAGTTTAAACACACAGACCCCTCTATGTTCATGAAGTCCCCTTTTGCTTCACCCCCCAGATCACCAACTGGGAGGGAGAAGACTTCGGCGGAGGAATCGTTCGCTATCTGAGGACACAACAAGAATCGTCTTCGGACCGCGAGGACGATGTAATGCTGGTGGACGAACCTGGTTCCGTTCCTAAGCAATCGCCACAGGAAGACCCACCCGAACCGGGGGGGGGGGGGGTTTAAATAGGTAGAATGGCTCCCATACTTCAGTGGAACGTAAACGGCTTTCAGGCTCACAAAGAGGAAGTCCACCTCTTAGCATGGTCTAATCCATTGTGTCTCTGTCTTCAGGAGCCACATTTTAGACCTTTACGCCAACCTGTGCTAAGAGGGTATGACATCTACAGAAAGGACGATACCGAGGGTGATCGAGCGAAGGGGGGAGTGGCTGTGTTTGTTCGAAACACTGTCCACTCTGAACCTATTGAACTCACCTCTGATCTACAAGCAGTTGCGGTGAAAATACACGGTCCAATCCAACTGACCCTATGCTCTGTCTATCTGCCACCCAGTGTGTCAGTCGGCTACGACGACCTGGTTGGCATTATACGACAACTCACTCAGCCCTTTCTCCTTTTGGGAGATTTCAACACCCACAGTGCGTTGTGGGGTTCCACCACTGATTGCCCCAGGGGCCGAGTGGTTGGTAGATTGATAGAGCACGAGGAAATTTGTATCCTGAATACAGGGCAAATGACTCATTTCACCACTGCTACCAGTATGTCTTCTGCCATTGACCTTTCCTTGTGTTCCCCCTCAATTGCGAACTCCATGCAGTGGGACGTGGATCGCGACCTACATGGTAGCGACCACATCCCTATTTGGATGCACGTCGAGTGTGAACGTGGAAGAGGAAATAACCGACGCAAATGGAACGTCAGTTGTGCAGATTGGCAGCTCTACTGCCGTTCTGTACAACTGCAACCCTGTGGCAGTATACAGGAGAAGTTGAATCACTTGACAGAAGTGATTCACCGTGATGCTGATGTTTCCATGCCGAAGAGCTCCGGAACGCTGCGAAGGACGCCTGTCCCCTGGTGGAACGATGAATGTCATTCCGCCATCCAGGGTCGCCGACGGGCGTTGCGTCATTTTAAGTTGTGCCCAACATCTGACAACCTAGCAGCGTTCCGTATTGCCAGAGCTAAGGCGTGTCGAGTTATTAAGGAGAGCAAGAAGAGGTCATGGCAGAACTTTGTGAGCACTATAAATCGTTCCACACCTTCGTCGAAAGTATGGGAGTCCATTCACCGTATATCTGGAAGGTACTCCCGCCCACCAGTATCTGGGTTACTGGATCAAGGACGTATAATTACTGACGAACGAAGCATAGTGCAGCTGATGGCCATCACTTCGTCCGCTAACTTTGACCCTCGGTTTCAGCGATGAAGAGTCGCTGCTGATAGGTGCCCGCTGTGCTTCGATTCATCGAATACAGAGGCCTACAACTGCCCATTTACATTTTGGGAACTGGAGGCAGCGCTAAACAGCGCCAACGACACTGCTCCAGGACCTGATTTGATCCAGTACCAGATGCTAAAGAGTACCTTCTGGATATTTTTAACGATATATGGACCGGAAGACACTTCCCCGACTCGTGGAAAGAAGCAACATTAATTCCCATTTTAAAACCTGGGAAAGACAAATTGTTGCCAGGTAGTTATTGTAGTATTGCCTTGACTAGCTGCATTGGGAAGACACTGGAGAGGATGGTTAACCGCCGCCTCATCGGGTGTCTTGAATCCCGTAATCTGCTCAGCCGCTTTCAGTGTGGATTCAGGAAGTCGCGTTCCACCTTGGACAACCTTATCCTTCTGGAGGCGGCAATCCAGGATGCGTTCATCCGCAGCCAACACCTTGTAGGTATCTCTTTTGACATCGAAAAGGCATACGATACTACCTGGTGACAAGTTATTTTAAAACAATTATACGATTGGGGTTTCAGAGGAAATCTTCCACATTTTTTAAAATCATTTTTATCGGGACGTTGCTTCCGGTACCGAGTTGGTAGAGAAGTGTCTGATCTTTTTATTCAGGAAAACGGTGTTCCTCAAGGATCAGTTTTAAGCGTAACACTCTTCGCCATTGCTATAAATAGCATTGGAGCCATTATAAGGAGTCCCATACGGTACTCCTTATATGTGGATGATTTTCTAATTTTTATTGCGTTGTCCAGCCTGAGAAGTGCTGAGTGGCAGCTGCAGCTTGCGCTGAACAGGCTGGACGAATGGTCAGTGCACACCGGTTTTCGTTTCTCTGCTGAGAAAACCCGGTGTGTACTTTTTACTCGCAGCAGAAGCCTTTTACCAGAACCTCACCTTACCTTGAGGAATACCGTTTTAAGTTTTACTGATACTGTTAGATTTCTGGGCCTCAATTTAGACACTAGGCTCAACTGGCTACTGCATCTGAAAGATGTGAGAGCCAGGGCCTTAAAAGCTATTAATCTTTTAAAATGTCTGTGTGGCATGTCGTGGGGCGCTGATCGCTCCTGCCTGCTACAGTTTTATAGAGCCTTTGTATGGTCACGTCTGGAATACGGTTGTATCGTGTATGGTTCGGCATGGGACAGCTACCTCCGTATATTGGATAGTGTCCACCATGCTGGAATTCGGCTCGCCACGTGTGCGTAACGCAACAGCCCTATTGCCAGCATATGTACTGACTCGGGCGAGCTGTCGCTTACCATCCGCCGGTGACTCCTCATGGTGCGACACTACCTGCAGGTTGCCATAACACCTGGCAGTCCCGTGTACGACATAGTTAAACACCCGAGTTTTGAGTGGCCTTATACCAACCGCACTAGAGCCACCAAACCTTTTAGCTACCACGCAAAGGCTCTTTTAGAAGAAAATGGGTTCGAGCTTCCCTCGTTTTATCACCAGGGTTGGAGTAAATCTCCTCCCTGGCTTTTAAAGAGTCCCAGAATTATTTTAGATCTGTCTCGTTACAACAAACAGTGTACCGCGGACAGTGTTTTTCGTAACATATTTAGAGATATTTTAAACCAGTATCACACATTTACCCCGGTGTATACAGATGGGTCTAAGCAGGCTAACAGAGTTGGCTGCTCCGTAGTGTTCCCTCGAGCGACTTACACATTCAAACTTGACGGCAGGTGCAGCGTCTAACCGCCGAGTGCTATGCCATGTTGAAGTCGCTCCAGCATATGAAAGTAATGCGCGATAAGTGGTTCATCATATGCTGTGATTCTCTCAGCTGTATTCAGGCCATAGGTAATATGTATCCAGCAGACCGTCTAGTCCAGGACATCCAGGACGCCCTCCTTTCCCTCCAATCTCATGGAAAGGAGGTTTTATTCTGCTGGGTACCAGGTCATGTGGGAATCAGAGGGAACGAGGCAGTTGATGAAGCTGCCAAGTTAGCCTGCGACAAGGTCAGAACTGACTTTGAACCGGTCCCAAAGTCAGACCTTGCCTTGGTGGCGAAGAGACTGGTTTTCGATGTTTGGCAGAGGCTGGAAGTTGAGCATAACAAACTCCGGCAGGTTAAACCGACCGTTCAGCTGTGGAGCAGCTCCTTCCAGCGGGTGAGGAGGGATGAGGTTCTCCTTACTCGCCTCTGTATAGGGCACTGTCCTCTGATGCACAGCTTTCTTCTCCGCCGGGAGGACCCACCGGAATGTGATGCTTGTGGTGTACGTCTGACGGTATGCCACATCTTAACGGATTGGGTTTTATTTTTTGACTTAAGGGCAGACGTTGGCTTAGCCAACGATCTGTCCCTTATTTTAAATGATTAATGTGGCTAAAGTTTTATAGCTTTGCTGTCTGGCTGGTCTGGTCCCAAAATTTTTGGGCAGATCGGCCTAGGTTTTACAATGATTTGGTGGTATTTTTACAACCACCAATCTAAGTAATGTGTTTGTTATAGCGTTAACTGTTGTATTTTATAACTGGCCGGCCCATTTACAGCCAGCTAGTTAGTTTGTTCTAATTCTCGTGTATGCTGGTTGGCCCCTTTACTGCCAGCCAGCCAATGTTTGTCTCTGTTTTGTGTTTGGCCCTTCTACAGCCATTGTTTTATCGGTCTATGTGTTTGTTATTTCTGTGGCCGACCCCTGTACAGTCGTTCACAGATGGGATTTTAACAAAATGTGAGTATTTTAATTTAATGTGCTGTCTGTGTGACCGACCCCTTTACAGTGGGCCATGCAGACGGTATTAGCGTTTTAAGCCACATTGTCATATCAGGTGTTAGTTAGGGCGCTAATGACCCAGATGTCGATGCGCCCTAAAACCCTAAAAACAACAACAACAACAACAAGAAGCAACGGCACATGAGTGGATAAAACTACACCGTTCACAGGATCTCCCAATCCATGGTGTCCTGAGTGACTTACCCCCCACTCGTCTTAAATCCAGAAATCCAGTATGGCAAGATGTATTTGATTTTGATGTCGAGTAAAAATGGCAACAAAGCTGGAACTCCTCATCTGTGAAACATCCAGATATTAAAGATCCCACAACTGGACTCGGGGATTCCACCTGAATAGAGACCAGTGTGTCAAAACAAATCGTCTAATAACAGGCCATGCGAAATGCAACGCCATTAAGTGGGGTCTTCAGGATTCTCCTGCATGTGACTGCGGTGCTCCTTCCCAGAGTGAGGAGCATATCATCAAAGAATGCCCTCTATGGAAGAATGATAGACCATTTGAAGATGTTTTCGGAGTTACAACTTCCTTCATAGAATGGCTGGAAGAACTGGACATCAATTTGTGAACGCTGCCAACATTCTTGTCATTGTATATATTTATATGTATTATATTAGAGTTCGGAGCAAGTACGAAGGCGGGTCACGGGCGGATGCGCATTAGCCTGTGGAGCTGTACCACCTGACTCTCAGCCAATCGCGTGTCAGTGACTTTCCTGTGTTCGTTCTGTGCGCGTCGTGCTGTGTTCGTCAAGTTTACAGTTTATTTCACTTATAGTGTTCCGTGTTTAGTGATTATTTTGCCCTCATAGTGTTCATTATGAGTGATGGTAAAGAATCACGCCAAGTGTTGCACAAACAAGCGAGAGGAATAGTGTTCCGTGTGTATCAGTACTTGAAAAGGCAGTCTTCTTTTGAGTCCGCGCCACCATGTGGTGCGAGTCGCGCCGTTGCCAAGTGCCAGGAGCAGACAGCTGAAGCTTGTGGTGTTGGTTTGAGTGACAGAAGCAAATTGGCAGCGTCGCAACACATCTCCCCTCTCTCTCTGCGCAGAAAGCGAAGCCCACCCGCCTTGGTACGTGCTCCGAACTCTAGTTGCTTAGCCATACAACAAATAATTAAATAAATATGCTGAACGTCTGTTATCTGGAGGTGGGATAACATCAACCTAATTACTGGGTGAGGATATAAATATTATAAAACATATTTTGAGAAACTGTAAGTAGGAATAATAAAATATAAGCCATAAGTAATAATAAGTGATAGGCCTAGTGGAAGAACTTATTGGAGATTGAGGCCTGTAGGATACCAGGTCGCTTAAATTTTATTTTTCCTACTTAAGTTTTTCAAAATATGTTTTGTAACATTTATATCCTCACCCAGTAATTATGTTGATGTTCCCCCACCTCCATTGGTAACAGACCTTCAGCATTTTTTGCAAGACTTATATTTTAACACAGTATCATATATATGAAATATAAGAAACTAAAGCTACGTGAAACATTATCACTAACATTCCAGTAGGGGCGTACCGAGAATCAATAATGCTTCAGGTCAGAAATTTCCTGAGAACATACCATTCCATATAAAGTGCATGTTATAGCAAAAAGAAATGTACCTTAGATATAACGCAAAACGAAAGTTACTGTCTGCGATAGTAATGGCCGTTAATTCTAAACTATGTATGCCGCCAACGATAGTTTTGCAGTAAGGAATGTACTAAGATCACTCACAAGATTTTTTAAGGCAGTTCTATCAATACCGTGGCACCACAATCTGATGATGGATTCTTATAGAACTCGGAAAAACAAATTGAATATATATATATATATATGATATCTCACTTGGTTTTTGAGATATAGCATGTCAAAAATCAGTTATAGGTATAGTTCCTTATGCTTTTGGTGGTTAGTCCAGTAACGGGGTAGTTCTCACTTGCATCACATCATGTAGAAGATTATTTTTTTCTTATCTTGTATATATTGGTGAGAGTATGCAGAAACCAACTTTTTGACCTCCAACACCCTCGGCACAATTTTCTGTGGCCAAAACACATCAAAATTTGGGTACTTTTTTCAGTTTTTCGTCTATAACTTCTTCCTGATAAGTCCTATCAAGAAATATTCTATTTTCAATTTGAAAGAGGACAAAATTTCCTACAACTTTCGTATTACAAACTTTTTTCTAAACTCAAAATTAAGAGAGCTACAGTTCTTTGAAAATCAGCCAGATTTCACACTTTTCCTAAAAGTTGGGTTTTTACCTACTTTGCAGCTCAAAATGACCTGAAACCCCTGTATATATATCCGATATATATGTATTTCTGTATGACATAGTATATATATGTACTATACTTTGATTACTGATGGTCCATTCAATAATCATGCAGCATTGTTGGCCGGGAGATCCTGAAGGATTGTTCGGCCGCCAGGTTACAGTGTTATGGATAGGCCGCACAGTGCGCTTCTTGTGGCTATCTAACCTGACTAAGTACTAGTACCGCATATAGGGAACCTACAGCTTAAGGTGGAATCCAAACCACAGAATCGTTCTGGCTTTCTTCATATTACACAGCAAGCTATGTAGTTGTGGCAGAAAAGTGACATATGCGGAGACAGTCGAAATGCGAAAATATCCTTGGTCGGCCACTTACAACCACCATATCTACCACAGTACCACCATATTCTGAAATTCGGCCGCTGTTGTGATCGAAAGGTGACTCTGTGCTACTACTACACACAAACGCCAGTTATCTGTGATCTGTAGTTTTCGCAGAAAAGTGATACACCATGACACTTTTGTCTTTGGCAGAAGTATGAAACTGCCACAGGTCGACCACTTTCAACCCCCATTTCTCCCACACCCCCATAGCTACCGACATCTAACAACCATAGTGCACTACATGAGATACGATTCTACTATCAAACACAAACACCAATGCTCTATGCTATGTAGTTGTGGCAGAAAAGTGACATATGCGGAGACAGTCGAAATACGAAAATATCCTTGGTAGGCCACTTGCTACCACCATATCTACCACAGTACCACAGTTTCTGAAATTCGGCCGCTGTTGTGATCGAAAGGTGACTCTGTGCTACTACTACACACAAACGCCAGTTATCTGTGATCTGTAGTTTTCGCAGAAAAGTGATACACCATGACACTTTTGTCTTTGCAGAAGTATGAAATTGCCACAGGTCGACCACTTTCAACCCTCATTTCTCCCACACCCCCATAGCTACCGACATCTAACAACCATAGTGCACTACATGAGATACGGTTCTACTACCAAACACAAACACCAATGCTCTATGCTATGTAGTTGTGGCAGAAAAGTGACATATGCGGAGACAGTCGAAATACGAAAATATACTTGGTCGGCCACTAACAACCACCATATCTACCACAGTACTACAGTTTCTGAAATTCGGCCGCTGTTGTGATCGAAAGGTGACTCTGTGCTACTACTACACACAAACGCCAGTTATCTGTGATCTGTAGTTTTCGCAGAAAAGTGATACACCATGACACTTTTGTCTTTGGCAGAAGTATGAAATTGCCACAGGTCGACCACTTTCAACCCCCATTTCTCCCACATCCCCATAGCTACCGACATTAACAACCATAGTGCACGACAGGAAAGACGATTCTACTACCACACACAAACACCAAAAGTCTATGTTATGTAGTTGTGGCAGGAAAGAGAAGTATACGGAGATTCGAATTTTTGGTCGAAATATGGAAACGTCCTGCATTGACCAACTTTAATCATTATATCTCCCACATCCCCACAGCTATCGGCATTCGGCCAACGTTGTGCACCACAGGAAACTCCAGCCTACTTCCACACAAACATCAGTGATCTGTGCTAGGTAGTGGTGGCTGTAAAGTGAAATATAGGAAAAAACACGTCTATTTTTATATATATATAAGATTTACAAGGGTTGTTTTTTAAGTAAGGGCCTTTTTCATTTTTTTTAAAAGATACAAATACTTTTGTAAAAAAACTTTTATTTTCTGATTCTACACACTTTTACCTATTTTTCTACATAGTTGCCTTGTTTATTTAAGCACTTGTCATACCGTACAACTAAGTTTTTAATTCCCTCTTCAAAGAATTCGGCCGCCTGCTCCGACAGCCAAGAGTTCACGGCCGCTTTCACTTCATCGTCGTCATTGAAGCGCTGCCTGCCAAGATGGTGTTTCAGGTACCGGAAAACGTGAAAATCGCTAGGAGCAAGGTCGGGGCTGTATGGTGGATGGTCCAAAACTTCCCAACCAAAAGAATCAATCAAATCCCGAGTCTTTTGAGTTTTGTGAGGCCTAGCATTATCGTGCAGGAGCAAAACTCCTTTTGTCAGCATGCCGCGCCTTTTGTTTTGAATTGCTCTGCGGAGCTTCTTTAAAGTTGCACAGTAGGCATCTGAGTTGATTGTCATTCCTCGTGGCATAAAGTCCACTAGCAAAACACCGCGCCGGTCCCAGGACACAGTTGCCATAGTCTTGCGCTTTGACAGCGTCTGTTTGGCTTTGACCTTGACGGGTGAGGTTGTGTGTCACCATTCCATCGATTTTCGCTTGCTTTCGGGAGTGATATGGGATACCCATGTTTCATCTCCAGTGACAATTTGACTCAACATGTCATCCCCGTCATCCTCGTAACGGATCAAAAAGTCCAATGAAGTGGCAAATCTCTTCCCTTTGTGGTCCTCTGTGAGGAGTGTGGGTACCCACCGAGAACACAGTTTCTTAAACTTTAGGTTTTCAGACACAATTTTGTACAAAATCCGATCTTGAAACTTGTGGAAATTTCAAAGGAGGAGTGGAAATTGTGAATCTTCTGTCCTCATGAATCTTTGTTTCGACTGCAGCCACCAAATCATCAGTGATCACAGAGGGCCGGCCTGAGCGTTCTTCGTAATGGACGTTTTGATGGCCATTTTTAAACTCTCTAACCCATTGACGCACTTTACCTTCACGCATTGCATTCAAGCCATAAACTTCTGTTAACTGACGATGAATTTCTGCAGCTGATAGGCTACTCGCGGTCAAAAAACGTATCACTGACCGTATCTCACACGTGGCGGGCGATTCAATAATCGTAAACATTATAAAGTAGCACAGCAATGCGTACAAGTCAGCTACAGAGCTGCAACTGGCATCAGTGTGAACGGGAAGGATGCCGGCAAGTGGCGCGGTGGATTGTTGCGGCGTCCGCGCGAACGGCCCTTACTTAAAAAACAACCCTTGTATATTAATTTAACTTTAAAAATGGAGGGCTGCACGAAAACTGTGATGCCGCAAATTTATATCGATATACAAGGTGTGTAAATTAATTTTAAGGGTTTTTTCTGTAAATTAAAGGTTTTATTATGAACAACTGAATACATCATTATGTTTCAAAGTATTGTACATTGCTAGCCACTACTTTCTCCCATCTTTCTGGTAGCATACGGATTCCGCGTCGAAAGAACAACTCATCTTTTGATGCAATCCACGAATCAATCCAATTTTTCGTATCTTCGTAAGTTTGGAAGTGCTGCATAGCCAGGCTGTGTTCCATGGATCTGAACAGGTAGTAATCCGATGGAGCAATATCTGGTGAATATGGCGGGTGGGGTAAAACATCCCATTTCAACGTTTCCAAATATTTTTTCATTACACAAGCAACATGTGGTCGAGCGTTGTCATGATGAAGAATCACTTGATCATGTCTTTGCTCGAATTGCGGATGTTTTTCTTTTAAAACACGTCTCGAACGCATCAGTTGTGTTCTGTAGCATTCACCAGTTATTGTTTCATTCAGTTGAAGCAGTTCGTAATACACAACACCGAGCTGGTCCCACCAAATACAGAGCATAAGTTTTGCACCATGAATATTAGGATTAGGATTATCATACCGTATCCATTTCTCATCGCCAGTGACGATCCGATGCAAAAATCCCTTCCTGGTTTGGCGCTGAAGCAATTGTTCACAGGTGAATAATCTGCGTTCAATGTCTCTCGCCTTCAGTTCGTATGGCACCCAATTTCCTTGCTTATGAATCATATCGAGAGCCTTTAAACGTTTAGAAACGGTTGTGCGATCAACAAACGATTCACCAAGTTCATCTTGCGTTTGACATGAATCTTGGTCGAGTAATTCTTCCAATTCCGTATCTTCGAACTTTTTCGGTTGACCTGTCAACTGTATCGAAAACAACACTTTTAAAACGTCGAAATCAATACTCTCACGTTTTTATCGACGGAGAATGTTCGCCATAAGTCTCCAATAGCACTCGATGACTTTTCTTCGAATTGAACAGGAACAATAACACTTCCTGCAAATGGTGTTTTGTTGGTTCGTACTTCGACATTTTCAGACCTGCAAACAAATGTGCTGTTTACACATCTGCCCAAAGTCACACACTAAACAGTAGAGCCTATTCAAAGAGCTTACACGAGAATATAGTTACACACGAGATTGATGCGATATAGCACAAGTGGCGCCATCTATTGAAAATCCCTCAAAATTAATTCACACACCTTGTATAATAGTTAACACAGCTGAAATTATAAGCACTAAGTTTAAACTTTTGCTGGGATTTTATGTGTAAATTTTGGCTGGGATTACATAGCTAAGCATAAGCTTTGGTGAGAATGTAGCTATGGACATAACCAAACATATTATTTCTGTAATATTCAACTTGGCTAAAAAGAAATCTTATTTTTAAATTCGGATAGGGAGAATTTCACGATAACCGTGGTGCCGTAAATTTATTTAGAGCAGTTTTCTTTATTAATAATAATAAGAGCATCTTTTTTTCTGATTGGATATTGGTTTTATTTTGAAGATATGTTGATTCGATCAATTATTTCTGTTTTAAAATAAGAAATACTAAAACTAATCTTACACATTACGAATTATTTTTAATTTCCTTGGTTTTCAGTGACACCGAATTGCTAATGTCATTATTTCACCCGCATGTAAGTAATTCCAAGAAATTAAAATGTTTCAAGAATCAATCTCGATACAGTGAATGTATTAATGCAAATGTGACAGAAGCTATGATTTACGAAAGGAATCACTAGCCAAATTTGTGGTTAGGTTGAAATGCAACCTGGACCAGAATTACAATTCACTCTCTTTGTTAGAGTATAAGGCATAACTGATTTAGTTTTATTATTCTTTACGCGGTGTAGCATAAGGTTTTAGCATGCAATTTAATTGGTTCAATGTTGCTATCGTCACTAACTCAATAACATGTTTGGCAATAAACTTTGCTAAATCAGGGTTATGAGACTTATTTAATAGATACGGTGTTCAGCGATCACGAAGACATATTGTTCCAGGGACAAACTAGTTATCTGTCTACCAGAGACAATATATGACTAAAACATTAGTAATCCAAGGCATTTCGCAAGGTAACTGACCTGTAGCGATGCAAGTCACTACTTATTATGGTTGATTCACGTATTCCGTTTATTTTCAAGCACTGCGGTCCAGAAAACTAAATAAAAAAAGTAAAAAATAAAATGTAATCCTAAGTTTTATCATATTTTTGCGAAAGAAGTGCACGTCTGAAGTGCATAATGACCGGCAGCCCACAATTTTCCAAACATTAAGTTTTTTAATTGTTTGCTCCTTCCTATGGTACATATAAGTCATTAGCTATTTTCCCAGATTTTTACTGGCACCATTAGCTCTAAAAACTTAAAAACCACATCCAAATTGCTGCGGTACTTACTGTGCGATACCCGTTCCAGTAAAGAGACACACGCAGCTTGCTTACAGATATATAATAGTATATATATATAATATATATATATATATATTACTATACTTAGAGTTAATATTTGTGATGAAGACAAGGAATTTTAAGACAAGTTGGTAATAAGTTGAATAAATTTGTGAAAATTACATTGTAATTATGTTAAAGTTTTTTTGCTCGCCATTGATGCTATTTTGTAGTGACGAGTGATGCATTTCTCAAGGTAACCTGTTGGTTCCCCAGAATACTATTAATAATTGCTGTGGCTGACAAGTATGTTTAATTGTTAAAATTTTTTTCAGCTAATAATTAACCTGGAATTTTAAACTAGTCGATTAATATAGCATTTCTTTTCAGAACAAGTTGAGGGTCTTGATGCATACGTAATAACTCAAGCAAGTTGTGGCATTAGCCATTCATTAGCTGTTAATGAATGGGGTCAGCTTTTTAGCTGGGGATGTGACTCACATGGACAGCTGGGTAAGTTTTGGACAAGATCATGTAAATTTAATTCTATATTGCTCGTGAGAAATTATACATAGATAGGAAGTGTATCCTATGAGTTATGATGACATGATATTAAATAAAAACTTTAAGCTGTAGAAGGCCAAAAGTAATTTTCTGATTTATGTGTTTCATTAGTGAAGGAGAAGGATCTGCACCAACATTGCCTTTTTATAGCTGTTAAAGGTTTCAATAGAAAAATCAAAATGAATAATTACTACTATAAACTGGGCTACGTAGGTACACCTTTTAGACTATTTTGAGACTACAAAGAAAACGGTTCCATTTTAACAAAATAAAGTGAGTTATTTGGAGAGATCTGACCTTCCTCTTTTGAATAAATGCATTACAAGCCATATTACGACTATGTTTCATTCCAAAATCTTCTTCCATTTATGTACTATAGTTACCCATAAAATGGGTAAACTTTGGGAAAAGTCATTTTTTGATTAAAATCAATGGGAAGAATGGTTGTTACCACACTTACAGTAGAAACATTTTATTTGGTCTCATATTACACATATGTTTAGTTACTGTTGATTGTTTTTCTGTCTGCTAGGGCAAAGGCTTCAGCAGAAATATTTTGACCAGCTCTTCTGCCTATTTGTTTGACAAATTTGGCTGACTTCAGCAGTGTTTTGGATGTTGTACTCCTTGGATGATTTATGAATGAATATTTAATGTGTATTTAACGTGACCTACAATGTATGTATTTGATATTCTCAATTTTAATTAATTATTTTCAGAAAAGTTTTATTTTATTTTTTATTGTCACATGAATTTGCTATCCAATGGCACCACCTTAGGGACTTTTCAGATTTAGTTCAAATCAAAGTTAGAGCTGTTTGCAACTTAATTCTTGATTGGTTTTCTAATTTCATCAAATCAAGAATCGGGAGGGGCTGTAAGGGAACTATACCATTAAACATGCCTGAATTAACTTTGTTATTGAGAAATGTACTTTTCACCTTGCTTATGAAACATCGTTTAGAGAGAATATAATATGCCTTATTTTCTGGTAAAATTGTTTTGATCCAGTTGCAAAGTTGCCCTGCAGAAGTCTTGATATTAGAAAACATTACTAAAATTTATAGATATTAAAGATTATATTGTTTAATTATTTTCTAAATAGGTAGTTAAGGCATGTATTTCTTGTTGTAACTTCTTGTTTGTTGATATCTATTTCTAGTTTTCTTTGGGATATGAAGTTTGCAGCACAACAGAACAATTTGAAAATTGTCTCCAAGTTATAAATGGCTGCCTTTTATAAAAGTTGGTGAACGAAGTTCCTAAAAACTGCTAATAGATAGCAGCAAACATTAAAACTTCGAATGGCCATAACAAATATACAATACTTTGCAACTGATGGCTGTGGGAAATTTAAAATACCTGAAAACTGTAGGTGTCCCAAAGTTATCCCTGCTGTCTCAAAGTAGCCCCATTTTATGGTAAACAATTACCATAGAAAATAGAAGCAGAAATGACTTTTCATAACATCATAATGTAAAGATTTTAGATAAGCCCTTTTATAAGGAAGAAGTTACTTGGCTTACAATCAGGACATATACGACACCTGAGGAAGACAGCAGAGCCATACATTGGAACATTGTATTTTCATAACACCATCCAGTTGGTCACTCATGAACAGTGGCAGATCTAGAAATTTTCCGAGCCAGGGCAAAAACTGTGAGATTGCCTCCTCTTCGAACATTATTTTGCCACCACCCAGAGTGTTGCCACCTGTCACAGTAATAGAGCTAAAAAAAAAAAAAAAAAAAAAAAAAAATCTCGCCAGCTTGCCACAACATAAATTTTCCATCCTTTGAACACGATATTGCAGCTCCCCTGAAATTGTCGCCCCCCTCTCCCCCTAAAATTGCCGCCCCAGTCGCTCGCAGGGCGGTCTCACCCTTTACGTCACGTGGTGGGGGATCTGAGCTAACAATAGAACCGGTTCGCAGTCGCGTCGGAGCTCTGGTGCAGTGAGGATCGAGCTTCGCGTATTACGTTGTTTGTGTGCCCGTGACACTTGTGAAAACGCTGAAGATGGATCGCTCGATAGAACAGCGGTATGCAATCAAATTTTGCTTTCGCTTGGGCAAAACTGCTTCGGAAACTTTTGCTATGATTACGGAGATCTACAAAGAAGACTCCCTATCAAGAGCTCAAGTGTTCCGGTGGTTTAATGAATTTAAAAACGGGAGGGAATCCGTTGAAGACATGGAACAATCTGGACGCCCTTCAACGAGTCTCAACGAGTCGTGTGGATGAAACGGTGGCCAAAGTGAAAGAACTCCTGGACTCCGACTGTCGTTTAAGTCTCAAAATGATCGCCGATGAGGTCTCCGTGAGTAAATTAACGGTTCACCAAATTGTTACGCAAGATTTGATGATGATAAAAGTTTGCGCAAAATTGGTTCCCCGAGTGCTCACCGCCGAACAAAAGCAACGACGAGTGGACATTTGCCGTGAGATGTTGAATGAATTGGAAAATAATCCAGACTTTTTAGACAACGTAGTAACAGGCGACGAATCGTGGACATTCCAGTGCGACCCGGAGACGAAAGCCCAGAGCTCGGAGTGGCACACACCGGCATCCCCGCGGACGAAGAAAGCAAGAATGTCAAAGTCCCGCATCAAGACAATGCTGATTGTGTTTTTCGACAAGCGGGGTTTAATTCACAAAGAGTTTGTCCCTCAGGGGAAGACTGTCAATGCCGAATTCTACAAAGAAGTCCTTCAGCGATTGCACAGAGCCATCAAACGGAAGCGACAGGACCTTGCTCAACGCTCCGGCGCACACAGCATTCCTCGTGACCTCCTACTTGACCCGAATTGGAGTTGAAGTTCTGCCACAGCCACCACACAGCCCTGACTTGAGTCCTCCTGATTTCTTCCTATTTCCGAAGGTCAAAAGATGCCTGAAGGGTCATCGTTTCGACGATATTCCGAACATCCAACGTGCTGTCACGAAGGCACTAACTGGGATAACTCAAACGGACTACAATGGGGCCTATGAAGCTTGGAAAACGCGCTGGCAACGTTGTGTCGACGCCCAAGGCGAGTACTTTGAAGAATTTTAACGTTTTGTACAAATAGGATCAATAAATTTGTTTTTCTAGACTGAGTCTCATTACTTATCTACCACACCCTGTATTGCAACAAAATACCGTTAAAATTTCCTCTATCATTTGATAGAGAATATGTGAACGTTGCTTCACGAGTTAATTAGTATAGTTTGTGTATTTTCAACTTAAATTAACAAAGTATTTTTCATTCTGACCATAGCTACTACTGTACCTGTGATTCATGAAAAGCTGGAATGTTATACAACATCACAATTTTAAATGAACTGTCTTTGTGTTTAAAAAAAATTAACACAAAGCCTATTTATAGAAAAAAGTTCGATTGTGAGAAACTTGGTGGATTTATAAATGCTTGGACAAAAGTGGGTAACTAATTACTCTGATACATTCCTATTGCATCCAGTAACTCATCACAAGATACAGTATGTGTGAAAATACACAATACTGAAAATGAAAAGATATAAAATATTTCCTTACATACACATTATTAAAGCATTGATTTATCACAATATGCATGTGTTACAGAATCTTCATTAAGTGGTATAAACATTAATTAAGTGCTGCAGTGTGAACTTCAAACATGCCCAGGAATAAAAGCTGGTGCATAGTCTTGTAAAACAAGATGTAGGTACAGCTGTCAGCATATTTTCACAATTGATCTCTCTCCTTAAATCTTCCCTTCATGTAAGCATCGAATGTTGTAAGATCACATAAGTGGGATGGGCATGGGAAGTCGGTATTACATAGAATAATTTGTCATGGAAAAAGTTGCTGGAGCATTGCTGGTTTTTGTCCTGCGGTAGGGCTGTTCACGTCATTGCATCCATGAAAAGGCCCCTTGCTAGAAAGAACATTTTCCAAAACCTTAAGTTAATACGTGATTCCCAATCTCCTGGAAGTGTTCTTGTGTACCTTCTTATAAAATCACTCTCTGAATTGCCCTGCCACCTTTTCACACTTGGTTCCCCATTATGACTGCTTGCATATGAGAAGGAATAATACTGAGATCTGAATACATTTCCTCTGTCATGAGACCCATTTAAAACAAGAACTGTAAAATACAACGTTTTTGATACTAATAGAAAAGTGTGTGGCAGCAACTCTGCTCTCTCGACAAATTTGCATGCACAATATGCGAATTTCAGAACTATATATTTTGTACATAATATTTTCATATTTTTTTGGTCTTCTGGGTCTCTCTTATCCCGTGCTGCAAGAAAGTGTGTTATGTGGAGAAAGCTGAAGCAAAATGTATTTACCAATCAATAAGCTAGGGAGGGAGAAGGTTTCTAGACTGTCTAAGTGGTGTCAGATCTTTTTTAAAATGTTGGTCCTCTTCTGGGTTCAGATATGTGTGCAGAAAGTTCATAACAGCTTCTGCAGAGATAATTTGGCAAGTGCTGAGAGCAAAAGAAAAGTAATAATTCAGATGATTTTGGAGTAGATATCAGGAATTGGTGAGTTGCAAAATTGGATTTGGAGAGAAAAGTTCTGCCCTGGAAGAATGCTGAAGTATGTTGATCATAATGTCGGCTGTAGCGCCACTTGGTCAGCCTCAAAACCATTGACTCTGGGTGCAGAAACCTTAGACTGCAGCAAAAAAAGGTATATCAGTTTCATACCAATTGCACAACAATTTGTTGGATGCCTTTAGGTTTGAAAGTATGCCATAGCCAAGATTTTTTTGTTCATAAATTCCATAAATATTACCATGTGCAAGTTACCCATTGAGTCCCATTTGGTAATCAGTTGTAGTGATTAACTAGAAGAGTTCCCAGCATTGTCTGGTATGATCTAGGTTGATATGCCCACACAGTAAACAGTTTTCTGCACTTGTGAATCAAATTTCATGTTAGTTGCTCCATTTTCTATACATATTTGAACAACTAACCCTGGATGTAGCAGAAAAGAGATAGGTTGGGTTTGATTTATTCCTGCAGTATTTTTAGCCACACTGCCAGGAACATGTGTACAAATTTTGATCAAAATAACCACAGCAGCTCGTGCAACAACAAAAACAATGAATTTTTTCAGGAAATGTGGAACAGACAGAACCGTTCATCAATAAATTATAAAAATTACCGGAAATGCTAACACTGAAGGTTTTGAACAGTTCACTTTCCAGTTCAAACCTTTCAAATATGCATTACTTACTATTAACAGTGAGTATAATATCACTTCAAAACGTTAGACATTGTTGCTATGTGGCTAGGATTGTAGTTTCAGGAAGCGACAAAGTTCTCGGAAGGTTCTACTCTAATGGTTTTCAATTTCAATTTCATGTTCAAACCCATCAAAAATGCATTACTTACTATTAACAGGGGATGTAATTTCACTTCAAAGCATCAGAGATTGTAGCTTCAAGAAGGGAACAAGATCTCAAAAGGTTTTTTACATTATATTATTAAAATTAATTTACATATTTTCCACTTAAATGTATTTTTCTCCTCACATTCATTATCCCAATCTAGGGGGTTTTAATACTAAAAACCAAAATTTAAGGAAGGAAACATTACATGCGTTAATATGGCTAAATTTTTTTTTTACGAAGCATGATGTATGCATTTAGTTGGTATTTCATCTTTGGTGTTTCACAATATATATGTTCAGATTTTCACTTACTGCTCTGGCGTTTTTTTATGTTGAAGCATAAGAAATAACAAACAATTCAATTGAGACTCTAATCTTTAAAATGGTGAAAACCCCGTCAAAATGTGTGCAGTAGTCTTTGGGTTTTTCTGGAACCAATCTACACGTTTTTCATTTTATAGGTATAGAGTACTTTTTGGTTTCCACACTTTTTGGATGGATATTCAATTTATTGTCTTGTTGAGTACAGACAGTCCTATGGTGATCATTAGCTGATTCATTTGTGAACTGTCAGTTGAAAATTGTGTAATGATCATTAATTGATTGTGTATTAAGGAAATTCATTTAAAATAAACATTGGACTCCAGGTAATATCAACTTCAATAATCTTCTTTAAGGGGAAAAAATGAAGTGAAAATTGTTACCTGATGTATGACAGTAGTTGACATTTAGAAGGTTGTATAAGAATTGCTCAAAATTTTCATTACAATGTTTTTTACAGGTGTTGGATTAGATTGTGTTTCCCAGCCAGTTCCTAAGATGGTGAAGGCATTGGCTACATCCTTTGTTGTACAGATAACATCAGGTTATAACACTGCTTGGCTCTTACAAATAGTAAGTAAATTATGTTTGAAAATGTTTAGTGACAGTTATGACCATACATGTGAGTGAAGGCTTGCCTGGTGTGTTAATGAAATATCATCTTTTTGCGTTTGCTACTGGATGACATTGAGGAAAGACAAACTTTCAATGGCATTTTCTGCTCATCTTTCCAATCATCTGGTAACACCGTACATGTTCTAAGTCAGTTGCAAACAGTAGTCTTGAAGACTTTCATCACAATAAATAAAAGACCTTTCCATTGTAACAGGCACAATAAGTCCTAATATTGTACTTGATTCTGTTTTAACCATTTGAAGAATCTTCTGTTTATGAGCATAGCACTTTCTTTAATTTTTTCTTCTGTAATTGGTCTTTTGACTGGTTTGAAACAGTCATCCATCTCATCGTATCTCAGACCATTCTCTTCATATCAACTAATCGTTAATGTGCTTTTAGTTACCCCATTTATTTATTATTTCTGTTTTTGATGGTGTATTCTCTAACTGGATGCTTAGTTTCTATCCTTACAAAAGTAATTATGTCTCTGGACTGTTTGTAATAAGTCTCCCACTTTTCTGTTCTCTTTGTAATTATGTATTGTAATAGCCCCAAAGCCCGTCAAAAATGACGGGTTGAATGGAGTGTTCCGGCAATTCTTTTATTTTATTTTTATTTTTCAGTTGCTAAATAGTATTGTTATAAAATGAAGCTCAATGTAATGCCTCTTCCCTTGTGCTGTAGCAAAATAGTTGTCAGCTTGGTCCAGGTTGCATTTTGGCCTAATGACAAAATTTGCTAATGTTACGTATACAAAATCAAAGCTGCAATCACACGTGAATTAATACGTTCCCTGTATCGCATGTTAATGTTATCATGCATCGCGATATAAACTTGATTCAGAATCTTCATAGGTTCTTATATCTTTATTTTTTGTTATCTGTGACTCAGCATACTTGTAGTTGAAGTAATGACCCCAGTAATATGAAGTCAGTGGAAATGAAAGATACTAAATATAAATCTTAACTGCTTACCTTAAGCCATGTAATATCAGTTTCAATTGTGGTGTAGGGTGCATAGATAGCTTTCAATTTGGAACTAATTTATTTTGAATCAAGTAATGACTTAAGTGAAAAGTAGCAAATACTAATTAATATGCCAATTTAAACGAAATACATACTTTTATTTTAGTATTCTAACACTTCATCTATTTGCAGTTGCTTAACTAAATAGAGGTGTTACAAAATAAAGTTCAACGTAATTCCTTGTGTCATGCGCTGTACCAAAAACTTTCAGGTCACATTTAAACCTAACAACAAAATATGCTAAAATTGCAGCCAGAAAAAACAATACTTCAATCACACACATATTAATACATGGTGATACGAGGGTAGACTTTAAAGTAAGGTCTCCAACGGTGTAGCGTCGCCGCATCAGGAGCTAGACGAAATCTGGCAACGCCGCCGTGTTCCCTGACTCGCGGGCTAAATTCCTGGTGGGGGAAGACACGGCTCGGCTGCTCAGTCTTGGCTCAGCAGCCGTCCGCGATGGATCTGCCTCTCGCTTCTCCGTCCAGGTGTGAAATTCGTTCGGTCATCTGCTTTTTGACTGCACAAAAAGTGCCACCCATCGAAATCCATCGTCAGCTAGTGAAAGTTTACGGGGAAAAATGTATGGACATCAAGAACGTGCGTAAGTGGGCACGTGAGTTCATTTCCGGCCGCATAACCGTTCACGACGAGGAGAGAAGTGGCCGGCCGTCGCTCTCAGACGAGATCGTCCAAGCTGTGGAGGCAGAAATGCTCAAAAACCGTCGTGCTACTGTTAAGGAATTGGAAGAGAAGCTTGGAGGAGTGTGCAGCAAGGACGCAATTCGAGTTATCCTTAAGGAGAAGTTGCTGTATCACAAAGTTTCGGCAAGATGGGTGCCAAAACAGCTGACCGAAGACCACAAGCGGCAGCGCGTGGAATGTGCGGAGGAAGTTTTGCGGCGTTTTGAAGAGGAAGGAGAGGAATTTTTAGATGGTTTCGTAACGGGGGATGAAACATGGGCTCATCACTATACACCTGAGACAAAGCAGCAGTCCAAACAATGGCGCCACAGCTCGTCTCCAAAACAGAAAAAGTTCAAGGCAACACTGTCAGCCGGAAAGGTGATGGCAACTGTGTTTTGGGACCGTCGCGGCTTGTTGTTAGTGGATTTCATGCCTAAAGGAACCACTATCAATTCTGAGAGATATTGTGAAACCCTCCAAAAGCTTCGCCGAGCCATTAAGAACAAACGCCCAGGAATGCTGACCAAAGGAGTCAATTTTCATCACGACAATGCGCGCCCTCATACAGCGAATCGGACGACCGAGCTGATCAAGAAGTTTGGATGGAAAATCGTGGAACACCCTCCCTACAGTCCGGACGTCGCCCCCAGCGACTATCATCTGTTCCCCGTCCTGAAAAAACACCTCGGAGGGAAGAAATTCGAGTCGGACGCGGAGGTTCAAGAAGAGGTCACCAACTGGCTGCGCGACGCGGACGCTGGGTGGTACGAGGACGGAGTACAGAAGTTCATCGTGCGGATGCGGAAGGTCGTCGAGAAAAATGGCGATTACATTGAAAAATAGCTTAGGCCATGGCCTTTCCAACGGTGTATAAATCAATGTAAATAAATGTCATTTTCTATGAGAAAAAAAATAGGAGACCTTACTTTAAAGTCTACCCTCGTATAAACTTGATCAAAAATCTTCACTGGTTCTGACACCTGGCTTTTTTTATATTTGTGATTCATATCAATACTATGACAATGTTTGAATGGCTTACAGAGTTACATGCGGCTGAAATATGGCACTAGTAAAAACAACAGAAATTAAAAATAAATCTTAATAACTTGCATCGTTTCATGTAATATTGGTTTTAATTGTAGCCTACAGTATGCTGTATAGATCGCGATCAGTGTTGAACTTCTTTAGTTAAAATGAAGTAATGATTTAAGTAACAGAACACTCATAAAAAGAATTTAATAGGTTCATTTCTCTGCGGTTGCCTAAATAAATGCAATTTTTTTCATGCAATGCTCATAACCTTATTTTATAATTTGTACATATTTTGGTTGTAGTTTACACAGCGACACAGATGGAAGTTCTTCTGAATGAATGATGACATAATCAGGTAACCAATTTTTTTTTACTTATGGCTTTACACCTCATTGATGTCGAGGTCATTAGAGGTGGGATGGGATTGGGTGCAAGGAACGGGAAGGAATTCGGCCATGGCCTTTTTTTGGAAGCATCCCGACATTTGCCTGGAGTGATTTGGGGAAACCATGGAATACCCAAATCTGGATGCCCGGACGGGTATTCGAATTGCCGTCCACCCGAATGCGAGACCAGAGCGTTAACCACTCACCCACCACGCTTGGTGTAACCAATTAAATTGAAAATAATTTACGAATCCTAAAACCTCATGCTATATTACATGTTATTGGTTGTATTCCTGGTCCAGGTCTCATTCAACACAATTAATACGGAACTACTTCCATCCATATTAAAATACTGTAACTTCAGTAACTCGCAGCTTATGAAAGCAGCTTAAATTATTTATAAAAAAGAAATTCATCTTGATTTAGTCAGTAAAAATTTTTAGTTGTCTGGTCCTATCTGCATTTTGACATAACCACAACTTCTACTAATATTGCTAATTCAAAACGCATAGATGCTATTACCCGCATACGAATACGTTGATTGTATTGCAATCTAAATTTGAAGTACTGGAAATATTCACATCTATCTGATATAGTTACATCAGTAATAAAAGCAACTAATAATTAAAATTTTAATTTAAACACAGTACATACCTTGATTTCAGTGTTTCAGCAAATCATTCCTTCCAGTAGATTATAACAGTGACTTAAAATATCTACATCAGATATAAATATCCTCTAAACCCGTCAAAAATGACGTGTTGAATGCAGGATTGTAACAATTCATTTCTTCACTGACTAAGTACAATTTTCGTCAAATAACATTAATTAGCTGTCCGGGTGGCGCTGCGTCATGTTCATCGTAGTTCATCGTAGCTACGATGAACATGACGCGGCGCCACCCGGACAGCCAAGAATCAACTGACTCTGACCGCGGAAGCCTACGATTACAAACATTAATTATCTTGAAAATGATGTAATGTTAACTTACTGCAACAACAATATCACTGTCCAGAGTGTATGAGAAAAATCTACATCAAACGAAATTTAATTAAGAAAAAACAACTAATAATTAATATGTTAATTTAAATGGAATACCCTCATTTCTTTCAGTGTTCTGACTTATAGAACTTTTATTAAATAATGTCTATAACCTAGAACAACATATTTGATTGTAAATTGGACAAAAAAAAAAAAAGACGAAAAGCGTGACATCATAGTGATGTCATGGCATGACAGACTACGTCATAGATGACCTAGCGTTGCTTGTTATAATACTAGCTGAGGACTACCAGCTTCGCTTATATTTTTTTTTTTTTTTTTTAGTACATCTGTTTAGTTTTGTTATATTTAATATAGAATATGATGATTAAAAGATATTTGTTTATTGTTTCTTTTTTTTTTTTTTTACTCGTTTTCTTCAATAATGTCTTACACATTAACTGTACAAAAATTCTACATACTGAATAATTTTATAGAAATAAATTGATGTTTTGTTGTCTAGAGCATAGTTGGGGCTGCAGGGTGAAATATAGGGACACAAACGTCTTTGGTTGAAAGTGCCCCAGTGTCCCAGGTCGATCAGCTTCAACCACCATATCTCCCCCCCCCCCCCCATAGCTACCGACATCTAACCACCATAGTGCATTCTAACAACATATCTAAAACACTCTCATAGCTACACAAACCCCAGTTACCTACACTACATAGTTTTGGCTGGAAAGTGATACATCATGACACATACGTCTTTGGTAGAAATATGAAAGTGATGCTATATCTCCAACATCCACATACCTACCGACATCTAGCCACTATAGTGCATGATAGGAGACTCAATACTACTACCACACACAAACATCAATGGTCTATGCTATGTAATTGTGGCAGCAAAGTGACATGTACGGAGACACTTGTATTTGGTCAAAATACGAAAATATACTTGATCGGCCACTTTTGATCACTATCTCCTACACTCCCATAGTAACGGAAATTTGACCAACTTTATGATCGATGGGTGACTCTGTGCTACTACCACACACAAACATCAGTGATCTGCACTAGATAGTATTGGCCGAAAAGTGATACGCTGGTACACATATGTCTTTGGTAGAAATATGAAAGTGCCACAAGTCGACCACTTTCAACCACCATATCTCCCACATCCCCATAGTTACTGACATCTAACCACCACAGTGCATTATAGGAGATTAGATGCTATTACCTCACACAAACCTCAATGGTCTATCCTATGTAGTTGTGGCAGGAAAGAGAAGTATAAGGATACACAAGTCTTTGGTCGAAATATGAAAATTCCCTGCATCAGCCACTTTTAACCATCATATCTCCCACATCCCCACAGTTGTCGACATTCGGCCAATGAAGTGCATGACAGGAAACAACTCCATGCTACTTTCACACACTAACACCAGTGATCTGTGCAAGGTAGTGGTGGCTGAAAAATGAAATATAGGGAAACGCACATCTATTTTTATATATGTAAGATTAGATGCTGACAACTCCATTTCATGGCCAGAAATCCCAAGCATACAACATTTAACTTCACTAATCCCAAAAATATGTAAATAATGTCATTCCATTTACCACTTCATGTTCTTTGACCTACCTTCCCAACATTCCTTCCTCTTTAAGTTCCAGTGACTCTGGGTAGTCTGCACTCAGAGACAGATTGGGAAAATGTTTTACATGCAAGAGCTTGTTGTTGGTAAGAACACATGTTCCTCTGCCAAACTATCAGTGGTACATATTATCTTGGTTCTCCGGGTGGAGCCGCGTCGATATATTTAAATCTAACGTTTCTGCCAACTTGCTGTGGCCTTCTTCAGAGGACTGCTTTGTCAGTTGGCACTATTGCCTTATATAGTAGCAGGAAGCTAGTGCGCGCACACTTTTAATCCATGGTAACGTCACTGTGCCCAACATAGGCGGTAGGATGAGGTCGTTCGTCTTGGGATTTCCTGAGCAGGTATGACCAAATATGGTCAAGTTGCAAACCATTGTCGGCATTCATGTTGTTGGGCTGTTTTTGTATTTCTAAAGCTTCTCTTACGCACCTAGGCCACCATCTGCTCTCAATGTTTATAACACTGGTCTTATCAAATAAAATTGAGTGGCCACTATCGGCTGAATGTAGAACTACAGTGGACTTTCTTGCGTCGTTATTTTTCAAATGTCTGATGTGCTCATTGAGCCTCTCCTTAACGGTGTGTCCTGTTTCTCCTATGTATACCTTGCCGCAACTACAAGGAATTTCATACACCCCTGGTGTTTGCAAATGTTCTCTCTTCTCTTTAACACTAGTCAGGATGCTGGACAATTTCCTAGGGGCCTTGTATACGTGGCAGATGTTCTTCTTTTTTTGGCAGATGACCAATCTTATCCGTAACTCCTTGGATGTGTTTCAAGATGGCCACTGCCTTGTCAGGTGGTTTATTGTTCTCCGCCGATGATCATTTTTCTCTTTATTTTAAATTATAAGTATGAAAAATTCCTTTGAAATTAGATAAAAACTGTGGATCTGTGTAAAAATCAAAGGGTGTAAAGGGGGCAATGGGGTGGTGTTTGGATTTTTGTTTGGTCACTTCTCCATGAAAAAATGCATATATGTGCCAATTTTCATGGTGATTGGTTAAACGGTGTCGACTGTAGCCTTGTTTAAAGAACATTGACAAAAATTAAGGGGTTGGAAAATGGGAGAGGGGTTTGTTTTTGTAAATCAATTGTAGACATTATTTTTCTCCTTGTTTTAAAGTATACGTATGCGAAGTTTTATCGAAATCTGATAAAATCTGTGGGTTTCTATAATGATGAATGGAAATTAGGATAGGAGGGGGTAAAAGGGAAGAGGGGTGGGCTTTTGCAAATCAGATTGTGAATCTAAACCATTCTCGAATCAACTTAATCTCTCACACAAAATTTCATAAAAATCAGTCCAGCCATTTAGGAGCAATTCAGTGACATACATAAGGACAGAAGAAATATATATATAAAGACTAGCTCACCCGGTCACTCGTTGCTGTGACTCGGTAGTTATAGTACCTACGTTGGATCAGTGTTCTTATAAACTTCCTAATGTAGTCAAATTAATATTCACTAATAAAAACAAAAACGTTTTAGTCGATTTGAAAATTCAAAAGTAACTGGTAAAGAGTTTTGGAGAGTTGAAATTAAGGACAAACAAACATAAAAAATTTTAAGTTACATTTTTTTACAAATTACTTAATTGAAAATATATAAAAAAATTGATATTTATAAAAAAAAATTTTTATTTATTTATCTATTGAAATTTCAGTTTTATAAATGAGGTAGATGAAGTTGATTTTTAAACATATTTAACAATTATTTTCATTATTTTAAATTATTACAATTTATAATTTTAATTTATCTAAGCACTAATTGGTGCACAATATTTTTAGTTAGCCTGCCTTTTGCTAATACAAATAGATTTGATGGTTTCCCCACACTTGAGCAGGCTTTGCTACCCATGGAAGAAACACGTATTTTCCAAGTCCAAGCCGCAAATGGACATTGTTTGGCCTTGAGACTTATTTATGGTCATAGTGAAAGCCAAATGAATCGGAAATTGAAGCCTTTTAAAAGGTATTGGAGATTCTGACTCTATCATTGGAATACATGGCAACAAGACGATTTCTCCTTTAAACTTCCCAGTCAAAATAGTTGCGTCAAGAACATTTCCGGTGACCCGTTTGATGATCAAACGTGTACCGTTGCATGATCTAGGTGGATTGAAATTACGAAGAAGAATAATCGGTGAACCAATCTTTAATGGAAGATTGTGTGGTTTTTAAAACTCGGTTGGAAAATTTACGGCTTCAATCTCATCTACAATAGTGTCTATTGATTTAAAAGTCATCAGATCACCTGGCAACTGTTAATTTCATTGACGTCAACATTTTTTGATGCCAAAATAGCACGATTATTGAGCCAATTATGATCTGAGTAATTATTTGATATACCCGGGAATACACTCTCCCGGTCATGCGCTGCTGTATGAAATAATATCAGTGAACAGTGAGGAAAGAAAAAACGTTTCAAAAGCAGATTTCGAATAGGGCAGGATGCCAAGGTAGAGAGGAGAGAAAGAGAAAACACAGTGCAATAATGAAGGAGTACTGGAGAGCTGGCCATAATGAAAAGAAGAAAAATGAGAAGCAAGCAAGAAATAGAAGTTTTTGAATTTATCGTAACGTTTTCTTCAATATTATATTCATGAGGGTGCGCAGACTTCCGCCGTCGTTGTCAGTGTAATCTTATTTGTCCGGGTTGAACTGCGTCAATTTGTCGAAACCTAACGTTAGGTTTCGACAAATTGAAGTGGTTGAACCCGGACAACCAAGATTACATTATATTCATGAGTGTAATTACTTTGTCGATACATATAATAACACACAAACGATGCACAACAATATAGTATAATTATAACACAATGCACAGCACAATTCAAGAAACACACATATGGCGTGGAACAGACTGTAGCATAATTAAATCGAAAAACAACGCCATCTGCTGGGTGGTTACCCAACCTGTGACGATAAATTAACACACAGCCATCTATTTGTTAGAAACTTATGGAATTTACAAACTGTTGTCCTATGAAAAACGTTTAATTCACAATAACAAATATTGAGGTCAATAATTGAGATAAAAACTATCCTATATTTTAAGTTGGACCAAATTACACACATTAAGCCAAATTTCATCAAAATCGGTTCAGTAGTTTCGGAGTTCATCCCCGAAAAACATCGCGACAAGATATTTTTATATATACTAGTGATCGCCCAGCGATCGAAATTCGACCGTAATTCATAAAGTTGTTTAGTTTCTTTCATGAAAGAGTAATAATCTAGTAATTCTTTGCATTACCTATAAAATTAAAACCATACACTCCACGCGTGACTGTATGCTAAATTTTAGCGTCTAATCTAACCATAGCAAATTATTAAATGTCTTTATTGATGGTTCATTTACGCCGGAAAACTGCTTTAGCTTTATGAAACATGCTTATTTAAATGTATCTATCAAAAAAAATTTGTGTGTTCGCTATTTAAATTGGGTTTATTATCATTTTGAATTTCATGCAAATAAGTATTCCTTGTCTCTCTCCCTCTCTAATGAAATTACTAAAATTAAAAAATCAAAAGACACTTAACCAAAGTTTAACATTTTAAATAATCAAATGACCATATAGTATCTCACAGAATCGCTACATTCCTTTTCAAAGTATTCCTTTCATAACTGCAAACATTAATCTCTACTTTATCCGAGTCTTTCGTTTTACCAAAGACCACAGACTGTCTCAATGCGGGGAATTCATGTAAGAACATTAGCTCCGATCCTATTTCACGCGCACACACACATTTGAAAATTAATTTTTTATTTTAATAATCTATTTGTAATATGAATTAACTATGTTGGGGTGGGACATTCTCCACCAGTGAAAAACTGTTACTGACCTTTTGAAATTTGGATTAACTGTTTCCTTATAGTGTCCTCTTCACGTTTAGCACTCTCCTTTTCCAGAAAAGTTGCCACGAATTAAATTAAAAATGCCGAAATATGGGATGCTCCGCAACCACGAAATGTTAACAGCACTGTAAAAATGACACAAAAATTATCGGTACAGGGATCATATCAACCTAAATAGGTTCGTTTTGTAATAGTGATCATGGTTAGGTTGAAATTCGGCCTGGATCAAGAGTAAAAAGTTTACGGGAAATTCGCTCTGCGCAGCCCATGTCGCAAACCAGAGACAAACTGCGCATTTGTTTACAACGGAAGCAGTCGATCATCTCTGACTGCTTATATCGATTCCAAGGTTTGTAAAATATATTATATATAATTTTAGCTTTCTGTATTTCTTTAAGTTCCTCCGTTCGCCCAATATTCTGGCCGCTAGCTGCACTATCTACCAGCCCTCGAAATGTTGCTTCTTGCTTCTATATAAGTTCAGAGATTAATTTCGACTTTTGTTTCACCAAAAAATACAAAGTAAGGCTGCTAGCTGCGCCATCTACCAGCCATCTGAGCGAAGTACGTAGGCGAGCGAGCGTTTTATTTTACTTAATTTAATGTATTTGTAACGTATATTATATATAGATTTTAGCTTCCTTCACTTCTTCTCCATATAATCTTTAACTCACACTTCTCCGTGCGGTCAACATTCTTAAAAATGTAACATAAGTTTTCGCTTAGCGTATTAATATGTAGATAAGATTTCTCAGTCAGTTCTCTGTAGCTGTCTGTAATGATGGATTTTTTAAATTGAGCCAAACAGAAATATAACAGCTACTCAATTTGCATCATAGATTTTTTTAAGGTTTCTAATGTCAATTTGATGCCATTATGCAAAATGTAACAACTTTCTTTCTACATTTGCTCCGGAATGCCCAAGCACCATTGAGTTGGCCTATGTTAGATACAATTTTGTCACAGCACGTTATCTCCACTTCATCACTTAGGTAGCCATTATTCAGAACATTCAAAACAACTTCACCATGGTCTTTACCACAAGAAGTTGTTCCCTATTACTAAATATAATTATGAGATAGATTGGCAGTCTTTCTTCTTTGGAACTTCTTATGCCCAGACCAGTTAACAACTTTCCGTCCCATTGAATGTTCACAATTTTTAAATTGGTTCTGCTCATTCCTTCATTATTTGTGTCCTAATTTTTAGAATGGAAGACTCGTTTATAGAAAAATAGTCGGTGTCAAGTCCAAGTGCCTCTACTTTACCTGGAACATAAACCGAATCTCTTTCACTTAACTGGCATCTATCTAATGCAGATATTAATTTATGAATAATGATATCATTTCTTCTGAGATTTGTAGCGGTCCATGATTGTATTATTGTAGGTGAGTTTGGTAAATACTGTTCCTGATTTTTTAAAAACTAGATGATGTGTTGAGCTATTCAGATAGCATCAACAAATCATAGGACACTGAAGAGCTTGACGTACCCATTGAACTATTTTTATGAACTATTTTTCTCTAGTTTCATTTGTTTTACCCTTTCTTCTTTTTCAGCTAGTTTTAATACCCACCAAACAACATGATCTCCCTGGCTTTCTCTGTCACTGGAGGAAGATTTTACCCTCCTTTGATTACATGCTTTCGAGGGCATTAGGGTGTCCAATACCATAAACATTATGGAATTCAGGTTGCAAATACTCTTCCCTTCACTTATAAACATCCAGAGATTTGCTTGCATTCTTTTTCAACTGTCTCCATAATATTCCCCAGAATATAATGCATTTATGTACATCAAGATTAGGGCTTTCACTTACAGTTTGCCTTCATGGATATTTAAAAATTAAACTGATAGAACTCCTGCAATTTGGTAATTTGCCTCTCCTAATAAAAATATGTTGTTTCTAGTGCTTCATAATCCTGAAACAATTTATTAGAACAAAACAGTACGTAATACCTTTTCAGGAACTGTAATAACAGTAACAATTAATGTGGGCACGCACCACAGCTTTCGTGTTGCTTATATAAAGATGAAGCAGTGCAAGGTGGCATGGGTTACAGCTCTCCGAATGGCGTAAAAATTTATTTGTGGGTGTTTTAGAGTAAAATAATAATAATAATATTAGGAACTTTGTGTTACTAAGTTTTGACTTTGAAAAATAAAGGACACTGTACTAATTATCACAAAAAAATGTGATATGCAGTGTTGAAATTGTATGTTTTCAAACAGGAAGAGAAATCAGGATGTGGATCTAATTTTAAAAAGTAAGTTCCCTTAAAATTTTATTAAAGGTCCATGATTATTATAGGCCATTTTTCCTGCAGTTGCTTGTTAAAGAAATAATTATTTTTTAATGAGTACACCAATGCAACTGTTGTTTGATTTTATTTATCATTACACACATATTACCTCTCGTCGAGGTATCTTCAGCATCCTCATGACAGAAATGTAAAAACCCACTTTGTGCTAAAGATACCTTGACGAGAGGCAAAACACTTCTGTTAATAAAATAAAATCAAACAGTTTCATTGGCATACTCATTAAATAAAATTTATTATTTCATTAAAAGCTTTTGCTGGTGTGCACTTAATAGCATTTTCTTATTTTTTTCTGAAAGTTAATAATACTAAATTTTAATGTAAGTGAAATCAGATATTCTGGTAATCGTAAGATTTTTTTAAAAACTGCTATTACTATTTTGAACACTCTTTAATTTTGTTTTTCAGATGGTGAATTATATGCGTGGGGCTGTAATGAATATGGGCAGCTTGGTCTGGGTTCAAGTATTGCTAAAGAGCCAAGACCTTGTCTGGTAAGGTCTTTAACGGGTGTACCTATAGCTCTTATTGCATGTGGTGGAAATCACAGTTTTGCTGTTTCTCGATCAGGTATGATTTTTGTTTGCTTTGTAAGTCTCCTCTTCTAGTATCTAGATTTAATTTATCAGTACCTGGGTGACCAATCTTTGCTTGGCATCTTTCAATTTCTGTTCAATATGCAGGATTTTGATGGCTTCCTAGGCATTTTGAAGTGAAAAGTTCCTTGCTCTAACCAAAGAGAAGCATAAATAATATAAGTAGGCTTACTGGTACCTGAAACTTCCGTGAGATGAGGTTAAATCCATTTCTGAGAATTGCTCTTCTTTTTGGAAAATTGTGTTACAAACTTGAAAATCAAAATGTTATCTACATATGAAACTTTATCCAAATTGCTTGAGCCATTTCCGATATCATCTGTTTTACCACCTCACAAATTTCTTTTGAAGAAAAATGCTATTATTATGTCAAATAGAAATCTTAATGCTAATCAGGGAATAATTAATTAGTGGTAATTCACTTAGACGGAATACTTCATAGAGATACCTTTGTGCCCATTTCATGCTTTGAATTGATTCTTCCATTGGTATCTAAAATCTATTTTTTTGTTATTTTTGTACTTCTGTAGTAATAATTATGCCACTATAAAATTATCTCTGTTGTTTTAGGATCTGTTTATGGCTGGGGCAAAAATGTGTTTGGACAGTTGGGGCTAAATGATGATGTGAACAAGCTGTATCCAACTCAACTAAAAAGTTTGCGCAGTGCAAAAGTTAAATACATAGCTTGTGGAGAGGATTTTTCAGTGTTTTTAACAAATGTAAGTAACAATAATAAATGATTTTGCTCATTGCATTTTCATATTAATAAACACATAGTTGAATCCACAATGATAATCTCTGTAAAAGTTTAATTAAAAAAAACACCTCTTTAACTAGTACAGAACCATCGTTCTGATACTTGTTTCCCTTCAACTCACAAAATGTTTCAAATAAATTGCTTCATTGACGTAGAAAAAATTATTTTACTTTTCAATTTGAGATCTCTTTGTAACTGCTGCAAAAGAAATAATTCTTTTTAGATACAGCTTGCTTTCTGTTCTGCTTCAGATAGATAACTTTTGCTTTCATTACTTTTGCCAGTTGTACTTCATTAGTAGAAAGCATTTGTGAAAGTTTCTTCTGGAATGGCTATCAGTTTCCACCATTGCTTGGTGCATATTGTTACATTGGGAATCTTGATGGCAGTGGCACAGCCAAATGTCAAAAAGAGCTATACACTGAGATTAGGCAATTGATTGAATACCAGGGGATCAAGAACATCATTTTACGTGGAACAGTGGGAAAGTAACTTACATTATGCTTTATTAATACTAAGGAAAATTAAAATTTCTTTTAGGCGATATAAATAATAAAGTATAGGGGAAATGACTCATGTCTCACTGAAGTTGAATGCTGAGACCAACGGAATGCATATGTGACAAACAAAAACATATATGATATTTTAGTGGAAATGAGCCATATAGTTTGGGAGGTGCGCATATTATAAAGTTTACCACATGAATGGCTCTGTCATATCATGTGGTAAACTTTATCATGTGCACATCTCCTGAACCATATGGCTCATTCCGTATCACATGGATAAGGTGTAAAACTGAAATATCGTATATGCTTTTGTTCGTCACATGTTTTTCACTCATCTCATTATCTCTATACTTTATATGGAAAGGACAGATGAAATACATCCAACACTCACCAAAGTTGAAGGGAGGAGGGCGGCAGCAACACAGAACAACACAAAAACAAAGAAAATATAATATTTCGGGTAAAACCCTTTTTCAAGTTAACAGATGTAAGTGGCTCGGCTTGTGCAAGACTTGCGTTTGACGCAGCCACTCACAGAATTCTATGACAAGCTGCGTCGAACGCAAGTCTTGTGCAAGCCTAGCCCCTTTCATCTGTTAACATGAAAAAGGGTTTTACCCAAAATATTGTATTTTCTTTGTTTTTGTGTTGTTTTGTGTTGCTGCTGCCCTCCTCTCTTCTACTTTGGTGAGTGTTGGGTGTATTTCATCTGTCCTTTCCATATGAATATTGCCTCATGGCATTTCTTTCCTTTTATTATTACCTATATCTCTATACTTTGTTATTCACACAAATACTCTATGTGGGACATTGGTCATTTGAAAAAATGGAGACGTTATCATCCTGCAATTTCTTAGAAATCTTCTTGAATATACTGCCAAACACATTTTGACCTCTTCTTCATTGATCATCAGGTCAATGTAAAGTTTGTGAGGCATCTAATGAGCAGAGCCCCTTAATAATAGGACCAGCCTCATCCTTACCTGGATGATAATGTATCCTCGGACTTCATATTACACTAACGGCTTAACTTGCTTGTGTCACTGTTACCTTAATGCCCATTGTGTTGTCCCTTGAGCAGCTCTGCAAGGATTGGTTTCCAGGAACCATTAAATCTGGCTGCTGTGCCTGTTCGTTCTGTCATTGATATCAATAGCCTCCCTAGCCATAGAGTTCCTAAAAGTACATACTTGTGTGGATAATCATGATATTGAAAGCAATGTTGTGGCTGCTGTCAAAACACGTGTTCAGCAACTGCTGGATTTTGAAATGGTAAGTGGAAATGGTATTCAGTGCACCAAGCTTCAATAGCCTATATTATTTGTCCATTATAGACATTCCTGTATTTGCAATGAATGCTGTAAGTACTTGGAGTCCCTAGTTCTATGTTACCTTTCTTGGAATGGAGCAAATCTATTATCTTAGCAACTGGAAGTAAAATAACTTCTTACTTCTATCTGGACAGGGGTTCACGTTGTAAAATTAGGTAAATTTGACAAAAATGGCTGACCTACCAATTTAGGCGATGAAGGGACTCGTCTGTAAAGGTAAGTTTCCACTAAGGCAACTTCTGGGCAACATGTGGCATGCCTCACTGACGCGTGTGGCAAGGAGTATTTCAAGCAAAGCGACATGCTGCAAGCAACAATGATGCATGTTGGGCCGTGCCACCAGTTGTATAGGCCACCATGCAACAAAATATAGTGTGTAGCACAATGTTGCCTGTATCCAACCGGCGGTGGATAAGTGCAACAGAAAACAGGTGACATGGAGTGGAACATATAGGATTCAACCTTATTATTGAAGACTACCCTACTCCATGGGAGATGTGGAACAACAGAAGTGTTTAATATAAAAACAGGAATGTGAAAAGCAACAAATTACATGTTAACAAGTATAAATAAATAAATAAATAAAATAATAAAAAATAAAATCAAGACTTTGAGTTCTGATTTGGAGCTGGAACATAAAAGGACTACTACACCGTTGAGCAGATCATCTCCTAAAGAGAAATGGTCTGCTTATAATCTGTTATTTTGTTAGTGAATATATATATTAGAACCAATTTTACTCCCACCTATCCTCCTCACTTCCTACCTTTTCCCACAGAACCATGCTCACTAGAGCCTTTATTTTTGTAGTTTGTAACTTCGAAATTTGTTTAATTTTAAGGTCAACATTCATATTGCATTAGTATTATTATTTTTTTTACGTGTTTCACAGTTTTTTTCCACATACTCCCATCATGTAAAAGCTTTTTTAGGACCATCAGCTGATGCTTACCGCACTTCCGGTTATCTGTTTATTATTATTTTGTGGTTTATGCCTTTCTACCCCCACCCTCACTTCCTGCCACGTTGTTTCTCTCCTACCATTAGCTACTGGCCTTCGTGGCTAACTCAGTTGTAGAGATGGGCAAAACAGCTTTTATCCAGTAATACGTTATTAAATTATTGCTTCTTTTTTCTAACAGATTTTTTTAACTGTTAGAAATAACGTATAGTAATATCTGTGGAGACGCTACTAAAATCTCTGCTCAGAAACGCTCATCTCTTGTTGAAAAAAAGCCGGATATGTCAAATAACCGGATGTGACGAAAATAACGGCCACGCCCACAAATAATAGTGAAATAGCCCTGAGTGACATCACAAAAAGCCGCTTATTAGCGTTATTTAGCGTTTAACGATAGGTCACCAATAGCGGCTTTCAAATAAGCGGCTTCCATAGTAACTGTCAGAGACATTATATACGCCTTCTACTTGTGTTTATGTAATTGTTTAATAAGTGGCAGTGATGCCTTGGTAAATTAATATAGAATTTTAACACGACCAGCTTTAGCGGTTTGTGTATAACATGATCAAACAGGAGGAAATGAAGTATAAGTGATTTAGGTACGTACAATATATAAAAAAAATCTGAAGTGAGCAGTTTTGATTAGGTGTTAATATATTGTTCTGTTTGAAACTAATGAATTTGTGGTAGGAGTTTTTATGAATATATGCAACAAATACAGCATTATGCGTTGCGTACTCGTAAACAACAGAAGATTAACATTGCTGAAAGTAAACAATTTTTTCAGTCTGGCCATTAATTCACATTAAGTTTTGTGTGGCTATAATTATATGTATAGTATATTTTACATATGTTGTAAATATGTCCCAATAACAGACCAGCTGCAATTTAAATATGTTGTTCAGATGTACATAAAAATAATTTGAAATGTAAATATGATTTGCTGTTTGAAACTAATTGACTTGTGGGAATAGTGAAACAAATATAGTAATGTTATCTATTCCTTAAGAATCTGTAAATAAACCGATTGGAAACCAAACAATGTGGGATGAATTTTTGTGTAAACATTTATTTCGACCTGGAAGAAAATGTAATGATGTTTGTCGCATGTTTTCCTCATAGAGTGAATATGCTTTCCATCCACCATAAAGTTTTACCTGAACTTGCATAACTTATTCCAGAAGGTTTATTTAACCAATTTGTATGCTGTTTTATCGCACCCTTTCCTCATCAGTCAGTTGCAATTTCACTTTCAGAATAACAAATTTGTTATATATGTGTGTGGGCAGTTTTTCTCTTAATTTGAAGCGTGGAAATTAGATTGTGACATGTGTTTCCAACATAGTGACCTTAAGAATATTATACTTTCACAATACTGCTTCTTGTGCATTTTATGGATGGAGCATACAAATGTGGCACCTACATCAATATGTTTTAGTTTATGTATCACCTGAGCTAGGTTTTTTTTTTTTTTTTTTTTTTTTTAGCCAAACTCTAACTTGAATAATATTTGTCCACTTTCACTTCAGTACTGCAGTTTTTCATGTTATATCATTTCTTTATACTTACTTTAACAAACAGCCTTTATTATTTCAGTGTAGTATATCATAAACTTCAGTAGAACCTCTTAAATACTATTAGTTATTTACTTTGTGTAGCCTTACTGAAATAAATAAATATTAACCTTCTGCCTCCCTCTACAAGTTCAGAATGAAATTTATCAAATGCTCCATTTGCCAACAATTCATAAATTGTGTATAAGTAGATAGTACTTCAGTCATTCATTCAGTATACCTTAACTTGCACCACAAATCTGGAACACATTTAAATCTAATTGGGTTTTGATTGTGGAAAGTTATCTTTAAGACCTCTACTATCCAGAAGAAATATTTATCTGTCCAAAGGAAAATTTTAGACCTTATGTGCTACACAGAGACACTAGCAAGAGAAAATTGATAAAAAGTAACTAATGATCCCAAGACTGATGCTTTGTGCAATCTTCCAATAGTCTAACATTATGTAATTTTTTTAAAGGAGATGTTCACAAGGAAAAAATATTTTCCAGATCTGTTATAGCCACTTCTATCAGCATGCTACAAACACAAGTTAACAGTATTATTTCCTTGTGGTGGAAACATGATTTATTAATAATGTCATCACTTTCAACTAAACATGAAAACTCGCCCTACATGGTATATACCAAAAGTAGTAGGACTGATTTTTAAAAAAAAAAAAAAAAAAAAAAAAAAAAAAAAAAAAAAAAAAAAAATTATTGAAGATATCTTTACAATTCCTTAGTCCTCTTCGAAATAGCACCCTTAGGCAGCTACACACCAAAAATTACGCTGCTGCCTTTGGCCATACGCCTTCTGGAAGTCAGTTTTGGGGACGCTGTTGAGAGCCCTTGTCGATGCTGCTTCAACGTCCTGGATTGAGTCAAACCGCTGTTCCTTCAGCTGCTTTTTCATCCATGTGAGTAAGAAAAGTCAGATGGAGCCAAATCAGGACTATAGGCGGGGTGCAGCAACGCGGCAATGTCAATTCGGGCTAACAGTTGGCTCATGACGGCGCGCCTTGGCTCGGCACATTGTCGTGATGCAGAGTCCAGTTGGCGGAGATGTCGAACGCGATTCACTCGGTCTCATAGGCTCTTGCACATAAAAGTTCGAATTGACAGTTTGCCCAGGGGAAACGAACTCCTTATGAATCACCGCGCGACGGTCAAAAACACGATCAGCATTGTCTTGATCTTTGATTTGCTCATGCGAGCCTTCATTGGACGGGAGGATGAAGAAGGCAACTGTTGGCCCAATTCAGCGTTGCCACGTTGCTGCACCCCGCCTACAGTCCCAATCTGGCTCCAACTGACTTTTTTTATTTATTCCCATGGATGAAAAGGCAGCTGAAGGAACAGCGGTTTGACTCAATCCAGGACGTTGAAGCATCATCGACGAGGGCTCTCAACAGCGTCCCCGAAACTGACTTCCAGAAGGCGTACGGCCAATGGCAGCAGCGTAATTTTTGGTGTGTAGCTGCCTAAGGGTGCTATTTCGAAGAGGATTAAGGAATTGTAAAGATATCTTCAATAAATTTTTTTTTAAAAAATCAGTCCTACTACTTTTGGTATAGACCTGTATTGTCTATTCATACCTAGTCTGAATGTAAACCAATTCATTGTGAGTGAATTTAATTGAAATTTTAAAGGCTTTTGGCATCTTCTAGAAGTTTTATTTGTCAAATATTAAAGTATTACAACCTACGAAAAAGTAACTGATACCTTGAATTATTTTAACTTTTTTAACCATCAGAGGAAGTCTTGGCTTCATGTATAGGAGTTAGGAACAGGAATAATTTTAAACAAGACAAAGGTATATGTTACATTCCACTTTCAAACCAGCGCTTTTCGATGGTTTCTCCATCTGATGGCCGCTATTGCAGTTAATAACGGTGAAAGGTAATAAAAATCGGTTTACCTAGGTGGTGTCCTCTAGTGATCGCTATCGAAGTTAATAATGCCTTCAACGGGCAAAGACGCTACAACACGGGTAAACAGCTGTAACAAAAAGCATAATCAAGTCGTTTATGATGGAAGGATGGATGCTGAAACCGATTTAATGGTCACTAAGTTGTAGAAATATGTTAAAATTTGGACCCCATCGCAAATAATATCTGCAAAGTAGTATTTGACGTCGTCAGTAGTAGCGACATCTGTTGGTTGCTATCGCGGTTAATAATGGTCAAAGGTAGTAAAAAGCGGTTTACATATGTGGTGTTCTCTAGTGGTCGCTATCTTAGTTAATAACTATTATTTTGCGATGGTAGTGTCATCTAGTGGTATCTATTGCAATTAATAACGGTGAGAGAAGCAATAAGCGGTGACTGATGCACTCTTAGCAGGCGGTCGACGAACAATTACAGCCCTGTCAGAGAGGGAAGTGCTGACAGTTATTTGGATAACTCCAGTTATCGTTTTGGCCGCTACTTGCTTAACGGCATTTTTAAAATAACGGTTATTTGTAGCCGTTTAGTTATTTGTGACCCATCTCTACTCAGTTGGCTGTCGTCAGCCTCGAACATGCAGCCATCTCACTCTACTACTGAAGAAGGGCTTTAGGCTCGAAAATTTTACTCTGTGTGTATGTGTTTTTTTCCGTGTCTTGACACCACATGAATCCTCTTTTATGGTAAGCGGTGGTTTTCTCGTATCCAGTTTTATTATAGTAATAAAAATATCGCAAAAGGATTTACATATTAATAATATAGGCTATATTTATAGCTTGTATACAAAAAATGTTTCCCAATTTAGATTTGATAGTGGTGTGCGATAGTGAGAAATTAATACAAGAATGTAAAGTTTGTGTTTTGTTTCTTTGTATTTCTTGTCAAGATGCTTGTCATTCTTGTCACAAAATACATAGTGAATTCATCCCAGAGGCCTTTTCCATCTTCACCTGATTTTAATCATACCTGTGTCATCTTCTATTACTGTCCTCCAAGATTCTGGAATGACAGTTCCATCTTCTGTATCAATATCTAATGTTCCATAATGTGCATTAAAAATTCTTCAGTTAATGATTTTCTTTAAGAATAAAAAAAATTGTGTAGATATACGTATGCACATGTGATAGGTACTGCATTTTCAACATTTTTCATTGAAGTTTATCGAAACACATGAAAAACTGCTGCTAATAATCCAAAAGTATTTTCCACTAATCTTCGTGTGCGTACTTGTTTGTAATTGATATTCTATTCTTAGAACCTTTTTCTTGATGTCTGAATAATGCTTCATGATGTGTACTTGTAGGGAAAATGCATGATCTAAATGCAAGGGGAGAACAATTTACTACTAGGGAGAGATTATAGAGTCAGTAATACGAGTTTATTTTACTATTTTTAATGAAAAATGAAGTTTGGTGAAACACTCCTCCATGTGAAATCCCCATTTGATAACCAATATTAGCATACAAGAAGCAATAGTTAGCAACCCCATTAAAACACCACCAAGGCATATTCAGTTTTCTTTCCGTTATTGCTATTTGTGAGGGCCGAATAAGCAACAGCTGCCATTGCTTCAGATGACATGATGCATGCTGCTGGCAAACAGGTGCCATAATAGCTTGAAATGCTTTTTCCGCATACTACAAGCAATGGCGACAAGTAGAAAGTGACAACTGGCAACAAATTCTTGGGCGACATTCGACTTGCAACAAAGTATGAAGACTCACGCATGCTACATGTTGCTTGCTGTTGCCTCAGTGGAAATGCACCTTAAGACTTCCAAGGCTATACTGTTTTCCAACCAGTCACAAGTGAACTGTACATTTGTGTGCAATTGTCATCAGTGGGGAGGCACCCTTGTATGAATTAGCAGAAATACCTGAGATTTCTACTTATTTCTTTGGTTATTTGTTGTTTAAGAACTTAGCTGTATTTCTCAAGATTCCCCAATTGATAAGAATTTGAATATAATGGTCACTTGGATAGGACTGATATCTGGGGTTCTGCCAGGGTTGTGTAGGATAAGATTGTTCACCAACTGCTGGGGTTTCACTGAAGGAGGGGCTGGGGCTTTTGGGGCAGGTGGTAGAAGGTTTGAGTGGGAAAAATTGAGGAGGTGAACCAAACATGGAGTTCTGGCAATTAGGGGGTGCAGTAGGTGTGTGATGTGCGGGAGTGAAGTGTTGATAGGGGAGCACAAGTGTAACGCTAAATAGCTCCGGACAAGATCTTGATAGCTTGCACATGTGTTTTGTTTCATGTTGGGCCTGCTTCTGTCTGCATTGTGCCAGGATTCGTTTCGTACGATGAATGAGGTAAGGGAATGAAAGACATAGGATTTTGTGGAGAGAGACAAGTCGGATGGAATATTGATAAGCCATGTGAATATGATGTTGGAGAACCAGGCGGGTGAGGGTAAGGGATTGTGTGTAATGGAAAGCATGAAGTGAAGGGTCAATTTGTGGGTGGCAATCTGAAATAGGAAGTTTTATGGTTAAACCGTTAGGTGGGATTAGGTGTGAGTTTAGGTGGGGTTAGGTGTGAGTTTAGGTGGGGTTAGGTGTGAGTTTAGTCTGGTTAGACTCGAGGTATGGAATTGTTAGTGGGACACACAGATGTCTGAAAGCAATATGTTAGGAGAAATTGATGAAGATTGTAAAACCATCCACTTATAGAGATGCATGGTCAGGTGAAATAACAATTAAAAAGGAGAAAAAAAAAACCACCGTAATTCCGTAAATGAAGAGTGCAATCAAGAAAATATAATTAATCTATTTAGGATTGGGATAAATTAGTATGTGGGATTGTTGAAAAGATGTGGCATTGATTTATACGTGTAGTCAGAGAGAGTATGGACATACATTTACTGACACAAACAATCAAGGAAGGGAATGATTTGCCGTGGCCTACACATGAAGTTAAAAAGTTACTTAAAAAACAAAGGAGGATACACGCAAGCTCAAGAATGACTATATATCATAGTGATTTAGAAAAGTTAGATGAGATAAGAGGACTGTTAAACTGCAAAAAGTGCAAAGCATTGCGCACAACTAACAAAAAGAATCCCTTTGCTCATGAGTACATAGTAAACAGCTCAGCTGTTGGTATGGTTGATTCTGTGAAGTATTTGGGGTTAATATTACAAAACAACATGAAATGGGACCAGCACATACATAACTTCCATTGTGGGTAAAGCTAATTTTAAGTTAAGATTCAATACCAGGGTGATCGATCTTCATTTGACATCTTTTGATTTCTGTTCAGTATACAAGATTTTGAGTAAAGTTTGAGGGATTCCTAGGCATTTTGAGGCTCACAGATTCTTGTTCTAACCAAAGAGAAGCTTAATTAACATCAATAGGTTTACTGGTACCTGAAATTTTTACAAGATGAGGCTAAAGCCACTTCCGAGAAACCAAATACAAGAATTGCTTCTTCTCTTTTGTAAAATCGTGTTACAAACTTGAATAGCAAAATGTTATCTACATATGAAATTTCATCCAAATTGCTAGAGCCATTTCTGAGGACATCTGGTTTACCACCTCATAAATTGCTATTATTATGTTAAGTACAAATCTTAATGCTAATTAGTGATTAATTAATGGTGCAAGATTTGTGAAAATTCACTTAGATGAGAAAATCATCAGTGCTAAATTCGTTCTTTCTGATAAAACTGTGTTCATATCTCGCAGTAACCTCACATCTTCTGATCAACTGTACCTTTCCAAACGATAAGAAAACAATTCCCAAAAGAACTAACCTTCTTTATGTACATTAATAAAGCCCAGGTAAGACACTTCAAAACCAGGACTGTATTTATCAGAACCTGCTTTTTTGTATGGACACCTGTATGCTGCTTTTTCACGAGTTTGTAGATTCATTAATATTTATTTTCTGTTAAAGATACGTATGGTCAAAAAGTCTGTGATGAGCACTAGGGTTCGGATCTTTAGGAAAAGTCATATTTTTTCCCTGCCTTCTTTTTGAGCTGAAATGCTGTATTAAACACTGATTCAACATTTCTGATTGTATGTAAATGAATTTTTTACCGGGAATTCACTAGATGCAGATGAGAAGAAATTAAGATAATTATTCTTAGAGCTGTACTTCTGGTATATGGGAGAGTGGAAAAAAACCTAATTTTCACTGGGGTCAGAATTCATCAGCCAAGGATTAAAGTTATACATTATTGTTGTTCTCTAAACGTAATGTTCCGCCCGCCTTTTAATCTCGACAATGCAGCAGAAGCATGCCTGTGTCGATCTGCATCAATCAATATCTCAATGAAATATCCTCAGTCATTGTTAAATCTGCAGTGGATCAGTGAGTAGACCTACCGCCATGCCAAAAATAAAATTTTCTCAAAGTGCTAAGTTGCTTAAGGGAATTTAGAGAGGAGTAGTTTAGTACATATGACAGAGTTGTAACCTGTATTTAATTAAGCATGTTTTGATGTGTAGTAAATTTAAATGTTTGGTCATATTTTGTCATTTTCAGGTCATATTTACCCATTTTTAACACTCTAAGGACCATTAGCTTAGGTACATTCTTGGCGTAGAAAACCAGCCATTAATGGCATTCTTTAAAATGTCCCTTACATGTTTGTATTTGAAATATTTTAAAGAGAAACTCATATAATAAAAGAACTATTTTCAAGGTTTATTTTACATATTTATTTTAATTCTCTTAGTTGGTAACAACAATGTTAATGCCAAACACAAAAAAATACAATTTTTGTTTCACAAAAAAATTGCGTTTTCAGTTTTTGTATAATTGTACAGTGTGGCTTCAGTGTGGAAGATTCTGAAGCAGTCTGGCATGCAGAGAAATTTCCCCCTGTAACCCAGAATCATTCATTTCTTCTTCTAGAGCTTTAAAAATTTCTTGCTCACTCCAAAGAGCGTGACACATTTGAGAGAAACTAATGAGAACTTGCAAAACTCGCGATGACGCAAATACAAAATCGCGCAGCTGAAGTGGTTCTAACCAATTTCTGTTTCTTTCAAAGTAATTCCATAAGCACATCAGAGAGGACAGCATCAGTCAAGGAGAATATAGATAGATGTTACAGGCAGCTCTAGTACAGTAGCCGGCCCACTTCCGGGTAGGAAACAGGCATGTGAGTTCCGAAAAATAGTTGCCCGACCTATGCTCTGGCGCGGTCTTTTCAAAACAGTCTTGTTGCCTGACCTATGCTTGGGCTCTGTCATGAAAGTGTTAAGGTCATATTTGCCTGCATATTTCTCTACTTTTTTGGTCATAAAGATCCGAAACATAATGATCACATTATGAACACTAATATGGTTTTCAAAGAAGTTTTGAAAATTAAAGAAGATTGAAAAAAGGATATCTCACAAAGCCAATATTAAACATCTACTTTTAAATGTTTAATATTTAATGATAACGACTTTTTACAGTAAAAGTGATATTTATTATTTCTCTTCAAAATAAAATACCTTTAATTAATAAATATTTGCTTTTACTTATTTATACATTATTATATTACTATTCGGTGACTCACCTCATCACTACTTGTACAGGTCAGCTGGTGTACAAAAATTATTCATTTAAAGTTATAAGAGTTCCTTGCTGTAATCAAAGGGAACTTAACTATATCAGCCCAGCTTACTGGTACCTAAAACATCCAGTGATACCAATTACAAGAATTGCTAATTTTTTGTGAAATAACTATTTTGCGGGGAAGAAACTTATTTAGGTAAAGTTAAAAAACAAAATGTTATCTAAATATGAAATTTCATGCAAATTATTAGAGTTGTTTTTCCAAGATCCAAAATATATTTGTACAAGAATCGCTCAAAGATACAAGATGGGTCGATTTTGAAAAATTGCAATGCTTCTACTAAGAAAATAGCTTATAAAACTTTCGTGCTTCCACATTTGGATTACTGTTGTGGAGTTTGGGTTCCTTGTCACAAGGGATTGATTGACACGTTACAAAAGGTACAGAGGAGAGCTGCTGAATTTGCGACAGCTTGCTACAGCCCTTACAACACGGAATTTACTCATAGGTTGGACTGAGATGGTCTGGCAGACAGATGAAATCAGTTTCGTCTGAATTTGTTGGCAAATGTGTGATATTCTTCTTTCGTTTACGAGTGCAATGAAATACTTCATCCACCAACCCGTTTGGGTCGTAATGACAGGAGAGATAAGATTAGGAAATAAGATGCCACATTGATGTTTATATGTATTCTTTCTCTCCTCGGACTATTTGAGATTGGAATGCTATGAATTTGGTGAAAAGTACCCTCTGCCAGCCACTGTATTTGTGAATTGCAGAGTATGGATGTAAATAAATGTAGAATTATTATTTAGTAAAAACCGTGATGATGAAAATATCCCAGGCAATAAACAAACGCGGTCTTTCTGCTCAGACCATCTCTCTCCCAAGATCCACATGGTTGGCTATCCAGGGTGACCTACGGATTGGATCTCAGCCTTGGTGGTTGCATTTCAACCTAACCATGTACTAAACTTGCGGCCCGAGAAACAGTACTTCAATCACACGCATATTAATACATGCAGTATATCGCATTTTCGTGATAATAATGCATCACAATATAAACTAAATCAAATATCTTTATGGATTCTTTCATCTTCCTTTTTTATATTAATGATTCAGATAGATACTACAACCTTTGAATGACTGACACAGTTATATGTGGCTAAAATATGGCACCAGTAAAAGCAAAGGAAATTAAAAATAAATCTTAACAACTTACATCATTCCACAAAATATTAGTTTTAAATGTAGTCTATGCTGTATAGATTGTGATCAGTGTGGAACTACTTTTGTTAAAATGAAGTAATGATTTAAGTAACAGGACACTCAAGAAAACAGATTAAATTATATCTAAAAAAAGATTAAATTATTCATGCCCTCTGCTGTAAGATCAAATGCCAGTTCTAATAATAATCTATGAAAAGTACTGTTAATATTGCGAAAATTACAGCTTTTATCTTGCATATCTGTGGCCAAAGATTTTAATGACGAATGTTAAATAAATCTAAGGAACTAATAATTATTATGTCTACTCAAATGGAATAATTATTTTTCTTTCAGTGTTCTGACAATTAATTTATCCTCGGGTACTTCTTAAGTAGAACTGATATTAAATTACGTGTTTAACCTAGAACACCATCTGGCAAAAAGTGTGATGTCATAGTGCGACGTCATAGTGTGACGTCATGGCATGTCTGATGATGTCATTGATGACTGAGAGTTGCTTATTATAAGTATAGATTAACGTTATCGTTTAATTAGTAACAAATTTCTTCAAAATTTGTTTATTTATGGTTGGCTATAAAACTCCATACCATTTTTTTATATATATTAATTTTATCACCACCAGCGATATATATATGATATATATATATATATATATATATATATATATATATATATATATATTGAACATTAGGATAGGATAAAAAACCACCGTTTTCCAAAGAAGGGGATTCCTGCAGCGTTAGTACATGAAAAAAACACGAACACACAAAGAATAGAATTTTGGAGCATGGCTCTTCCTCGGTAGAAGTGCCATCTCACTTCTACTGAGGAAGAGCCATGCTCGAAAATTCTATTCTTTGTGTGTTCGTGTTTTTTTCGTGTACCAACGCCGCAGGAATCCCCTTCTTTGGTAAGCGGTGGTTTTTTATCCTATCTTAGTGTTCAATATATCCGCTTTTAGTGCCTTTGTTTCCTAAGAATCTATATATGTTCTTTTCTGAAATATTGATAGATCACTTCCTAACATTTCACCCCCACTACCTCCTCCCCCACCCTGTCCTCCGCTGCCCAGCCTGTCATCTGGTAAACTTATGGTATTTATTTTTGTTTGTCTCATGTGCTTGTCACAGCCTTTAACCTTGGTGAGTGATGAGTTACTTCCCTATCCTTTGTCATATAAATTATTTTGTTACTAATTCAGAGTTGGTAAAAATTGGGTGAGCGTGGTATTTGCAGAAACCAAACAAGAGTGTATATCATACAAGATTTTGCTGTTTTAGCAGCTGTCATATTAATACAAATTGCTTACGGAATTTTCGTTGAAATACTCCTCCTTCTTCCCAACATTTTGACCAGTCCTTAGGTCTTCTTCAGGGGCCATCTACTGAATCAGCTAAAGACTTTCAGTGGAACAATGAATTTTATGAACAACAAGGAGTGCTAATGGGCAGCCCTCAGTCGCCCATCATAGTGGACTTATTTATGGAAAAAAAATCTAAAAGGGAGCCATTGAGACTGCAACCAAGAAGACGAGACTTTTGTGATATGGCCTCGTGGGGAATAAGATTTGAAATAGTTCTTTGATCACATCAATAGTATCCATCCAAAAATCAAGTTTACAATGGAGTGTGAAGAGAACTGTCATCTGACTTTCCTAGATGAGTTAGTGAAAATGCGTTCAGGAGGCAGGCTTGGTCACATGGTATTCAGAAACAACCCATACAGACAGGTACCTTCATGCTTTATCACATCATCACCCATCACAAAAACGAGCCTTGATTAAAATGGTGTTCTGCAGGGCACAAAAAATCACGGATGAGGAACATCTAATGAACGAAGAAGAACATCTTAAATGAGCACTCAAACATAATGATTATGGGTCTAATATTATAATTATTATAATATAATAAAGGCAATGACAACTAAGCAGGAGAGAAACTGTCTTGATGAAGACCAGAAACAAAAAGCCATGCTGCCATACGTGAAAGGTGTCTCTGAAGAAATTGGGAGAATTTTAACGAAATCTAATATTCTACCCATATTTAAAAGTGGAAACAAAGTGAAAGAAAGACTGTGAACAGACAAAGATCGAAGGTCTCCCTCTGCAGTGGAATTTATGAACTACCCTGTAATAGCGGAAAGGTAAATATAGGCGAAACCGAACGAGCCATAGCCGCGAGGATACATGAACATAAGAGTCACGCCCGTCTGAGGCATCCCACGAAATCAGCTATTGCCAAACACCAGATGGAAGAAGAACATGAAATACTGAGGGGAAAATATGAAGTTTTCTACAAAGAAAAGTAAGAGAGACTATTGAAATATTCAAACAGCCAAACAACCTCAACAAGGTTGGTGGTTACGACCTTAGCCAGGCTTGGAAATGTGTTTTAGATAAATAATTAACTCTGAACCCACATATATTAAATTGTAAATAGCATATCTCTGGATAATTGATATTGTCAGACAATCGACAGTACAAATACGTAAACAACCAGCCACACCAGTCTCTAGCAGATCCCATTCTGTAGCAGATTCAGAAGACGGCTCCTAAAGAAGACCTTAGCCCTGGTCGAAACATCTGGAAGAAGGAGGAGGGGGAGTATTTCAACGCAGTGTTAATCCCGTAAGCAATTTGTATTATTATTAAGAGTGTATATCCATTTTTTTAGTTTGTGAAAGAATATGAACAAAATATGGTACTAGATTTCACCATACCATATATTCTGTTCATGAATTAAACATGAGGTCTATATTTTAACATTTGATTAACACGTTTGTCGCCCAGCATGATAGGCTGAGTTTCTCCCGGGTCCAAATTCTTGGAAAATGCTATGCCCAAAAATAATAGCAATGAAACGAGGAACGTATCCCATAATTTACAGATTTGTAAGAACCAGCAGGGCAAGCCTTTGTTAAGGACGTGCACCATATGTTACCAGATGAAGAGGCGAACTGCCGATTGCCAAGAAGCGACGAAAAGTGTAAAAAAAAACTATGACCCATTGTTCCAGTTGTGTTTAGAATGTTATAACAAATACTATGTGACATAGTATAATGTTATAATAAATATAAATTAATAAAAAGTATAGTATAATGTGTATATTTTTAGTATTTTTTATGTTGTATACGCTATACTTATATTTTAGTGCTTATTCCATTAAATTGCTTTTAAAAATCATATTTACTTGAACAAAAAGAGTGTCAGCCATGTTTGGGTGACGGGGCCCCCAAGGAAGCATACCCATCACCCAGATATGGGCAAAGCAGTGACGAACATGTTAACTGTATTTCTCCTTAACATTTATAATAGGTCATCATGTTTTTGTATGTGTTGTTTTCTGTCTTCACAGCTCTTTTATCCTTACCTCTGGTAAGTGGCACATTTATTTTCTCTTTTCTTTGCTTTAATTGTTGCCTTATGTTTTTCTGCTTTCCTTGCATATGAGTAAATCAGAAATTTTTGGAATTTTGTCATGAAATCTTTCATTATATCTTAAACATTTCTAAGCTCATAATTTATCCACACATTATATTTTCAGGATGGAGGAGTTTTTTCTTGTGGAGCTGGAATGTATGGACAGTTAGGTCATGGTTCAACATGCAATGAAATTCTGCCACGGAAAGTAATGGAATTGATGGGTAGCATAGTTACCCAGATAACATGCGGAAGGTATGATATCGCCTATCCATTATTTCAGAATTATTTTTTATTTTTAATTTAGGTTTTTACTTTGGAGAAGGTGACATCTAGTCCTCATCACAAAAGATTTATTAAGTCTTTCTTTTCAAGGACATTACAGTTATTTCGCTTGATAGTTTGGAACTGTTGTTTAAAGGTATGTATACAGGGTTTGATGGCAAAGAAAAATGATGATTAGCCAATGCGAGCACGGAAAGTGGAACTAGCACTTAACTTTTAGGGCACACTTGACTGCACCATCACTGGAATGTTGTCCCACTGTCGGTTGGCTGAGTGACACCTTGTCCCCTGTCATCTCCACACTTGTCCACAACTCATCATTGTTACAGACATTTCCCTACCCAGTTTACAGCCTGTTTCATGTAGTTGTTTCACAGAACCAATGTTCAAAAATTTCTGTAACAGTGAGTTGGCAGTCATAGCATCTGATGGATGATTAAATGAAATTTTACAAATGTTTTGGAATTACTTGATTCATATTTTGTAATATTCTGATTAGTCTGAAAGTGAGGTTGAAGAAAAAATATGCTTTTTTTGGGAGGGGGTGGGGGAGCAATCAATAATATCAAAATATTTTGTCATAGAGGACCAGAAATGTCCAAACTTTCTCTATAGCCTTCTCCATGTCCATGAGGCTGACATTGCACCATCACTGGCAACAATCTACAGCAGTATCTCCACTTTAACAGTTGCCATCCCCCTACACCAAACATTTCCTTCCATATATTCTGGCCCTTCCATGGCTGGCACATTTGTTCCGATGAAGAATTTCTCTCCAGATACATCCAAAATCTGTCCCTGGCTCTCCCACAGCTATCCCCCTGATCTAAACAAATCTCTCAAGTTACATTATTACTCCAAAGCCATACCCCTTGAAACTAACTGCAACCCCATGTTATGCACATGTTTCAGCAGACCACCCAATCTCAAGATTATTTTAGTTAATAAATATCACCCGTAATTCCACCAAACCACCATAAGGATCATTCCGATATAACAGACCCCACTTCAAAATGTACAACATGCACCCAGCTACCACTACCCACTCCAATCAGACAACAGGGGAAATATTCCCCATCATTGTACATCCTACTTACACCACAACAAACCTCATATATCAACTCACATGGATACATTGTACTTGCTCATATATAAGCCTCACTACTAACCCACTCACCATTAGAATGAATGGCCATAGGCAAAAAGTGTACACCATCAATGTAGCCCATTCAATGGCAAAACGTGTCTGTTACTGTAAGTTGAACAATTTGAACAACTGTTTTACGGTTAGAGCCATCAGTTTTCCTCTGCTGAACTTCACAGATGGGAACTAGCTTACTATAATATTCTTGAAGCCAGGCTTCATCCAGGCCTCAGTCTCCAATAAATCCCTCCCAGTAGACCCTGCACTTACTATTACTACTCTCCACATTTTATAGATCTTATGTTTCCTAATTACTTTTTTTTAGTTTAAATAAAAATTTATATCTTCACATGTTAATTATGTTGGTGATATTCCACATCTGCCAATGATAATATACCCCTAGCATTATCAATACGGTTAATGAGTACTGACTTCTAAAATTATTTTGTTCATAACTTTGGATATGATAAGATGTTTTTGTTGTTTGTATATATTTTTTAACAGGTACAAAAGATTACTTCAATTTCTTAATGTTACAGGAGACACACACTTGCTCTTGTTCCATCACGTGGAAGGGTGTATGCATTTGGTCTGGGTGGTGCTGGACAGTTAGGCACAAGAGCTGTATTGAATGCTACCACTCCACAAGTTGTGCTTGGACCTTGGGTTTCACCCAGTGGTGTTTCAATTGTACAATCTGATTCACAGAGAGACCTGTCTCTAAACCATGTTGTGAAGAGAATTTATGCTGGTGGAGACCAGTGTTTTGCCATAGTTACCGACAGGAAGGTATTAATAATATAGTATTTGCACTTCTTAACAAAGAAGAAAAATAAGTAGATTCAAACTTTAGACGATATAATTCTCTTAAAGCTAAGAAGAAATTTAAGTCAAACTGCAAGTTTGGAGTAAATTTGCCACTCAGAAAGCCTTGTACTAATATCGCTTGTGCTTTGTACTCAAGTGTATCCCAAACATCAGGCAATAGTTCGTTAAAAGAAGGGCAAAGTATGATTTGAAGTATATGAGATCTCTAAAAGAAGAAACTGTCTGTGGAAGAAAACCATCCTTTTATGTAATTAGTAGCTTTATGTTCCTTTTTACAATTTATTGCTTTGTAAATTATATTATGTATGAAATATTGTATTTCATACAAGTAAAAATTGCCAATGGCAGTAGTCATCTGAACTCCTGAGCATTTTATGTGTGTTTTGTGCTTTATTATTGTTGAGTATAATGTCCTTGTTGATGTATATGATAATCTTATTTTAATATACTCTGCCTGACAAAAAAAAAAAAGTGAAGGCGCCAGAAGAAGAGGAGAAGGAGGAAATATAATGAAGCTTCACGAGTGTATGTGATGTTTCATTGATTACAAAATTAAATAAATTTTTATAAAGAACTTGACAGTATATCATTGCACCCACTCTGAATGGGATGTATGCTCTGATTCAGTTGGGAATTGTCATAAAACTGATAGAATGTGTAGACCAGATCAGATGTTAACTACAGCCCAGTTCAAATATCCAGACTATTAAGGACCAGTTATAACAGCTGTGGACCAACTATCTTCAGGAGAGGATACAGTTGTGGTGAACAAATGAACTTTTTTTCCATTCCCTTCTTCTGTTCGCCTTGCCACCTCCCGAGAGGAATACATATACATATACATGTACGTGGGTAACCACTTTGTCATGTGAGTCTTGGCAGTATAAATAATACTCCCAGTAGAGATATTAACATATATACACTTTATTACAACATATATATATACATCCAAGCATCTCCTTAGCTCCCTCTATATTTATCTCCCGACTACCCCTCTCCTTCTCTGACTTTACTTCTTACTGGCTACATTCGTTTAAACCATTGGCTTTCTCCCACCTGACTTTGGCTGTGATGTCTGCTGGCTGCATCACTCATAGACTCCAACTGCCTTCATGGTTGACGACCCTACATGATGATCTGTCCAGCCGACTCAGATGATGACCTGAAGCAGACTACCAAGCTGACCACCAAGCTGACCACCAAGCTGACCTCTCTGCAGTCTGGATTTGTGTCATTTTCCTCTCCTTAGCACCCGTAGGATTCGTAGGAGGGAGTGCCCTCCAGCCAATCAGAATCCTTCCTATCCTACCATCTCTCCTACCTGACGTAGTGCCAACTCCTAATTTCTGCTAACACTCTGTCCTAGTTTGGAGTAGTTGCAACCTTCTTTGCTCACATTCCAGCCTCTAGCTTGTTTAATTCCATGTTGTAACTTACACTTATTTTGACTCTGCTACAGACAATCACTTTCACCTGAAAATATTAACTTTGCCTATAATAATCATAAAATTCCTTGCCTAGACCACTACACAGTGGCTTTATAACACTTTCATGGTCAATCAGTGCATGGATCCATTTCAGAGTGTTGCAACATCATACTGATAAGTAGGCATTTACTGCCAAGTTTCTTATAAATTTGACTCTGTTTTGTAATCATTGAAATAACATTACATGCCCTCTCAGCCTGTGAAGTTTTATTTTGTTTCCTCATTAGTTCTTCACTTCTTTTTTTGTCAATCATTGTAGTTGATTCTCGGGGTTCAATGAGATTATTAGTGAAAATTTTTGTATTGAAATTTGTACTAAATTGTAGAATAGTTTCTATTACTGTATTTGGAACTGCAGGCGGCCACATGAGAATAATCAAATTGTAAGTTGTTTGGGAATAGGCCATCCACACTAACACAAAAATAACTGAGTCAGAGGCTAAGGACAAAAAAACCTGAAGTCCATCACAATAGTGTTGAACCTGGTCTGTAGAAATATCTGATGCAGGTAGAAAAGTAATTCAGGTTTATCTAGGATACATGTCAGATTCTATGGTTCTGGAGATGTTTAATAGAGACTAAAATTTTTGGCCTGTAAATTAGTTGATAAGTAAGTAGAGCAATCAATGGTAAAAGAAATAGTTCAAATGAATTGAAGCATAAAATTAGAGTTGACTGTTTAATTGCAGAGAAGGTGGAAGAGAAAAATAGTGCAGTAGATTAATTAGACTTTCTTTCATTCAGAAGTGAATTGAGAGTTTATTAATCTGTTTGGACAATATCAAAGCTCATTTCAGGTATATAAAAATAAGGATGCATAATACTTTAAAATCCTTCCTTATTTGCATTGCCTAAGAGCACGGTCATTGTTGATTTCCCCTTCTTTGTCAAGAATAGATATTTGTATAGTATACCTGCAAAATTGTGGCTGTATACATTGAAAATAAAGAGGATAAAATTAATCTATTTAGATATATTTAAAGATGATAATATATATAAATTAGTTTTCGTAAGATGAAAGAGGAGTTGCAATTAAGAAACCTTAATATTCTCAAATTTCATTTGTTAAGGTCAGCTGGTCATCAATGATGGCCACATTGTGGCTATTATTCAAGGAATTTTATGAGAACCCCAAGGTGTTAAATATGCTTATGAAGAGAGATTTAAAGCTGAAGTTCCTTAACCAATATAAATACATAAGGTTGGAAAGAACTAATAGATAAAAGATGTGTATCAATCATGTCGGTAAGATATTGGCAGACGTTAAAGGAAAAAAAAAAGTTGGTAATATATTCTAAGGAAAACAAGATCACAAAAGGTCAAGGGGATTTTTTTTAGTTTTAATTTGTCTCTTTAAGTTTCAGAGATTAAATCAGTTCGCTGTTGGAGCAGGAACTCTAATACCAATATAGTTCTGCTTAAGCAAAAAATAAATCTGTAATTACTTCAGTGATTTATCTAGTAATGACACAAATATTTTTACAACAATTAACAAACCTCTATACAGTAGTTAACTAAACATATCTTACTATTGTTACACTAGCCTCAAAGCCCGTCAAAAATGATGTGTTTAATTAATTTCTTTGCAGTTGCTTACTTAAATAAAATTGTTATAAAATAAAGCTCAATGTAATTACTCGTCCCTGGGCTGTAGCAAAAAGTTTGTTGTCAATTTGGTCCAGCCTAACCATAATCTCGGCTAATATTGCCACTAGAAAATCAAATCTTCAATCACACGTGCATTAATACATACTCTGTATCACATGTCAGTGTCATCATGCATCGCGATATAAACTTGATCCAAAATCTTCATGGATTCTTACATCTTTCTTTTTTTATTTGAGATGAAGATAGGTGTTTCAACAGCTGACACAGCTTACATTTGGTCCAGGTTGCATTTCAAAATCACGTACTAACCACTTGCCTCCAGAGAAACAATACTTCAATCACTCTTTTGCAATTTATTAGCAATAATGGATCACGATATAAACTTGATCCAAAATCTTCGAGTCCTTTTTTGTTATCCATGACTCAGATTGATATTACAGTGTTTGAATGATTAATACAAACAAACTAATGATTTAAATAACAGGACACTCATAAAAACAATTTGAATTATTAAAAAAAAATTCTCATGCCCTCTGCTGTAATGTTAAGTGTCGGTTGTAACAACAATCTAATCAAAACTGGTGCTAACATTGCTAATTGAAAATTAAAGGTTTTATCTTACATATCTATTGTCAGATATTTTAATGAATACTTTTACTTTGATTAAATATTAAATAAATATAAGCAACTAATAATTATGTCGATTTAAATGGAATACATACTTTCTTTCACCACTAAGACAGTTAAATTACTCGTGGATGCTTAGCTAAATAGAACTGTTATTAAATATGCATAACCTAGAACAACATCTCTGATCGTAAGTTGGACTACAAAGGCGAAAAGTGTGGTTTCATAGCCCAACGCCATAGTGTGATGTCATGGTGTGACAGAACATCATGATTAAATAAGTTTTTTTATTGTTTTTTAGATTGTTTCTTGTTTTTCATTTGCAAAAAAGTTGGTGTTTCAGTTTGTTTTCACTATAGAATGCTCAATATAGTGAATGATATCACTGTTGTAACATTATACAAATTCAAAATGGAAAAAGGTGAAATTGTCAAGACAGTCTGACTGATTTCAATTGTTCTATACAGTCTTAGTTTACATAAAACTGTGGGTGGCAGAGGGTATATGCACCAAAACTAATGTCTGTTATGTTTATTCCAATTCTTTATGGCCAAAAGAAAAAAAAAATCATGTAAGCATCAGCCAACACCTTTTTTCTTATATATCCTATTCTTACAATCCTCACTTCATTAATAAATAACAGCAATTGTTCATCATAAATTCCTGCTTTGCGTATCATCTGTCTACCAGAGACTCCCAGCCCAATTTCTGATCAATTTTGTGACATTTTTTAAGCACTGAGGCAAGTGTTCGAAAATTGAGTGGCGTTTATCTTCACATTTTTTGATCCTATTATCCTTGTGATATGGGTCCTACACAGTATAACAATACACAAACTACTCTACAGATATGTTACAATTCTTCAAATTCACCATTGAATCACTGTCTAAATGAGCTTTCCAAATGACTGATGTTATGTGCTGATCCCATCCATGTTGCTTAAGAATGTTGCATCCAGGAACTTAAATACTAAATATTACAATAATTGAACTACTTACTTTGTACTCATGGGAAAGTGGTGCTATCTTATTTGCTATGCTTATCACATTGTACTTTTTGTGATTTAGTTTAAGCATGTTGAAATAATGTCAAAATCATTTTGAATGTCTAAACAATCAGCAAAACCCTTTATTTCTCTGCATACAACTGCCTCATCAGCAAACACTATATATGGTTACTAAGATTTTCTTTAATATGTAAATTAGTAAAGAAGTGGTCCTATTACAATTATTTGGAGATACCTGATTTATCATCAAAAGGAGTAGACACTTCTCTCCTGATGTCAACATACTGAGGCCATACAGTTGGAAAATTTCATATCCATTCACAAATCTGTCAGTATATTCCATACACTCATATCTTTATTCAGAAGCGGTTGTCAAAGGCTTTCTGGAGGTCTGAAAAAAAAGTAAATAAAAAATACATCTTGTGGTCTGTTATCAGTGATCATATGTTGGGGAGATCATTTGGGAATAACCTGTGTGATTTCCCAGCATATATTAGTCAGAAACGTTTAATTTTGGACATATACACTGAAACCTTTCTTACTGGGAGATCGTTGAGATCCACTGCTTTCCCCCATACAAGAATCTCCAGTCCTTAGAACATTTAGAGAATCTGTCTCTAGTTAATATATTTTCATAAGATGAAAAAACAGATATGGCATTTGTCCTTTATTTGGTGAATGAATTTTAAATTTGATATTATGAATGATTGGATTGACAGAGCTTTCACTGATCTCACTTTGTTTTGTATCAGTTATCACATACTGTTGGAATTACAACTAACTGATATTAAATATTAGCAGTGTTTTTCCGCGTGAAGTTTTGGGAAGCAAATTCTGACAAAATGTATCAAGCGTAACATTTTTACATGGGGGAGACCATTGTGCGATGGATCAAAATTTGTAATTAATTTTTTAAAGGTACTTTCTCATAATTTTTCATGAAATTAATGTTGTCATTAACAAACACTATTATTTCCGTACATCTTAGCATTTAAAATATCAGATACTTTAAGAATTGTGAAACAACATTCTTTTAAATATCTTTTTACTGGGATCATTGGTACAAAATCATAATATACCACTGATCACAGTGTATTGTACCTTGGATCACTCAATTCATGAACCTGAAATCATGACTCAGCAAATTAAAAACAAGTAATAAATCATTTTTAAGTTCACATGTTTTTCAATTAAGTCTTTACGGGTGTACTGCCGTATTGTGTTTTGAAAACATGATATTTCGATGTCTAGCTCCATCTTCAACAGGTGTGGAGACATCTGCACTTGTCGGCTGTATGTCAGATACTGATATACAGTATCTGACGTACAACCGACAAGTGCAGATATCTCCACACCCTGATGAAGGCGATGTAGCTAATTGGCGAAATATTGTGTTTTCAAAACACAATCCGGTACTACATCCATGATGACTTCATTGCAAGCATAGATTGGGAAACTCTCCATTCTTTCACATTTGGATCCAAAATGAAAAAAAAAAAACAATCTTTGGCAATCAATGTCAAGAAATTATTTTTTGTTTAAAATTGAAGTTAAAGAAATCAAGCTGTAGTCTTAACTGGCCTCTTACTTTTGCTGGTTTATGTAGCTTAAATATATCATTTTCTTTTATTACATGAACTTCTCTTCAGATTCTTTTACAAACTTTCTGCTATTCACAACACACTGCTAGATCTTAATTTAGTATTCGAGATCATGCCAATCTTTTGACATTATTTGATCTGACTAATACTTTGACGACCTCTTCATTTTAGTAAATATTACCTAAACATATTCTTCATTTTCAAAAATAATTTGTTCTTCAACCTTTAATACTTTGTGATTTATAATATCTAAAGTAGCTGATCCGGCAATGCTTCACTATTGCTAGACTTGAGCTCACATATAGATTAAACGAATCCATTTGAAAGTTTGTATTTAGTAAAAATTAGATGTTTATGTATAAATTTTAACTACTGTTTCATTCATTTTCAAGTTTATTGCAATGGTCTTGGATATGCAATATTTTTAGTGATTCCAATTAGCATATATACAAAAAAAATCTCAGTTTGTTTTGGAGATATACGCTAAACAGAGGAAAGTTGCACGTGTAAAGCAGTCTTAAGAGGGGTGAAACGGGAGAGTGTTTTCACTTATTTTAAAGCATATGTGTGCAAACTTCCTTCTACATAAAATAAAAACTGTAGATTTGTGTGTTATCACAAAAACTTTAACATAAGTGATAAAATTCAAGTTAAATTTTCCTGGTCAGTAATTGTTTGAACGTAATCTGTCCACTGCTGGTTGACAGGAAATAATGTGTACTTTAATAATGTTGCTATCTGCTTTGTCTAATTTCCCCAGTGTTTTCGAGATAATTCCAAAAAACTGAATGGTTTCAAGTGTAAATTTTTCTTAATTATGGTGATAGGGAAAGTGGGTCCATGTTGTAAATCAAATATAAACAGCATTTTTATCTATCCTTTAATTTATACATGTGCAAAGTTCCATCCACATTGAATAAATTTGGTGAAAGGATCACTGAAAATTAAGAGAGGAGGGAATAAAGGAGATGAGAGGTTGGGATTTGCGAATCAAATGTAGACAGTATTTTTCCCCTTGTTTTAAAGTATACGTGTGTGAAGTTCCATTGATATCGGATAAAAACTGTGAGTATGCATAAAGAACGTTGGGAAAAAAATAAGAAGAGAGGTAAAGGAGAAGAGGGTTCTTGCAATATCAATATGGACTATATTTTTCTGTCTGTTTTATAGTTTGTGTGTGCTACGTTGCATTAATATTTTATAAAAACTGTGGGTATGTATATGAAATATTAACAAAAATTAGGGGGTTGGGGTAAAGGTTTAAAACCAAATGTAAACAGCATTTTTCTCTTTGTTTTGAAGTATACAAAGAAGTTCCATCAGAATCATATAAAAACTATGGGTTTCAATAAATATCACTGGAAATTAATAGGGGGGGGGGGTAAAGGGGGATGGGATGGGATTGAGTTTTGGCAAACTGAAAGTAAACAGTATTTTTCTGTTTGTTTTAAAGTATATGTGTGCAAACGTTATTCAAAATCGGATAGGAACTGTAGCGTTGTATAAAGAGCACTGTCAAAAATGCAGAGTTGGTAAAAAAGGGAAGGGGAATTGGGTTTTTGTAAAATTAATTTCTGTAGTATTTTTCTATTTTTTTCATCAAAATCTAATAAAAAGTGAGAGTTAGCGTAAAAATTAAATGGGTTGGAAGGGAGAGGGGTTGTATTTTTGGGAACCATGTGTAGGCACTATTTTTCTGTTTGTTTTAAAGTATGTGTGTGTCAATTTCCATCAAAATCGGATAAAATCTGTGTTGTTTTTTTAAATTACTAGACGACCCATACGAAAATTTCGCGAATAAAATGCGATGAATAGTGAGGTTGAATATAATGTCACAAAGTTCAGTCATTCCTCTTCATACTCCTACTTCATTTATCGATTTTGGTAAGAAATCCAGGGAGATAAATGGCTCAAAACACAAAAAACGTATTTTAGAAATATTGACATTTTTGCGCTTTATGGGTCGAATTACGAAAAATTCCTTTCTTAGAATATAATGTTACCACGGCGGAAACCTTAGTCTTTAATACGATATGTCATTTATCTATATCGATTAGATATCAAGGGAAATATAAGGCTCGTGACACAAAAATACATTGTAGAACAATTTATACTTTTTCCCTTTAATAGTTGAATTCCAAAAACATTCTTTCTTAAAATATGATTTCACAAAGCTGATACATTACTCCTTATATTCCTACTTCATTTATCGATTTTGGTTAGATATCCAGGGAGATAAATGACTCGAGATACAAAAAACGCATTATAGAAAAATTGACATTTTTGTCTTTTATGGGTCGAATTACGAAAAATTCCTTTTTGAAATATAATGTTACCACGGCGGAAACCTTATTCTTTAATATGATACCTCATTTATCTATATCGGTTAGACATCAAGGGAGATAAATCGCCCGTGACACAAAAATCGGTAATAGAAAAATTTATGCTTTTTTCCTTTAACGGTTGAATTCCAAAAACATTCTCTCTTAAAATATGATTTCACAAAGCTGATACATTACTCCTTATATTCCTACTTCATTTATCGATTTTGATTAGATATCCAGGGAGATAAATGGCTCGAGATACAAAAAACGCATTTTAGAAAAATTGACATTTTTGCCTTTTAATGGTCGAATTACGAAAAATTCCTTTGTTAAAATATAATGTTACCATGGCGGAGACCTTATTCTTTAATATGATACCTCATTTATCTATATCGGTTGGACATCAAGGGAGATAAATCGCCCGTGACACAAAAATCGGTAATAGAAAAATTTATACTTTTTCCTTTAAGGGTTGAATTCTAAAAATATTCTTTCTTAAAATATGATGTCACAAAGCTGAGACATTACTCCTTGTAATCCTACCTCATTTATCGATTATGGTTAGATATCTAGGGAGATAAATGGCTCGAGATACAAAAAACGCATTTTAGAAAAAGTGACATTTTTGCCCTATAAGGGTCGAATTACGAAAATTTCCTTTCTTAAAATATAATGTTACCATGGCGGAGACCTTATTCTTTAGTATGATACCTCATTTATCTATATCGGTTAGATATTAAGGGAGATAAATTGCTCGTAACACAAAAACGCATTGCAAAAATATTGATACTTTTGCCCTATAAGGGTCGAATTCCGAAAACTTTCTGGCTTAATATATAACGTCACTAAAGCGGAGATCTTAATCTTTAAAACGATACTTCATAAAACGGTTTCAGATAGGTATCCAGGGAGATAACTGACTCGTAACACAGAAAACAGCATTTTAGAAAAATTTACATTTTTGCCCTTTAAGGGTCGAATTCCGAAAACTTTCTTGCTTAAAATACGATTTAACCAAAGTGGAGACCATAAGCTTTAAAATGACACCTCATTCATTGATTTCGGTTAAGTATGAAGGAAGATATAGGCTTGTGACAAAAAAATACCTTATAGAAATAATATATATGATGGGGTGTAAAGGGGAAAAGGGGAGAGGGATTGGGTTTTTGTGAAACTAATGTTTACAGTATTATTCTATTTTTTAAAAGTATATGTGTGCAAAGTTCCATCGAAATCATATAAAAGTGTGCGTTTGTGTAAAAATTAAGGGGATGGGAAAGGGGAGAGGTGTTGTATTTTTGGAAACCATATGTAGACAGTATATTTCTGTTTGTTTTGAAGTATGCGTGTCAAAATTTCCATCAAAATCGTATAAAATCTGTGTGTTTTTTTTTTTTTTTTTTTGTTTTTTTTTAAATTATGGGTTGTAAGGGGGAAGAGGGAATAGTTTTGGAGTGGAAAAGGGGGAGAGGGATTGTTTTTTTTTTTAAACTAATGTCTACAGTATTTTTTTTTTTTTTTAAAGTATCCGTGTGCAAAGTTCCATCGATATCGGATAAAAAGTTGTCGGGAAAAACGGAAAGCGTGCTGGGTTTGAAATGATTGACAGGTTGTTAGTCTCTTGTTGAACTTGAATGTATAAGTTTATTTCAGCTGATGGTACATCACCAACCAACCAACTTCACTGATATGACTGCTTACAAAGGTACATATATATCACTTATCTGACCGTGGATAAGGCTAATACGGACTGGTCGCCAAAGTTACAGATTCGCCTACGGTAACGCAGACCAGACTTGAGCAATATGTTTTCCCGATCGAAACTAATACTCCACTTTAACAGTTCAACTCAATGTATAGTTTTATCAAACTAATTAAAATCTTCGATACTAATCAACTATGAGCTTAAATGGCCGATCCACGTGCATTATGCTACGTAAGCCAACTTGCATGCTTGCTTCACATGCCGAACCGGTCTCTACTACCCTGACTGACTATGCTCACTGCCGGGCCTCCTGCTACGGAACCTTCCCATTGTCGCCAGATTTATTCTCATTGTTATAATTGCTCTGAAATTTTGATAACCAATTAAACCTTATGTATTAGCCTTTCCACTCTACCTTTTGTATCAAATTACTGTCTCATCACAAAGTGTTAGTTTGTGTAAAAATTAAGGCGTTATTAGATTCTTCGGTGGTTTAATTTATATATATATTGATTAATTAAAAAGTCCACCAGAAGGTTATGTTGAAGATTTGTTTATTGTTTTCAAAACGAAGTCAGTGATATTCACAAGCATAGATACAATACAGAGATGCACTTCTGAGCCGTTGCAAATAAATTCTCTGTGAACTAACTGGATGAATCTCTCTGTAAAACTGAATACTGAATGAAGTCAACTAACTAACTGCTCTGTCCAGCCGATCTGTTTATATAGTCTCTATCGAAATTACGAGAATTCTTCAAAGGCATCCGCCCGATATTTCTCGATCATTAACAATCACTCAAACAATAAAACCTATTAAAAACAATCGGAATTAATACAAAATTACTTAACAACATTACAAAATGATCAGAAATGGTAATTAGAGATACTTAAATACAAAATTATTTTCAGAAATCCTTTCAAACTGTAGAAAATTGTCGTGTAGACATCGTAACTTACATTAATACATAAAATTACAAACATTTAAGAAATTCTCTTGCACCATTCGGTTCCTAAACATATTAAATGGACTTTAAATAATTTTCTTACATAAAACAAAGTCTATATACACTGTTTTACAAGAAATTACAAAACAAACATACCAGATCATATTCAAGCAAACTTTAGCTCACTACAAATACTTCATACAGTACAATACTATTCAAAATTCTGGTATGTGGGCTGTTACAACCCCTCCCCAGGATTCACTTAATTTTACACAGTTAAAATTGATTTAATCCGTCATGAATCTAAGTAGGTTGAATGTACACATAACGTCAACACAAACAGATTACAATCAATCAACCATAATGACTTTTACAGTGAACAAATACAATTCTTCAGTACATACAACAACTGCACATAGTCCATGACACTGATTTTGGTTACAATAATTGTCTTTTTTCAGATCCAATCATTTTTTCAGTTACTGTTTTTACACAACAAACGTTCAATGCCATCACCTTAAGTTACAATTAGTTTCACTTCAAATTACACACTTGATGTCTGCTTGTTAATGACAACAGTCTGGTTACATTTTACAGCTTATTATTTGTCACCACAATGTACAATAGAAAGTCATAACATCATGAAAACACCAAAAGATTCTACACAAAACTTTCACACATTGCTTTATACAGTGAAATGCTTATATCTTAAACATTCAGTATTATTACATCTGCATCTGAACTTAAGTACTCACACAAACTATTTACTTGCATCAGATATTTACAGGTTGTTGACCCCTCCCCAAACCATGCATTCCAAAAAAAACTAATTCTATAAGTGGGTTCCAAGATTTCTATGGAAACCCAAAACCATGTAAGTTATTTTTTTCTAACTTTCCAGTTTTCTTCCACCTTTATATACACATCTAATACCACATTTCTATTTACACAAAGCTTCAATATATACAGACAGATATACAAACTTTCATCTCAAACAACAAACTTTGGTATAACCACACAACAGCTGAGACATGAAATGGTTCTGTTTTAGCAAATTGATTGTCACTTAAAAGTAATATTGCTGACTCAGCTGGTAATACAAATTTATTATCCTCACTACTACAGTTTAGTCCGTCGTTACTCCCAACTCCACTCTTCATCATCTGATTACTACTTAAACTTACCAAATTATCTGAGTCAGTACCTAAAACTATTCTAACATCTGATTCAATTACTTCTTTTACAACATGAGTATTTTTCTCAGCTACTTGAAGTTCACTATCAAAGAGTGTGCAAAGTATTGTGTCACCTAAGTCACATTCCAAATCAGAAACTGGTTCAGCTAAATTCTTACTATTTATTTCCGAAACTTTACTGTCAATATCTTTCTTTACCTCACTTTTGAATTCTGTTACTACCTTCCCCAATTTAGAATCTAAATTGTTAATATACTCCTTGAATTGAGAGCTAAAACCCTGAAATTGCTCTGCGATTTTAACATAAAAAATTTAGTCAAATCAGAGAATATTTTATCATTGTTTTGTTGCAGTTGTGAAAACCTGTAATTGATTTCAGCAAATTTTCTATCATTATCATTCCTTAACTCACTTCTAAATTAAAAAAATTGAGAATTGATCTCAGAAAATTTTCCATCGAGATTTAACTCATTTTTAAATTCTGAATTTTTTTTATCAAATTCGGAAAACTGAGACTTAATTTCAGAAAATTTGCTGTCAAATTTGGCTACAAAAGATTCTAGAAATTCTTGTTGATTCTGACTAGCAGCCATTTTCAGTAATTAGCAAAATCAACATGAAAACAAAGTTAAGGAGAATTAAAATTTTCTAAACTGCCACAAAATAACATGCAAAAGCAAAATTTGAATATTCAGTACTTACTTTTGTAATACTTTTCGTCACCTTAAATTTTAGCTAGCAGCACTTTTCACCACTGAACACCACTTTTTTCACGGATTAAAACACTTAATCACTCTTTCCACACTCAAAACACTGTATTGCTGGAAGACTTGATCTTGAGGTCGCCGAAAATCCGCTTGCCGTCAGAAAATTATTGCCGATTGCAGATGTCGAAGGAAAATCTCCGATGAGTGCTGTCAACTCCTATTCAGATTGAAGTTGACACCGTCCAACCCGTGTCGCCGTTCTAAATGTCGCGTTGCAGTCCGCCGATACCTCGTCGCAATTTGCTGCAGATTCTTTTAGAAGTTTAACATCTCACAGATGTTAATAACTTCTCGTCACTGTCAACTATCGCCATATTACGTTCTTCGGTGGTTTAATTTATATATATTGATTAAGTAAAAAGTCCACCAGAAGGTTATGTTGAAGATTTGTTTATTGTTTTCAAAACGAAGTCAGCGATATTCACAAGCATAGATACAATACAGAGATGCACTTCTGAGCCGTTGCAAATAAAATCTCTGTGAACTAACTGGATGAATCTCTCTGTAAAACTGAATACTGAATGAAGTCAACTAACTAACTGCTCTGTCCAGCCGATCTGTTTATATAGTCTCTATCGAAATTACGAGAATTCTTCAAAGGCATCCGCCCGATATTTCTCGATCATTAACAATCACTCAAACAATAAAACCTATTAAAAACAATCGGAATTAATACAAAATTACTTAACAACATTACAAAATGATCAGAAATGGTAATTAGAGATACTTAAATACAAAATTATTTTCAGAAATCCTTTCAAACTGTAGAAAATTGTCGTGTAGACATCGTAACTTACATTAATACATAAAATTACAAACATTTAAGAAATTCTCTTGCACCATTCGGTTCCTAAACATATTAAATGGACTTTAAATAATTTTCTTACATAAAACAAAGTCTATATACACTGTTTTACAAGAAATTACAAAACAAACATACCAGATCATATTCAAGCAAACTTTAGCTCACTACAAATACTTCATACAGTACAATACTATTCAAAATTCTGGTATGTGGGCTGTTACAACCCCTCCCCAGGATTCACTTAATTTTACACAGTTAAAATTGATTTAATCCGTCATGAATCTAAGTAGGTTGAATGTACACATAACGTCAACACAAACAGATTACAATCAATCAACCATAATGACTTTTACAATGAACAAATACAATTCTTCAGTACATACAACAACTGCACATAGTCCATGACACTGATTTTGGTTACAATAATTGTCTTTTTTTCAGATCCAATCATTTTTTCAGTTACTGTTTTTACACAACAAACGTTCAATGCCATCACCTTAAGTTACAATTAGTTTCACTCCAAATTACACACTTGATGTCTGCTTGTTAATGACAACAGTCTGGTTACATTTTACAGCTTATTATTTGTCACCACAATGTACAATAGAAAGTCATAACATCATGAAAACACCAAAAGATTCTACACAAAACTTTCACACATTGCTTTATACAGTGAAATGCTTATATCTTAAACATTCAGTATTATTACATCTGCATCTGAACTTAAGTACTCACACAAACTATTACTTGCATCAGATATTTACAGGTTGTTGACCCCTCCCCAAACCATGCATTCCAAATAATTCTCATAAGTGGGTTCCAAGATTTCTATGGAAACCCAAAACCATGTAAGTTATTTTTTTCTAACTTTCCAGTTTTCTTCCACCTTTATATACACATCTAATACCACATTTCTATTTACACAAAGCTTCACTATATACAGACAGATATACAAACTTTCATCTCAAACAACAAACTTTGGTATAACCACACAACAGCTGAGACATGAAATGGTTCTGTTTTAGCAAATTGATTGTCACTTAAAAGTAATATTGCTGACTCAGCTGGTAATACAAATTTATTATCCTCACTACTACAGTTTAGTCCGTCGTTACTCCCAACTCCACTCTTCATCATCTGATTACTACTTAAACTTACCAAATTATCTGAGTCAGTACCTAAAACTATTCTAACATCTGATTCAATTACTTCTTTTACAACATGAGTATTTTTCTCAGCTACTTGAAGTTCACTATCAAAGAGTGTGCAAAGTATTGTGTCACCTAAGTCACATTCCAAATCAGAAACTGGTTCAGCTAAATTCTTACTATTTATTTCCGAAACTTTACTGTCAATATCTTTCTTTACCTCACTTTTGAATTCTGTTACTACCTTCCCCAATTTAGAATCTAAATTGTTAATATACTCCTTGAATTGAGAGCTAAAACCCTGAAATTGCTCTGCGATTTTAACATAAAAAATTTAGTCAAATCAGAGAATATTTTATCATTGTTTTGTTGCAGTTGTGAAAACCTGTAATTGATTTCAGCAAATTTTCTATCATTATCATTCCTTAACTCACTTCTAAATTAAAAAAATTGAGAATTGATCTCAGAAAATTTTCCATCGAGATTTAACTCATTTTTAAATTCTGAATTTTTTTTATCAAATTCGGAAAACTGAGACTTAATTTCAGAAAATTTGCTGTCAAATTTGGCTACAAAAGATTCTAGAAATTCTTGTAGATTCTGACTAGCAGCCATTTTCAGTAATTAGCAAAATCAACATGAAAACAAAGTTAAGGAGAATTAAAATTTTCTAAACTGCCACAAAATAACATGCAAAAGCAAAATTTGAATATTCAGTACTTACTTTTGTAATACTTTTCGTCACCTTAAATTTTAGCTAGCAGCACTTTTCACCACTGAACACCACTTTTTTCACGATTAAAACACTTAATCACTCTTTCCACACTCAAAACACTGTACTGCTGGAAGACTTGATCTTGAGGTCGCCGAAAATCCGCTTGCCGTCAGAAAATTATTGCCGATTGCAGATGTCGAAGGAAAATCTCCGATGAGTGCTGTCAACTCCTATTCAGATTGAAGTTGACACCGTCCAACCCGTGTCGCCGTTCTAAATGTCGCGTTGCAGTCCGCCGATACCTCGTCGCAATTTGCTGCAGATTCTTTTAGAAGTTTAACATCTCACAGATGTTAATAACTTCTCGTCACTGTCAACTATCGCCATATTACGTTCTTCGGTGGTTTAATTTATATATATTGATTAAGTAAAAAGTCCACCAGAAGGTTATGTTGAAGATTTGTTTATTGTTTTCAAAACGAAGTCAGCGATATTCACAAGCATAGATACAATACAGAGATGCACTTCTGAGCCGTTGCAAATAAAATCTCTGTGAACTAACTGGATGAATCTCTCTGTAAAACTGAATACTGAATGAAGTCAACTAACTAACTGCTCTGTCCAGCCGATCTGTTTATATAGTCTCTATCGAAATTACGAGAATTCTTCAAAGGCATCCGCCCGATATTTCTCGATCATTAACAATCACTCAAACAATAAAACCTATTAAAAACAATCGGAATTAATACAAAATTACTTAACAACATTACAAAATGATCAGAAATGGTAATTAGAGATACTTAAATACAAAATTATTTTCAGAAATCCTTTCAAACTGTAGAAAATTGTCGTGTAGACATCGTAACTTACATTAATACATAAAATTACAAACATTTAAGAAATTCTCTTGCACCATTCGGTTCCTAAACATATTAAATGGACTTTAAATAATTTTCTTACATAAAACAAAGTCTATATACACTGTTTTACAAGAAATTACAAAACAAACATACCAGATCATATTCAAGCAAACTTTAGCTCACTACAAATACTTCATACAGTACAATACTATTCAAAATTCTGGTATGTGGGCTGTTACAACCCCTCCCCAGGATTCACTTAATTTTACACAGTTAAAATTGATTTAATCCGTCATGAATCTAAGTAGGTTGAATGTACACATAACGTCAACACAAACAGATTACAATCAATCAACCATAATGACTTTTACAATGAACAAATACAATTCTTCAGTACATACAACAACTGCACATAGTCCATGACACTGATTTTGGTTACAATAATTGTCTTTTTTCAGATCCAATCATTTTTTCAGTTACTGTTTTTACACAACAAACGTTCAATGCCATCACCTTAAGTTACAATTAGTTTCACTCCAAATTACACACTTGATGTCTGCTTGTTAATGACAACAGTCTGGTTACATTTTACAGCTTATTATTTGTCACCACAATGTACAATAGAAAGTCATAACATCATGAAAACACCAAAAGATTCTACACAAAACTTTCACACATTGCTTTATACAGTGAAATGCTTATATCTTAAACATTCAGTATTATTACATCTGCATCTGAACTTAAGTACTCACACAAACTATTTACTTGCATCAGATATTTACAGGTTGTTGACCCCTCCCCAAACCATGCATTCCAAATAATTCTATAAGTGGGTTCCAAGATTTCTATGGAAACCCAAAACCATGTAAGTTATTTTTTTCTAACTTTCCAGTTTTCTTCCACCTTTATATACACATCTAATACCACATTTCTATTTACACAAAGCTTCACTATATACAGACAGATATACAAACTTTCATCTCAAACAACAAACTTTGGTATAACCACACAACAGCTGAGACATGAAATGGTTCTGTTTTAGCAAATTGATTGTCACTTAAAAGTAATATTGCTGACTCAGCTGGTAATACAAATTTATTATCCTCACTACTACAGTTTAGTCCGTCGTTACTCCCAACTCCACTCTTCATCATCTGATTACTACTTAAACTTACCAAATTATCTGAGTCAGTACCTAAAACTATTCTAACATCTGATTCAATTACTTCTTTTACAACATGAGTATTTTTCTCAGCTACTTGAAGTTCACTATCAAAGAGTGTGCAAAGTATTGTGTCACCTAAGTCACATTCCAAATCAGAAACTGGTTCAGCTAAATTCTTACTATTTATTTCCGAAACTTTACTGTCAATATCTTTCTTTACCTCACTTTTGAATTCTGTTACTACCTTCCCCAATTTAGAATCTAAATTGTTAATATACTCCTTGAATTGAGAGCTAAAACCCTGAAATTGCTCTGCGATTTTAACATAAAAAATTTAGTCAAATCAGAGAATATTTTATCATTGTTTTGTTGCAGTTGTGAAAACCTGTAATTGATTTCAGCAAATTTTCTATCATTATCATTCCTTAACTCACTTCTAAATTAAAAAAATTGAGAATTGATCTCAGAAAATTTTCCATCGAGATTTAACTCATTTTTAAATTCTGAATTTTTTTTATCAAATTCGGAAAACTGAGACTTAATTTCAGAAAATTTGCTGTCAAATTTGGCTACAAAAGATTCTAGAAATTCTTGTAGATTCTGACTAGCAGCCATTTTCAGTAATTAGCAAAATCAACATGAAAACAAAGTTAAGGAGAATTAAAATTTTCTAAACTGCCACAAAATAACATGCAAAAGCAAAATTTGAATATTCAGTACTTACTTTTGTAATACTTTTCGTCACCTTAAATTTTAGCTAGCAGCACTTTTCACCACTGAACACCACTTTTTTCACGGATTAAAACACTTAATCACTCTTTCCACACTCAAAACACTGTACTGCTGGAAGACTTGATCTTGAGGTCGCCGAAAATCCGCTTGCCGTCAGAAAATTATTGCCGATTGCAGATGTCGAAGGAAAATCTCCGATGAGTGCTGTCAACTCCTATTCAGATTGAAGTTGACACCGTCCAACCCGTGTCGCCGTTCTAAATGTCGCGTTGCAGTCCGCCGATACCTCGTCGCAATTTGCTGCAGATTCTTTTAGAAGTTTAACATCTCACAGATGTTAATAACTTCTCGTCACTGTCAACTATCGCCATATTACGTTCTTCGGTGGTTTAATTTATATATATTGATTAAGTAAAAAGTCCACCAGAAGGTTATGTTGAAGATTTGTTTATTGTTTTCAAAACGAAGTCAGCGATATTCACAAGCATAGATACAATACAGAGATGCACTTCTGAGCCGTTGCAAATAAAATCTCTGTGAACTAACTGGATGAATCTCTCTGTAAAACTGAATACTGAATGAAGTCAACTAACTAACTGCTCTGTCCAGCCGATCTGTTTATATAGTCTCTATCGAAATTACGAGAATTCTTCAAAGGCATCCGCCCGATATTTCTCGATCATTAACAATCACTCAAACAATAAAACCTATTAAAAACAATCGGAATTAATACAAAATTACTTAACAACATTACAAAATGATCAGAAATGGTAATTAGAGATACTTAAATACAAAATTATTTTCAGAAATCCTTTCAAACTGTAGAAAATTGTCGTGTAGACATCGTAACTTACATTAATACATAAAATTACAAACATTTAAGAAATTCTCTTGCACCATTCGGTTCCTAAACATATTAAATGGACTTTAAATAATTTTCTTACATAAAACAAAGTCTATATACACTGTTTTACAAGAAATTACAAAACAAACATACCAGATCATATTCAAGCAAACTTTAGCTCACTACAAATACTTCATACAGTACAATACTATTCAAAATTCTGGTATGTGGGCTGTTACAACCCCTCCCCAGGATTCACTTAATTTTACACAGTTAAAATTGATTTAATCCGTCATGAATCTAAGTAGGTTGAATGTACACATAACGTCAACACAAACAGATTACAATCAATCAACCATAATGACTTTTACAATGAACAAATACAATTCTTCAGTACATACAACAACTGCACATAGTCCATGACACTGATTTTGGTTACAATAATTGTCTTTTTTTCAGATCCAATCATTTTTTCAGTTACTGTTTTACACAACAAACGTTCAATGCCATCACCTTAAGTTACAATTAGTTTCACTCCAAATTACACACTTGATGTCTGCTTGTTAATGACAACAGTCTGGTTACATTTTACAGCTTATTATTTGTCACCACAATGTACAATAGAAAGTCATAACATCATGAAAACACCAAAAGATTCTACACAAAACTTTCACACATTGCTTTATACAGTGAAATGCTTATATCTTAAACATTCAGTATTATTACATCTGCATCTGAACTTAAGTACACACAAACTATTTACTTGCATCAGATATTTACAGGTTGTTGACCCCTCCCCAAACCATGCATTCCAAATAATTCTCATAAGTGGGTTCCAAGATTTCTATGGAAACCCAAAACCATGTAAGTTATTTTTTTTCTAACTTTCCAGTTTTCTTCCACCTTTATATACACATCTAATACCACATTTCTATTTACACAAAGCTTCACTATATACAGACAGATATACAAACTTTCATCTCAAACAACAAACTTTGGTATAACCACACAACAGCTGAGACATGAAATGGTTCTGTTTTAGCAAATTGATTGTCACTTAAAAGTAATATTGCTGACTCAGCTGGTAATACAAATTTATTATCCTCACTACTACAGTTTAGTCCGTCGTTACTCCCAACTCCACTCTTCATCATCTGATTACTACTTAAACTTACCAAATTATCTGAGTCAGTACCTAAAACTATTCTAACATCTGATTCAATTACTTCTTTTACAACATGAGTATTTTTCTCAGCTACTTGAAGTTCACTATCAAAGAGTGTGCAAAGTATTGTGTCACCTAAGTCACATTCCAAATCAGAAACTGGTTCAGCTAAATTCTTACTATTTATTTCCGAAACTTTACTGTCAATATCTTTCTTTACCTCACTTTTGAATTCTGTTACTACCTTCCCCAATTTAGAATCTAAATTGTTAATATACTCCTCGATATTTCTCGATCATTAACAATCACTCAAACAATAAAACCTATTAAAAACAATCAGAATTAATACAAAATTACTTAACAACATTACAAAATGATCAGAAATGGTAATTAGAGATACTTAAATACAATGTTATTTTCAGAAATCCTTTCAAACTGTAGAAAATTGTTGTGTAGATATCGTAACTTACATTAATACATGGAATTACAAACATTTAAGAAATTCTCTTGCACCGTTTGGTTCCTAAACATATTAATTGGACTTTAAATAATTTTCCTACATAAAATAAAGTCTATATACACTGATTTACAAGAAATTACAAAACAAACATACCAGATCATATTCAAGCAAACTTAGCTCACTACAGATACTTCATACAGTACAATACTATTCAAAATTCAGCTATGAGGGCTGTTACAGCATGGGTAGGGGCAGGGTGATGCGTTTTTGAAAACCATATGTAGACTATTTTTCTGTTTTGTTTTGTTTTTTGTTTTTTTTTACAGTATGCATGTACAAATTTTTGTAAAAATCGGATAAAATCTGTGTTTTTTTTTAATTTATGGGGTGTTATGTGAAAGAGGGGGTGATTGTTTTCCTCTGGAACCATCACAGAAACGCATTCGACAACTCAGTAAAATTTCATCGTAATCGGACGAAGTGATACCATCTTCATCTTCAGATGCAAATTCATATATTCATTTTAGAACTTTAATTTATTGATGCTGATAGCTTTTTTTATTTCTGTTTATTTTTGTGTTAGGACCATTCTGTGTGCTGTTTCATTTTTCTACTTTCTTTTTTCTTTTTGGTTCTGGGTTTCCTTCTTTTCAGGACTGTCTGATGCTGTTATTAATCTCCAAGTTTTTCTTCACCTTTGTATGTCCTTTTGAGTTGCAGCCTTGGGGAAGGGCTGAATCACACCTGGAGTTACAATAATAATCAATATTTTTGAGCCAAAAAAGTCTCATTATCTATGTTTATGTCACTTAGTGGAGTTGAAGAGCTGAGGTTGATCACTGTTTGCTACTCTCTTATAAGCAACTAGGATTGACTTCGGACCTCTCTGAAGTGGTTTGAGCCAAAGACGAGCTGTTGTCATCTTCATTGTTACTTCTAACCTTGGTTGAATTAGGCAATCTGTTATTTAGATAGCTAGAAAATCATCCTCACTGAAAACACCTTTGTATTTTGCCACTAGTTGTAAGAGTGCATGGCTAAACCTGTCCAATAATTTCAGCAACTTGTCAAATTTTTTCCTATGTTTGTTGAGAAGTCGAGCTTCAACTGCTTGGTTATAACATGTTTTTAAGAGGTACTAGACAAAGATCAAGGGGTTGTAGCTTGTGTGAAGTGTGGAGTAGTGAAAACTACTACCCCTCCTTCAGATGCTAAATCCACAGTTTGCATCAAGTGACAAGACGTGTGATTGTCTGTTATGAGTAGCACACATTCTTCCATTGTTGGTTTAGTGTGGTTTATGTTATATTCATCAAACTTAAAATATGATTGATCATTAGACCACCCTATTGTCCGAGATGGTGACCACTTCAGCAGAAAATCCTTGAATCTTTTAAGGGAATACAGTCAATAGGAGGATAATTTTTATTGTTTGCAACAGCAAACACTAATTCACAAACTCCTTTTTTTGTCATACCATAATTCATTTTGACAGCAGAAGTAATATAATTGACTAATTTCATTTCTTTTTCTGCAAACACTGATTTAACATTATATTTCAATTTGAATTCAAAATGATTTCATCTGAAGTTTTGAAAGCATTTATTTTTCCGACAAGAGTAGCAAATTTCACCCTAAACCACAGATTCCTTTAATCAAAATTCATTTGTGAAAGGATGTAGTTACAGATTCAGTTGCCCTTTCTGCTGACTCGGTATTAATGTGGTTTTACCACGTGTACCTCTGATTAGTGATCATTAGTACTTGATTTTTTAAAAAAATAAAAACTACACAATAGTGCAAATTTAGAAACAAGAAAATCTAGTATTTCTAGGTTAGGTTTGAGTGTAAAATGTAATGTATCATATCACTCACCAATAAATTGAGACAGTAATCTCAAACAATACACACAACTATACTGAAAAAATTGAAAATTTCATTACTTTTTGCACTAAAAAACTTATTTTATTGCTCGCCTAAAAATTGCAGCCCGGAAATCAGACTCCATTCACTAACACTACATTCTGATGGGTAAACTGTTAACTGTTTCAATTGTTTTTGAAAATATATCAGCATCTATCAAGAAACTACTACGTAATCGTGGGTAACTATGATCAGGCTACAACAGTCTCTCCTGGCCTCTTAGTTGAAGATTTACATGTACCTAACATCCCTTGTTTTTCTTCAATGTTTGTATCTCCTATTATGCATTTTGAGCAATCTTTTCACTTAATATACCTTCCCAACTATGTACCTGAATTGTTGCCACATCTTGTAAGGTTACATAAACCATGTGTTGACTAAATCATTCATATTAATGCTTCCTGTGGTGACTTATTAAAATTAGTGATCAAAATCACAATTCTGGTTTGGACCATTGGAAAGCCTTCTTTTATTTTTTTTGATGGAATTGGGAAAAACAATTATACTAGATTGCATGCAGCCTAATAAGTTCTCTATTGCAAGGTATTTCATATTATTTATTTCAGAAATTTGGATGCAGCAGCACATCAATATTCTGAGACCAGAATACAAATATCCATTAAGAAAGTCCAGACGAGAATGAGTCTAATCACTCAGCAGCATGGAGAGGAGCCACCTGAATCAATTGAGGCACAAGGAACAGCAGACTGAGGATCTGGTGGGATACCAGTCTACTCCTACTAAATCATATACAAGTGGCCTATCGAAGAGTCAGGCAAGCCTGGTGTCTAGCAACTTGTCAGCATATACCAAAAGGCGACAATTCTGTCACGCTGCTTAATGATTGGACTTGTTTCTGTTTAGGCTTTCTGGATGGATTTTTGCATTATGGTCTTAGGAAGGTTGTAAGTTTTATTTTATCTGAAGTGTTACTTCCAAGTTTCTTAAATAAATATGAATCAAGTATTCAAAAATATGGAACTTATTGGGCTACACAAGTTGCCACATGAAATGTTATTTATAGATATCTGATCTCATTGCACATTGAATTTGACATAATATCTAGTTTTTTCTTTTCCTTTTACACTTAAGTTTGATTTTGCAGTTCCAATCTTGGCTTTCTGATTGCATATTCCTATAGTAGCTGACATATCTTCTTATAATTTGGGCCTGCTTTTTTCAATAGAGGCAAAAATATTTGTTACCAGTGTTGGGTCAGTGACCAGCTGTTCCGGATGGTAATCAGAGAACACATTGAGAACAGTTTCACAATTGAACTATCTGTGGTACCATACAATGTTGAACAGGTGCTGGTCATCTTATACTACCATTTTATTGTATCATTTACATGGTTTATGAGTGTCTCAGTAACATTTAAATCAACATCCAGTGGGCACAAGAAGAAGCCTATCACCATTTTTTAGGAAGTTAAAGAAAGGAAAAATTTGAATGTGGCATAAGTGTTCAGGGAGAAAAAAATCGATATGTTATGATTTGCTGATAACATTGTCTTGTTAGTAGAACAGACTGAGGATATTGAGAAGTTACTGAATGTCTTAGTAAAATATTGAAGGAAGATTTTGGACTAAATATAAACTAACGTAAGACAAAAGTGATGATAGTAGTAATAGTGGATTAAATATAAAAATGGGATCGGATGTGATAGAAGAAGCAAATGACTACAGCTATTAGGAAATAAAATTACAACTGATAGCTGAAGTAGGAATGATGTTAAAAGCAGAATAGCCTTAGTGAAAAGAGCTTTCATGAAAAAGAGATCTTTTAGTTTCAATTATTGATCTAAGAATTTAAATTCAAATTTTAGTTCTCAAGTTTTGTTGGGTAACAGTATTGGTAATATGTTGGGATAACTTAAAGTTTGTAGTAGTGATAGTAGTGATACCATGTATGTAGTATATAGTATTTATCTTTTAAAAAAGTTGTCTATTAGAAGATATTATTAAAGTAATTTGAATTAACGATTCGTTGTAGACTCTAGAGAATGAAATATTTGAATGTAAAGGTATTTAAATTAATAAAATCTAAGATTCAGAAAGAAATCTTTAAAGCTCTATGTGTGGAGTACAACACTTTATGGTACCGAAGCATGGACTTAAGTAATATGTGAAAGAAAAAAAAAATTGAAGCATTTGAAATGTGGTGATATAAAAGGATACTGAAAATTAAATGGACAGATAAAGCGCAAAATGATCATGTTTTGGAAATGATGGGTGAGAAAAAAAGTTTGTGGAAGTGTCTAACTGAAAGAATAGACAGGATGGTGGATCATATTTTGAGACTAGCTTTGCCCCGCATGCTTTACAAAGCCTATTTTTCTATTTAAGTGGGTACACATGTTGTAAAGGAGACAAACTTACTGTACAAAATAAATGAAAGACAATGATTTCTTGTGCATAAATTAAATTAAAAAATGTTTTTCTAGTGCTTTGGGATATACATTATCTTTGATCTTCATCTTCTGCGGATGCACAGTACCTTCGTTGCTCAGAGGCTGGACACAAAAGTTCTGACATTTTATCCCTTTTATCGGATTGTAATAAACACACTCCATCACCATCCACTTTGGTTGATTTCCCTATCATTTGGAAGATACATGCAAAACATGCACATGTAAATCTGTCTTAAGAGTGGTCCAGGGGAAGATCGGGTGCAGTTTGCTAAATTAAATGTAAACATCATTTTGCTCTTATTTTAAAGCATACATGAATAATGGTCCTTTGAGATGAGATAAAAACTGTTGATTTGTATATTGCCACAACTACGAAACAATTTTTAAATTTCAGGTTTCAATTTCTTCATCAGCAATTGACCGATCAGAATCAGTCCAATGCCATTCTAAAGGAAATGTTATGGGCTTCCAGAATATCACTATCCACATTGGCCAATTTTCTGTACTATTTTTGAGATATTTGCAAGAAACTGAATGGTTTCAACTGTAATTTTGCTTAAGTACGGTTGCGGGCAGGGTGCGTTGGTTTTTGTTAACAAATGTAGACATTATTTTTCTCTTTGTTTTAAATTATACTTGTGTAAAGTTCCATCAAAATTGGCTAAGAACTGTAGCTTTGTATAAAGAACATTTGCAAAAATTAAATTAAAAAAAAAACACTTTGGAAATTAATTGGGGGTAAAGGGATAAAAGGCTTTTTTAAAACCAAAAATAGACAGAATTTTTTTGTTTGTTTTAAAGTATGCATGCACAAAATTCCTTCAGAATTGTATAAATCTGTGGGTTTAAAAGGGGAGGGGAGTGGTTTTTTTTTTTTTTTAATTTTTTGTCAAACATTCGCAGATGTGCGCTCAATGACTCACCAAAGTTTCATCATGATTGGATGAATGGTATAGGACTGCATAGAAGACGAATAAATAAACATTATTATATTAGACCAGCTCAAACCCATAACTTCATTCATGTTTGTAAAAAATTTTGATTGGCAGCTACATAACCACTATAGTGCACGATGGAAAACTCAAGGCTAATACCACACACAAATATCGGTGATTTGCCCAGGGTATTTATGGCTGCAAGGTGAAATATAGTGAAACACATGTCTTTGGTCGAAATACAAAAACACCATTTGTCAACCAATTTTAACCATCATATCTCCCACATCCCATAGCTACCAACATAACACCACCATGGTGCATGTTGGGAGACTTGAGGTTATGCCACACAAAATCAACATTGGACTGCACAAGGTAGTTTTGGTTGAGGAGTGAAATATAAGAAAGCATGTCTATTTTTACATCGGTTCCACCACTTTTAACCACCATATCTACCACATCCCCACAGCTACCAACATGTAATCACCATAGTGCTCAGTGAAAAACTCCAGGCTACCTACTACATACAAGCGCCCGTGTTCTGTACTTGGTAGTTCTGACTGCAAGTTGAAATAAGGGACACCGACGGCCCTATGTCGACCACTGTCAACCACCATATCTTCCACATCCCCTTAGCTACCGAAATATAACCACCATAGTGCATGGTGGGAGACTCGATGCTTACCACACACATACACATCTGTGCTTTGTAGTTGTTGCAGCAAAGTGAAACATATGGACACATATGTCTTCAGTTGAATTGTGAAAATATCCTTGATCGACCACTTTCAACCACCGGATCTCCCACACCCCCACGGTTACCGAAATTCGGCCAATGATGTTCACGATCAGTCAATGTTATTCACAATCAGTCAATGTATGCTACTACCACAATCGCCAGTGGTCTGTGCTTGGTACTTCTGGTGGCAATGTGAAATATAGGGACACACACGTCTTTGGCAGAAATGGGAAAATGCCTTACATTGACTACTTTCAACTGCCATATCTCCCACACCCCCATAACTGCCACATACAAATACTAGTGATGTGTACTAGGTAGTGGTGACTGAAAAGTTAAATATAGGGAAACACACACACACACACACACACACACACACACACACACACACACATTAATTATAATAACTAGGAAGTAATAGGAACTAAGTAGCAAATGGATTTACAAAAAAAAAAAAAAAAAAAGAAAAGGATAGAGAAATGAACCACCACTTACCTTAGATGATGGTTTCGTGGAGTGAACACACAAAAGAACACAAGAACAGGAAAAACAATGAATATTTCAGGACTTGGCACTTGGCCCTTCATCAGCAACAGAACATCACAGAGGAAGGGTGGTGAAGGATACGGTCTCACAGAATGACCGTTAGTCAGGAACATGGTGGGGGCAAATTCAAACAGAGGACAGGGAGAGGGGGATAGTGAAGGATCTAGTACATGAGCAATGCAAAATGTTGCAAAAAGTGCAGAATAATACATTAAAATGTTCATAACATAAATTTGAGAAAGTAAAAGTAAATAAGAAAACATAATAATGGATAAAAATAGGAGAATCTATGCACATAAACATCACCTCTGGTATGTGGTGGTTCAATATAGACAGTGGGCATGGAAGCAACGAGTGGATAGAGGAAAGGAAAGGTACTGCCTGGGTATTATCTGAAATTGAGATCAGGAGGTTGTCTGGTGCCTAATTTGTATTGGTAGGGAAGCTCCCATCTTCTGAGTTCAGAGGAGCTGCTGTTGTTTGGGAGGACTCTGATAGCATGGACCATGAAACAAGAATTAAAATTATTGGTGTCATTTGGAGATGGCATGGATGGCTACTGGATGTTTCGGATTCCGAGTGAAAACTGTCCGTCGCTGGCCATTCATTCTTATGGCTAATGGATTGCTATTCAATCCTATATAGGAAGCCAAGCAGTGTTTGCTGGTCAGCTGGTATATTACATGTGCGGTTTCACAGGTGGTGTGTCCTTTGATAGAAAAGCTCTCGCCAGTGATAGGGTTGGTGAAAGTGGTGGAGGCATGGTGTATGTAGCACATCTTACAGTGGGGTATATTGCATGGGAAAGATCCTTGGGGCTGTATACATTTTCAACGCCGAGAAATACTTTGTTCTTATATATCCTTGGGGCTGTCTGGTGGGGCGAGGAAGACTGTGTTTGTGGACCAAGAGTTGGCTGTGGTTTGGAGGTCTGCTGAAACAAGTTTTGGGAGGTTGCATTGTGGCTCGTGAATGTTGTGTTGGAGGGCGCTAATCCAGAAAATGTTTCCATGGCACTAAGGCCATGGCAACGTGGGATGTGTGAGTACAGTAATGTGACATCAGTGGTTACCAGGATGGAGTTGGATTGAAGTGGTGTGGGCATAGTGGATTGATGGAAAAGGAAGTGTTGTGTGTCATTGACGTGGGAGGGGAGCTGAGAGACTATAGGCTGTTGGTACTGGTCCACCAATACAGAGATTCGGCCTGTAAGAGATCCATAAGCTGCAACAATGGGATGTACCGGATTGCCAGGCTTATGGATTTTGGGAAGGAGGTAAAGTGGAGGAGTACGTAATTTTGAAGAGTAAGAAGAGAGATTGACTGTGGGGTGAGATCTTGGAGGGGCCCATTGAATTGTACATTTTCTTGTGGACAGCTGATGTGGGATCTTGAGTGAGGCGGCAGCAACTGTTAGCATCGGATAATTGATGAAGGAATTCAGCCACTTAGTCTCTAAGATTCATCACTACTGTGGTTGAGCACTTGCCCACAGGTAGAATGATAAGGTCTGGGTTAGTTGAGAGTTGTTTTCTGCCATGGGTTTCAGCTGGGTTGAGATTGCTGGTATTCGTCAAGGATTTCTGAAAACTGGTGTAAGCCAAACTGGTGGATAAGAATTCCTCAAAATTTTGTATGGGGTGGCACTGGTGAAGAGGAGGTGGGTCAAGTGTGAATAGCAGTTTGAATTTTTGGAGACTGGGTTCCAGGTAGTCTTGAGGCCCAGATTCACTGACAGGAGTGGCAAAGTAGTACTGCCTGCAGATTGCTCGGAAGAATGAAAGAGAGTCATGGACAAGGTTGGCATGGTCAGATGTAGGTGTAGGAGAAAAGGTAAGGCCTTCGGAGAATACGGAGAGTTGGGGTTCAGATAGTGATGAAGAGGACAGGTTCACAACTGACAGTTTAGGTTTGGAAGCATGGCTGGAGTGCAGAGAGCGAGGTGTGGGTTTCAAAGGAGGAGGCTGAGGTATGTTGAGCAGTTGGGCAATGGACGGTTTTAAAAAATCAAGGGAGGCTACAATTTTTATTAGTGGGTAAGTGGCTGGCAAGGAAGAACTGTCCCACTGCAAGATGGGATTTCAATAATGTGGACAACTTGTGCAGATAGTTCTGGGCATGCATACTACTAGAATTTACTGATTGTTGTAGAATCTGATTTATAAGTGGGATTACTTGTGGGGATGAGAGCAGGAGGATTTTGTGAAGGATATGAGGTGTCTGGAATGTTGGTTAGCCAGATTGGTGTACTCTTGCAGGGCAAGGTGGGCGAGGGCCAAATAATGTTTGTAGCGGAAGGCATGTAGGGCTGGGTGAATTTGTGGGGGCACCCAAATACTGGCAGTTTGATGGTGAGACCATTACTAGGAATGTTAAAGAAGAGACATGATTTTAGGAATAAGATATGAGACTGTAGTTTGACGAAGGCATGGTTTCTGTAGGAGGACAAGTATTTATCAGTAGGTGTCCTGTAAGGGAATATATATGATTGCGGGATTGGTTAATTTGTTAATGAAGTGGACTGTCGAAGGACAGGTAGACTGAGATTAGAATATATGAAGCAGATAATTGAGGTCATGTATTGTAAGGGATATGTTCAGATGAAGAGGTTAGTACAAGATATGAAGGGATTGAGGGTGCATCAAACTGGTCGAGAGACTGACAACAAAAGAAAAAAAATATATTTTAATCCACACAATTTTGCAAACCAGATTGACTTCTATTTCATTGCACAAGAGGTTTTTACTGACAACTGCAAATAAACCCAGGAGATTGCAGTTACAAAAAATGATTTTGTGAAAAAAAAGAAAAAAAAATAGGCCAAGCCGTGTGGTAATTTAGTGACAAAAAGTTGTATCCTGATCTGAGCGAAGTCTACACTCCACAGTATGTATTCATTTTTCTTTTTAAAACAGAAAGGTTTTTGTATGTGTTATAGATTTTTTATTTAAAATTAAACTTTTTTAAAAAAATATGGTGACTTGGCCATTATGTAAGTTGTCATTTATACCAAAATACCAAAATGAAAGACGTAATGTGTATGATTTATTCTAAAACTTGTGAAAACAAAATATGCGCAAGGGAAATCTTGACTTTTGTGTGTTTGGAATATTGATAAAGCGATAAAATTAAATTTTTTATATAGATAGTTAAACTTCTATCTGGTTTATTAAAGCATGCCATGCATAGTGGTCAAGTCAGAAGTATTTCTTTTTAATTAAATTAAATCAACACTCTATAGAAATGAAGTAAATGCACACCATAGAGCAGTGGTTCCCAACGGGGATGGTACTACCCACAAGTGGGCATTGAAATGATCACAGGGGGTGTTTCTGGTCCAAGTCAAATTTAGGGTGCACAATCTCCCTGCTTTCCAGTATTATATCTGGCATGAAGGGCTGCATCAAAGAAGCTTTTAATTGCTTTCTCATGATCATATGTAGATAAAACAGGATTTAACATAGTTAGAAATTTATTAGCTAAGAAATGAAACAAATTGCCAACATTGTAACACAGTGATTTAAGATTGCTGAATACAATTAAGGCAGCAAATACTGAAAAATTAGTGTTATTACAGTATCAGCCCTCTAATTATGTTTTTTCATAATATGTATTCGTTAAATAATACACTGAACAATTCACCAATATTGTTAATATCAATCTGGTAATAGGCCATGTTTCCACAGTTGTTGAACAATAATTTTATAAATAATTCCGTCAAAAACGACTGTTTCGGTGAATTTTATTCCCCAGATGCGTTTCGCCCTTGTGGCGTAGAACTTCATCAGTGGCTGTATATGTGTTTTTACATCTGTGTTAATATAATTACTATCTACAGTACAAATCTTTATATCTAAATATACATATGTACACACTGTACTCACAGTTATAGTGCTAATCCTCATATGCCGGTTTAGAACAGAACTTCATACACTTTTCCAGCACTGTATCATTAAAGTTCCATTCGAACATTATTTCACCGGCTGTTTGCACATCGCAATTGTTGTTAAAGTGAACATTTAGCTGATTTAAAAATGTGTTGAACACAGCTTGTTTTAATATATTTTTCTCGGGCTTCCAGCCGTGTTAATATATCATATTTGCGGGACGTTTTGAAGGCGTCCATCTCTGCCTCCATTCTCAACCAAATGTCAGTGTATAACTGTTTGTTTATTCAGCCGCTGCTACGGAAACGGTGGAAAACAAAAACCAACACAACGCGATTACGTCATCCGCTCTTCTGCTCGTTACCAGCGCGAAACTGTTTCAGCATTTTAATCGCCAGGTTCCAGGCCGCACTGAGTTGATAACCAGTGTCCCTGTTGACTAATAAATCAGTTAATCTTATTTCTACAGCCTCTGTAATAACGCTGGCCCAAAAATCTTTGACCCGGGCTAAAATGGTTGTTTTTTCAAATTCAAAAGTGTGACCTTCTTGCACACTATGTTCGGCAGAGATGGACGCCTTCGAAATGTCCCGCAAATATGATATATTAACACGGCTGGAAGCCCAAGAAGAATATATTAATATTCAACGCCGTGAAAAATTACGATCCTACACAGCTTGTTTTGTTTACTTATAATAGTGCCAACTTAGTTTTTGTTATTGTATCTGTGTTATACGTTCTATTAAATTATCTCTCTGTTTCTGTGTTTGAGTTACTGTTTGTGATTCTTGTTATTATTATTCTCGTGTCAAAAACATCAAAATACACAGTTAAATACATTTTGTAAATCAACAACTTTAAACACACTTGGCCCAGTACTTCGCAACCTCAATCCCATTGTGTGTTGCTTGAAACAGGTCTTCGTTGTTGCAGGATGATGGGCACATAGGGCACTCGAGCATATGATTCATAGTTTGGTCTTCTCCACATTCGCATTTAATACTGGTAGTATCAGTATAACCCCATCTCATTAGGTTTTCCTTGGACCTGCCCACTCCTGTTCGCAATCGATTTAAAGACCGCCAGACGTTCCAGTCTTCTTCATGACCAGGTGGCAAGCGCTCTGCAAAAGTCAGTGGTCCCGAGATGTTGGGAACCCTCATTTTCCATAACTGTACTCTTGCCTTTTCAGGTGACCCAATTAGTTCCCGTGATGTTCTGAGGAAGCTTTTCCTGGATTTGAGTCTCTGGGCTGGTGGTATATGGCCGTGCAGTGGATGAGCGCTTTCCCGTTCTACTTTGGTCCTCTCCTTGTTCGCAGCCACTTCTCTCCGGATACTGGGTGGTGCAATGCCCGAAAGCTGGTAAAGCCTATCAACTGGGGTAGGCTTTAAGCAACCTGTCACTAGCCTACAGGTGTTATTGAGGGCTACATCCACCTGTTTGGTATGAGATGATGAGTACCAAACTGGGCATGCATATTCTGCAACAAAGGGCCATTGCCGATGTACGTATAGTTTGTGGTTGACTGCCCCACTGTGATCCAACTAATTTGCGCAGTAAGTTATTTCTTGTAGAGATCTTCATTTTGCAATTCATGCAGTGCTTCTTATATGTGAGGGTTCTATCGAGTGTCACTCCCAGATATTTTGGGGTGTTACATGTCTGCAGTTCGATACCTGACCACATTACTTTTAACTTACGCTGAGCTTTCCTATTTTTTAGGTGAAAGGCACACACTTCAGTTTTTGAAGGGTTAGGTCTTAACTGGTTTTCCTTATAATAGCTTGATAGGCCTTCAAGAGCAGCAGACAAATTGTATAAGCGACTGTATTCGTTTGGCCACTTGTTTACTGTGCTGTATAATATCCATCAGAATTGCTTAATGATCATTTAATCCTTAAGTTACTTGAGACCCCACAAGATTACCATCATGGTCTGTTACAAATATATCCTACACGTAGGATCCCCTTGTGCTCTGCTGTATCCTTGTGTTGGTAATCTTACTTCCTTTCCTGCTGACACCTGGTAAATTTAAATGCCCACCAATTATGGCCAATTGACGCTCGCCACTAAACTATGAGTATGTTTTTAGTTTCTTCTCAAGAGCCTCTTTATCACCATTCATTCTTCGTCTCCAGTAAGCAGCCAACACCCTAATTCTTCTTTTTATCACCCCAGAAATCTACCCTAAAAATTCAAATTCTGATCTCTGTATTTTGATCAACTACAGTAGTCTTTGCTAATTAAATAAATACACTTCCACCACTTGTTCCTCTGTCTCTGTGATATATTATGTAACCGTTGAGGAAAACTTCATTTTGTAATAGTCCTTCTTTAACTGCAACTCTACTCTTACAAATACTTGTGGTTTGAGTATATCTATTGAGTTACTGAACTCTTATTACTTTGTTCTTGATGCTCCTACAGTTTACAAGTGAGAGTCTTACAACTGGCTTTTTCAATATTTTCATCATTAACCTTCACCTTCCCAGTTTTGATCCTATCTCTAATTGTTTCAGCAGCTTCAACTATTTCTTTAACATTTATGATATTTCCCATTTTACATCTGCATTCAATATGCATTTGGTTGCCTATTTTTACGTCCTCACCAGCAGCCAGTAATCTAAACAAGTTAGTCCTGAACCCATCATAACTGGAATTGAGCTTTCTCACAGCTTTAGTTAATAATTAAGAAAGTACTCCCTTGCCACTTCTATTTAGGTGTAGGCCATGCCTACTTAAACCCCACTTACCAAAGTCTACAGGTACAACTCCCAAGTTAGAACTAATGCCTTTCCCATATTTACAGGCCTAATGTCTTGGTTCAGATGTGACTGGTCATGGTGATACAGGGCCTGCATGTCCTCAACGTTTCTGTGCTGCGCTTCCTTCACCACATTCCTCAGGTCACTCTACATATTAAACTTGCATTTCTATCAGTACTATTCCTAGCACTTCCCAGGGAAGCCTCCTTAGTTATACCCCTACAAAGGGAACCTATGCCCTCTATTACCTGACCTAATGTTGCACTGGGTTTGAAAAAAAACTTGTGACTTCGTGGTCTATCCCTAACTGAAGAAGAGGGCCTAGCCAACTGGCAGTGAGATAAGATGGCAGAAATGTAGACAATTGTTTGCTGCTAAGAGTGGCTTCTTGGCTGTGAGTTACTGCTACCTTATCTGAATATACAGCCACATGAGGTATGATAATTTCGACACACACAAGCCTCAAAGTTCAACATGTGTGCCCGGGCACTTGCATCCGCCTAGCTTCATGCCCTGATCGCTTGCAAAGTAGTGTGATCACTCTCCAATTGATTTTCAAGCACTGCCCCAGAGAAGAGCCTAGTGCTGCTATTTATAGAAAACTCGTGGGAATGCTTCATTTTCTTGTTTCCCATGAAAGCAGTCCCACATTCTGATCAAATATAGTCCTTCACACTTGTGGATTTCGTCATGTAATTTCCTCAATGTACATAAATAAATTCCTATCTGTCTGAAATTTTGACAGTAGTTGACTTATAAATGTTAAAATGAATCCTTATTAAAAAAAAAAAAATAATGTGTAACTCTAAATGGTTTGACCGTAAAAAAATATTTTCTGAAATTCCATTTTTTTATATATATCTTCCTCAGTTTTAAAGCTACGAAGCTGAAATGACTTTTAACATGCTTCTAATTTACTGTCCTTTCACTTGGTACTAAGATCACCTTGTATTTTCTAACAGGTTGAATCAAAATTGTTATAATCTCGAAATTAATTTCTTCTTAAGTACAGTAGAACTCCAATTATCTGAATCAATTGAGACCGGACCCCAACCGGATAATCAAAAATTTGGATAATTGGATTTTAATTAATTACTTTATGTATGTTGAAAATGGGAGGAAAAAAACTATTTTATAAAAAAAAGAGCTTTTAACTAATTAAATTAAAAGGCAACACTTTTACATGTTAAGTACCGTTCTTTAAATAAAATTCATTGCTTGCTGAACATCTCGGGCAAAGTAAGCTGTTTGACTGTACTTATCCGTTTTCAGGCATCCAAGTCACACATCTGCTTGACAGTGAGAAGTTGCATGTGGTCACACTCGGGCTGACACTCCATCCACTTCAACGCAGGCCAGCAAATAGTTGACTAACTGATGGTCTCGTGTCTGCTTCAACTTCAACATTAAGGTCATCTTCTTCGTCAACACTTTCTTCTCTCATACTTTCAATAAGTTCATCATCATTTAGAATTTCAAACCAGGATGTGATGAATGCTCTCCTTCTGCACTAACTTCTGAACGTCCAGGAATTTTCAGAACTGTTTCTGAACTGTTCCTCAATTGGGACGTCTTTTCCATCTTCTCCTGTCTTCTCCATTTCTATCTTTAATCAAACAAGCGATTCGGATAATCAGCGATTCGGATAGTCGGAGTTTGGATAATTAGAGTCCTACTGTATTTAAGTGGCAGCCCTGAAACATACTTTAAACGATTCTATGTGTTTTTATCTAAAAGGTGTGAAGTTTTGTGGTTGATATCTGATTCCCTCGATTTATTATGAATTTCTAAAGTAGACGCTGTCTTAGGGTGATGCAACAGGAAATACTGGCTTGTTGTAACATTTTTTCAAGGCTGTAAAAATCTCTACTTTGTCCCATCCTGATCAAAACACTACATATATCTTAATGAGATTTACTGAAAATTATTTGTCTCGAATTATACTTTCCTTTGAATGTAGTTTTATCAACTGAATTTACTTATATTTTTTAAACTGGTTATTTTGATCTTTCCTCAAGTATCGAAAGTTTTTACAAATCACACAAAAATGAATCTCTAAACTTTCGAAACTTTAATAAGCCAAAATTACACTTCTTTCCTAACTTTCTGGAAGTTGTAATTTGAAATACTAGACGACCCGTGCGAAAATTTCGTGAATAAAATACGACGAATAGTGAGGTTGAATGCTTGTAATATAATGAATAGTAGAACCGTAGTTTTGTAGCAAATTTTTTTTTAGTGTAATAGGTACACAGCAAAATACTCACAACGTATTATGAAACAGTTATGAAAATTTAAAACACACTTTATTTATGACAAACTGTCACTGACCTTGGTAGAATAAAACCAACCTTAACAAACTGCACACAACATAACATCTCTGTGATATTTGTTGCTGAGCGAATAAAATGATTACATTGGAATTGTATAGCAAAACGACAGTGTTTCCGTAAAAGAAAAAAATATATACGAAAAACTACTTATGAATAAAAAAAAAGTTTATTGACTTCTCTGTGATATCCGCTGCTAAAATATGGGGACTTGGCTCTGAACAGTCTCATACGTGCTACGTCTTTTAGCACCAAATTCTGAACATTTTTTTCTTAACTAGCTGGTACCCACGACTTCGTGATTGTAAAGAATTCATATTGACAGCTATAGACATCTAACCACCCTAGTGCACGATGGTGACTCGATACTATTACCACACACAAGTACCAGTCTTCTGCGCTGTGTAGTTCCGGCAGCAAGGTAAAATTTACGGATACAGACAAGTCTTTGGATGAAACACGAAAATATTCATGATCGACCAATATCAAACACCATATCTCACACACTCCCACAGTTACCGAATTTCGGCCAACGTTGTGATCGATGGGAGACTCTGTTTACTACCACACACAAACGCCAGTGATCTGCGATTGATAGTTTTCACTTAAAAGTGATACACCGTGACACACGCGTCTTTGGCAGAAATATGAAATTGCCGCAGGTCGACCATTTTCATCCCCCATATTTTCCACACCCCCATAGCTACAGACATCTAACAACCATAGTGCACGACAACAGACACGATTCTACTACCACACATAAACACCAATGCTCTATGCTATGTAGTCGTGGTAGAAAAGTGAAATCTGCGGAGACACATGCCTTTCGTCGAAATATGAAAATATCCTTGGTCGGCCACTTACAACCACCATATCTACCACAGTACCACAGTTTCTGAAATTCGGCCATTGTTGTGATCGAAAGGTGACTCTGTGCTACTACTACAAACAAACACCAGTTATCTGTGATCTGTAGTTTTCGCTGAAAAGTGATACACCATGACACTTTTGTCTTTGGCAGAAGTATGAAATTGCCACAGGTCGACCACTTTCAACCCCCATTTCTCCCACACCCCCATAGCTACCGACATCTAACAACCATAGTGCACTACATGAGATACGATTCTACTACCAAACACAAACACCAATGCTCTATGCTATGTAGTTTTGGCAGAAAAATAACATATGCGGAGACAGTCGAAATACGAAAATATCCTTGGTCGGCCACTTACAACCACCATATCTACCACAGTACCACAGTTTCTGAAATTCGGCCGCTGTTGTGATCGAAAGGTGACTCTGTGCTGCTACTACACACAAACGCCAGTTATCTGTGATCTGTAGTTTTCGCTGAAAAGTGATACACCATGACACTTTTGTCTTTGGCAGAAGTATGAAATTGCCACAGGTCGACCACTTTCAACCCCCATATCTCCCACATCCCCATAGCTACCAACATCTAACAACCATAGTGGAAAGACGATTCTACTACCACACACAAACAAAAAAAGTCTATGTTATGTAGTTGTGGCAGGAAAGAGAAGTATACGTAGACACAAATTTTTGGTCGAAATATGAAAACGCCCTGCACTGACCAACTTTAATCATTATATCTCCCACATCCCCACAGCTATCGGCATTCGGCCAACGTTGTGCACGACAATAAACTCCATGCTACTTCCACCCACAAACATCAGTGATCTGTGCTAGGTAGTGGTGGCTGAAAAGTGAAATATAGGAAAAAACATGTCTATTTTTATATATATATAAGATTTATGATTTTACATAGCTGGAGACCTTAATTTTTAAAATGATATATCATTTATCGATTTCAGCTAGGTATCGAAGAAGATAAATGGCATATAATAAAAACAAGAATTTAAAAAATCAACACGTTCTATAACTAATATTGATACTTTTGCCCTTTAAGGGTCAAATTACAAAAAATTTCTTTTATAAAATATGGTGTGACCAAAGCAGCCACCTTGGTCTTTAAAATGATACCTCATTTATTGATCTCGGTTAGTTATCAAGCAAGGTAAAAAAAATGTTTTGAAAAATGATGTTATTTTTGCCCCTTAAGGGTGTAATTTGGAGAAAGTTTTTTCTTAAAATATGATTTGACGATAGTGGATAATTTAATATTTAAAGCGATACGTCATTTATTGATTTCGATAAGGTATCAAGGGAAATAAATAGCTCATGACAGAAAAATGCGTTGTAAAAATATTAATACTTTTGCCCTCTAAGGTTAGAATTTTTAAAAATTTCTTTCTTAAAATGTGGTAACGGAACCGAAGACATTACAAAGACCTTAATCTTTTAAATGATACCTCGTTTATCAATTTTTTTTAATTGTCAACGGAGGTAAATGACTTGAGACACAAAAAACGCATTTTAGAAATACTGATATTTATGCCCTTTAAGGGTTGAATAACGAAAAATTCTTTCTTAAAATATAATGTGACTATGTCGGAGACCTTAATCTTTACTATGATACCTCATTTATCTATATCGGTTATATGTCAAGGGAGATAAATGGCTCGTGATACAAAAATGCATTATAGAAAAATGTATACTTTTCCCTTTAATGGTTGAATTCCAAAAACAGTCTTTCTTAAAATTTGATATCAAAAAGCTGAGACATTAATCCTCATAACCCTACTTGATCTATGGATTTTGGTTAGATATCCAGGGAGATAAATAGCTAAAGACATAAAAAACGAATTTTAGAAAAATTGTCATTTTTGCCCTTTAAGGGTCCAATTACGAACAATTCCATTCTTAAAATATAATGTTACCACGGCGGAAACCTTATTCGTTAATATGATACCTCATTTATCTATATCGGTCAGATATTAAGGGAGATAAATCGCTCGTGGCACAAAAATATGTTATTGAAAAATTTAAACTATTTCCCTTTAAGGGTTGAATCCCTAAAAACATTCTTTCTTAAAATATTATGTCACAAAGCTGAGACATTACTCCTCATAATCCTACTTCATTTATCGATTTTGGATAGATATCCAGGGAGATAAATGGCTCGAGATACAAAAAACGCATTTTAGAAAAATCGCCATTTTTACCCTTTAAGGGTCAAAAAACGATAAATTCCTTTCTTAGAATATAATGTTACCACGGCGGAGACCTTAGTCTTCAATACGATATCTCATTTATATATATCGGTTAGATATTAATGGAGATAAATCACTTGTGACACAAAAATGCGTTATTGAACAATTTATACTTTTTTCCTTTAAGGGTTGAATTCCAAAAACATTCTTTCTTAAAATATGATGTCACAAAGCTGAGACATTACTCCTCATAATCCTACTTCATTTATCGATTTTGGTTTGATATCCAGGGAGATAAATGGTTCGAGATACAAAAAACGCATTTTAGAAAAATCGACATTTTTGCCCTTTAATGGTCGAAAAAACGAAAAATTCTTTTCTTGAAATATAATGTTATCATGGCGGAGACCTCGATCTTTAATATGATACCTCATTTATCTATATCAGTTAGATATTAAGGGATATAAATCGCTCGTGACACAATTACGCATTGCAAAAATATTGATACTTTTGCCGTTTAAGGGTCGAATTCCGAAAAATATCTGTCTTAATATATGACATCACTAAAACAGAGATCTTAATCTTTAAAATGATACTACATTAAACGATTTCATATACGTATCCAGGAAGATAAATGACTCCTAACACAAAAACAGCATTTTAGAAAGATTGACATTTTTGCCCTTTAAGGGTCGAATTCCGAAAACTTCATTTCTTAAAATATGATGTGACCAAAGTGGAGACCATAAGCTTTAAAATGACACCTCATTCATTGATTTTGGTTAAGTATGAAAGAAGATACTGGCTTGTGACAAAAAAATACCTTATAGAAATAATATATATGACAGAATTTTAAGTGTGCAACTGTGTCTTAAATTTTCATACCGGCTTCTAACTTAGGCTTAAAAACACTTCAGGAGGATTTTCTATCTACAAGATTTCTATCCTCCTTATACTCGTTATAATTCTAAATGTCTCTAGAAATGAAGGCAATGTTTACTTTTGCAAAATATTCTGATTTCAAAATACCAAATATGCTAATACTACTTCTGAACTTTCTATAACTGTTTAATCTGATTTATGACTTGAATTATGTAAGCAAATGACTTTAAAACAGATCTGCAATGAATGCTATTTAATTGAACATGCTGTTCTGAGAACAAATTTTGTTATGAAGTTACAAAATTTCTAGGTTACCTTATAATAGGTGCCACAGATTATAACCACATTCTAGATGAACACTCATTTATGAGATACCCACCATAGGTCATGCTTCAATTGACCCTTTTTTTTTAGTACATTAATATAAAGTGTGTTAAAATAAATGGAAAATTTTATTCTAATTGCTACACTTTAATAAGTGTAATGAAATTGTGATGTTTAATTTATGGTAAACATCTTTGCGCTTAATTTTGATACTATAACTTGATATTTTGTTATTTTATTCAGGATTTTTTTCCATATCCACATTGGAAAATGTGATTTTTACTCGAATTGAACTAGGGGGGGAAAGAAAGGAGATATACTGCACACTACACACAAAAACCTTTCATTATGACTTCAGATAAAATTCTAACCAAAGTGGTTATTTGTTGTATTTTGTTTTAGTTTTATGAAATATAATGCCTTAAAATACACAGAAAATGTTAATTAGACCACTGTATTAAAAAAGACAAAAAATTTAAAAAATTGTGGAATTTAATTTCTAAAAAATGTTACAAAAGTGCTATATTATAAACACTTATTCTTTGTTGCTAGTAGAAAAACAAATGGTATTCACTTTACAACACACATCAACACAAACAAATGAGACACATCAAATCAAGTGCAGGTAAAATACTGGGCGGGGGGGGGGGAATTAATTGCATGTTGTTTTTATTCATGGTTTGTTCCATATAATCATTTACATGTTTTTCTTACTTAACTAATATGGAAATTATACACACTCTATCTCAAATCCTTTTGTTGTGTTTTCTGATATAATCTTAACTAAAATTAATGCTTTTTGACCATAACAATTGATAGCACAGGGATTTTTAATGTCCAACAACTACTGCTACATATTAAATAGAAAATTTTTCATATGGATTCTTGAACAATTATTAACTTAATATACTTTAGGTAATATAAGAAATTATGTTGAAATATAAGTGAAACTAAAAACAATACTTTCAGACATCAGAATGAAAACCATACCCAATGTAACTAAGCGGAAGGAAAATTTCTTGCGTGACATTTACATTCTTACTTCTCTGTTATAATATTTGGTATTAGGAAAAAAATTGTAAAACATTTTCTACACACAAAAATATCTGCTCATGTGAAGTTGCAGACAAATGCTAATTTTGAGTAAGTGTGTCATTATTATATCTCAAACACACGTGTCATAAAGGAATAAAATGTATTCAAAAAGTATATTGTAGTTTTTCCTTATCATTTGTTATTTATATCATTTACATACCATTTATTTTTCCCTTGGCATCATTATTGTTGTTTTACAATTATTACATAATGTGTGTGTAACGGTATTTGTATTCCTGTCAATATGTAGTGTATATCATATATATATTTCGTGTGTTTCACTATATTTCACTTTTCAGTATTGTGGAAGTAGCATGGAATGTCCTGTCGTGCACAACGTTGGCCGAATGTCGTTAGCTGTGGAGAGGTGGGAGATATGATGGTTAAAAGTGGTCAATGCAGGGCATTTTCGTATTTCGACCAAAGACATGTGTCTCCATATATGTCACTCTGCTGCCACAACTACATAGCATAGACCATTGGTGTTTGTGTGTGGTAGTGGTATCGTGTCTCCTATCGTGTACTATGGTTGCTAGATGTTGGAAGCTATGGGGGTGTGGGAGATATGGTGGTTGCAAGTGGTCAACTTGCGACACTTTCATGTTTCTACCTAAAACGTATGTGTCATGGTGTATCACTTTTCAGCCAGAACTATCTAGCACTGATCACTGATGTTTGTGTGTGGTAGTAGCTCACAGTCACTCATCGATCACAATGTTGGCCGAATTTCAGTAGCTGTGGTAGTGTGGGAGATATGGTGGTTGAAAGTGGCCGATCAAGGATATTTTCGTATTTTGACCAAAGACATGTGTGTCCGTATATTTAACTTTGCTGCCTGATCTACATAGCGCAGATGGCTGGCGTTTGGGTGTTGTAATAACATCGAGTGTCCCATCATGCTCTATGGTGGTTAGATGTCGGTAGCTGTCAATCCAAATTCTTTACAAACACGAAGAAAGTCATGGGTACCAGCTAGTATGTTTATAAAATGATCTTGCATGTACTAAGAGAGTGTCCATGAAGTACATTGCATTATTTTGGTTTGCTCTGAATCCCATCCTCTCTACCCCCCACATAGCCTTATGTGGCTTTTACATTATACTTCCCCCCCCCCCCCCCCCACACCTGTGTGGCACACAGCTACTTTCCCTATTGATTCCAGAAGTCATTTTGTACTGTTTTTGCTTTAATTATATTGAGAGATAATTAAATGACAGAAGTAAATATTCACATGCTGCCGTATGTTCTGTATCTTATTTTAACTATGACAAATAAAATTACTGAGAAGCTACACGGCTTGGCTTCGGAAACCTCTCCCTCCTCTTTTTCGCGTAGCCCAGTGTAGCTTTCTCCCCCACCCCTCCAACCATCTAGACTGAGCCACATAGTTTATGGATGCTCCCTAAGGAAAAATTGAATGGTTAAATAGTTAGCAATAATTCCAGTTCTCTAATGAAGAGGGATGTTGAATACATGCATAAAGTACGCTTCTCAATACTTAAACATGTAGAGCTTGTTAAGAGCCAAAAAAATTAGACGTTTTTGTGTAGCCTAAAATAAAAATCTGTGTCCAGCTACCAGAAATTTTATTTTATGTTGTTAAAAAACAATGCAACTGAAACATGATGGCAGGAAAAAAGTTGGCTATTCTGATGGTTTCACTTATCATTTTCATCATCATGATCACAATTCAAACTATTCGCAGAGTGTTTTGGGTTGTTACATATCACTTCTGTTTTTGATTATGCTGTCTAGACTTAGCTGTTACACTTTCATACCATGACTTTCATCATCTGTGCTGTAATTAGTTTCCTGCAGTTTGATCTCAGTTCATGCAGTCTCGTTAACTCTGCAGTTGAAATGTTATTTTTAATTACAAGGTATGCCTTATTTTATACTCAAAATATAAGTGCACAGAATGTACTATAAAATTCTTTAGCGATAGAAACAGTGTGGGTACTATATAAAGTGATATAACCCATCATCATATAGTATGTGATTTAATGTCATATAATGTTTAGACCATCATTTAAAATATTTCTGATAATGAAGTGAGGTAGTTATGAATGTCTTAATTTTATTTTATAATTTGCCTATTTCATTAGGATAATATTCCCCCTGATGATTGCCGTGTACATGATGCAAACTCTCAGATAATGAGCATTACATTAGAAAAAGTGGAAGAATGTGGACGAATATCTGAAGATGAAACCGTAGACCAGGATCTTATGACGTATGTATATTAATATTTTAAATTCATATTTTATATTTCTATTCTCCATAATCTGGATATGGCATCTAAAAATTACATCTTATGCTAAAGTGTATAATGTGAAACAAAGATGCTAGTGATCAAAACAATGATAGTGAATTACAATTGCTTATCTCAGATGAAGGTAGAAGATTACAAGGTGGCAGTTCATTTTGAGATTTTTAATGCACAACCTTATTGGACATAAAAACATACAAGATAAAATATATCTTTTTTTGTCCAAAGTATACACACGTGGCAGTTAGATGGCAACATGCACTATCTTATGTTAGGTTACATCATCCCTAGTGACATTGTTAGTAGAAGCTCCATCAAATTTAAACAGCTAAAAATTCTCCCCAAGAAATGAAGTTTTAAGAATGGTAGCATTTTAGAGTCCTTTCTTTTCAGTCCCTTCTACTTAAATTCACACACCATATCCATTATTTACTCTTCTATCTGTTAGGTATTATAATTGTTTGTGCAATATTTCTTTTCTTGAAAAAATGTTGTAATATTTCCGTGAATGCTCGATACTTTCTTCGTTAACTCTTCTCCATTTTATGCTTAATTCAAAATTCCCTTCATCCTCTTCCCCATTGTTCACATTGCAGTAATTATTTGCTTTCTGACTCTCACATTATTTTGTTGAGGGTTTATACTGAATTAGCTTATTGTTTGTAGCATCTTCATATACTGTGCACTTGTATGGTCCTGTCTTCATCTGTGGTAAGCAATATTTCCTTTCCTTATAGATTTATACTTAATTTATGAAGACAAAATTAATGCTTTATGTGGAATGAATTAGGCTGTTTGAGTTTGAGCTATATTCCAGTAGAGGAGAAATTCTCATTATTTTAGTAAATATATCTCCATGATTAGAATTATTTCCCATACTCATTTTATGATCATTATTACTTGAAGGTAAGTGATACTTAAAACAATTGTTAAATTCAAGCTATATTAATTGCACCAAAAGTCATCTCAAATCATTCAGAATGGGTAAATTGGAAACAAATGAAATAAATTGTGCTGCTCTCCGAGTAGTTTTGCCACTGCAAAGATTTATATATGCACAGTCACTTTTTCTGCTCCTATGTGTATCTTATATTTAAAATATGTTTTGTCGTTTGCTATGTGAACCAGATCTATTGTTGAAACAAACTTCAGTATAAAAAAGAAAGAGTCTAAGGAAATTGCCAACACAGTATGTGTTCCAGCACAATTAAAATTAAATAATCAGTTTGTTTTCTTTTTGAAGTAAGGTTTTTAGTGCTTTTAGTGCTTTGTAATGTCACACATGACTTGTGCATCAGCATCAACATTCTGCACATGCATATTGAGCGATACTTTGATACAAGCAGCTACTATAGTCTCTGTTGTCACTTAGCTCATGTTATGCAGAGGATCATATTAAATGTAAAACATATTTCCTATTTGAGTTACCATAACCGCTTACATAAAAATGGGGATTGGAATAAATTACCAAGGGAAACGATGATTAACTTATCAAAAATGGTGAAAGAATTTAAAATTAATATTTGGAGAGGGAAAATGTATGCGGCTACAAGAAAAAAGGGGCGGGGATAATGTGTTTGTATGGAAGTTGGCAGTGAGATGTTCTCTCCATCACAAATAAATTCACCGAATGCCACAAAAACAGAATAACAACTCAAGGTAAATGGTAGTTTAAATTAATATTAATAATAATGATCATCATAAACATACTACCATTAAATATCAATATAATAAACCAGTTTTTATTTGTTCCTAACAAAAATTTTATTTTGCTAATGTCTCTTGCATACTATTGACTGAAACAACAGTTATCAGATAATTTTGTCCAAGTTGCTCTTTGATATAAAAACTCTAAATACCAAAAACGGACTAATGCTTGATAATCTAATGAAGTGTGCTTTAACTTTTTTATAGTTTTTATTGTTTTTTTTTAGAATTAATTGGGCATAGTTCCTGATTTACTGTAAAAATGCAATAATGATAGTAGCCTTCATTTACTCAGGTGTGAAAAAACGTAAAAAAATACACAGGGAAAATATACAGAAAAAAATGCATGACCCATAGAAGTTACATTTCTGTAGTGAATGTACACTGATACACACATAATTTTTCTTGTTTCTTTAAACATATTTTATGTTTTTGCCTTCAGCAAACCTATATCATGCTTCAGAGAGTGATACTGAAAGTAACGGGAATGTTTGTTCTGTGGTGGACTGGCGAATCTTTTTGCTTTCACTCTGCCACTTCCCAAGAGGTACATTAAATTGTGGGTAAGACTCTGTCACGTGAGTGGTAGTTTTCATAAATGATACTCCAGCAAGGTATTCACACATTTACATTTATTTACACATTGCTTTATATACAGATAACCCTCCATCGACTCCTTGAGTCCTTCAAATGGTAAAGACAATTATTCCCTGCTTCTAATGCCTGAGAAGTATCCCCCTTCCTTTTAACGACCGATATCCCTGCTACATGTTCCCAAATGGTTTCGCCCCAACTGTTGGGTTTGAAGATGATGGTGTATGCTTCAAGCTGCTTCCATCAATGCTGCTGATGATGGCGGCTAAGTGTCTGCCTCAAACATGTCAAGGCCAAGCTCCGCATCGACCTACAACAAGAGCCAAGAACCTCCGATCTACTTAACGAGCTGCGCTTTCTCTCCTGCATGCACTCCACTTCTGATCCTCTGTTCCCCACTCTCTTCTGGTGGTAAGGAGGCTTTTCGACCAATATCTGCCTCCATGACTCTCCCATCCTTTGCCAAATGACGTCGTTGTTCAGCGTATTCTTGCTGACTCCTGACCTACTCTCCTGGGCGTTGGCTCGTACATCGCCACATTCTGATGTCTGAATTTTTTTCTCTTGCTGCTGCAACTGACCTGCTTTAAGCTGTATGAAATCGTAACTACTTCAATGCTTTACCAAAAAATCCTGTGTACCACTGCCGTTTGCTTGGAAAAAATTTCTTAATCAAGGAAAGAATAGAAAAAAACTATTGAAAAACTATCGCTATTTTATATTTCAAAGGGTTTAGAAGGATTAGTAGGGGCCTTGAATTATGTTAAAAAAAAGGAAATCTGAGGAATGGGATATTGCTGCTTGAAACAACCAGTAGACAGGCTACCCAGCTCCTTCACTGCGAGACTCTCCGGAAGTTCGCTGTTAAATGCAAACTCCACAAATCCCTGAATTGCAGCAAAAGCATAGTCACCTGTTGTGATATTGACATAGGGACTGAGGAACTCGTTAAGGAGTGGGAAGATCAGTACCAGCAGTACCAGTAAAGCTAACTGCACCTGCAATTCCACCATGTGCAGCTGTAGCTACACCAACTGCTACTAGTGAAATGGAAGGCAACCAGAAGATCCGGAGCCTAAAGTTTAGACTGATGGACCCGAGTCAGTTTGTGAAATCCCCCTCTTCGTACCCTCCCAGACTACCTAGTGGTAGGAAGAAGAAGGGAAAGAGGCTGAGGGAGAAAAAGAACAGGCAGGTGTTTGATGAGTTCACGAAGTCGGATGTGCCTGTCTGTTACAAGCCAGAAGAAACTGAAATTCTGGTAGATGGGACGAGACAGTGCCCCAAGATCCACCCCAACCATGGAGGGTGAGGATCAGCAGGTAGGATGGCTCCCATAATTCAATAGAACATTAATGGTTTTACGGTTCACAAAGGGGAGTTAATACTCTTAGCAAGGTCTAATCCTTTGTGTGTGTCTCCAAGAGACACATTTTAGACCAACACACCAAACTGTACTAAGAGGATATAATATATACCGAAAGGACGATACAGAGGGAGATCAAGAGAAGGCGCGAGTGGCTGTGTTTGTCCAAAACACGGTCCATTCTGAACCTGTAGCTCTCACGTCTCCCTTACAGGCAGTAGCTGTCAGGTGAATTGTACCGGTCCATGTATTTTATGTTCCTTATATTTACCACCGGGTTCGCCGGTTGATTTCGATCTACTGCCTGATATCTTATGGCAAATTTCTTAGACTTTTCTCATATTGGGAGACTTTAACACGCACAATGTATTGTGGGGTTTGATGACCAATTGCACCAGCGGTAGAGGAATTTGTAGATTACTGTAGTGAGAAGAGTTATGCATCCTGTATACTGGGGAATGATGCACTTCACTACTGCTGCCAATAACTTTCTTTTAGCTCTCTTTCAATTGTGGACTCTGTGTTGGGAGGTGGATCTCAGCCTTCACAGAAGTGACCACTTCCCAATATGGCTGCACGAAGAGTTCCAATGTGAGAGAAGAACTATCTGCCGCATGTGTAGTAGCTTGGGAATGCTGCGAAGAAAGCTTGATCCCTGGTGGAAAGTCTTTTATTTAACCTTGAGGAACACGATTTTAAGTTTTAGTACTAGCTGAGTTCCTGGCGTTTCCTGGTACATTTTTAACTTGTGCAATGAGAAACATGTATACCAAGTTACATAAAATTTGCACCATCGAGTTCTGGAATTAAATCTGTAACCTTACCTCTGTTACTGGATTATTATATTAAATTTTTACTGTTAATTAAAATTGCTAATTTACTCAAATATTAATTTTGCATTGAATATGGGATAAAATTACCTCTTGTTATATTGATAAACAATTTGTATTTATTAATTTAAAAAAAACATTGTGAAAGACTATCTAATTACAGTAAACAGTACATTAATTCTGTGTCAATGTTGGGGACGGTTACTCTGAATGGTTTAGTACAACCAAAGGAGTACAACAAGGAAGTGCCCTTTCACCCCTTCTGTTCATAGCGGTGATGGATAACATCTTAAAAGAACTAAAAAGAACATTCAATAGAGATCTACAGGCACTGGTGTTTGCAGATGATGTAGCAGTATGGGATGAAACAGAAGAAGGAATACAAAACAAATTGAAGATGTGGAATGATAAGTTTGAAGAATATGGAATGAAATTGAATCAAAAAAAAACTGTAGCACTAAAAATAAGCCGAAAGAATACAGACTGTCATATAAAATTACAAGACCATGAAGTTGAAGTTGTTGACCAATTCAGCTACCTGGGGAGCATAATTGCCAATAATGGTAGAAGTGAGTTAGAAATAGTGAGTAGAGTAACCAACGGAGCCAACTTCTACAGTACTGTGCGAGGCCTACTATGGGACATGAAGGTTCCCAGAAGAACAAAAATTGTCTTGTACAAATCATATCTCATTCCTATTCTCACATATGCTTTGGAAACATGCACACTAACATCAAGGGACCTTATCAAGATCCAAGCATGTGAAATGAAGTTTCTTAGAACGGCCCTCCAGAAAACTAGACTTGACCGCATAAAGAATGATGAAATTAGATCAAACCTAGAGTTAAGGGAATCCATGGAAGAGAGACTTAGGTCATCAAGACTTCGATGGTTTGGGCATGTGAAGAGAATGACTATTAAAAGACTGCCAAAAACTTATTTGGAAAAAAGGATACTAGGCAAAAGACCAGTGGGAAGACCAAGAAGAAGATGGACAGACCAACTGAAGGAGGACGTAGAGAGAAGAGGCTGGAATTGGGAGTACATCACAGACAGAGAAACCTTTCTGGACAGGAAAAGGTGGAAAACAATCGTATATAATAACCAAGGCTCGTAAACCACACCCGGGAAACTGGAGATGGTCCCCAACGATAATGATGATGATGGCTCATATTAAACTCAATTTCTTACTAACCAATATTATGACGCTGTCCTTACTGTCCAGAATCTATACCAGCTGAAAAGTTCGTAAGTTTGAAACACTCGAAACTCTTTATAGGGCGCATCGGGTATATCAAAGGCACATGTGGACACAATTGCAGAAAGTAATTATTTTCACATTACCGTGTCGAAAACATGGCTTCTTTCTTTTCTACGACCAGAAAACAGTCCCCTCCTCGTTTTTCACTTGAACCCACGTGTCGAGGATCTTTTGCGGCAATACCGCTCCGGCAATGAGATTCCTCCAGCCGATCCGCGCCATGTGGTGGTGGAAACATGAAACAAATAGCTGTCTCAGTGTGTCTGCCCAGTAGATGGCAGAACTGTTCATTTCAATCACCCATGCCGTCACACTTTGGTTTGTCCTTAAACGCCCTCTCCTATGTCCAACAACTTGCTAGCGCTTACCAACCTGGGTGCAAATATTGGGAAGTGCACCATGTGTAGTGTTCTCCATAACACTACAAAGCAGATCTAGGTTCATCTGCCCCCTACCAAGAAAAGGGCTGGTGGAAGTTGATTCAGCAGTACACTATTTTTATTCATCAGAAAAGATTCGTATGTACCAAGTTTCATTAATTTGGTATCAGCCATTTCCGTTACTAAACTTAATGGTGTTATAGCCGCACTGTTCTAAAAATGGGTTGGGTTGGATGCTTTGATACAGAATGTCTGTTCCATTTTAGTCCAGGCAACATTTAAACCTAATTACAACATCTGCTAATGCTGATCGAAACATTTGGGTACATGGATTAATACATATTGGATAAAGGAAACAAAGAAACTGCCGCGAGGCATTGAAAATAAGATAGGATAGGGAAAATAAACAGTTACCCGTCACTTACCACAGATGAAGGCAGGAGGGCGAGACACGTAAAAACACAAAAACAAAAGAATTACACAATATTTCGACTTTAGTCTTACTCATGTAGGAGGCGAGACATATGGCAGGGAGAAAGATGTGGTCACATCCGAGCCCGCCACATGAATGAAGCACAGGCGGAAAACGCGTGGTAGTGGGAGAATTGCCGGTAGGGGGGGGGGATAGGCTTGACCAGCGATAAAAGTGAAACAAATCAATATAATCTCTGTGTAGCTTAGTTCAAAAAGTTATAATTGAAAATAAAGGGAGAATATTAAAAAATATATATACAAAAAAAAAACCCGACTGTAAAATGAAATGAGAGATGGCAAGTGACAGGTTTAACGTAGGTTTAGGCCAGGGGTGTGTCTGGTGTCAAGGATATGTTGATAGGCTAGTTCCCATCTGCGGAGTTCTGAAGGGGTGGTGGTATTTGGAAAAACTAATAGCTCTGACTGTGAAACAGGTGTTGAGGTTGTTTGAATTATGGAAGTTCGCATGAATTGCTACGGGATGGTCTGGGTTGGAAGTATAAACTGTTTGCCTGTGGCCATTCATCCTGTAGGAAAGTTGTTGAGTGGTGAGACCAATGAAAGAGGCAGTGCAGTGGATGCAGGTGAGTTGGTAAATAAGGTGAGTGATTCGCCTGTGACAGGATTAGAGTAAGTAGTGGTGGCAGGGTGCATGCTGCAAGTTTTACAGCGGGGTTTGTTACACGGGAAAGATCCCTGTGGAGGTCTAGGGGAGTCGGCAGGTAAATACTTGTGGACCAAGATGTTGTACAGATTGTGTGACAGGATTAGAGTAAGTAGTGGTGGCAGGGTGCATGCTGCAAGTTTTACAGCAGGGTCTGTTACACGGGAAAGATCCCTGTGGAGGTCTAGGGGAGTCGGCAGGTAAATACTTGTGGACCAAGATGTTGTACAGATTGTGACAGGATTAGAGTAAGTAGTGGTGGCAGGGTGCATGCTGCAAGTTTTACAGCGGGGTCTGTTACACGGGAAAGATCCCTGTGGAGGTCTAGGGGAGTCGGCAGGTAAATACTTGTGGACCAAGATGTTGTACAGATTGTATAGATGTTGTACACCTTATTGTACAGATGTTGTACACCTTATTTACCAACTCACCTGCATCCACTGCACTGCCTCTTTCATTGGTCTCACCACTCAACAACTTTCCTACAGGATGAATGGCCACAGGCAAACAGTTTATACTTCCAACCCAGACCATCCCGTAGCAATTCATGCGAACTTCCATAATTCAAACAACCTCAACACCTGTTTCACAGTCAGAGCTATTAGTTTTTCCAAATACCACCACCCCTTCAGAACTCCGCAGATGGGAACTAGCCTATCAACATATCCTTGACACCAGACACACCCCTGGCCTAAACCTACGTTAAACCTGTCACTTGCCATCTCTCATTTCATTTTACAGTTTTTTTTGTGTATATATATTTTTTAATATTCTCCCTTTATTTTCAATTATAACTTTTTGAACTAAGCTACACAGAGATTATATTGATTTGTTTCACTTTTATCGCTGGTCAAGCCTATTCCCCCCCCCCCCCCCCCCCCCCCCCCCTACCGGCAATTCTCCCACTACCACGCGTTTTCCGCCTGTGCTTCATTCATGTGGCGGGCTCGGATGTGACCACATCTTTCTCCCTGCCATATGTCTCGCCTCCTACATGACTAAAGTCGAAATATTGTGTAATTCTTTTGTTTTTGTGTTTTTACGTGTCTCGCCCTCCTGCCTTCATCTCTGGTAAGTGACGGGTAACTGTTTATTTTCCCTATCCTATCTTATTTTCGGATTAATACATATTACATACATAAAGATGTATTCAAACATCACGCAGAAAATGCAGATTTTAAATTAATTTTCAGAATTTGACGCATTTCTTTAGGCATAACAATACATTTATTTTACGAATAACATTATCTGAAAACTTCTTAATCTATTTTGACTGAGTTTTCATTTTCTGTATCTCAATACTGTTTGAATTTACTCTCATAGATCTAAATAACACAATTCAGTTTTTTCTCTCAGGAAATCAAATTCCACATCAATTTACTACTATAAAAATTATTGTTCAGTCAAAAACATGTAAAAACATTTATAAAAAATCATTCAACAATAAGTGTATCATCTATGCCATGAAGAGCAATAAAGCTTGTGTGCATATACAACTATAGGAGGTTCTATGGGAACCAATATGCCTCAATTACATCATGGATTCTCACGTAACTCCATAAGACAAATCGAAATTGGATAACACTTATTATCTCTACTATTTACATTTCTTATATCCTTATATTTCTAATATTTTATTTTTCATTTATGGTTTTTCAAAATTTGACTTTTATATGTGTATCCTCACTTATTATATTGGTCTACTGTCAACAGTATCGATTATCAATCCAATATTTGAACCCCCCCCCCCTCCTATACTACCATCCACGCCAGCAATGCCATTCACCAGACGGCGGTCTCTGTGTACACATGATTCCGCCTGGTGTCTCACTTCTGCACGAATAAGGCTGTATGCTGAAATATTGCGCTTCTCTTGTGTTTGCTTTTGTCCCAGCCGCCTTCATCTGTGTTGGGTCATATATCCCTAGTTTTAATACCTTAAAGCATTTTCCTGCTCATTGTTATTATAATAGCCCCATGGCCTCCTTCTGAGTTGTCTTGCTCGTTCCTATCTCGTTCTTGTCATGTTATTTTGATTTCCATGATTTTGTTTCCTATACCTTGTTTACTCACCAAATTGTTCTACAAATAATATCACGCTTAGTTTTCTAACTCTGTTTTCCCTGTGACCAGGATATTCTCGGGGAAATTCTGTTTTCGCCCTTCATTTGCAGCCGACTTTTGCTACAGTATTTGCTCTGAATGCTTTAGCTTTTCACAGTCAACACACTCTCTGTGTAATATCTCCATTCTTTGCCTGTACTGCTCTTATTTATTTCAACCACCACATTATATTAAAAATTTGTGTATTTTAACCTCACTGGCGACGTGGATTATTGCTACGAGGATCTAGTTGTTGCTTCATTTTTCTTTTCCATTTTGTAATTTCTGTACAATGATTATGATTGTTTTTCTGTGCCTCCTCTACAGTTTAATTACTATTTATTTATTTCAAAACATTTATAGTTGTTGATTTTGCTTTCACGATCGGCATTTCTTTGTTTATTCTGTTTCGCAACTTTATGATCTTTTTGTGTATTACTAAGCATTCTTGCATGATATTCCCCCTGTTTCTCCATACAGCACTGAATAGTATAATATTATTTATTTTTTTACACTTTTGCTCAGTTTCTGTATTTTGCCGATGTGTTGTAATTTATAATCTTTTTTCTTCCTGCGGTTGGCATTTCTTGATTATTCCGTTTCGCGATTTCTCTGAATTATCATTTTTGGAAGATATTTCTGCCGTTTCTTCATACAACACTAAATTATTAATATTTTTATCACATTTTATCTTCGTTTCTGAATTTTTCCGCTGTGCTGTCCTTTGTAGCATATTCAGATATTCCGTTTGTCACACTTAGCCTTTAATCTCAACAGTTGTTCAGATAGTTTTAGGCCTCATCACTCATATTAATCAATTTCCCTTAACATGTCAACCCATAGATTCATACATCTCTTCCTACAAGTTTCACACCTTCCTCCTCGCCAAACTGCGTTCACACACTCTCTTCCTTCAGTCCTGCCTTTCTCTAAATATTGCTCCAAATGGATTAACCATTAAACTCCCTGTCTCTGGCTGCCATCCACAAATCCAACCACCACTCCACATGCTTTCATTTTACCCAATCACTTAACTTCACCAAACTTGTCCTTCAACATCTCTTGTTCAAAGCAGACTGGCATTCTGCCCAGCTTATCTCCCTACACAAAATTTTCTGCCTGTCTGCCCCAAATACAATTAATCAGTTACAGCAGATTCTAATGGATTGTATACAGATCCAAGCAAAACAAGCACAAAAACATCTGTGCAAGCTGTGCAAAATGTTATCTGGCTATGGGTCTACCCATACCTCGCCAAAATTCCAATCATAGTCAACAGACTCCTACAGCACACTTGATTTCTAAAACCCCTTGTCTTGCCCACATTTTCAGTCTCCCCCATCCAACCCCTGTACCACCCACTCCAAAAGCCTCTACCCAACCTCCTGGTAACCCACAGTAGTCTGTCATTAATCTTTCAACTTCTCCTTTATCAGAATCTCATCTCTATTCTCTCTAAGCGATTGTCTCTTTCCCCAACCCCAAAGTTTTACTATGCCACTTTGGTCCTTGGACTCTTTAGCATTCTGCCGCACTCTCCAGTGGCGTTACCGCTTTGCCACCTGAGATTGTAATGATATTCAACATGATGAGACTGAGCCCTGCCTAGAGTGTTTCAAACCTCCATCCAAACTAGATCCACCTCTCCTTCCTCAAACCATCCCCACTGTAAGTTCCAGGAATTCCTCACTTCCAACCTGTCCTAAAAATATTTTCTCCATTTCATTTCCCACTCCAACAACCTCAGTACTGCCGAAACCTGTGCCATGAGAGAACTGTCTAAGAATAGGAACATCATCATTCTCCCAGCTGACAAAGGCTCAACGATCACAGTGACTACGATGCCTAAGCTTTGAGACAGCTCTCTGACACTACCACATACCTTCCACACCCTACAGATCCTACAACTTCAATATGCCAAGACGTACATGCTCTCCTTGACCTCCAAGGCCCCTTAAAAGGACTCTTTCCCAACTCTTTGTCTGTCCTTATCCCTTCTTCCCAAGATCCACAAAATTTGAAATCCGGGGCGACCTACAGTTACGCCATATGGGTCTCCTACTGAATGGATTTCAGCTTTTATTGATCAGCACCTCTAGCTTTTTGTACAGGACCTTCCTTCATTAATAAAAGACACCCCACACTTCCTCGACTGACTTTCCACATTCCCTATTCCTCTACCACCTGACACCTTTTCCCATAGATGTCTCTTCCCTTTACACCAACATCCCTGACAGAAAGGGTGTCAGTGCCATGGAACTCTTCCTGGAAATGCGACCTACCGACAGTCTCCCCAAGACATCCTACCTCCTTTCCTTGGCTAACCTCATCCTGGCTAACAACTACTTTTCCTTCAACTCTCAAATTTACCACCAGATACGCAGCACTGCGATGGGCACCCGCGTGGCACCATCCTATGCAAACCTTTTCCTGGGCCGTCTAGAACAACGATTCCTCAACAATCTTTCCATTAAACCTCTTGTGTGGTTCAGATACTTAGATGACATTTTTGTGATCTGGACCCACAAAGAGAATCTTCTAATAGACTTCCTGAACTCCATCAACTTCACCTGGACATACTCCCACATCCATGTTACTTTTCTTGATGTTGACGTTTCCTTGCATAACGGGTTCCTGCATACCTCTGTTCATATCAAACCTACAGATCTGCAGCAATATCTTCATTTTAACAGTTTTCATCCCTCGCACACCAAACGTTCCCTTCCTGGCTGTTCATGGAAGGCACATCTGCTCTGATGAAGAATCTATTTCCCAATACACAGAAAACCTGTAAGGAACTCTCATCTCCCGCAGCTACCCTTCTGACTTAGTACACAAATAAATCTCTCGTGCCATAGCCCTTCCTGTGCACAGCCACTCCAAGGCTGTACCCCTTCAAACTAACCGCAACCCCACTTTCATCACTCGGTTCTTTCCTGGTCTCGAGTCTATTAATCTAATCCTTCACCGTGGGCATGACTTCCTACGTTCCTTCCCCCAGGATGTGCACCATTCTCCATAAAATCCTTCCCACTACCCCACGCATCTGTTTTAGCAGACAACCAAATCTAAAAAATATCTTGGTTCGCAAGTACTCGTCCAGTAATTCCACTCACTCACCTCGATAGCTATTGGCTGGAAAATGGTGACGTCATGGACTGCCTTCGCTCGCAAAACAGTGACCAGAAATAAGAAATTCGTGATTATGTCCACAACTACTACTACTACTACTACTACCAAATTTATAGCCATAATATAGTCATTTAGTTTGCTTTTCGTAGTGTTTCATAGTTAAAAAAAAATATTGACAAATTTTGTGACTGAAAAAAAGTGGATCTGCTTTTCTGTAACATGTTGCAAACGAAAGCAACTTAAAATAACTTTAAAAAAAATTACTAATGGTCTCTGCTGTAACCATGAATGACAATTATTATTCGGACTTGTAAAAATTTCAGTCTAATTAAAATTTTCACTAATGTTGTTCCTTGACCAAAGATTATTACGGTTTATTTGCTTTTTATGGATTTTACTGGCCACTTTCGTTAATTGCTTTTGTTCATGTTCGCTGTATGTGGGTTATTAGGTTATTTTAAGTGTACATCAGACCAAATATATTACCTAATCAAGTATTATGGAAATTAATTTCTTTGGATTTGCTCAATTGTTTAATAATACGGAATGTGTATTAAGTTCTCTGGCCTTTAGAGATACTATGACCAGTGATTACATTATGAGTGTTTGCCCAGTCTCAATAAAAGACAATGTGTTGCTTTCGAAGCAAGCAGGGATTTTTTAAATTTTGCAGAGTGAACTTTAAGGGTCAAATACATGTAAGTTTCTATTTACGCAATTATACAATTGTGCTATTGTCACTGTTCATGTTTAATACCTACCTCTATTAATGCTTCTGAGATCTTAGAGCTCAACAGATTTTATTCACCCTGAAACACTGGTAAAGTTTACATTTGGTCAGATCAGGTCAACCTGTCATAATCTTTCATCCTAGAAACTGGAACTATTATAGACCCACGACGATATGCAAAAAACGGTCACAGGCTCACACTAGTGATTAATAAAGACAAACTGTCACTATCATTCAGTGTATATCTTTTTGCATCCACACATCTACCCGTCACAGTACAGTCCCGAAAAATGTAATTCTTCATCATCCTCCTTCAATTTCAAATGACTGGCTTCTCCAGTTTCTTTTCTCTTGAACACAACTCTCAATACTCTCTTTTGTCCTGTCATTTCCCATTTTCTGTAAACCCTCTATTTTTCTCAACCATCTCTCGCTTGCCATTCCATAGTATCATTGTGCGGTATTTCCCTATGTCAATTACTTGTACTATATAATTTCGTAAGGTCACTCATCCACTCACCTCGATAGCTATTGGCTGGAGAACCCTGTCACATGTCATACTTCGCTCACAAAACAGCGACCAGAGATACCATTAGAATAAATTCGTGGTTATGTCTACAATTTAATAGCTAAGCAACTGCTACCAAATTAATTGTTATAATACATTCATTAAGTTTGCTTTATATCGTTTCATAATTTTAAATAAATTTGATAGATTTTGCGGCTGAAAAAATCGCATATCTGCTTTTGAGTAAAATGTTACTACGTAATCTTGGTTGTACGGGTTGAACCGCGTCAATTTGTCGAAACCTAAAGTTTCGGCCATCATTTTGTGGCCTTCTTCAGAGTACTGTTACTAATTGAAGCATCTTAAAACTTTTTTTAAAAAAACTAAGTTATTCATGGTCTCTGCTGTGACCACTAATACCAATTTTCATTTTGCTTAGGATAAATTTCACTTTAATACAACTTTCACTAATGTTGTTGCTTGAACAAAATTTATGCATTATGGTATATTTGCTTTTTAGGCATTTTACTGACCACTTTCGTTATTGGTTTTTATTCATGTTCTCTGTATGTGAGCTATTAGGTTATTTTAAATGGACATCAGACCAAATTTCTCACCGAATCGAGTATTCTAGCAACTCATTTCTGCAGAGTTGATCAACTGTTTCATAGTATGGAATGAATATTAAGTTCTTTGGTCGTCACAGATACTATGACCAATGTTTTCATTATGAGTGTTTGCCCAGTCTCAATAATAAACAACGTAATGCTTTCGAAGCAAACAGGATTTTTAATTTTGCAGAGTGAACTTTAAGGGTCAAATACAAGTCAAGTTCGTATTTAAGGAAGTTCGAGTGTATGACCTTTGAAACAATTACATGATAGAGCGAACATTCCTGTCCATGTTTAATACCCACCTACCAGCTCAAGAGATTTTATACAACCTGAAACACAAGTCAAATTTATATTTGGCGAGACCAGATCAATCTATCATAATCTTTCTTTTTAAAAACTGGAACTCTTCTGGACCCGCGACAATACGCAAAAACGGGCTTACACTAGTCTCCAATAAATTCCTCCCACCAGACCCAGCACTTATTATCTGTACTATTTACATGTCTTATATTCTTATATTGCTGATATTTTATTTTTCACTTATGGTTTTTTTCAAATTTGATTTTTATATATGTATCCTCACACAGTTATTATATTGGTCTACAAATTTCAATGATAATATACCGTCAACAGAATCGATTATCGATCCAATATTTGAGCATGCCCCCCCCCCCCTTTTTCTATACTACCATCAGCGTCAGACACGTCATTCACCCAAGATTCAGGAGAAGAACCACCTCATTTTATTGTTAAATGAAAGACACATCATATTGTGTTAACTATATGCAATACATTTGTTGTTTGATTCTTATGCTAGTACTATTCTAAGTTTAAAGCTCCTTAACAGCAGTATGAAAATTGTTACATACATGAAGACTTACAATAAACCGGATTTCTGATTTGTACTTGCAGATACTTAGAAACTGTATTCAGCAGCCAAGCCTGCATCAACAGCTCCTTCCTATTGTCGAATGATGACCATTACTGCTGCACTTCAAAACACCATGGTGTTGATCTTGCGCTTGCAGAGGGATGTTTTACATTGCTCAGTCAAGTAGAAAATGGTTCAATTAACAGAGTGGTATGTTATGTTCACTTGTTTTGTAAATATTTTTAATAGTTTATTATTATTGGGCTTGACAGAATTGAACCATCATTTATCACAGCGTAAAATGGTGCAGGAATGAGGAAAGTGAACTGTTGTTTGATTTTGTGAGTAAAATGGCATAAAAGAAAGAATGATATTCCTGATCATTTCATAGCTTTGTTGATTTTTTCCATTAATTATTAAGTAAATGCTGATGATTATTGAGTGACAAACTTTATTTGGGAATGTTAGCAGAAACAGAAATACTGAAGTCAACATTATGTCTAAATCTCAATATGGAACATGAGTGATCTAACGGTGGGATCTCTACCTTCTGTGGAACAAAATAAATTAATTTATGGAATTCAAAAGAATATTAAATAGTAAAATTTCAGTACTTTATTGTTGTAAAGTATTAAGAAAAATTATTAGTTACTTATACAGGGCGTTCGCCGGGAAACGCAACCCACTGTTAGCGCTACAAGGAAGAAACTGCTCCCGGCGAGCGAGCGGTCAGTTTCCGGCATTGTTCGACCGTCGGCCGCGGACTATTTCATAATAATTACGCTTCATAAACTTCATAAACTTGTGTGCTAAGCATTTAAATGTGACGTATTTCATTAGCTTACCTTATAAAAGATGCTGGAAGTGTTGACCCTCTTGTGTAATGCACATTTCACATCTTCTGAACATATTTCGAGACACACGCTGCCCTAACTGACTTAATGATTTTTTGGGTGACTATTCTAGTCGAAAAGCGATATCGTCAATTTTCTCCTCTGTGAGAATACGGTTGACCGACAGTCTCTTTTTGTTAAAAAATGAACCCGTTTCTCTTACTTGTTTAACCAGACGCAGAATTGTTGATTTAGCTGGCAGTAAAACGCCAGGAAATTCGCGACGAAATTTACTGCGACACTTTTTAAACGACTTCTTCTTCACATATGTATCGTAGAGAAATATTCTTTGTTGCAAACTGTAACGTACCATAATTTTACTCACACTCAAACACGGTACAGATTAATAAGAGTATGAAGCCCCAAACCGCAAAGAAACGTTTATTCACAACACTGATTAATAAGAGACTGAAGTCACAAACTATCTACAATGCAAAGAAACCGTTCTTAACAATGTAAGGGTCACTGCACTGCACTGTTGGGGCAGCGGAGGTGTTAAACAGTGCGGTGATTCACGGTGCCGTGTGGCGGAAACTGCTGGCTCCACTGACCGAGCAAGTTGCCGACGGCAACAGACTGGGAGGGTAGCGTTTTCCGGCGAACGCCCTGTATATACCCGAAGAAATTTAAAACCAATTGACTGCTAGAAAATTTTAAATTTCCTCTACCTTGCATTGTGCATGGGTGAAAAAAATACAGGGCCACACTAATTGCAGTTTATTTTTGTTGTTGTTAAATTTACCATTCAAAGACAGCATAGCAGATAAGATTATATTGTTTGAAAAATTGAAGTAATTTTGGTTATGAACGGTGTGTTATATTAATGAATGACATTAACCATTTGGGGATATTAAAATATGTCGGATCTAGCTCTCCACAAGTGATGATGTGATCTGTAGTCTAGTTTAACTCTCATTGTTCCCAGTTTCTGAAGTATTCACGTTTGAATCCATCCTGTTAAATTTGTTAAAGTTCTTTTATTGCATATGTATCAATATAAAAGAATTTTATTACTCTGCATTGTAGAACTGCATGATGTCTATGTACATCGTTTAATATTGACTGCATATAAATTTATTTTTTACTAGATGACTAGACAGACATTGACTTGTCCAAATTTCAATACATTTGTTTGTGGTGGTTTTGTGAATCTGTGAAAAGCTGTTTAAAAAATGTAAACAAAATAAAAGAGAAAAAAAAAAACCCTTAGAAGTACGTTGGTTATCATTCTATCTATTAACCATTGTGTCCATGGATATTCAATTTTAGGAGGAGTACCTTCAGCAGTATGCCAATGGGAAATTTTACATTTGAGATGAATTTTATTATCAGGACACCGCTGAAATGTGTGATGTGCCTGGAATGTGATCGAGTTGGAACCATGCAGTTTTGTTGCAAAATTCAAGTTATAATTTCATGTTATCAAATGATTTATTTTCTTCCATTAAATTTGAAATATAAATTAATCTCAAGATGTTTTATTGACATATAGATTTCAAACATCACACCACCAAACTGGTTTTGATTCTTTCGAATATCTTGCATCATTCAGTCTAATGCCTTTTTATGTGCATTTGTATATTCATCCCAAACGATCAATTTGCTTTGCTCCAAAATACTTTAGACATCGCTCAGTTCTTCGAAATGTTGCACATTGGAGTCTCATTAGTTTGCATATTCAACGGCAACTTGAGTGCTGAATGAGCCGTTTGACCATCTTCCAGTAATGTAGCTACAATTCATGAAGGAATAATGGGAAGTGAGATTTCATTTTGCGAGTGAATCCTTGGCAAAGTAATGAAATCAAAAAAGTTTTTCCAGTTCCACTGGTAGCGTCAGAGAAGAAAATCCTTCTAGTTCAATTGTTCACAACTTTCGTGAGAGTATTGTACTTATATTTTTGTTGCTGAATCAACAGTAGACCATTCATTTGAACTGATTCTCAATGCATCATAATCATATTATTTTTCACGTTTCAACTCTGGATTAAATGTGTTGTGCATTGGACGATTGGGCACTGTCATGCCTAAACAAGGTAATACCTTGTCCGATATCATCAAGGCCATGTTCTCAATTATTATCAATGGAATAGAAATAAAATAATTACATTTGTTTGACAGTCATGAAACAACACACAAATATAAGCAAAGGTTTTTGAAATTTAGGCTGGAATGCTTTTTTTCAAGATTTTCCTCCAGATGTAGCAGGAATTATTATTATTATTACTATTATTATTATTATTATTATTTTTTCAATAGAAAGCATTCAGTGGAGTTATTTCCAACCAGGGAGCACAAGGAACAAAACAAAAAAAGAATTACACATATCCATTTTTCGAATCATGAATTAAGTTCATCTAAAAAATTCAATATAAAAAAAGCACTTTCAGTTTTTCCCATTTTATTCTGACAACTTTTCCAGTTTTTCTTTCTCTGAAAACCTTATTCAGACTATTATGAACATTTTTTTTAAAAAAATAGCCAGATCGGTCCATAAAAAAACTAAGTTTTTTCCAAATTTTCAAATTTTTGCTTGCAACTTTTCCAATTTTTCTTTTTCTAAAATCCCTATTCAGACTACAACGAACAATAAAAAAAAAAAAATTAGCCAAATCGGTCCAGACATCTGCAAGTGATGTGGTTACCAGTGAATTGCATTTCATTTTTATTTATATTGATAAATATTCTTACAATTTAACTAGTGTTTTAACCAGTTTTCTGTTGCATCTTATCACTTTTCAATTCTATGGCAAGAATGCTTTCCATTAATAAGACTTCAAGGACAGGCAAATTTAGTTGTTGGATTAAATGGAACAGTGTTGTGCAGTTGTATCTGTCCTCTGCCATAGCTTTGAATATAGTTTTTTATTAAACAGATCCATATTCTCAAAGAGACAATAGTGAACTTCAGGGGGACCACTTCAATTTATGTTATTTACAGTCAGACACAGCATATCATCTAAGGCATCTGAGAAAATGTTAATTCAGCATGGCATCATCATCTTGATTTTGTACCATCTTTACAAAATGTTTGAATGATTAATGCTGAATTGTATGCAGCCTGTGATTGATCCAAAACATATACAATAGCAAATTGGTTTTCAGCATTGTAAAAGTTGATGAGCCTACCACAGTTATAGAGGATGGATTTGAGACCCATAATTTTACAGATGTAGTCTTTGTGGATCTGCAAACAGCATACAATATTGTCAATTATCAACTACTCCTTGACAATGTATACAACCTGATAAAGGCCATCGGGTTGACTTCTCCAGAATCCTATGTTTTTCGTTGACTTTCAAGAGCATTATGAACGGGAACTGAGGATACAAGAATTACATGCTGACATCAACACTATACATAAAAACATCAAATTCACAGTGGAAACTAATGGTAAACTGACTTCCTTCACATAGCCATAACAAGACTCAAGCAGTAACACTTATTGCAGATATTTAGAAAACTTTGCACCACAGACATGATAATAGGAACTGAATCAAACTATCCACAAACTAATAAAGAAGCTGCAATGCACATGCTCCACAGACTGAACAAAATCTCACTCAATAAAGATAACTACACACTAGAACTTGCACAATCATTTACATAGCCATCAAAAATTGACATAGGGAAAGCAGAGTACACCAACTAAACAACAAAATTAAAATACAAATAAAGAAAACATCACACAATACAATCTCATTATCACAGGTGACATTCAACCACAGTTGATCAACCCAGATAACACACCACTACAAATAAAAAGAAATGGTATGTGATGACATACATCAATAAAGACAAATACAAAATTACACACATATTTAAAAAAACAGGGATTTAAAATAGCATTTAGAACAGACAAATCAATACAGGGGGGGGGGGGGAATACACACACACCAAAAAATTTCACAACTTATTTATATACAGGTTACCATGCAATGAATGTTAAGCTCAGTACATAGTACAAACGTGCAGAAAATTAGAAACAGCATACAAGGATCCCATCAGAGTACTAAAATACAGTAACCATTCCACATTTGCAGAAGACTTCTCAGGAACACAATTACCACCCAACTAATATCAACACAGTTATGCAAATACTCACCATTAACAACAACAAATCACAAATACTAAATTTCTAATTGAACTATTACATACAGAAATCACTGACAGAATGAAAACATAATAAATGAATACACAAACCTGACACACCCAACACTATACCCTTTACTGAAAACAAAATAAAGAAAAAACCATATACACTGACAAAACAACATTTAACAATGACCCACAAACCTATATATATAAAAAACTAATCACAAACATTCCTATTTAAAAAACACATGAAGCAAATGGAAGGCAGACTATAAAACAAAACAGCACCACATAGTGACCCAAAATTGAAAATTAACAAACCAGACTGGCCATCTACTATATGATTTCGTAAGGTCACCCACTCACCTTGATAGTTATTGACTGGAGAACGGTGTCACGTGTCAGTCTTCGCTCACAAAACAGCAACCAGAGATACCATTATAAGGAATTCGTGGTTATGTCTACAATTTAATAAATAAGCAACTTCTACCAAATTAATTGGCATAATACATTCATTAAGTTTGCTTTTCATAGCATTTCATAGTTAAAAAAAATTTATAAATTTTGCGGCTGAAAAAACATAGATCTGCTTTTCAGTAACATGTTACTAATTAAAGTAACTTAAAAAACTTTTTTAAAAAAAAAAATATTAAATTACTCATAGTCTCTGCTGTAACCACTAATGCCAATTGTCATTTCAGCTTAGTATAAATTTAAGTTTAATTACAACTTTCACTAATGTTGTTGCTTGACCAAAATTTATACATTACGGTTTATTTACTTTTTAGGCATTTTACTGACCACTTTCGTTATTGGTCTTTATTCATGTTTGCTGTATGCGTTATTAGGTTATTTTAAGTGGACATCGGACCAAATGTGTCACCGAATCGACTATTCTGGTACTCATTTCTGCGGAGTTGCTCAACTGTTTCATAATATGGAATGAGTATTAAGTTCTCTGGCTGTCACAGATACTATGATCAATGTTTACATTATGAGTGTTTGCCCAGTCTCAATAATAAACAACATAATGCTTTCTGAGCAAGCAGGATCTTTTTTTAAAATTTTGCAGAGATAACTTTAAGGGTCAAATACAAGTCAAGTTAGTATTTAAGGAAGTTCGAATGTATGACCTCTGAAACAGTTACACGTTAGTATGATCTTCCTGTTCGTGTTTAATTCCTACTTCTATTAATGCTTCTGAGTTCTTCAAGTTCAAGAGATTTTATTCATCCTAAGGGTGAAACACAGGTCAAGTTCGTATTTGGTCAAATCAGATCAACCTGTCATAATCTTTCATCGTAAAAACTGGAACTAGTCTAGACCCGTGACGATATGCAAAAAAAGTCACGGGCTTACACTAGTTCGTAATAAACATACAGTACAGTGCAGTGTTGTGATAATCACTAGTGAAATAACAATCTGGAAAATGAATTACCACTCATATAGAAAGCAAAAATCACTGCTGCTAAGAGTGGAGCATAATAAATGTAGAGACTGAAAAAATGTAAGTAGATTATAGTTTAGATAATAATTCCATTGCACAAAACACTACAACTTAACCAAATTGTAACATGTACCTAATTACCAGGAAAATCCATTGAAGACACTTATGCAAAAAGAAGTGAAATGTGTTCAGGTGGTCAATAAATGCACAAACATTAAATTGCTTTGGCGTTATTTACATATCAATACCATCATCATCATCTTCTTGATTTGGTTGTCTCTGTAATATTTTGTACTGCTTTAAGTAATATCTCTTGATCTCTGAAATACTACAGATCATTGTATTGCTGCATCAAATGTGCAACCTACTTTCTGGTAACAGATATTAATAGCGACAGTAGTCGTATGAGCTCTGAAGCCATCCATAGTTGGGTAGCAGTTACGAGACATATGATGGAGTGACTTGTCAGTGTTGCCAATGAATGGTTAGTAGTAGGAGAAATCATACCACTTATTTTCAAAGTAACTTACAGAATTTATTCCTGTTGCAACAAGATTATGCTTGGACAAACAATTCTCAATTGGTATGAATTTATCTGCTACAAATGTGGTGCTACATTCTTTCTCATAAGAGTAAACATTTTAATTCAATGCTATTATGTTGCTGACCCTCCTTGGATGAGGTTACTAAGACTCTGTGGTGATGTCTGTCATTCACTGATGTATTTGTCGTGGAACAACAAGCATAGTGCTTACTAATATGATCTCGCTCATCTATTGTTCACACAAGTTTTCCTCTAACTTTGATCATATGATTTTTACATGTTGGTGAATCATATTTTATTTTATTTTTAATGCTCTTATTTAATAAATTATAATCTCACTAGAATAGACACTAATAGCATTAATTTTGACTTTAGCATTCACGGTTACCAGGAAATAATAGGAGCTAATTAGTGAACGGATCTACAAAAAAAAGGGATAAAGAAATGAACCACCACTTACCTGAGATGATGGTATCATGGGGTGAACACACAAATAAGCCCAAAACACAGGAAAAACAATGAATATTTCCGGACCTGGCCCTTGGTGAAGGATACGGTCTTACAGAATGGCCGTTAGTCAGGAACATGATGGGGGCAAATTCAAACGGAGGACAGAGAGAGGGGGGCAGTGAATTAGATCTAGTACACAAGCAATGCAAAATGTTTCAAAAAGTGCAGAAAATTACATGAAAATTTTCATAACATAAATTTGAGAAAGTAAAAGTAAATAAGAAAACAGAATAATAATAATAAAAAAAGAGAATCTGTGCACATACACATCACCTCTGGTATGTGTTGGTTCAATATAGTGGACATGATAGCAAGGAGCGGATAGAGGGAACGAAAATTACTGACTGTGTAATATCTCAAATTGAGACCAAGAGGTTGTCTGTGCCTAGTTTGTATTGGTAGGCAAGCTCCCACCTTCTGCGTTCAGAGGAGTTGCAGTTGTTTGGGAGGACTCTGATAGCATGGACCATGAAACAAGAATAAAAATTATTGGTGTCATGGGAGATGGCCATTGGATGTTTTGGATTCCAAGTGAAAACTGTCTGTCGGTAGTAATTCATACTTATGGCTAATGGATTGCTTGTCAACCCTATATAGGAAGCCAAGCAGTGTTTGCAGGTCAACTGGTATATTACATGCACGGTTTCACAGGTGGTGTGTCCTTTGATAGGAAAGCTCTTGCCAGTGATAGGGTTGGTGAAAGTGGTGGAGGAATGGTGTATGTCGCACATCTTGCAGCAGGGTCTGTTGCATGGGAAAGTTCCTTTTGGCTGTCTGATTGGGCGATGAAGACTGTTTTTGTGGATGAGGAGTTGGCTGAGGTTGGGAGATCTGCTGAAACTAGTACTGGGAGGGCCAGGGAGGATTTTTGGAAGAACGGATCTCATTTCTTGGGAGGTTAGTAGGAAATCATAACCCTGCTGAAGGATTCTGTTGATTTACAAAAAAAAAAAAAAAAGATTCTGTTGATGGATTCAAGGCCAGGGAAATATTGTGTAACCAGGACTAGTCTGTGGTTGTTTTCAGGGGGTTTGAAGTAGTCAATAGATTCAACAGGTTGTATTTTGGCTCGTGAAAGTTGCTTGTGAACCAAAGCTGTGGGATAGTTTTGGGATACCAATGCTTGTGAGATGTTATTTGAGTATTCCATTAGGGATTTCTGGTTGGTGTGATATGGATGGCAACTGTCGAAATGGAGGTACTGCTGTGTGTTGGTGGGTTTGGTGTAAACTAAGGTGCTGAGGTGGCCATAGGAGAGGGATAGGTCCACATCCAAGAATGTGGCCTGTGGGAGTAGGTCCATGTGAAATTCAGCGAGTTATTAAAGGTATTTACATTCTCCAGAAAATTTAGAAGGGTGTTTTCTCAATGTGTCCAGATCATAAAAATGTCATCTATGAACCTAAGCCAAAGGAGGAGTTTGAGGGGGACGTTCTCCAAAAACATCTGTTCCAAGCGGCCCATGAAGAGATTAGCATAAGAGGAAGCCATGCTAGTGCCCATGGCAGTGCCACGGGTGTAGTGGTAAATATTGCCTTCTTGGGAGAAGTAGTAGTTGTTGAATATCAGCTCAGCTAACATGGTGAGGAAAGATGTGCTGGGGTGGCTCTCTGGAGGGCGCTTATCCATCACTAAGGCCATGGCAATGTGGGATGTGTGTGTACAGTGATGTGACATCAATGGTTACCTGGATCGAATTCGAAGAAGGTGGTGTTTGCATAGTGGATAGACGGAAAAGGAAGTGTTGTGTGTCCTTGATGTGGGAGGGGAGCTGAGAGACTATAGATTATAGGTACTGGTCCACCAATGCAGAGATTCGTTTTGTAGGAGACCCATAATCCATAAGCCGCAACAATTGGACATCCCGGATTGCCAGGCTTATGGATTTTGGGAAGGAGGTAAAGTGTAGGCATACGTGGATTCTGAGGAGTAAGAAGAGAGATTGACTGTGGGGTGAGACCTTGGAGGGGCCCATTGAACTGTACATTATTTTGTTGACAGCTGGTGTGGGATCTTCAGAAAGGCGGCAGTAAGTGTTAGCATCGGATAATTTGCCCTCCTTTCTTCATCTGTGGTGTCTGATGGTGTACTTTCCCTATCCTTCATTATTTATAATGATGAGTTTATATACAAGAGCATGTAATTCTAATTATTATTTACTACGCAAAAGTGTTTCACTTTTCATGATAATGTTCCCCACGCTGAGGGCAATTACTTCTGTGCTTACAAGGTGTGGATTCCCTGAGAATATTCTGAGTATAGAAGAAACTGATACAAGTTCTTTCATAGTCATGTTGCAGAAAAACCTATGTAGAGAACACGCCATTTGATTGTAGGCCTTTGTTTTTTATTAGTCGTTCTTCGGTAGCCGTTATGTGAAGTAGTGCCTTCTGTGTTGATTTAATTTAAAGTGTTAAGTTAGCTTTTGTTTCATCTTTGCATAGTTGTTTAGCAGCCCCAGAAGTCACTTGTTCTTCAGCAGCCTTTACGTGAAGCAGTGACTTCTGTGTTGATTTAATTTAAAGTGTTTAGTTAGTTTTTGTTTGATCTTTGCATTTGTGATTACCAGCAGCAGCAGTCAGTCGTTCGCCGGTAATTGTTACACGAAGTGTTACCTTCTGTGTAAATTTAAAGTGTTTACGTATCTTTAGCTTCAGCTTTGTATATTTATTTACTGCCAAAAAATCCTGCTATTGAGAACGCTTAGTGTGTCCGGTTTTTTTCCCCGTATACTTCTCAGTTTTTCTTTGTGTAATGAAAGGTAGCATGTATAGGGACTGTGGCTGGTGTGTGCAGGTGCAGGCTGAGGTTGCTGATCTGCTCACCCAGCTTGTAACTTTGTTAACGAGAGTTACACAGCTCAAAGCTGCCACAAGTGAGTGCAGTAGATGTGGTATTGGTGACCCTGAAGAAGCTAAGCGGCTCCCAGGTTCTCCCTTACCAGTCATCGTACCTGCAGTTCAGGCAGAGACATTGAAATCTGTGCGGCGGTCACCTGGCGGTGACTGGCATGTGGTTTCTGGACTTCGATGCCACATGCAGGAGCAGTCATACAAGCCTGATTCCCAAGAAGGCGAGCTTGTACCACTGTCCAACTGGGTTGATGTATTTTGGGGAACTGATTTAGTCGTGCAATCGTCATCCTGTGAGTTGCCAGCCCTTCAGCCCACTAGGTCTGGGCAACTGCAGAAGGGGATTCTAGTGGTCGGCAGCTCTAATGTTAGGCGGCTTATCGAGCCCCTTAGGGAAATGGCGAATAGGTCGGGGATGAAACCTGGTATCCATTCATTGTGTATTCTGGGGGGATCTGATCAGAGAGATGTGGGACAGGCCATCCCGGATGCCACTGAATGGGGTGTAGCCAGCTGAGGATTGTGGCTCATATTGGTACCAATGATGCTCTGCCTAGGGTCAGAGGTTATCTGCTCTTCCTGTGGGTGACTTGCAGAAATGGTGAACTCTGTGGCCATTGGCTGCAATATTTTGGCTGAGCTAACTGTCTGCAGCATTGTTGATAGAACTGACTGTGGACCTCTGGTTTCAGAACCATGTTGAGGGGCTGAACCAGAGACTATGGCGTTTGTGTGATAGTCATGGCTGCAGATTCCTCAATCTTCGCCCTGTGGTTGAATCCTGTAGGGATCCCTTGGATAGATCAGGTGTGAAATACACACGTGAATCAGCTACACGGGTGGCAGGTACCGTGTGGAGTGCATTGGTTTTTTTTTTTTTGTTAGGCTGAGTGAGGATGACCCTGAACAAGAAATTCACTTACCGACAGCCCAAATAAATTTAACTCCGCGTATTAGGGGTAGCTTAAATGAATCTCAAATATTAAAAGTGCCAGTTGTTAGCTGCAGAAGTGTTTGTAATAAACATCCTGAACTCGAAAACGTTATTCATAATACAGAAGCTGATATCGTAATAGGCACAGGAAGTTGGTTCAAACCGGATATAAGTTCCATGGAAATCTTTAATAGCAGCATGAACGTTTTCCATAAGGATAAGTTACTTTCCCATATTGGTGGTGTATTTATACCTCTCATGTAACGAAACAGTTGTCTATACTGTCTGCAAAATCTTATGGAATTAGCTCAACGTAGCTAGAACAAAACCTGTGATTGGCTCATCCTATCATCCACCAGATGCAGGCGGAACTATTGCCGAGGCCTTAAGGAATAATGTAAATAATATTTCTCATGAATTTCCGGACCATATAATAATGCTAGGTGGTGACTTCAACTTGCCATATGTCGACTGGACAAATTACGTTCACGTTACTAGTGGCAGCGATAAAGCAGCTTGCAAAATTATTCTAGACCTTTCCTCAGATCACAATCTTGAACAACAAGTAACTGAACCAACGCGATACCTCAATGGTAACGAAAATATTTTAGATATTATCGTTACAAATAGGCCTGAATTATTCACGGACATTTCTACTACCACGGGAATAAGTGATCACAAAGCTGTAATTGCTATAGAAAAATTAACAACCACACACAAAAAGAAAGGATTATTTACAGATTCAAAAAAGCTTCAAAGGTGTGTTTTAGAATGTTTTTGAGCCGTAATTACCATACCTTACAGTAGCAAGAGGTGCCATTGAACAGATGTGGCATCGATTCATATGTGTAGTCAGGGAGGATATGGACTTGCATATACTGAAACGGGCAATCAGGGAAGGGCATGATCAAACATGGTATACATGTGACGTTAAAGAGTTACTCAAAAAGCAAAGGCAGATACATGCACGATTAAGGATGAAGCAGTGGACCGATTTAGATAAGTTAGGTGAGATAAGGGGACAAGTTACGAATGCGATGCATGAGGCCTTTATTCTCTTTCTAAGAGCCTCACCGAAAACCCTAAGAAATTTTGGTCGTATGTAAAAAATGTTAGTTGTAGTGACAACAATAACCCTGTTATAATACAATATGGTCAGGTTACTGTATTTAACACCGAATATAAAATTTCATTCACGCACGTAAACGTGGAAAATATTCCCACTTTACCACATCGTGTAGAATTAGAGATGGATCCCGTAGAAATTGATAGTGTGGGTATTGTAAAGCAATTAAAGCTCCTGAAGTGGGGTAAAGCGTCAGGTCCTGATGGTATACCGGTAAGAGTATTTTCAGAATATGCGGAGGAAATTGAACCATTTCTGTCAGATATATTCTGTAAATCTTTAGAAGAGAAAAAAGTACCTTCCGACTGGAAAATAGCCAATGTAATTCCTGTTTTCATGAAAGGAGATCAGAGAGATCCTAGGAATTGTCAACCTATATCTCTTACATCTGTATGCAGTAGAATTCTGGAACATGTCATATGCTCTAACATTATGAAATTTCTAGATGAGAACGAGTTGCTTACACCGTGTCAACGCGTATTTCGGAAGAAGAGATCGTGTGAAACTCATTTGGCCCTATTTTCCCATGACATAATGAAAGTTATTGATGCGATATTCTTGGATTTTTAGAAAACTTTTGATTCTGTACCACACAACCAACTTTTAGCGAAGATCTGAGCATCAGATTTGCGAATGGATTCGTTATTTTCTAACTGGTTGATCACAGTATATCATTGTTGACGGGGAAGCCTCTTCTAAGCTAGATGTTATTTCTTGCATTCCTCAAGGAAGTGTAATAGGACCACTTCTTTTCTTAATTTTTATAAACGATCTAGGTGACAACGTTAAATGCTGGTTGTGATTGTTTGCCGACGATACAGTTATCAATAGTAAAATAAGGTGCTCTAACGATTGCTTAGAAATTCAGTGCTATTTGGATGCTATTTCTGAATGATGCTGTTAGTGGCAGCTTACACTTAATTGCAAAAAGTGCAAGGCAATGCGAATGAGTAATAAAAAGAATCACTTTGATCACGAGTACAAAGTAAACAGTTCAGTTGTTGACACGGTTGATTCCTTGAAGTATCTGGGGGTAATAGTTGAAAGCAACATGAAATGGGACTTGCACATAACTTCGGTCGTAGGCAAAGCTAATTCTGAATTACGATTCATAGGTCGTATTCTGAGGAATTGTAATGCTCATACAAAGGAAATAGCGTATAAAATACTAGTACATCCGCATCTAGATTACTGTTGAGGTGTTTGGGATCCGTATCACAAGGGCCTGATTGACTTCGTGGAGAAGGTACAGAGGAGAGTCGCTTGATTCGTGACTGGTTGCTACAGCCCTACAGAATTGATAAATAGATTGTGCTGGGATCATTTGGAAGACAGACGACGTCATTTGCATTTGAATGTATTGGAGAATATGCGAAATTCTGTGACCTACGGGTGCAGTGAGATACTTCTTCCGCCAATCTATTTGTGTCACAATGACTGTTGGGATAAGATTCGAGAAATAAGATGCCGTACTGATGCTTTTATGTATTCTCTCTTTCCTCGCACTATTTGGGATTGGAACGCGTGGAATTAAGATTGGTGCTTAGCACCCTCTGCCATCCACATTGATTGTGAATTGCAGAGTATGGATGTAGATAAACTGGTGTTCTTGAATTTTCAGAAAGCCTCAAGAAATAAGCATGGTTTGCATTTTGCATCAATCAGTACTGAAACTTTTCTTGAAGTGTAATATGACAAGCCTGTCTGGAGAAGGGCCATCATACCCCTATTCCTCATCATTAAACTGCATAAATTTTGGAAGTCAATTGATTAGAGTGGGATGAACATGATATAGAACCTAGTAACTTTTTATCATCTGTAAGTTCCACTCGGATATTGTTACGATTTTTGGGAAACATCACTGCATATTAAAGAGTTTGGTACTTGGCCAGTGTGATGTTTTTCCAAAGTGAGATATTTTTTGTTTTAATAATGCAGTGCTCTTTACTGAATGTTCATCATATTTTTGGCTTTATTATGGAGTCTGTATTGTTATTACTTCATTTAATGTTTTAATGCTAAAATACTGTGAGATAATTGTATGTTATAAGGTGACAGATATTATATCATTTGTTTACTGATAAATTTCCCACCCTCCTCAAATCATTCAAAATTCCGTTTTTTACAGTGCAGAAGCTCTTTATTTTTGATATATGTTATTTATCATTGCAGCAGCAGATGGTAATGTGTTTATATACATCAAGCACATAAAAAAAGGTCAAAAATGTTTAAAAAAGCAACAAGAAAAAATTCTGAAGCTGAAATGTTAAAGCTCTATATAATTGTTATACCTGAGCTTGTATTAAATTTTTTGATATAATCCTTTTGAGCTTCATCTCATTTATCATGTGATCAATAATCTACAACACAGTTATCTGAAAAGCTACATACATCAGGTCTGTCCCAAAAGTATCCAACCTTCCTTCATATTTCCCCACTGGTATTATTTTACATCATCGTGCTGGTGGCATTTTTTGAAGTAGTCCCCATTTGATTGAAGAATACACTCCCAATGGTCTTTCCAATTTTGGAAGCAGTCCTCGAGCTCATTTTTCTTTGCTATTGCCTTTTAGTGTGTTCGTTGTATTAGTTTGAAGTGTTTGTTGTCGAATCAGTGTCCTTTATGTGATATTTTTAATCTTGGTGAAAACCAAGTTGCAGGGAGCTATGTCAGGACTGTATAGAAGCTGATGGAGCTGTAAAACTTTGTGCTTTGTCAAATATTGCAGCACGATGTTTGAAGCATGCAATGGTGCATTATCATGATTAAGAACCCAGTCACTGCTTGACCAAAGGTGATGCTGTTTTCTTCTAATTGCATCATGTAATCTTATATACTTTGTTGATCATGTGACCCTTAGGAGCATATTCATGGTGCACAACATGTTCATAATAATAGTAATAATAATAAAAACAATTGGCAACGACTTCACATTGCTCTGACTTTGGTGCTCATTTTTCAATTGTGTCTCCTACAACAGCTTCCATTGCAAAGGCTATCATTTTGTTTCGAAATCATAACCATAAAGCTATGATTCATCACCAGTTATAATCTTTATTAGCAGATTTTCATCATTATTAACCATTTCCAAATTTTCCAGAGCAATTTCAAGGCAAAGGTTTTTCTACTCCACCATTTGCAAATTTGGAATGAATTTCGCATACATGCAAACCATTTGAAATTTTTCTGTTAAAATCTTCAAGATACTAGTTTTCGGTATTTCAAGATGACATTCAAGTTCCTGCACAGTCATTCGACAGTGTGTGTTACTATTAACAGATGTGTGGCAAATTTTGAATTGCTTATTCCACTCTTTTTATTTGTGGTATGCTCATACACAAGACCCCAAATGTCTTCTTCATCATTTTGATGGTATCTGCACAACTCTTAGCAAATTTTAATGCAAATTCATATCTCCAATCTTTCCGTCATTTTTTAGCATAGCAAAATGCGATAAACGTACAAAACACTTTGTAACAAACGCATGCTGCATGTGAACCAAGGCATTCCGGCAACGACTAGTATCTAGGGAGTTCGTGAAGCTTTACTACTGACACTCATACCCAGCATATGGTGCTAAAATTGTCAGGAGGGAAGATATGAAGAAAGGACTGATACTTTTGGGATAGACCTCTTACTCCTTCCCCATTTTTCTAAACATATTTTAATACTAATTTTTTACTTTACAGGTAATACAAGAATTGAACTATTTTTCAAATGTGTCATATTAAATAAATGTATGTCTCTCCACAACAGATTTTAGCAGAAATTTATGTCTGTTTTCACTACATACCTAAAATACTGTATGGTTTTCAGATCAGCTGAGCTACTTTTATCCTTCTTGTACTCTATATTAGGCTCTAATACTTTAAATGTTTGAGTAATGCATAAAATGTTTTGTGCAAGTGCTAAAATCCACTTATAAATTGACAATTAGTGATTTGTTGAAAATAATATTAATTTCGTGTAGTCTCCCAAGAATTTCTTGCCAGCTATGCAAACTGCCTCTTCTATAGCCACCTAAACTAACTAAGTAATTATAATGGATAAAAGGGAGTTTTATTTTAATGTGAAATTTTAACCACAGAACATCGAGTACTTAATACCAACGAAGTGAAATTTGCCAGGGCAACTAATGTTTTGAATCCCGTAAATATTCTAGCCAAGATTAGGATTCGAATAAGGGAATATCTAATCTGCCCCAATCACGCAGCTTAACCAACTGAGCCATGAGAGATAGATCTTGTTTGTTCAGATTGATTCTTATAATTATTCAATAATGTATCCACTGTAAAAGGAATTACTAGTTTGACAAATGTAATTTTTATATTTTTGCAGCAGCTCAAAAATGTGACTTTACAAGCACACAAAAAAAGAATGCGTAGGTGATGTTTAACTTCATAGGTTATTTGGTTTAAAATTCTTTCTTTTTTTAATTTTACTTTATGTAGTTAGTTACTTTTGTTTATCCAGATTTATGATGTTAAGATTTTATTATATTTTTCTGCTCTCTTGGAAATATTTTGCAGTGCTCAGGTATCAGCTTCAAATCACTGTCTATGTTTGTATTTATCCCCATCAAATTCCTGGCCAACAGTCATTGCAAGGCAGTCTCCTACAACACCCACCCTCCATAACAGTCTCTTGTTGATAAAGGGCTATAAAACCTGATTATTCCTATATCATTTGTGTTATTGTATTTTCTGTGTGTTCACACCATACAACAATCATCTAAGGTGAGTGGTAGTTCATTTCCCTATCCTAATTTGTAATTCCTTTTGCTACTTAGCACCTGTTTTTTCATGGTTACAATGGTTTTATAATAAAGTTGATTTCCATGCTCCATAGTGTATACTTGCCATGGTGATTATGGTTTGCAGGCTGTTTGGTGTAATCATCCAGGTCAGTGGTTCCCAACGGGAGCAGTACTCTCCAGCAGTGGATCATAGGGTCATTTATGGTCTAAGGGATATTTAGGATGAATTGAAGACCATCCTCGGACCCCCTACTTTCCATTATTACATCTGGCTTTAAGAACAGCATCAACAAGTTTTTCATCACATTCCTGTCATATATATCTAAAAGAAGATATTAGCGTAGTCATGAATCTACGATTTTCAATATTGGAATGCAGCACTTTAAGATTGCTGATGATAAATAAGGGACCAAACATTGAAAAATTAGTGTAATTACACCAAGCTCAGCCATATAATTAATATAATTTATTTGTTAATCAAACTGTGAACAATATAGATATATTATTCATATCTTTATTAAAGTTATTTTAGAAATATGTCCTTATATATGAGGGGCATACTGAAAGTTATGAACATCTCTTTGTAAACCATGAAAATTTCAACAATGTAACTAAATGACAGTAGGGTCATAAATTACTGTCTGTACACAATGTGTTGTCAGATTTTGACATTTTTCGCTGCTGTCACATGACCACAGGCAATATTTCAAAAATGGCATACAGCAATGTTTTGTTTTATCAGTGCTCTATAATTGAATTCCTTGTTAAAGTGGAAAAATCAGCTTCTGAAATTCAGCTTGGTCTTCAACGTGTCTCTGGAGATGTCTGCATGTGTGCCAGCACTATTAGGAGATGGGTGAATCATTTCAAAGATGGTAATACATGTATCCAAGATACTGTCTGCACAGAATTAAACAAGGAAAGAGTAGATGTGATCATTAGAGAAGACAGATGTATCGCTCTGAATGATATCACTGCAAAACTGGCAATAGGACATAGCGCAGTGCAAGAAATGATTCAGAGCTTAGGTTTGGAGAGGGTTTTGAAAGCAAATCATCCTTCAACAGGATAATGCTCATCAACCTACTGCTCAAGCCACTATGAAGAAGATCAGGATATTTGGATGGGATACTCTTCCACATCCTCCCTACACTTCCGACGTGGCACCATCTGACTACCATCTTTTGGATTCTGTTAAGGAAGAGATAAGAGGCAATTGCTACTAGGTGCTGGAGGATATTTAGCAAGAAGTGCGTCAGTGTCTGTGGTCAGCTGGAACAGAGTTCTGTTGTAAGGGTATTTTCAGACTTACAGAATCATGGAAAAAAATGGGTGCAAAAAATTGGAGACTATGTTGAAAAGTGGAAGAAAAGGCTGTAGATTAAGTTAATGTGCTTGGTTTGGCTTAAAAATAAAAATAAGGATTGTAAAAAATGTTGCTCACAACTTTCAGTATGACCCTCGTATGAAACTGTACACTTCACCTAAAATGGGCATCATTGAATCAGTTTCAAAAAGTGGGTTATGTTTCAAAAATTTAGTGCACTGTTGGTTACATTAGTTATTTCAAGAAGGGGAGAAGGTATTTTTTTTTTATTATTTGAAAAGGAGGAAAAAGGTTGGGAACCCATGATCTAGGTCATTGCTGATTTCCCCTCCTCACTGCCCCTTTTATTAGAAAAAATGTAATCGAAAATTTTAAAAAAATCTGGTTGTTCATAAAACTGTTTCCATAGAATAGATTACCTATAAAACTTTCCTGTTATGAAAACAATAAATAAAAAATTAGAATGATAATCATCATCATCATTATCATTATCGTTGGGGACCATCTTCAGTTTCCCAGATGTGGTTTACGAGCCTTGGTTGTTGTAAACCAGTGGAAAACAACTGTCTAGAATGATAATGACTTTTTAATTCATATGCAATTCACAGGGTTACACAGTGAATCTTATGCATGAACAGGTAACTAGGAGATTAGGTTTAAAATATGTGCTATATGGTATTAGGCATTATGATTTATTTTTAGGCCAAGGAATTAATATTTGTTTTTTTTTAATCACACTGTTTTGTGTTTAACAGTAAAAAATTTACAAAAAAAGGTTTCATTCTTTAATGATTCTCATGATAATTTTTAGAGTGGTGCTAAGTGATGCCATTTATAATTCTGATTTTTTCTTTTTTTCTTTTCAGATCTTTAATTCTTTAAATGAACATTTACTTCCATCGCTTAGTAGTTCTCCACCTGATGTGGAAACACTTAGATTATATCTGACATTGCCATTTTATCATGAATTTGACAATTCAAAGAACTGCCTAACTCTTCATAGTCGATTTGCACAAGCTTTGCTCAAGCTCAAAGCTGCAGCAGGAAAAGTTGTTGGTTAGTAGCATTTATATATATATATATATTCTCTTAAAAGGTTTTCTACTTGGGAATTCATAACGAATTATTTTTTTTACTTATTTATTTTTTTTTTAAATATTTCTTGTATCAGATCATTACTTTCCAGTGTTTAGTGTTATTATTATTATTATTATTACTATTACTAGACGACCAGTGCGAAAATTTTGTGAATAAAATGCTATGAATAGTGATGTTGAATGTTTGTAATATATTGATAAGTAGAATCACACTTTTGTAGCAAATGTTTATTTGTTTAATGTAATAGGTACACATCAAAATAGTTACAACATATTAAAAAACAGGAATATTTAAAACACACTGTATTACGACAAACTGTCAGTGACCTGAATAAAATGCAACCAACCTGAATAAAATGCACTCAGCATATCAACAACTTTGTGATGTGTGTTGCTGTGCAAATAGAATGTTTACTTTGGAATTGTATAGCAAAACAAAATTATTTCCATAACAGAAAAAAATATCCGAAAACCTATTTATTGTAAGGAAAAAAAAAAAAACAGGATATTGACATCTGTGTGATATGTGCTGTTGGCACCGAACTCGACCACTTTCAGCATCAAATTTTGAAAAATTCTTTCATAGTTTATGATTTTACCTAATTAATCTTTAAACCTATATGTCATTTATCGATTTTGGTTAGTTATTGAAGGAGATAAATGGCTTGTAATAAATTTTAAAAAAACACATTATAGGAGTAATAGTAATACTTTTGCCCTTTAAGGGACAAATTCCAAAAAATTCCTTTTATAAAATATGGCAAGACAAATGCGGACATCTTGGTCTCTAGAATGATACCTCATTTATCGATTTCTGTTATGCATCAAGCGAAGAAAAAAAAAAGAAAAAAAAAGTTTTAGAAATAATATTTTTGCCCCTTACGGGTTGAATTTGGAGAAAATTCTTTCTTAAAATGACGTGACCAAAGCGGATATTTTAATATTTTAAACAATTCATCATTTATCGATTTCAGTTACGTGTATAGGGAGATAAATGGCTTGTAACGGAAAAATGTGTTGTAGAAATATTAATACTTTTTCCCTTTAAGGGTCGAAATAAAAAAAATAAAAAATCCTTTCTTAAAATATAGTGTACTGGACCGAAGATCTTAAGAAAACTTCAGTCTCTAAAATGATACCTCATTTATCAATTTTGTTTAATTGTCTAGGGAGATAAACAACTCGAGACACAAAACACGCGTTTTAGAAATACTGATATTTTTGCCCTTTAATTGTTAAATTCAGAATTTTTTTTTTTTAAAACATGATGTGGCCACAGAGTAGACCTTAATCTTTAGAATCCTACTTCGTTTATCGATTTCAGTTGGATATCCAGGGAGATAAATGGCTGGAGAGACAAAAAACGCATTTTAGATATAGTGACAATTTTGCCCTTTAAGGGCCGAATTACAAAAAATTTCTTTCTTAAAATATAATGTGACCACAGCGGAGACCTTAGTCTTTAATGTGATACCTCATTTATCTATATCAGTTAGATATGAAGGGAGATAAATGACTTGTGACACAAAAAACCCTTGCAGAAATGTTAATACTTTTGCCCTTCAAGGATCGAATTACGAAAATTTCCTGTGTTAATATATAATGTCACCAAAGCGTAGATCTTATTCTTTAAAATGATACTTCATTAAACGATTTCAGATAGATATCCACCGAGATAAATGCCTCTTAACCCAAAATCTGTATTTTAAAAATATTGACATTTTTTCCCATTTAAGAGTCATATTCTGAAAAATTCCTTTCTTAAAATATGATGTGACCAAAGTGGAGACCATAAGCTTTAAAATGACACCTCAATCATTGATTTTAGTTAAGTATGAAGGGAGATAATGGATTGTGACAAAAAAAAAGAACACCTTATGGAAATAATATATAGATTATTGTTTTAACTTCATTTTGATTATGGATATTGCTAGAAAAATGTAACTTGTTACTTAGAATGTGTGATATAAAGAAGGGGACACGTCCAATTCTACTGTTCATTTGTTCTTTGGATGAACGTACTGCATTATTTTTGGGACTTTATTTAACAGAATGTAACATTTAGTTTTTCTGAGATATTAATGTGGATAGATTGTACAGAGACTGGTGGGTGAGTGGTAACTCCCTGGGCCTGGCATTTAATAAAAGCAGGCTCAAATCCATGTCTTACATTCCAGATTTCAGTTTTCCATGGTTTCCAAAAATCACTCAACGTGAATAAAATGATGGTTCCCTCAAAAGGCCATTACCGAATACCGTCCTGTTGCTTTTCTGTTATCCCCTCCAGCCTGCAATGACCTTGACAAAGTGTTAAGCACGAAGCAATTTTTTTGATTCATTTATTCTGTATATATTTCAGGAACTTGGTGGGGGAATGCTCCAAAAGACTATTTTGAGAGGCTGATTCGCATTTTTAAAGACGTCGTCATTTATGTACTGCAGTTTGCAGAAGCAACAAATTCAAAGGTGAGCCACTAGAAACCGATTTTGAATTTTTATTGTATTTTCCATTTAGATGCTACTATAGAACTTCTAAAACAGAAATTTTAGGGTTTTTTTCCTTGAAAGATTAGAATATTTTTACAAACATCTTATATTTCTGTCATATTTTCAATACAGTAAAATTATTTGTGAGATGTTGTTTAAGAACAAGTCTTCAAAGTGATAGTAGCTCTTGGTTCTTATTGATGGTGAGTGAACAAATGTACCTATTCAGCATTTGATGCCATTCCTTTATAAAAAGAAAAGTTTCTATATTCTTATGAACATGTTTCCAAAGTGTATGAAAGGAATACTGTTAATAAACCAGTGGTTTAGACATAATATCCAAATTTCAAAATCAGAAAATCACACATAGAAGATGCACATTTTTGAGAATATAAGTTGCGGAAGAGTAGTGGCACGTGCCCATGTTAATTGTTACTGTCATTACAGTTCTTGAATAGGTATCATGTATTGTTTTGTTCAAATAGATGGATTTAGGATTTAGTGCTAGAAAGAGCATATTTTTATTAGGAGAGGCAAACTACCAAATTGCAGGAGTTCTATCAGTTTTATTTTTAAATATCCATGAAGGCAAATTGACTATGTGTGAAAGCCCTAATGTCGCTGTACATGAGTGAGTTATATTTTGGAGACAGTTAAAAACAAACCTCTGGATGTTTATAAGCGAAGGGAAGAGGATTTGCAACAAGATTGGATGATGTTTATGGTATTGCAGACGTTTACGCCCTCAAAAGATGTACCCATATGCAAAATAGGGTAAAATCTTCTTGCAACTACAGAGAGAGCCAGGGAGACCATGTTGCTTGATCTGTGTGTATGCAAAACTAGCTGAAAATGGAAAAATGGTAACACAAATGAAGAGAAAAATACATAAAGATATGTGATCTAGCGGGTAGTCAAGCACTTCAGTGTCCTATGATTTTTTCCTGCTATCTGTAGAACTCGACAACACATCTTCTAGTTCTGGATAACATCAGGAAGAGCATTTAACTAACCCACCCAAAATAATTCAATCAGGAACTGCAGCAAAGTGCAGAAGAAAAAAAATATTATTACTCCTAAATTAATGGCTGCCTTGAATAGATGCCAGTTAAGTGTAAGGGCCCCCACACACGAGCAGTCCATCTGGCGCCAGGGCATTTCGCACCATTCCATTTAGACTCAATCCAAACCAAGGGGCCACACATGACAGAGCCACTCCAAGCCAGGCCAGTGCATGCCTACATATTTCGCCAGTCCGGCCCGGCATTTTAAGGGTCACCCGAACGAATCCGCCCTGGGGCTTGGTTTGTTTTATTTTGGTGTTGTTTTGTCTTCAAAAATGTGTCCCAAAATTACATGAAAGAATTCTGATACAATATTTAGTACAATATAAACTGAAGCTGGCTAAATGGTCGCACAGACCGAAGGCCTTTTTTTCGCTAGGTTATGAAAAGTTTTTTTTAAAATCAGCAGTCATTTAAAACTATTTTTTTCACTTTAAATTTTATTTACCAGGGAAAAAATTAAATGCTTCTTAAATGAATTCTTAAAAACAATCGTCTTAAACGATGAAAATTAGTAAGAACGTATAAAATTCAAAATACGGTAGTGTAAGTCAATTTTCCTTGCTTTATAGAAATTAACAAAATGCAAAAGATACTGTAATAAATTCAGGAACATAGATGTTGTAAGATATTCATTTTAGTTATGTCACCTGGAATCAAATTTAACACCAAGGATATAATTGAATAAAGTCTATAAAGTGGTTAAATTTTACTGCTGACAAAAATGACTGAAACTAGTGTTTATTAAAAAACCGAACGAACACACTAGGGTGTATGACTTACACCGGTGTATTTATAACCAGAACTGATATATAGTGAGATTGCGTAATGTATCTTGAATTGTAAGAAAGAAGATCTTTAATTGTTTCTTTAGAATCAATTAGGTCTTTACAAATCCTATTCGGAAGTGCGCTATAAATCAGCATGCAGGATACGTTTACACAATGAGCACACAGGATGTGTTTACAAACACAATGATTTAGGTCTGATTTATACCACTTTGCTGATAAGCAAAGCATGTATTTCGTTCATCAGTTGAATTTCCAGTTTATTCCTGTTGGAAGCTGAATGAAAATATGACTTGCTTCATATTTCTTAGTAACAGATTGAGAGATTGATTTATCTGCATATGGTTTCGGTGTCTTTTTTATTGAGAATGTGACTGACCTACACCATTGTGACTTAAACCCCTCCGTGAGATAAAAACTTCGTAATCTTTATTGAACCCACGGTCAAAGCTCATATTTACGATCTTTCAGAATTGTTTTTGGCGTTGCACTAATTCGCTATTGATACTGATTTTTTTTTTTTTTTTTTTTTTTTAAATCTGTGTACAAGATTCAAAGGACTAGGGCGAAAACTACGAACAGATGAAATTCTATGAATTTATTAGCCGTTGTAAACTAACTATTGGTTTTAATATATAGGTATAATAAAACTATAAACGGGAAAGTCTGCACATATGAAATATTCTTTAAAAAATAGTTCGGGTACTATTAACGCCCTACAGGAAAGAAATGTGCTATATGTTTTTAATTTGTGTCTGTCTAAAAATTATGAACAGGATTAAAGAAAAAAAATATTTGTCAGATTTTGACCGGGTTTCGCTTAATGTACAGTCCGTGGTCCCGCGTGTAAAATAAGGCAAGTTTCATTTTGATGTGAAGTCGGAAAGCTGATATATTTAAGACAAAAGTGTCTGCAAATTAGTGTCCACTTTTCGTTGCACACTAGGGTGTATGACTTACACCGGTGTATTTATAACCAGAACTGATATATAGTGAGATTGCGTAATGTATCTTGAATTGTAAGAAAGAAGATCTTTAATTGTTTCTTTAGAATCAATTAGGTCTTTACAAATCCTATTCGGAATGCGCTATAAATCAGCATGCAGGATACGTTTACACAATGAGCACACAGGATGTGTTTACAAACACAATGATTTAGGTCTGATTTATACCACTTTGCTGATAAGCAAAGCATGTATTTCGTTCATCAGTTGAATTTCCAGTTTATTCCTGTTGGAAGCTGAATGAAAATATGACTTGCTTCATATTTCTTAGTAACAGATTGAGAGATTGATTTATGCTGCATATGGTTTCGGTGTCTTTTTTATTGAGAATGTGACTGACCTACACCATTGTGACTTAAACCCCTCCGTGAGATAAAAACTTCGTAATCTTTATTTGAACCCACGGTCAAAGCTCATATTTACGATCTTTCAGAATTGTTTTTGGCGTTGCACTAATTCGCTATTGATACTGATTTTTTTTTTTTTTTTTTTTTTTTTAAATCTGTGTACAAGATTCAAAGGACTAGGGCGAAAACTACGAACAGATGAAATTCTATGAATTTATTAGCCGTTGTAAACTAACTATTGGTTTTAATATATAGGTATAATAAAACTATAAACGGGAAAGTCTGCACATATGAAATATTCTTTAAAAAATAGTTCGGGTACTATTAACGCCCTACAGGAAAGAAATGTGCTATATGTTTTTAATTTGTGTCTGTCTAAAAATTATGAACAGGATTAAAGAAAAAAAAATATTTGTCAGATTTTGACCGGGTTTCGCTTAATGTACAGTCCGTGGTCCCGCGTGTAAAATAAGGCAAGTTTCATTTTGATGTGAAGTCGGAAAGCTGATATATTTAAGACAAAAGTGTCTGCAAATTAGTGTCCACTTTTCGTTGCACACTAGGGTGTATGACTTACACCGGTGTATTTATAACCAGAACTGATATATAGTGAGATTGCGTAATGTATCTTGAATTGTAAGAAAGAAGATCTTTAATTGTTTCTTTAGAATCAATTAGGTCTTTACAAATCCTATTCGGAAGTGCGCTATAAATCAGCATGCAGGATACGTTTACACAATGAGCACACAGGATGTGTTTACAAACACAATGATTTAGGTCTGATTTATACCACTTTGCTGATAAGCAAAGCATGTATTTCGTTCATCAGTTGAATTTCCAGTTTATTCCTGTTGGAAGCTGAATGAAAATATGACTTGCTTCATATTTCTTAGTAACAGATTGAGAGATTGATTTATCTGCATATGGTTTCGGTGTCTTTTTTATTGAGAATGTGACTGACCTACACCATTGTGACTTAAACCCCTCCGTGAGATAAAAACTTCGTAATCTTTATTTGAACCCACGGTCAAAGCTCATATTTACGATCTTTCAGAATTGTTTTTGGCGTTGCACTAATTCGCTATTGATACTGTTTTTTTTTAAATCTGTGTACAAGATTCAAAGGACTAGGGCGAAAACTACGAACAGATGAAATTCTATGAATTTATTAGCCGTTGTAAACTAACTATTGGTTTTAATATATAGGTATAATAAAACTATAAACGGGAAAGTCTGCACATATGAAATATTCTTTAAAAAATAGTTCGGGTACTATTAACGCCCTACAGGAAAGAAATGTGCTATATGTTTTTAATTTGTGTCTGTCTAAAAATTATGAACAGGATTAAAGAAAAAAAATATTTGTCAGATTTTGACCGGGTTTCGCTTAATGTACAGTCCGTGGTCCCGCGTGTAAAATAAGGCAAGTTTCATTTTGATGTGAAGTCGGAAAGCTGATATATTTAAGACGAAAAGTGTCTGCAAATTAGTGTCCACTTTTCGTTGCACGTTTTATCCCACTCCAGTCGTGGTGGGGATAGTCTACCAGACCCTCGGCTACCTGCGTTGACTCGGTGGATTTTGGAACGGCCAAAAATCCAACTCGGACAGCGGAGCCATGCCAGTCCACCCGAGCTCCCACACACACGACGAGTTTTGGATCGGCGCGAGGACATTTGGCCTGTTGGCTCGTCCGTGTGTAGGGGCCTTAAGAGATTCAGTTTAGGTTCTTCAACTTCTCGTGGAGGCACTAGGACTTAGTATTGACGATTTTTGTTTAAACAAATCTTCCGTTCAGTGAATGAGGACACAAACGAGGATGGAATGAGCAGAAGCTATAATAACCAATTTTAAAATGATGTGATTTAAGTTGTGACGATTCAGTGAAAAGGTAAGTTGTTGTCTGGTCTGGGCATATGAAGTTCCAAAGAAGAACGACTGCCAATTTGCCTCACAATTACATTTTGTAATAGGTAACAACTTCTTGTGGTGAAGACCATGGTGAAATTGTTCTGAATGTTCTTAGTGACAAAGTGCAGATAATGAGCTGCGACATAATAGCATAATTCATCTCAGTAGTGCCTGGGCACTTTTGGAGCAAATTTTTGAAAGGAAGTTGTTACTTTTTCCATGATGGCATCAGATTGATGTAAGCAATCAGAAAAAAACATTTCAATGACACAAAAATTGAGTACCGTAGTTTTTGCGTTTGTTTGGCTGAATTAAAAAATATCCTTTGTGAGAGACGACTACAGTGAACTAATTGAGCTATGAGTTATATTTTTGGATGGAGATAGTGGCAAAGAACTGAAAATAAGGCATCCTCGTGCAGTGCATCAAGCGTGATATTTTGACAGAGCCATTTATTCACTCAAGATACGTTTCCTAAGTTTTCAACTTAAATTGTTCAAGGAACACAAAATGGTATGTAATTTAGAAAGGGAGAGTACAATGTCTTTGTAGAAAGGTACACTCCTTTGATGGCAGAAATATCCAACTCTATTTTGTTTGGTATGTAAAATTAGCTGTCTTGTATGTACGAGGGTCATCCACAAAGTAATTTCTATTTCTATCTGCGGAAGCACTACGATTGCAGTTTCGAGCATGCGCGGCAGTTACTCTGACTCAAGGAGAAGACATGTACGCAATTTTCAGATCGCTGCTGCCGATGTGTGCTTTGTAGTGATTCTTTATAATATTAGCCGTAATTGAAAATGCCGCCGTGTGTGAAATCAGATCTGTGATTAGTTTCCTAATTCCAAAGAAAGTTAAACCAAAGGAAATTCATCGGCAGATCTGCGAGGTTTATGGACAAAATGCTATGAGTGATTCAGTGGTTAGAAGATGGGTCAGACTATTCAATGAACGACATGATCAAGTGCACGATGAAGAACGAAGTGGACGCCCATCTGTGGTTACTGATGAACTGGTTCTCACAATTGAAGAGAAGATTAAGCACAACCGTAAGTTTACACTTAGTTCCCTTGCTATGGAAGTTCCACAAAACACATGATCACTAATTCATGAAATTGTTACTGAAAAACTGAAATTTTGAGAACTTTGCTCACATTGGGTACCCAAAATTCTTACTGAACAACACAAAAAACAATGGGTAGACAGTGCACTTCAGTTTTTGACATGATACAGTGAAGAAAGCGATGGTTTTCTTTCTCGGTTAGTGACGGGGGATGAAACTTGGGTATCGTACAACACCCCTGAAACAAAACGGCAATCAATGGAATGGAGGCACACTTCATCCCCAACGAAGCTTAAGCCTAAGCAAATCTTGACACCTCGAAAAGTCATGTGCACCATTTTTTGGGACAGAAAAAGCATTTTGCTTATTGATTTCTTAATGTGAGGCTAAACAATCAATGCACATGGTTACTACGAGACCATTGAAATTTCGCCGTGCAAAAAAATAGTTTAACACTTGTAGATTTTTGTGCAATAAATATTTTTTCCGTATCTGTACACATTTGTTTTATGTAACCAAACGGAACTTACTTTGTGGACATACCTCATATTTTGTACGATATTTTGTATCTTTCGCAACTTGATGCTTACCTATATTTTGTTTTAGGAAAATTTGTATCCGTGAAGAGCAAACATTTGTTTTCTCAACTGAAAATTTAAAGCAGTGTTCTTCAGGAAAGCATTTCTTCATTGGAAGAAACCGCAGGTTTCAAACAGTCTAAAAGAAAGGTCTTTTATCTGAAAGAGCTGTAAAATTAATGTAGGAGTTTCATGGTTTAATTACAGACAATGAAGAAAGGAAACAATTTTCATGCAAAAATGCTGAAAATTGTACCGGCACCGTAAAAGTTAGATCCTAAAAAGAAAATATCCCTCATAATTTCAATAATTCTGTCTTACTAAAAAATTAAGTATTATTTTTTGTTGTCTGAATTTCATAATTAAACCAGAATTATATAGTATTTAATGATGTAGTCACGTATCAAGCGATAGTCAAAATAGCGTTCTTCGTAAACTTTTCTATCTTCTCGGTATGGGCTAACGTCATCGTAGGAGGATAAAATTTCTTATGTAAGTAAGCTACAGTGATTTAGAAAGAAATAGAGGGTATGTATGCATTTGAATGTTCATTTTTTTTCTCTTATAAGGGACACCTTAATGCCCACTGTCTGCAATTTCTCCCTTCTGTCTTTAACCTTTACAAGCACATCAGAAATCTTGCTAAGTGCTCTGTATATGAGACAGATATTTTTCTTCTTTAAAAGATAGCTATTTTTATCAGTTAGCCCCTGAATGTAGGGCAATACTGCCATGATGCTGTTGCTGGAGCACAGGGCAGTGCTTGAGGTTCACACCTTGGCCTTATTGATAATGTAAATTGTATTAATTAAATATTTGGCATAACAGTAAAAAAGTAACAAGTGAAATCAGAATGAAAGTTTTATTGTAGGTGAATTATATTCTAGATTGTGATTTATAAGTCAAATTTTTAAAAAAATGAAATTCTTTTACAATTGAAATAGCATCTAGAACTCTTGTGTATCTTCATATGGAATATTGTTGTGCTGTGTGCGGTCCATATTACAAAGGATTGTTTGCTAGTATCGAGAAAATATAGACAAGTGCTGCTCACATTTTTACCACATACTGTAGTCCTTACAACAATTTCACCAACTTGATACAGCAGTTGGATTGAGATTTTTCTGGCAAATGAACAACTTAGTTTCCTATTGAATTGATTGGCAAACATGTGAGCCCCATGTTCATTCAAGACTAAGGGGAAAGACTTTTCCCCTCAACATATTTTGATTTCAATGAGAGGGATAGAGGAAATAGAGTGGTATGGTAGCTCAGTGGTTAAGGCGCTTACATTCATAAAGTTCGCTGATCTGGTCCCGGGTTTGAATCCTGGTAGGCGCAGGAATTTTTGTGAGTTGTGTTTGATCATATGAGTTATGCCAGGCCGCTCTGTGAGTTTGATTCCACGTTATACTTCGGTCCCAGAGGATAGGAACTGGCAATCCTAACTCTGACACATTGGCTTAGTATGCCTCCTTCAGAAGGATCCAACCAACCTTCGAGTTGTGGACTAAGTTACTTTTAGTTTAAGTTGGTCAGATAATTTAAGGTTAATTGGCAATGAAATTTGTTATTTTTTTGCCATAATTAAATTAATGAAAACTATTATTTGCTAATAAGTAAGCTTTTATATTTTTGTGTGTTTGCTAAAACTAGATTAGATCTTTTTTTTTTCTTTTTAATAAAATTTTGTTTGACAGTTGGAGAGAAAGAAGTTGTACATCTTTTATTAATCTCTCTCTCTCTCTGTGTGTGTGTTTTAAATGTATTTTTTCAGTTTTGTGATTTGTATTTTTACATTAAGATTTGTAAAATTTCAGTCATGTATCTTCATTTATTTTTTATTTATTTATTTGTATTTTATTTTCTTTGCAGAAAAGTGAATATGAAAATTGTGTTTATAATGCCTTAGAAATCCTTTCAAATCTACACAAACTTAATCATAGTCTGAATGAGTTGAAGGTGCCTTATGATACATTTTACTTGCCAGATATTCAAGATAGCATTGACATTCGTTCAGACTACTTACATTGGCTGATGGAGAAAAATCATTCAAAGGTAATCACAATCTTATACCACCCTCTCATTTCTGTCTAGGGTGAATTTATTGCCTTCAAGATAGCAATGTTAGATATTTATTTCGAACTAAATGTTAATTCATCTTACATATTTCCTCTGTGTGGCCTTTAGAGGAGGGATACTTATCATTCTGAATAAGTTTTTGAGAGTCATCTAGGTGAACACTAAAATATCCCCTCCATTTTAAATGAATTTTTCAACAATTCAACAAGCTTTAACGTGTAAAGTTTTGTTACATGTTCCTAGTTGCTTAGATAAAATATGATATAGAAAATACAATGACAACAAGAAAATATAAATTGAAACAGAGGAAGAGAAAGTAACTTTTGTCTCTAGTTTTTTTTTTTAAATTCTCAGCTAAAATGTTAAATTTGGGGAGAAAAAGGGAAAGGAAGATAAAGTGTTTCCAGATGATTTATTTAATTTTTTATTTATTTAATATATAAATTATTGGTATTTGCCTCATACAAAGTATTCCTGTTTCCTATTCACACGGTTGTGACTGCAGTATTTCCACTTTGAATAGCAGTTTCTTTGAAATTTCTTTTGGTGCCTGTAAGAAAATTGTTTCTTGTCATCAATAATATCGGTACATACTTTAATTCTGGGAACCAGAAAAAAATTATCAGATTCCTGGGTTGGTGGGCACAATACTGGCAAACTTATAAGGCTGAATTGGCAAGCACATTGTTGTGGTTAAGGAACCCTGCATTGTATTACCACAGCTCTAGTCTCTCTTTCAACACTCTTAGTACTAACGATTGACTGCTTGACTTTCAGGCAAATATTAAAAGTGCACAGTTTCATTAACTATATACAACTCGATAGCTGCCAGCCATCCCCAGGAAGCTATCTCGTTCTTTTGTTGAAGATTATGAGTTTGAAAATTTCTATATGTGCGTGTGTTTCCATGTTACGACACTGCAGCAAGCTTCGTATTTGCTCAGTGGTATTTATTCTCATATTCAGTGTGTCTGCTTTAGAATGCCTTTGATATATACACCAAACCATCTTGACATTAGATCATGGCTGTTATGCTCTTTTTTTGTGTATGGAGGATTCTGCCAGCTCATTGTGATGATTGAATCCTTTTCTCAACATTGTGCCTGTAAACTAGGGTTGTAATGGGTGTCATCTTTACTGATGGCGATATTCAGTGCTTGACATCCACGGATGCAGATGTTTTGCAGAAGCGGATACCGAGTTTGAAAAATAAATTTATAATTACATGGAAAAGAAAGGGGAAAAAACACCCAACACTCAACAAAGTTGAAGGGAGGAGGGCAGCAGCAACACAAAGAAAATACAATATTTCGGGTGAAAAACCCCTTTTTCAAGTTAACAGAGGTAGGTGGCTGGGCTTGCGTATTATAATTATTTAGATTTTAATTTTTATCAAAAATAAATTTAAAATAAAAATAAGTATATATTTTATGCAAAATTCCTTTTTTATCAGTAAAGTCTGTGGCAATATTGAGTTATTTTTTGCCTCAGCGGACTACTTGTGGGATGTGTTGGAAGTTGTTGAACTACCAGGCAACCAACATGGGTCCTTGCTTTCCAATAAGCTATGGATATTGGAGCAAGCTATACATTGTGAGATAGGACACATGGTGAACCCCTCCTAGTAGCATGAATAGGCGAGCGCATCCTATGGTATTTCTGTATGGAGGTCTTATCAGTTTCTCAGAGAATAGTCCAATTTACATGCAAGTTCAAAGTTTTAAATTCATCTCTTAGGCAATAACACTGCTCATTTAATTGTTACTTTTATTTCAAGATCGTCAGAAAAAAAATCACTCTGTTGTTAACTAAGCGAAGATGAGCAGAATCTCGTATAAAGATAATTGAATAATATATATTGCAATGTAAACAAAACATCCACTATACCTCTGCATTAAAAATTGTGGATGCGAAAGTGGATGTAAGATTTCACGTGAAAGTTCTGCACTTGCGGATGTGGATGTCAATTGCAACCCTACTGTAAACCCAAGTCTTGGCTTCTGTTATGATTTACGATCCTTTGTGTGAATTTTATGTAAGCTTCATCTTAGACTTGCTTGAGAGTGGATGGCAGATGGCCATTTGATGTTCCTTCTGTTCTCTGGTCATCAAATGTGGGATTAACTTTGTTGCAACATGGTGTGTATTTAATTGTTTGGTCAAAATGTGGTGGCACAAGATTGCTGGTATCTCAAACTTTACTTCCTCCAGTAGTCAAATGATGGTTCACGGACAGTAAGTCCCTAATTTTTGGAGAAGGAGTTTCATCAGTACAGGTTTTAAGACTTGCCTGGTTGAAGGTCATCTTGAGTGATATAGTCTTCTTGGGAGACTAGTCAAGCAATCAAGGTTTTTTCACTTGATATTTTGGTGATCTGAAACTCTTCTGAAGATACAGAAGATGGTGACAGAGTTTCAGATTGCCAAAATATCATGTGAAAGCACCTTGATTACTCGGCTAGTCTCCTGAGAAGACTGTATCAATTCTCAACGCCGAGAAAAACTTCATTCTTATGTCATTTTGATTAATGACTACTTTCGAATCAGTTAAATCATAGGTTCAAATTCCAACAACACACACTGACTTCCCTTCTTGTAATAAATAATGTAACCTATAGTACTTCAACTTTCTTGGCTCTTAATCCACTTTTTGAAACAGTGATTCGATGGCACCCCTCTCAGGTCTCTCAGGTGAAGTATATAATATCTTATAAGTATAAAAATATATAAATAATATTGGTGTACCAATCACAATTTTTTAAAACAAATACACATTAAGAAAACATATTATTAATTAGATGGTTCTGCTTGGTGTAATGAAACTAATTTTTCAATATTTCGTGCCTTATTGTCAATAGCAGTCTTAAATCACTGGGTTCTACTATTAAAAACCTGTTTCTTTTCCTAGATAATAAATTTATGCCTACATACAATATGGGAATCTAATTAGACCTACTTTTATGCAACCCATAAAGGCATATATAATACTGAAATACAGGGGGCGGTGGTTGGTCGTCAATGCCCATCAGTCGGTAGTACTGCCCCATTGGGAACCACTGAGTTAAATCATTCATTATAGTGCAAGGCTGCCCAACCAATTTTGGAAATGGGCTACAATTTCAATCCTATGTTAGCCTATGGCCCAAATAATACTTGCCCGTAGTTACAATAGATATTTAAATAAAACAAAGATATAAGTATGAGGCGTTATGCTACTACTAATAGACAATAATTATCCACAAGGATACAGTGGGAAGTGTGTGGGAACATGGTTAGAAGTTCAAGCCTTGTTTAAACATTGGTTTATTACAATTATTAAAGATAATGCTGACACTTACAGAAAATGTTACAACTGTAATATCAAATACCACCAATCCTGGTCTTGCAAACGAAGATATGAATAATCTTGTTATCACAAAATGATATAATGTTATGGACCAAACCTTGGTCTTGCAACTTATACCTCGAATAACCCTTATAATTACAAACAATCCTATTTATACCAAATTATAAAAAATAACCAGACTGGCTCTTAACAATCTACTAGCCAAATACAATTTTATACTTGAGCCAGACTGCTAACGACGAGGTAGAAGGCGACACACTGGTAGTAGCAATTTAACAGAGAAAATGACTAATATAATGTCAAATAAAGCTGGCTTCAATCTTGTAGATTAACGTATGAATAATCCTGTAATCACCGACAATTCCTCATAGATCAATGACAGAAATAACAAGACCAGCTCGTTCCCATCTACTAGCATCTAACACTCTGCCAGTAGGACCAAGCACAATTTATGGCCGAGGCAGACCGCTAACGACGAGGCGGAAGGCAACACTTGTGGTTGCAGTTGACGGCCACTACCTCCAGTACCCACAGCACTCTCGGTGAAGAGTGTCGGAGAACTCCCTCTCTGCAGGTGGTCGAAGCTCGGCCGCACTGACTGCTTCCTCCTTAGTCCCGCAACGCTATCACTCCGGAAAACATTGGCGGGATGCCGACTGCGTGCCTCCAACTCACTGACTGGCTGACTGGCTGACTGTCCGACTCCATTTTCCAGCCCCGCTGCCACTCCGGGAAGTACTAGTGGAACACCGACTGCCTGCCCCCAACCAATTGACAGCCTCCCTGGCCGCCCGGTCCAAACGCGGACCCGCCAACCCCACCGAGCTTCCGGCGTCACGGCGACACAGGGAAGTACTCTTTCCCGACTGACTGCGACTAACTAACTAACTAACTCACTCAGACTAACTGCCTCAGACTAACTGCCACTAACTGCTCGCTCGGTTCCGTGTCCCCCACATATATACCCGCTATCGCCAGGCGCCACAACGCTCTCTAGCGGGGGAACACGAAAGAGGAAAAAATCGTGAGCAGAAGAGAAGAGAAGGCAAAGATACCACAAGAGCCGAGCACGGCTCAAAGTAACACAGTTGATTTATAATAAAAAAGTAAAAAACACGAATGAGTCCTTTGAAGAAGTTTTTTTAATCATACTCATAAAGTAAAAAATGAGACATTTGCTGATGTTTTTGAGCTAAAATATTCTAGACTGCTGTTGGGAAATTCAAATGCATTGGCAGTCCACATTGTGGCCCATGGGCCTGGGGTTGGGAAGCCTTGACCTAGTGCATCTCTATAGAGTTTACTCCAACAGTCAAAATATGTATTTCCTTAAAAGGTTGCCACTGTTTTAAGCAAAACTTCAATAACAGTTTTTTGTATCCTGAAAAATAAATGCATAAATAAATTTCTGAATAAATAAAAAAATATAATAGGAAAATAACCACCACTACCACAGTTGAGGGGAGGATGGTGTCAAAAAATTGACAGTGTGTCATATTTTAATGAATGCCATGTTGTATTTAAAATGATTTTCAGTCGTCAGAGGTACAGAATCGTTTTAAAGTTTTGTGAAGAACTTAAATGTTCGAACTTATTAACTACTCGTATTTGATTCTATTATGATTCATTTGACATTTATTCTCGTTTTACTTCATTCATAAACATCCGAAGAATAGCAGAGGTCCTTTGCTATTAGTAACTTGATATCATCACCTCAAAAACTCGAACTAAACGTTTTCTCTCGCTCGCCCAATCCTCTTGCTTCCTTGTTACCACCTGATCTCCATAGCTACAGATTTTTCCTGAGAGTAATTATCATTCTTTTGTCTCTTCCCTGAGTAATCTGTTATGCTTCAAGTCATGTACTCGTACTTAACATTGGAATTTTCAGATTTAAAGCCTTTCTTCAAGCAGATGGAAAGAGGTAGTCAGATGGTGTCCAACTGTTGTGTTCACAGATTGTTGACTGGCGTCACGGGGTGGAGGTGAGATCAAAATGGAGGGGAAAATAGGTTGGAAAGGACAAATATGAATGTTGTCACATTGGAAATTATCTCACAAACACATTTCACTGGCAGAAGTTGGCAGCAAATATTGTAGACTATATTTTATGTATCTATACTATTATAAATCTCTAAACAAGCTGCTTCCTCTCATTATCTGAACAGGAACTGCACAAAAAGTACTGCAGCAATTTGGAGGCCATTTTCAAATTTTTAGAGCCAATGATCCGAATTAAAATCTGTGGATATAGATAATTACTTATATGTACAGAGGGACGGAGGAAATAATAAATTCATTTCTAGACAGATCTAGACCAAGGATCACAATGTAATTCAGATGATTACCCCTTACACAAAAAACTAAAAAAAAATAAACACACACAACTTAACTTAACTTAGGATTCTGTATGCAATTTTGATTTCAAATATTTAGTTTTTCAGTTTTCTTGAAAGCAGTAAATAACCAGAATACCTGAATCAGACATCATAAGCATTACTAATATTTAATTTACTGTAAAAGTGATGAATTTGAAGAGTTTTACCAAAGATGAATATACTAAACTCTAGATTGTTTATATTTGTCTTTCGTTATGTTTTTCCCAGTTTTATCAATTTTTATAAGTATAATTAGATGTAATTTATTAATTAAACCACTAGATAATTTATGAACTCTTCACTAAGAGTAACAGAATTTTAATATTTATGGTAAGTAATTTTCTGCTTAATATCAATAGTAAATGGTTTTCACAATACCGTTTCACCGTAATTTGATAGTGAATAGTAATAGACAATTCGAAAGTAAAGATAAATAGTTTACCAGTAGTTCTTGATACTTCGTAAGTCAAAAATGAATTATGTACATAATTCCTTGTGTTTTTGGTAGAAGTTTTTTTTTTATCTGGTCCAGGCTGCATTTCAACCTGACCACAACTGCTCGGAAGAAAACAAGAATAAATGTTACATTGCAATACTGGCAATGTATTATTGTGTGTGTTTTAGTCCTGAAGTTGTATTATGAAATTAATTGTGATAATTTATTCTGCACTTACTTTGAATCCTAAAATAGACAATTTTGTCATTACCAAAAATGTATTTAGCAATGCATTTCCATGTGCTTAGGTGTATCTGCATTATATGATTTCGAAGCAGAGCAGTATTATCATAACCATGGCTCCGCAATTTGATAATGAATTCTTATGTAACTCCATGAAAAGAAATCGAAACTAAAGAATTATTTTTGATATCTCGCTTAGTTCTTAAGATATGTAGTGACCCTGAAAACTGATTGATAAGAGCAGACAGGGTAACTTCCACTGGAGCCGTGGATAAGGGTCGACCATAGGAGATCGACCATAGTTTTGATATGAATATTCGTCATAGGTTCCTACTGCAACACCTGACAGGTTATTATGCTCAGTACATTCAGATAATAACAATGGAATGGCTGAGGAAGCTAGGATAAATTACGGTAAACGGCATTTACCTATTTACATATTTATTCACATGAGCAATGACTGGTGACATAGGTGAATATTTACAATGTTGCATTGGCTTTGAAACAAAACATTATAGATATGGCCAAGGACAAGGGCGAGCATGTAACTTATGGGCGCCTCGCAGCCCAAACTAAATGGACTATTGATAATCTCCCTGAAGACTATGCCCAAATGATTTTATATCTGAATGTCCACATGAATATGCTCCTCTGACTACCCACACCAGCTATCGCAGCAGAGCCCACCTTAGTAGCAGACGACAGCCATCTTCTTCTCTGCAACTGCCGCCCCGGCGGCGCCGGCGACGACGCCCTCGGCGTCGATGTGGTACGTTGAAAGACTTTCGTAGAGAGACCCACAGACCGCTGCTCCCAGGGTTTAAATAGATACTCCCCCTCCCTATCATCACTATGTGGAGAGGGCAATACTCCTCGCTAACCCGCTGTATGGAGTAACTTTAACAGCTTGCAATAAGGACAGCCGCTTGGCCACTGGCTTGCTGATATGCGTGCTACTTCCCAGGTCATAGCTCTATTGCTTAACTTTTTCATGCTCGCCCGCCCTGGATACTGACTAGAGAAATTAATTTGACGTATTTGGGCAAGTGATCGCCTAGATCACTACAGATATTTAATGTAAAAAATCTGTTATAGATTTAGTTTCTTGTTCTTTTGGTGACATTTTTCTTATGGTTCAGGCCATATTTCATTCTAATCACGACCACACAACACAAACAAAACACCTATTGTGCATGTCCAGCATGTAGTTTCTTGCAGATTTAACAAAAAAAAATTCTGGTTCAGGCCACATCTCAACATAACTAGCTTAATTTGGAGATATGATATCCCAGGAAATAAGTAAAATATCAACAACAAAAAAATTATTATCTCTCTTTTTTTTTTTTTTTTTGTTAAAAAAGAATTCATCATAAAATTTAGCTTTGCCGAAATTTTTCTTCTGGTCCTTGCAGCATTGGACCTAACCACCTCACTTTTGAGAAAATATATCGAATGAACTAGGCAAGATATCAAAAAAATTTTATCCATCACTTTTGATTTCTCTCCTCGAGTTACATAAGAATCTATCTTTAAATTGCAGCGCAACTTCTTCCGTAGAATCTGTAGCATAACAGATTACTTAGAGAAGAGATAAAAGAATGATAATTACTCTGGGGGAAAATCGGTAGCTATGGAGGCCAGATGGTAACAAGGAAGCAAGAAGATCAGGCGAATGAAATAGTTTAGTCACGGTTTTGAGTCGATATATACTGAAAGCAAAGGACCTTGGTATTCTTCAGACTTTTACGAATGATGTTAAATGAAAATAAATATCAAATGAATCATAAGAAAGATTATTATTATTCAAATACGAGAAGTTAATAAGTTCGAACATTAAAGTTTCTTCACAAATCTTAAACGGTTAGAATCCCAGCTCTGACATTAAGAAAAGAAGAACTTTAATAAAATACTACAAATCCCCTAAAGTGGCAATATCAATATAGATTGTGGATAGGTCAAAATGCAGCCTGCACCAGAATGTTTTTGGAATAATATTAGGCATGAGGAGTTCAATTATTGTTAGTAATTAATAAGCTGTTTTAATGAGTGCCATGTTTGTGATTTGTACTCCCAAAGACAAAACAACCATTGTGCATGTCTAGTCTATATTTCTGTGTAGCTTTGGTGATACGTTTTCTTTTTCTGCTCCTGGCCGCATTTCGTCCTAAACATTTCAATTTGAGATACGACAAAGAAAGATGACTCGAAATTTGGGTAGATGCATAAAGGCTATTAAGCAAGAAATACATGTTATTTATTACCCCTGGCATAAGATTGTTTATGATATTACAAAAATTTGCTAGCGATTTTATATTCATTGTTGCAAATGCTATTGCTGGCGGCAAAGAGATTTTTAGAAATGGCCATCCACTCGCACTTTTTATCTTCAGGAACGTGTGTTCCAAAATTCTGACCAAAAGCACAACTGATACTCATTACTTGCTTATTGGACCTTTAGCGATAATATTTCACAATGCTTTAATTTCTTATTTTTCACATATTATACTGTGTTAAAATATAAGTATATAAAAGTAAATTAAAAAACAAAAATTGAAAAATGCTATGGAAACCAAGTCTAAGGTAATAAGTAAAAGAAAAGAAAATTTTAAAATGTGTTTTTCTCGCTCGAAGTTAATGTTTGGTACTAAAATAAGAAAATGGTACACCCCAAGACCCACGCTTGTGAAGCAGCGGGTAAATGCTAGTATTGGTATAAAAATGTTATAAATGAACTGAAATTTGGAAAAATATCTACACTATCAAAACTTGCAAGTGAGCTGTATGTTTGTTGGCTATTTTTTTATTTTTTTTTTATTTTTTTTTTTATTATTTTTGTTTTCTTAACTGCTTTATGTCTCTCAACAGCGAGGTCTTTAGAGATGGGTTTGTTGGCTAGGCCATCATCCGAAACTACCTTACCAGTTTGTTAAATTCTGCTTTTCTTGGCTACAGGGCTTAGGGGATGGTGTAAGTACATCAGAATTGTAAAATCTTTAACCTCGTAACTACAGGATATGGGAGACGGGATTCATACAGTAGCTGATACTGCAGCTGATAACCTAAACTAGAGCAATTTAAAACCAGAAAAGTAAACCAACATATAATATAAGCTCTAAACTGACAGTTAAGAATAGAAAATAACTTTCAAACTCACCTAAATCATTGAAATCCTCAGTAGTTCAACTTGTAAACAATTGATTTTGGTTAAGTGACCGTATCGCTATTTCTCAACATTTTTCGGTGCAGTAAAGAACATTATAATAATAACGAACTGAAAGAAAATAAAATTCACTAAAAATCAATAGTTTCCGGCAGAATAAATAAAGTAAACACGGGGTTTAAACATGATAACTTATACTTCAGCAGAAATTTCAAAAAATGTGAAGTCAAAGTGCCAGCGAGGGGAAGAACCTACGTCTTGCACAAAGACAGTATTAGTCCACAAACACACTCGAATTTTTTTTGCAATAAACTGAGTAAGTTTAGAGCAAAAGTCACCATAAACTTAACAAATCAACAGGCTGAGTACTTTACACTGTAAAATTTTGAACACTGGGCATCACAAGATTTTTCCATACTATTTTTAGTAGTGAGATGCTACAGGTGTCGTGCATCTAAAGGTATAAAACAGCCGCTGGCTCAGACACTCGGTGTACTAGTATCCAATGTCTTGAAGCAATTGGTGTGTTAGTTCGTTTTGGGAGTAGTCGCCTGATGGTGTCTGTGTAGGCCGTGAAAGTAGTTCCAGAAGTAATACCAACCACTCCGTCTCGTCAGCCATGGTAAATTTTTCTGAACTTGCGAATTGTTAACAGTGACTATGAAGCTTTGATGGTGTTTATTCCTCTTCATAACTTGCAATTTTTGGAAATGATTTGTCCGATAGCCAGCTTCAACTGTAATTGTGACTTTTAGATGTGACTCTGAAAATATATTGAACATTTTTTGACTTGAATAGTGCATATTTCTCATAGTGAATAGTAACCTTTTCTTTCCTAAGGAATAATGAGGGAAGTGGCAGCTGTAATTTCTTACAGTTGATTTATCCAGGCTCACACACAGTTTGACAATTTAATTAGTGAATATTTTGACAGAACTGAAAGCAACTTGGAGGTTAGTTAAGGTGATTAAACCAATACTTCTACCCCAGTATGTGGTTTTGTCTCTTACACTGGGTTTCAGTTTGAAATCTTGGGGCTTAGCTTAAAATCTGCAGTAAATATTATGGCTCTGTGGCCGGAGAATGGAGCAAGAAATCTTGATAATTTTGAGATGGGACACAAAGGCTCCACAGGTCATTTGAGATGAACACTATCCAAAAAGTATTCACAAATTATAACACTACTACTCTTTAGATTGTGTTTTTTGACTGCAGGGAATTATTTCTTCATTTATGAAACATAATAAAATAAACAGAAGTATTTATTTATTTATTATATGACAATCAGCTTTGTACATAAAGAAATAAATTATAATCTTCTAATGTTAGAGATTAGTGCGGAGTGAGATCCTCCAAAGAAGTTGATATTTGTTGCATGTAGGTTAACTCTTGTATGGTACGGTCCAAAAGCATCCAGCAGTCTTCTTGTTCGAAGATCTATCCTAGAGCAATTAAATAGTAATTGCTTCCAGTATTTCCGGTGAATCAATAATCCCATTGACAACTTTGTAGAATAAGATAGATCTGTCAGTTGCCTTTATTAATATTATAATAGAGATACACATTGCACATGTCTGTAATGATTTCATCATGCTGGTAGTGTAACAGGAACTTACGGAATTTATGTTCAACCTTTTTGTCACAGCTAATTTGTTGATCTGTAAATGGTGACCAGACAATACTACCATATTCCAGTATTGGTTTGACAAAGGCAGAGAAAAGTTGAAATAGTGTGTTAACATTTTTTAATTCTTCCCCAGAAGTACATACGAATCCCAGCCCGCAGAGCTGTGTAGTTAATATGATCATAGAAAGTAAGTCTATCATCAAATATCACTCCCAAGTCTTTTATTGAGTTAACTATCTGCACATTTTGAGCACCTAATTAGTAGTTAACAGGCAGCTGGTTGCGACGTTGAGAGAACACCATGGTAGCACATTTTTTAATGTTAAGGCGCAACTTATTTTCCTTACACCCTACCTCTAGCCCGGAAATGTTGTAGAATATCTATGTCATGATCACTGTGTATTGCTCTAAAGGTCTTTGTATCATCAGCATATAGTAGATACTCAAATTTAAATTATTCACCAATGTCATTTATGAATGTGTTAAATAGGATAGGTCCTAGGTGGGAACCTTGTGATACACCAGTGGCAACAGTGGACTCGCTTGACAAATAACCATTCACAAGTATATAAGAACGAAGTCTTTCTCGGCGTTGAGAATGTATAAACTGCTCTCGGGTGACTAGCCGAGTCAAGAGTGCGTTGTCACACGATATTTCGGCGACTTGAATCATTGCCGCCAGAAGATGGCTCTTGACTCGGCTAGTCACCCGAGAGCAGTTTATACATTCACAAGTACTTGTAAATGCCTGTCAGATAAATATGAGCAAAGTCAGTCCAAGTCTTTGGATCGTACCCCATAATGAGTTAATTTATGTAGATCTTCCACCAAAGAATCTGTGCTGTTTTGAGATTGATATTTTTATATGCAAAAGTAAGCTGTGGCAGGACGATCTTCTCCAAAAGTTTGTCAATTGATGATTGGATGCATGTTGGCCTCTAATTGCTGACGTCAGATTTATCACCTGATTTATGTATGGGACTAATGTACGATAATTTCCATGTTGAGGGAAAATTTCCTATTTCAAGAGACTTATTGAAGATGTGAGGCTCACAGATTCGAGTAACACAGTTTCTCAATAGAATGTTGGGTATCTGGTCAGGCCCAGTGCCTTTGTTAATATTCAGTCATGAAATACATCATTAAAATTGACTTCAAATTTATAGATGTCTGTCTCTGGATATTTACTGCTATTTTCGTAAATAGTAGGAACAGATGGAAATTCTAAAGTTTCGTTATACATTCTCTTGAAAAATAATGTGAACAGATTACTAACCTCAATACCATTACTCACAATGGTGCCATTCCATGCCATGGTTGAAGGAATGTCAACACCTCAGTGTCGTTTATTTTTTAATAGAACTCCAGAATTTGTTGGTGTCAGTTTTAAAATAATCTCAATTTTGTCCAGATAATTCTTGTACCAAGATGCACTCTGGATTTATATTCAGCTCGCAGTTTACTAAAGGCAGTGTAATTACTGTTGGTTTTTCTCTTCTTATAATTTCTATGAGCGATTTTCTTCTGTTTGATTTTACATATCAGTTCCTTAGAAAACCAATATTGATAATCGGCATTTTTTCTTGTAGTACAACAGGACAAACTGAGTGATTCCACAGCAGACTATCTCATTGAATCTGTTCACTTTGTTATCAATATTGTTCAGTTCATATAGATCAATCCAATTAATACCAAGGAAGTATTTATTCAATGCAGCAAAGTCATCACTTCTGAAGGTGCACATTTGGCTTCAGATTTATTTGAAATTTGAGTAGCGCAGCTAATGCAGGGTGATATCTGTCCTGATCAGTAAAAGCAGATGTTTTGTCGATCAAGACGTCCAGGTCACTAAAGCAAATGTCCAGTATCTGACCACGATCATTACAAATGTTGTTAAGTTGGAGGCAACCAGAAAGAAGGAACTTCTCCTTCAGCAACGTTTCACATTCTGCTTGTGGTAAGCTGCTATGAATATTATAATCACCAAATATCATAAGTTGACAGTATGGATACTTAATCTTATGAAGGGTATGATTGCCATATGAGTAGCATATATATCAGTGAAGATTTTGGTGGAATGTATACACATCCGACAATAATGTCACCACTGTGACGTTTGATCCTGACAAAAATTTGCTCCAAATTATCATAATTTATTGCAAATGGTTCTACAGTACTGCTCATGAGTACTAGTCATTGAATCTCTGTTTTTCCTGTAAATGGAATAATTATTATAAACTACTTCTCCTTCCATAATGTATGAATGAAGCCATGACTGTTATACATAATAGTTCATATTGACAACTGGCTGTTGTAGTTAAATAATTTTTTAGTTTAGTCCTTAGTCCTCTGGTGTTCTGATACTACACTAGTAGATCATGGTTCATATTTTTTACTTGTCCTTGGGAAATCGAACAGTTGTCATGTTGACAATCCTAGGAATGCCATTTATGTACTTTATTGTTTTGTTGGTTTAGCTGTTAGCCGTAAGGGTCTCCAAATGTTAATCAAATTTAATAAGTTTAAGTAATATTTGATTTGCATAAACATCTTTGAGCTTTGAGAGATACTCACTTATCACACTACCACTCTTTGGTTTCTGTGAATATAGTTCTTTGGTTTTGGTCATTTATTTCTATAGTTAAAAAAACATTAATCAAACTGCTACATTAAAAATTAACACTACAACAAGTGTAACAAAATTAATGTCTTATACTAACACTTGATAGTGTTGCTTTTTGCTTAATTTAGCTGTTATCCAAATGATATATTTTATGAACTATCTTAGCCAAAGTTTATGCATAGTAAAGATAATAAACATTTATACCATGTGGGTTTTTAAACAGTTTTTGTCAAGCCATCTCAGAAGAGATCTAATCTGTCAGCATCATGTTAAAAAGTTATAAAAATGTAGCCTTAATCAATGAAATGAGAGATTCTCAGCCCCCTCCCCCCATCTTTTTCCAAAATATGGAACAAGTTTTGATGGAGTTTCCATGATTTGAATTGATTTGGGTCTGACTTAGAATCTGAGGTGTGAATTAAAATATCCTGTGGAGACAAAGTTTTTGCATATGGCCTGGTATAAATTTAAAACTTTTAAACAGATTTGGGTTTGGTTTTTAACAGTTTGTAAGCTTAGGATCTGGCCAAAAATTGGAGATGGACTTAATGTCTCATTACTTTAACTGGGGATGAAACAGAACATTAGTATATGATCAAAACACTAATGAATAAATGTGACACCATCCTAATGCCATCGATTGGCTACTTCTTTAAGTATCAGGTCTTTAAGCCTGATAGATAGCCATAGTATATTGAATCCGTTGAGTTAAACTGGTAATGTATTTATCAATTTGTGCAAAAGATTTAACAAGAAAGGAATTGTTGATGAAATTGAGGTAAGATTCAGCATATTTTCTAAAGGACAGTAACAATTTATGTAATGAGGAATCTTTGTATAAAAGTAGTACATACTACTTAGACTTTGGACTTATTACATAATTCATACAAAATGTTGATATATTATTGGAAATAATTTACAAATTAAAAAAAAAAAAAATGACCGAGGACTTCTAGCTCCACAAAGATGAAATGATGGGGGTGATAGTTCTAATTTGTAATCTTCAGTGGTTAAGTGCCAAAGATGAGGTTACATCCTGTTTTAGGTATTTGTAATAAGGTATACAAATAATTTTCTGCGACACAGTTACTTTAATAATTTATTATTTAATTAATTTTATTGATATGCGTAACGCGTTTCGAGAAATTATTCTCATTTTCGAACGCTATTTTATTACATTTTTTTGCATTTTTGGTGTGACGAATGTTCGTGTCATCTTCTGTTTGATGTTATCCGGTTTTACCTTGTATTTCATTTTACGAAGGTTTCTCCAAGGTATTATTCACAGAATTTCACACGTGCACTTCGTCACTACATAATATTTACATATATACACAAACAGTTGACTTACAACCATGTAATAGCATACAGCAGAAAGTGAATCACTTCACAGAAGTGATTCTCCGTTCAGCTGACGTCTCCATGCCTAAAAGCTCCGAAACGCTGCGAAGGATGCCTGTTCCTTGGTGGAACGATGAATGTCGTTCCACTATCCAGGGTAGACGAAGGGCGTTACACCTTTTTAGGTTGCATCCAACACCCGACAACCATGCAGCGTTCCATGTTGCAAGAGCTAAGGCGCGTCGTGTGATTAGGGAGAGCAAGAAAATGTCATGGCAGGAATTTGTGAGCACAAGTAACCGTTCCACTATGTCATCAAAAGTATGCGAGTCTATCCGCCGTATATCCGGAAGGTACTCCCACCCACCAGTGTCTGGATTACTGGATGGCGGACATTTAGTTACCGACGAACGAAGTATAGCGCAGCTGATGGCAGAGAATTTCGCTGCCATCACTTGTCTGCTAATTTGGACTGTAGGGCCCAACAATGAGGAATTGCGTACGAAAGGTGAATCTTGTGCTTCGATTCGTTGGATACAGAGGCGTATAATAGCCCCTTTTCATTCTGGGAGCTGGAGTCCACATTGAACAGCTCCAATGACACCGCCTGATATGATCCAGTACCAGATGCTGAGGCATCTTAGTAAATATGCTAAAGAGTACCTTCTGGATATTTTTAAAGATATCTGGACTGGAGGACACTTCCCCGACTGGTGGAAAGAAGCAACATTAATTCCCATCTTAAAACCTGGGAAAGACAAATTGTTGCCAGGTAGCTACCGTAGTATTGCCTTGACAAGCTGCGTGGGGAAGACACTGGAGAGGATGGTGAATCGCCGCCTCGTCTGGTATCTCAAATCCCGTAATCTGCTGAGCCGCTTTCAGTGTGGATTCAGGAAATTCCGTTCCACCTTGGACAACCTGATCCTGCTGGGGGCGACAATACGGGATGCTTTTGTACGCAGCCAACACCTCGTGGGTGTATTTTTCGATATCGAAAAGGCCTACGATACTACCTGGCAGCATGTTATTTTAAAACAGTTAGATGAATGGGGTTTTAGGGGTAACCTGACCCATATTTTTAAATCATTTTTAACTGGTCGTTGCTTCCGGTACCGAGTTGGTAGTGAAGTGTCTGATCTTTTTATTCAGGAAAACGGTGTCCCTCGGGTCGGTTTTAAGTGTTACGCTCTTCACCATTGCTATCAATAGCATTGGAGCCATTATAAGGAGTCCCATACGGTACTCCTTATATGTGAATGATTTTCTAATTTTTTGTGCATCGTCCAGCCTGAGAAGCGTTGAGTGGCAGCTTCAACTCACGCTGAAGAGGCTGGATGAATGGTCAGTGCACACCAGTTTTCGTTTCTCCGCTGAGAAAACCCGGTGTGTACTTTTTACTCGTTGTAGAAGTATTTTACCTGCGCCCCATCTTACCCTGAGGAACATCGTTTTAACTTTTACCAATAGAATTCGTTTTCTGGCCCTCATTTTAGACTCAAGGCTTAGCCAGCTGCCACATATTAAGAATGTGAGGGCCAGGGCCCTGAAAGCCCTGTTTGTCTTAAAATGTCTCTGCGGCAGATCATTGGGTGCAGACCGCTCCTGCCTGCTACAGTTCTATAGAGCTTTTGTAGGGTCGCGTTTCGAGTATGGATGCATCGTTTACGGTTCGGCATGGGACAACTATCTTCGGATATTAGATAGTGTCCACCATGCCGGAATTTGGCTCACCAATTGTGCCTATCACACTAGCCCAATACCCAGCATTTGTGCTGAGTCTGGTGAAGCGCCGCTTTCCACCTGGCAGCATCTCCTCATGGTGCGACACTATGTACGTAGTGCCACAACTCCTGGCAGTCCTGTGCACAATCTAGTCATGACACCAACCTTCGAACGACTATATGCTAATCGCCGTAGAGTGACCAAACCGTTTAGCCACCGTACAAAGGCTATTTTAGAAGAGTATGGCTTTGTGTTGCCCTCGTTTTATCACCAGGGTTGGAGTAAATCTCGTCCCTGGCTTTTAAAGAGGCTCAGAATGATTTTAGAAATGTCAAGGTTCAACAAGTTGTCTACTGCTCACAGTGTTTTTACCAGAGTTTTTCGTGATATTTTAAACCAGCATCAGGGTTTTACCCCAGTATATACAGATGGGTCTAAGCAGGCTAACGGAGTAGGCTGCTGTGTAGTTTTCCCTCGAGCGACTTACTTGTACAAGCTGGATGGCAGCTGCAGCGTTTAAACTGCTGAGTGCTATGCCCTGCTTAAGTCACTCCAGCATATGAAGGTAAGTCGTTGTATGAAATACATCATATGCTTTGATTCCCTCAGTTGTATTCAGGCATTAGTAAACATGTACCCAGCAGACCGTTTGGTCCTGGATGTCGAGGACATCTGCCATTCCTAGACGTGCTAGTAACCAAACGTGACGATGGGAACCATTCATACTCAGTGTATCAGAAGCCAATAGTATATCGGTAGATATCTACATGCCGCATCGCACCACCATCAGCGACAAAAAGAGGCGTCCTCACTACCTTGTGTACAAGAGTGACGAAAGTGTGTGGCGCAAATAGTTTGACGACAGAGTTGGAGGGGCTGCAACACACATTCAAGTCCAATGGCTACCACAATCATTGTATTAAACGGGCATTGCATGCAGCCATGACAGATTAAGACGCCAATTCCACATCTAATCAAGCCACCTCTCAGGAACGCCTAGTAGTGGTTTTACCCTACATAAGTGGCATTACTGACAGAATCAGGAAGCTGTTCAAAAAAGTTGACATAAAACCTGTTTACAAACCGCACAGCAAAGTCAGTAACCAGCTCGTCAAGGTTAAGGACAGGCTGCCTCCACTACAGGTAGCCGGGGTGTATGAGATTCCGTGCACCTGTGGTTGGGTGTACATAGGAGAGATGGGGTGCACTGTAAGGGACAGGCTGCGCGATCATATCCACAACTATAAATCTAATAACATTAATAAATCTGCCATTGCACTGCATGCAGCCGAAACCAATCACGCTATAGACTTTGAAAACACCACCCTTATAGTGCGTGAGGATAAATGGTGGCCGAGGAGGGTAAAGGAGGATTTAAAAATTGCTAAACTCCCAAACAATATTAACGAAGACAACGGGCTTAAATTACACAACGCCTGGCTCTTGCTTGTGCGGAGAGAGCATGTCACATGTCACCTCCCACCAGTCCGCACTGCACCCCACCAGGCCAACGAACCACGTGACGGCTTGGACTTGTGATTGGCCTGTCAAATCGAACCATCTAGACGGACACGGGCCTTGGCTATAAAATAAGACCACTCACCAGTTCTGCCTTCGAAGAAGACCCCAGAATGTGGGTCGAAACGTCGGTTTCAAGAAACGTGATGTGGTGCCCTCCGGACAGGCAAGAATTGTCATGGTTGGACAGTATTACCCCATCCACCATATAGCCCTGACCTAGCTCCCTCAGATTTTCATCAGTTTGGGCCATTGAAGAATGCCATTCATGAGAGACATTTTGAGGATGACAAAGACATGATTCGCTCACTGAAGAAATGGTTTCGTGAACAGAGTGGTACCGCCAGGGCATACACGCTCTTGTGTCTCGCTGAAAGAAAGCTATAGAACGGAAAGGAGGAGATTACGTGGAAAAATACTGAATTTAGAAGAAACATCATTCTTTCTTGTGTATAAGTTTCAATGTGTTCAATGAATAATTGTTGAAGAAAAAATATGTTGTGCATTACTTTCTGTACCACCCTCGTAATACCACTCTATTGCTAACCATGCTGCTGTCACATTTCTCTTGTCCTCCATAAAAGTTTCGTAGTTAGAGCCTTTTTAATCTCCAGAGATGGGAATTGGCCTACCAACAAACTGAATATTGGACACTCCTGAGGTCTCAGTCTGTGATAGCAGAACGAGGTCGCTACATGATGATGGCTGGCAGCTGACTGGAAGCTCAGTTCATTGATAGACTGCTCATGGTGGGAGAAAAAAAAATGTTGATTCTAACTTTACTGGCAGTGCTATCAGAGTCCTTCAAACCAGAAGGAGGTTATCTGAACTCGAAAAGTAGGTACTGACCTAGAAGTACAAACTGGATATCAGATAGCCTCCAGGTCCTAATTTAAGATAACACCTATTAATCCTTCTTCTTTTCCACCCAATCCCCAACTCCTCCCTCTCTCTCTCTTCGAACATGATCCATTGCTTGTCAGTACTGAGTACTGAGTAGCATAATGTCTTTGAGTTTTTATTTAAGTTTGTTTATATTTTATACTTAAACAAAAATTTTACTGTACAATATCTTCTGTGATTCCTTCCTCCCGCTCGTGTTTTGTTCTTGCCATATATTATATCGTATTGCTTTGAATTTTACGATGCTGGGATAATGGGCACTAAGTAGAAAAAAATATTTACACATTAGGATAGGGAAATAAACCACCACTTGCCTTAGATGGTGGCTTGTGGCATAAACGCAGTATCTAATGGACATGAACACAATCAGGTTTTGGTCTTTTATCAACAGGTAGAACATTGCAAAGCATTAGTGCGCTAGGAGACTGCCTCACACAGTGACTGTTATAATTGATATTTTGCAATGCTTGGGTATTAGCCTTAAATCGTTATCTCCTCTCCCTGTCCTTTTTTTCAGTTAGGTCCACCATAGACTGTGTTCAACAGTCACTATGTGAGGCAGTCTCTTGCAGCATCCATTATTTGCAATGTTATTCTTGTTGATGAAGGGCTAAGACCCAAAAATTTCAATGTCTTTTGAGGTGATATGCATTACAGTTATTCACCCCCCCCCCCCCCCCCATGCAGCCATCATCTAATTTATGCAGTGGTTCATTTCCCTATACTAATTTGTAATTCTTATGGAAAGTAGAGCCATCACTTGTCGCAGTTAGAGGCAGGAGTGTAAGTAAGGTTTTAAACTTAAATATTATATTCTAAAAAAAAAAAAGTGAATCTTTTCTTGCATATTTTCAACTGCACTCTGTTGTTGTTATTGTTAATTAGACTTCTGGATTTGTCGACAGTGAGGTCATTTGGGTGCTAGTGGCCTCGATGTTGACATTTCCTGAAGGCTGATAAACAACCACAACTGAGTGCAAATATGCAAGTAAATATTAATGCTGTTTTACTGTATAGTATTTCAGTTTAAAACCTTACTATGCAAAGAGTGATGAGACTTTTGACATTTTCAAAATTTAAGAATATACCATCGGGGGGGGGGGGATTAATTGTAAGTGGCAATTATTGATAACTATGGAAGAAGATATCACTAATGAAGTTGAAACACACAAATAGACGTATACATATGAAATTTCAAAAATAAGGTGAGAACCAAAAGACTTTGCATAGGTACGTATGGAACATATGGAATGTTGTCAAATTATATTTCCGTACTGAAGTAAATGAAACAGGTGGCTGAAATCATGGCAGAAACAAATGGTCACAAAAATTGATAAACACCAAAACGAAACCAGAAAAAGTAATACAACATGATATAGAATCAAACACGACAGTCACAGAAGGCCTTTAGGCAACAATAACTATTTTAAGGATTAAGCTCTTAGGCACTGATAGTAATAAGGGATAGTTGAAGTAATTTATTCACTGACCTCGGATGAAAGGAGGAGTAAACCAACAAATAATAATAATAATAAAAAAACTTATGCATTTATTTCTGTTTTCTGTCACCGCCAATGATCTTGCTTTTCCATACTTACCAATGTATGTGTGCATGCATGCATCAGTTTTGGTGCATTTAATTCCTTGCCATATGTCTCGTATACCCACAAGATGAAGGTTCACCTCCAATATATTTTATGATTTATATTCATCTTTTTTTTGTTGTTGTTTTTCTTTATGTATTGTCGAATAAAAAGTGGTTTTACTGGGGCTGTTCAAACCAAGGTTCCACCGGAGTGATTTTGCCTTTTTGTTCAATCTATCTTTATTGGCAGTATTATATTAAGCGGTCGCCACCCCAATAACTGAATAATAGAAATATTAAATGATAGTCCAAAACACAGAATTGATAATGAAGTCCAGTATTTTATTTTCAGATTTCTTAGGTATTGCTACTCTGGTAACAGAAATTGTTATCCAAAGACTGTAGATTAATGCCAAGAAAATCATCTCTATTAAATCACTCCATAAAAATTATCTTCACTTGAGACCCTCTTCTCCAGGCAGAGATCTCTTGACTGACAAAGTTCTGTAAAATGTAATGGGTTAAGTCCCACTCCAAAACCAAAATTACTTCAGTACAAATTTACTAAGTTCAGCTACACATGGCTAGCCTACAGCCTGCCGCTGTCCTTAACCCTCACACCTGCTCTTCAAATCCATACCCTGTCGACTGTAGAAAACTAAAGCAAATGAGGTCGGTCACGTCAAGGGTTTCTTATACAGAGTAGCTCGGTGGAGACACTGTCGTGATGGAAAATTCCATGTCGTCTCACTTGCTACGTGTCGTTATCTGTCTCTCTGGTGTGGGTTCCAAAGGTTGTTGCCAAAGTTTTTCCAATCTCCTTGAAACTTTGTAATGATGGAAAACTTTTTATTGTAAGTACTTTGTCCTCATAAGTTTTCTCATATTTGCTTGCATTTTCAAGCTATTAACTTTTGAAAACCTATTTTTTAGATTTACTGTAAAAGCTATTTATCCTAGTGTGTTTGTTCTAACATCAGAAAATTCTACACAATTAGTTTCATGTCTCCTGCTCCCATCTAAATGCCTTTAATTACAGAAATATGATCTTTCAAAGTTTCTGCTGCTCTTTGTCCGCCATTATTAAATTCAGATTAAATATTTTGAAATTAAATATCTTTTATTAACAGTAGGTTGTTATAATAGAAATTTATGTCAAACTTCCATTAAAAAAATCCACTTTCATAAAAACAGGGTGCCTCCCAGAAATTTTAAATTTGACTTTTCTAGTCTTTATTTTGTTAACAGTTTCGTGCCTTCTTGAGTAGCTTCTCCACCCTGATGTCTTAAGAACTTCCGTTTTGAAATTACTTTTAACCCTTTGACTGCTAGGGAATGCCCGGCAGAGCCCTCATGAAGTGCTCCTTTGTTGTCGCCTAAGCTGTCTACCAGCACTGAGAGGCTGCGGTCGGCCGATACCTGTGCTGCTGAGTTGAGCACACGGCCTGACTCGCTGTGTGCTGAATATTTCTGGAGCATTGTGTGTGATGACCTTCAGCTGTCGCTCTGAGTTTTGAAACCACAGATACAAAATAAATGCAGTTAATCTGTCATCTAAAGTTTTTCAATTTATAGCTCCTCTAAAAGTGAATGTCTACATAGACAGGAACTTCATATACTAAATAGATATTTCAGAAACTGAGATGTGTCTGTTTTTTTTTGTTTGTGAGCGCAGTAATTCATCTAGAGAGAGTGTTCGAATACCTTTCACAAATTCTGCATATATTTTCCATCCTTCTTTTGGATCTGGGCTCTCAACTGGCACTGACGATGTTGAAAATATATTTTTACTATATTTTTTTTTTAATTTTACTTAGTTTTAAAGGTGTATAAATGAAATGTATCTTTTTTTTTTGTGAAATTCCCCGAAACATGGCACATGTTCAGCATTCGTACCATGTTTCTCGACACACTTTATGTTTCAAACATACAGTGCATCTACGTATTGCCATGCTCTTCTTTGAATTTTCAACATGAATGATATTTGGAAAATGTCTGCCAGTAAATCGTAAAGGATTTTTGTCATTGGAGCGTCTTCCTTTGCCAGGTTTCCTCTGTTCTGTGGCATATGCTCCAACAAGATCTCTTACCAGATACAGATTAAACCCTGCATTTGGCATTTTTCATCCTGTTACTACTCGGTGAAGAGCATGAGAATTTAAAACACATGGATCAAAAACGTGGAAAATCTAGAATGAACTGATTCTGGCGTATTTGTCTTGGTATATAAATAAAATCTATTGGTTTCATCAAGAATAGATTTCATAAGATCTTCTGTTAAAAATATCAGGAAAAATGACCGAATGCTGGAATTTTGACCTAATCTACATTTGTGTCCTGCAGCTGAATTGTCAAACACATGTACAAAAGGACGAGAATCACTTTTCTTCCAGTCGAAAGTGTCACTAAAACATCCTCTTTTTCCACACATTTCAAAATCACTATCAGAAGCTTCAGATTCTGAAGAATTTTCACCACTTGTGGAGATAGATGGTTGCTTTCCACTAGCTACTATCACTTCGTGATTACTAAAAGGCTAATTTGTTCTGATTCTAAGATTTTGTATAACTCCCACTATAAAAATCCATATGACATTGAGACTATCACCAAAGTGATTCCATTCTACACCTGATAATGCTATCTTTTCGGGGCAGTGTCGTTTTGGGTATCATACCCAAATTGATAGATTTTTTTTCTCTTGTTTTCAGTTGTCTCTATTGTCAGTATTTATAACAATAATAACAATAATAACAATAACAATAATAATTAAAAGAAATAAAACTCTTAGCTCTTAGAAAAAAAGCTCTTAGGCACTGATAGTAATAAGGGATAGTTGAAGTAATTTATTCACTGACCTCGGATGAAAGGAGGAGTAAAGCAACAAATAATAATAATAATAAAAAAACTTATGCATTTATTTCTGTTTTCTGTCACCGCCAATGATCTTGCTTTTCCATACTTACCAATGTATGTGTGCATGCATGCATCAGTTTTGGTGCATTTAATTCCTTGCCATATGTCTCGTATACCCACAAGATGAAGGTTCACCTCCAATATATTTTATGATTTATATTCATCTTTTTTTTGTTGTTGTTTTTCTTTATGTATTGTCGAATAAAAAGTGGTTTTACTGGGGCTGTTCAAACCAAGGTTCCACCGGAGTGATTTTGCCTTTTTGTTCAATCTATCTTTATTGGCAGTATTATATTAAGCGGTCGCCACCCCAATAACTGAATAATAGAAATATTAAATGATAGTCCAAAACACAGAATTGATAATGAAGTCCAGTATATTATTTTCAGATTTCTTAGGTATTGCTACTCTGGTAACAGAAATTGTTATCCAAAGACTGTAGATTAATGCCAAGAAAATCATCTCTATTAAATCACTCCATAAAAATTATCTTCACTTGAGACCCTCTTCTCCAGGCAGAGATCTCTTGACTGACAAAGTTCTGTAAAATGTAATGGGTTAAGTCCCACTCCAAAACCAAAATTACTTCAGTACAAATTTACTATGTTCAGCTACACATGGCTAGCCTACAGCCTGCCGCTGTCCTTAACCCTCACACCTGCTCTTCAAATCCATACCCTGTCGACTGTAGAAAACTAAAGCAAATGAGGTCGGTCACGTCAAGGGTTTCTTATACAGAGTAGCTCGGTGGAGACACTGTCGTGATGGAAAATTCCATGTCGTCTCATTGCTACGTGTCGTTATCTGTCTCTCTGGTGTGGGTTCCAAAGGTTGTTGCCAAAGTTTTTCCAATCTCCTTGAAACTTTGTAATGATGGAAAACTTTTTATTGTAAGTACTTTGTCCTCATAAGTTTTCTCATATTTGCTTGCATTTTCAAGCTATTAACTTTTGAAAACCTATTTTTTAGATTTACTGTAAAAGCTATTTATCCTAGTGTGTTTGTTCTAACATCAGAAAATTCTACACAATTAGTTTCATGTCTCCTGCTCCCATCTAAATGCCTTTAATTACAGAAATATGATCTTTCAAAGTTTCTGCTGCTCTTTGTCCGCCATTATTAAATTCAGATTAAATATTTTGAAATTAAATATCTTTTATTAACAGTAGGTTGTTATAATAGAAATTTATGTCAAACTTCCATTAAAAAAATCCACTTTCATAAAAACAGGGTGCCTCCCAGAAATTTTAAATTTGACTTTTCTAGTCTTTATTTTGTTAACAGTTTCGTGCCTTCTTGAGTAGCTTCTCCACCCTGATGTCTTAAGAACTTCCGTTTTGAAATTACTTTTAACCCTTTGACTGCTAGGGAATGCCCGGCAGAGCCCTCATGAAGTGCTCCTTTGTTGTCGCCTAAGCTGTCTACCAGCACTGAGAGGCTGCGGTCGGCCGATACCTGTGCTGCTGAGTTGAGCACACGGCCTGACTCGCTGTGTGCTGAATATTTCTGGAGCATTGTGTGTGATGACCTTCAGCTGTCGCTCTGAGTTTTGAAACCACAGATACAAAATAAATGCAGTTAATCTGTCATCTAAAGTTTTTCAATTTATAGCTCCTCTAAAAGTGAATGTCTACATAGACAGGAACTTCATATACTAAATAGATATTTCAGAAACTGAGATGTGTCTGTTTTTTTTTGTTTGTGAGCGCAGTAATTCATCTAGAGAGAGTGTTCGAATACCTTTCACAAATTCTGCATATATTTTCCATCCTTCTTTTGGATTCTGGGCTCTCAACTGGCACTGACGATGTTGAAAATATATTTTTACTATATTTTTTTTTTAATTTTACTTAGTTTTAAAGGTGTATAAATGAAATGTATCTTTTTTTTTGTGAAATTCCCCGAAACATGGCACATGTTCAGCATTCGTACCATGTTTCTCGACACACTTTCTGTTTCAAACATACAGTGCATCTACGTATTGCCATGCTCTTCTTTGAATTTTCAACATGAATGATATTTGGAAAATGTCTGCCAGTAAATCGTAAAGGATTTTTGTCATTGGAGCGTCTTCCTTTGCCAGGTTTCCTCTGTTCTGTGGCATATGCTCCAACAAGATCTCTTACCAGATACAGATTAAACCCTGCATTTGGCATTTTTCATCCTGTTACTACTCGGTGAAGAGCATGAGAATTTAAAACACATGGATCAAAAACTTGGAAAATCTAGAATGAACTGATTCTGGCGTATTTGTCTTGGTATATAAATAAAATCTATTGGTTTCATCAAGAATAGATTTCATAAGATCTTCTGTTAAAAATATCAGGAAAAATGACCGAATGCTGGAATTTTGACCTAATCTAAATTTGTGTCCTGCAGCTGAATTGTCAAACACATGTACAAAAGGACGAGAATCACTTTTCTTCCAGTCGAAAGTGTCACTAAAACATCCTCTTTTTCCACACATTTCAAAATCACTATCAGAAGCTTCAGATTCTGAAGAATTTTCACCACTTGTGGAGATAGATGGTTGCTTTCCACTAGCTACTATCACTTCGTGATTACTAAAAGGCTAATTTGTTCTGATTCTAAGATTTTGTATAACTCCCACTATAAAAATCCATATGACATTGAGACTATCACCAAAGTGATTCCATTCTACACCTGATAATGCTATCTTTTCGGGGCAGTGTCGTTTTGGGTATCATACCCAAATTGATAGATTTTTTTTCTCTTGTTTTCAGTTGTCTCTATTGTCAGTATTTATAACAATAATAATTAAAAGAAATAAAACTTTAAGCTAATTTAAATGAGGGAAAGTTGGCCCATCACTCACCACAGAGGAAGGCATTAATGAAAGCATTCATTGAGCAAAAAAAAAGACCACAATGCTTTTTGTTCTCTTTAAAATGGAACTTAGAAAAATAGCGAATGTATTGTGGCTTACCCAGAAAGATCACAATACAAAATTTTGCGTCATAGCTCTCGTGATATTTGTTAAGAAAAGTCATAATGCATTCTGAGCATTAGCTGGTGCAATCATGATATGGTGTACAGCCTGCTACTACATATTCTGGATGTTAACTAATAATCAGGTGATGTTAAGAAAATAAAAATTCCTTTTTCACTATCAGATCAACACACAACATGAACTGCCCACTACTTGATTACACAGGCATGCAGAAATGTGGGGCCTGCCCGTAGAGAACTGGACTGTGATCTGGTTTTCAAAACACTTTTAAGAATGATATAAAGCTGTTTACCTTGTTATAATATTCTACAGTACCAAATGTTAATATTCTTGTGAACTATATACTCTATATATCCACAATTTCGTTCATACACAATTTAAGTTTTATGCTGTTAATTCAGAGACAAAATTGTCTAAGAAATTTTGGATATTGCCAGCATCTTCATTCACATAGGGTGTTAAATTACGAATCTCCCTTTTGAATTAACACATCAGAAACTAATTCGATGTGTTAATCGCGTTCAACATGTTTACTTATTTAAGGAAATTTTTATCTGTAATTCCTGAGCTTTTGAACTTCACAGCAAAATCAAACATACCATATTTTACTGACCAAATGCTAAGTATGCTAAAATAATTTCTTGTCTACCATGTACAATAAACATTTACTGCAAGTATCAATAAATTTGGCTCTAGAGAATCTTGGCCAATAAAACATAATTGCATCCTGCAGAAGATATAGAAGTTAGATTGTAGGTCCACATATCAGAATTAAACGTAATTAAAAATCTTACAATCTGCCCTGTTAATATGTCATGAATATGTCAAATGTTTTGTCAGTGATGATACTGTTTACTTACTCATGGGATTTTATATGTGAAGAGAAGACATAAACTGTAAGTTATTACTTATAGTCAGTCCACCCTAACAATCCCAAACCCTAATTCTAATTATCCCTAACATTAAGCTTCCCTCAGAGCTGTTTACTAAATGATTTAGCAAATGTTTTGATGCTATAATTTGTAACAGTATCAAATGACAAATCTCATATGTAACTGTAATGAAGAAAAACAGCCGCTTACTATATTATTATTTTCTTACGTCAAATTGAACCAAAGATTATTAATTTCTTTACTTCATAGTTTGTTGCAATACAAAAAAACCTTCTACTTGTACATGTTAACACTACTGTCATGTTTATGCAAATTAAATATTAATTACATATATAACATTTCATTAACATATTCAGTTTTATTTTAATGCATCCACTACACTTAACAAAACTTATGAACCAAATATCTGTACTAATCAAAATTGTTGCAGTGCAAACTTCTGGTAGCAATCTTCTCAAATACAGAGTTATCTGTGGAATTGCGCTCAACATTTACCTAATTGTAACTATATGCATTATACTTAGGTGCCTTAAAAAACCTTTTGCACCATTTTAATAACGTTCCATGGGAATATGGCTTGATTCGGTCCAGTGGTTTATCCGTGGTAGTACAGTTTATGTACACCAATGGTTTTATGTGTGAAGATAATACAGAGGAGCACAGTAAACCTTATATGATGTCTGAAGCAGGTGTAACGTTTTCTTGTAGAGATATAAAAATATTAATTGTTTCTGCTTTTCTTTTTTACAGGGTGGTAAACTTTATTTCTGCAACTATCCATTCATTTTTGATGCACCAGCAAAAACACTGTTGCTGGAAATTGACCAGGCATTACAGGTACTAATTTTAATTTTATTACTTTTGTTGTGTATGTTCATTGTATATTTACACTGTCTCATATTTGCTGTAAATGTCAAGAAGCTGAAAGCAGAAATGTATACCATTGAGAAGCCAAAAATTGAGGCAGAAAATTACCTTGAATTCCTTTGGGTGTGTATAAAAAGGAAGGGGAGGGGTACCATTTAAATGTGACATTGTAAGCAGTGTTATTTATAAATAATAGGAATGACTAAGAAATAAACTCAGTCACATCCACAATGTCATTGAAAGTCACACTGACAAAAATAAATGTAACTGAAGCTATACATGACTCAGCAACCATAGATGCATATGAAAGTACATTGTAATGGTCATGTGATACAGTTTAGCACAAAAAAGTAAATATGTTCATTTATTTTCATACAAGTTAATACCATATCAAATTAACATACCTGAGCATTATTTGTGTAAGTAATATGATGGAACTTGTTAGGATGAATGTATCTTTCACTGTTTGATCACTACAAAAAAGTTGTATAAACTGTGTTATTTATATTTAATACCGATTCCTTTTCTTAAAAATATTTTGTCCCCTGCCAGATATCTACAGTTGAATCTGTTCACCTCTACATTTCACTGTCACAGTGAATACCTGCCGATTGACATACGATGGAATATATTAGCACTGACATTAAGCTAGTTCTGAGTCACAGTTATTATTCACTAACTTTCAAGTCGCAGTGATACAAGTTGCTATGAAATGAAATAAGGGATTTTATGTATGGGAAGAACACCACACAGTAGATAAACAAGGCAGTACAGAATTGGAGACCCATCTGTGATTTAAAGAAAAAAAAAAAAATATAAATATAATATGTTACATATCATAAGAGGATGATGGAGTTGATTATGTATGAGCTGTTAATTGATATTAAACCTTCATTCTACAATAAAATGTGAATATGTTGTCGAAGTTTAAATTGTGATCTGCACATCTCCTCTTTTTTATACTGTCTATCCTAAATGTGAGTTAGTGAAGGCAATGAAACTGCCGTTAAGAACTGAAAATAAGAGAGTATAGAGAAAATAATGCATCACTTACCACAAATGAAGGTAGCAGGGCTAGAAAAACACAATAAAAATACATAAAACACAAACGCAAGTCACAATATTTCAGTTAATAACCTTAGCCTTGTAGGATGTGAGACATATGGCAGTGGGATAGATGTGAGCAAATCCCTTCCATATGACTGAACCAAAGGTGAATTGCTTCGGATGGTGGGGATTGAACTGATGGTTAGGTGAGAAAGTTGACCGAAGGTAATCATGAAATAGAATAATCTTAGTAACTATCATTGGAGGTAAAATCTATCTATATATATAATTATACGTGATATTCCATATATTTCACTTTTCAGTCATCACTGCCTAGCACATATCACAGGTCTTTGGGGGTGGAAGTAGCATGGAGTTACCTGTTGTGCACAACGTTGGCCGAATGTCGATAGCTGTGGGGATGTGGGAGATATGATGGTTAAAAGTGATCAATGCAGGGCATTTTCGTCTTTCAACCAAAGATATGTGTCTCCGTATATGTCACTCTACTGCCACAACTACATAGCATATACAATTAGTGTCTGTGTGTGGTAGTGGTATCATGTCTCCTATCTTGTACTATGGTGGTCAGTAGTTGGTAGTTTTGGGGGTGTGGGAGATATGGTGGTTGAAAGTGGTAGACCTGCGGCACTTTCATATTTCTACCAAAAACGTATGTGTCATGGTGTACCACTTTTCAGCCAAAACTATCTAGCGCAGATCACTGGTGTTTGTGTATGGTAGTAGCACAGAGTCCCCCGTCAGTAACAACGTTGGCCGAATTTCGATAACTGTGGTAGTGTCGGAGATATGGTGGTTGAAATTGGCCGATCACGGATATTTTAATATTTCGACCAAAGACGTGTGTCTCCGTATATATCACTCTGCTGTAACAACCACATAGCAATGACAATTAGTGTCTATGTGTGGTAGTGGTATCATGTCTCCTATCGTGTACTATGGTGGTTAGACGTCACTAGCTATTGGGGTGTGGGAAATATGGTTGGTTGAAAGTGGTCGACCTGCAGCTCTATCATATTTCTACCAAAGACAAATGTGTCTTGGTGTATCACTTTTCAGCCAAATCTATCTAGCGCAGATCACTGGTGTTTGTGTGTGGTAGTAGCACAGAGTCACCCATCAATCACAACGTTGGCCGAATTTCGGTAACTGTGGGAGTGTGGGTAATATGGTGGTTGAGTGTGGTCGATCAATGATATTTTCGTATTTCGACCAAAGACGTGTGTGTCCGTAAATTTTACTTTGCTGCTTGAACTAGGTAGCACAGATGACTGGCTTTTCTGTGTGATAACAGCATCGAGTCTCCCATCGTGCACTATGGTGGTTAGATGTCGGTAGCTGGCAAATCCAAATTCTTTACAAATGCGAACAAAGTCATGGATACCAGCTAGTGATGATTAAAGTTGGTCAATGCAGGGTGTTTTAATATTTCGACCAAAAATTTGTGTCTCCTTATACTTCTCTTTCCTGCCACAACTACATAGCATAGACCATTGGTGTTTATGTGTGGTAGTAGCATCATGTCTCCTGTCATGCACTATGGTTGTTAGATTTCAGTAGCTATGGGGGTGTGCGAGGTATGGGAGTTGAAACTGTTCGACCTGCAGCACTTTCAAATTTCTACCAAAAAAATATGTGTCCCTGTGTATCACTTTTCAGCCAAAACTATGTAGTGCATATCACTGGTCTCTGTGTGTGGTAGTAACACAGAGCCACCCATCGATCACAATGTTGGCTGTATTTCGGTAACTTTGGAAGTGAGGGAGATATGGTGATTGGAATTGGTAGATTGAAGATATTTTTGTATTTAGTCCAAAGACATGTGTGTCCGTAAATTTTACTTTGCTGCCTGAACTAAATAGCGCAGATGACTGGAGTTTGTGTGTGGTTGTTTGAGGTAGTTAGATGTCGGTAGATGTCAATCCAAATTCTTTACAAACACGAACGAAGTCGTGGGTACCAGCTAGTGAATTTAAAAAAAAAATAGTAGATATATAATTGGAATCTGTTATAAAAGAAAATAAGTAATTTAATAATAATAGAAATTAGTTATATATATGTATATATGTGTGTGTGTTGAAAATATATATGAAAACTGACTGTAAGAATACCAAATAGTGACATTTTTAGCTTAGTTTGAGACCAGGGGTACGTCTGGTGTCTGGGATATGTTGATAGACATTTATGAAGTTCGAGAAAAACTTGGGCATCTCTAACAATGAAACAGGAGATTGTGACAAACAAAATATTTCTGAAAAGGAAAGTCTTCTGCAGATGGACACTTTGAAATTATTAATTGTAATGGGAATTTAACATAGAAACACACATGACAATCATTGACAACAAAGAAGCTGTTATTAGAGTAAACAGAAGTAAACTCTTAGAAATCATAGCCATCTAGTCAGGTATCGGCAATATACCATCTTTATAAATGCAATTTCATATCTATGAAATTGGAAATTGAACCAACACACTTGTAAGCCTATCGGCTTTGGTGTCATACAAGGTTGTCTTTTTTTCTTGATTATTCTTTAGTATTTATATGAAGTCATTAATCAATTACTGGAAATTAACTATACATAGATATATGCACCTACAGAGTAATGACTGCCTTGATACCATACTTTATGCCTTTGACCAAGTATAAATAGCTAAAAATGAAGATTGTCTACAGTTTTCAGTACATCACTTGAACTTGACTCAAAAATTCTCATATGGAAATGTCAATCGAGAAATAAAAGGTATAGCCATTTCAAGGAGGGAAGAGAAAAAAAGAAAAGAAAAAAAAAACTTTAAGAATATAGTCCTAAATAATAAAATTTTTGAACAAGTTCAACATACTTGAATTTTTGGGATACCATTTAAGAAATTAGGAAGAAGACGACATATATTTAAATATACTAAATTACAGTGGTGCACTGAGCATAATCAACCAAGTCTTTAATATGAATAAAATTCGAAAGCATACCAGAATTAAAGCGTATAACATATGGCTCAGAAGCCTGTAAAATAATAGCAAAAAAATGAGCAACAACACACTGCTGTAGAAATGAAGTTACTGAGAACTATTGCTGAACATGCACTGCTAGATACTGATTAAAAATAACGGCAGAGGTTCAATATTTCCAGCGGTATAGGGAAAAATTATTTTAACACTTGAAAAGAATGAATAATAATAATAAAAAAGACAGAAGACTGTGGAAAATATTCCATTAGATCCCAAAAGGAAAAAGCTGTTTGAAAGATAACTAAGGCATAGAGCGAGACCTTAAAAGGTCTCTAGGCCTTGTAGTGGAGAGGAAGATGATGATGGATGATGATATAAACCATACATGAATATATTTTTCAATGTAGAAACAAAAGTCAAAGTTCATGTGTGAAGCCATACAAAAATGAATACAACTCCAATATAAGCACAAATCTCAGATACTGTAATACACCACACATTGAATAACGAAAAAAAAAAAACTACGAACTGCGACAAATGTAAACAGATTTAACCTAATACCATTGAAGACCACTCCCAGGTTTAAAAATGGCATTTCACTGACCATTTATAATGCATGAATTTTATATATATGTGTGGATAATAACTGTGTTGTGTAGTAGAATGATAAATGCTGATGTGACATATTTTCTCAGATAGAAGTAAAATGTATGCAAATGTTGTAGTTTTAAGATAATATATCGTATTAACTCCTATAGCAGTTATTTAATGTAACAGTCACTGAAGCCTTGTCCAATATGATGAAATGAGTATGGCAATAAATTGATGCCAAATGAACAATAATGACAGTAAGGTTATTACAAGCTAGATTTGGGTAACACCTCACATTAAAGTATAACTATAATATCAATGGGTTAGTGAAACTAGGCATGAAATTAGGTCAGAGTGAAGATTAATAGTTGTTTTTCACTAAATTTATTTGTATTACTAAGGAATGAAAGAGTTGACATGGAAAATTGGAAGCAGTTGGCTATAGCAAAAATTGGTTCGTATACAACTAAAATCAACTTGAATCATTGGTGTTAAAATTGGAACAGGCATATACTTGAGTAGAAGCCAAGTACACCAAAGTGTATTCTGAGAAAGTAATTGATAGGGTTTGGATCTTTAGGATTAGTCATATTTTTTTCCTGTCGTCTTTTTGAGCTGAAATGCTGAATTAAACACTGATTGAACGTTTCTGATTGTATTTTATGTGGCATATAAATGCATATTCAGACCATTTTTCTAGTTCTGGTCATATTTTGAAAATATTTATGATCATATGGTCATATTTTAGGAAAAATCTGGTAGTTTTAATAGTACCAGGAGTTCACTAGATATAGATGAGAAGAAATTATGATAATTATTCACAGAACTGTACTTCTGCTATACAGATTGGGTAAAAAAGAACTAATTTTTACTGCGGCCAGAATCCACCAGTCGAAAATTAATGTTATACATTATTGTCACTCTCTGAACGTAATGTTCCGCCCGGCTTTTAATTTCAACAATGCAGCAGAACCATATCTGTGTTCATCCGCGTCAATCAATAACTCAATGGAATATCCTCAGTCATTGTTAAATCTGCAGTGGATAAGTGAGGAGACCTACGGCCGTTTCGAAATTAAAATTTTCTGAAAGTGACGAATTAGAAGGGAATTTAGAGTGGAGTATTGAAATAGTTCTGTTCTGTAAATTATTTGAAATTAAAGTAACTTCAACAAAAGGATTTAAAATTTAATTTCCCAATGGTGCAGTGTGTGCATGGAAGCAATTTATGCTGTCTATAGGAAAGTGACACTACTATATAAAGTAAATGATATATAATTGAGCATTTTCTGATGTATAGTCAGTTTAAATGTTTTGTCATATTTTGTCATTTTTAGGTCATATTTACCCATTTTTAATGTCATATTTGCCTGCATATTTCTCTATTTTTTGGTCATAAAGATCCGAACCCTAGTAATTAATGTTACAATTCAGATTGAGCAATATAATGCAAATTATTTCTCAATAAGAAGTCTTTTAGTTACTATGACAGCGTATCAAAGTCCAGCCAACTGAGTTAAACCCCAACCTGACACCACAGTTATTGCACAATGTTTCATCCATTGTGGAACGTGGTTGGTGATGTCATCCACATATATGAACCTTTCTATCGCACTGCTTTAAAATGTAAAGTGACAGCTGCAACTACATGCAGAGTTGGTAGCTTGTATGACTTTTCAACCTATCTTAATGTGGGGTCTGACACCTGAAATTAAAAAGAAACAACAGCATCACTGGAACACTCAAGAAGTATATATTTTTGTTTTAATTTAGGAATTAGTAATGGAATACAGTTTTAATTTTTATTCATAATCTATTCATAATCAAATGTTTGTAGGTTTTTAAAGTTAATTATTTACTTGAGCATCATTAGCCTTTTCTCCAGCAAAATTGTACTGTTCCATAAACACCAGCAAACTTAAGTTGTTAAGAATGTAGGATGTGTTCCTACACTTTAAAAAAAATTCATTTGGTTTTTATCATAGTATGATATTAAATTTTCAGATATGGAAAGGAAAGGTAAAACAGTCATCTCTCATAAAAGTTGAAGGGTAGAGGTGAGTGATGGATGTATTTTAGCTTTTCTTTCCATGTTAATGTTGTCTTTTGACAGTTCTTTATGCTCTTTATGTTATTAAAATTACAAATAATTGTAAGTCCTGATGTATGTGCTGTTTTGGAAGCTTTGTGCAGTGCTGGCTGTATATTTGCCAGTTGAAAATCCAGTGAATAAATAAAATTTATTTTGATGCATTTTGTTCCTTGGCAACTGTGCAAGAATTGCAATAAAAAAAAGTAATTCCTTAATATTGCTATAGATATTTTCAGAAAAATATTTTGATCTGGACACCAATTTTTTTTTTTAATCATGTTAAATTTTTACTAGTCTCTTCACTAATTGTAACAATGTTAGAAAGAATAATGTTTACTCAATAAACAAATTTCAGGATGTTCCCAGTTCAGTATCTTGCAAAAGACTCCATTTTCCTTATGTATCATATAGTTAAGATCCAGTTTGCTAATGTCTGAGATGAACCTCAATTAAAATTGTTTGAAATACAGATGCAATCGGCAATGAATCAAGCAGCAACCCAAGTTTTTACATCAATGCTGTTTACTCCTGTGATGAGTTCAAACATTAGCACCCACCTAGTGCTTCATGTTAGCAGAGAGCATATTGTTCAGGATACACTCAGAGAACTTCGGAGGTATAGTTCAGCAGACCTGAAGAAACCACTCAGAGTAAGTATATTAATATCTTCAATGACCGATGTCTCCTGTCTCCTTCTTCTTTTTCGATATTGGGTTAAACACAGATAATTGCAGAAAATATTTCAGTTTTAAAATATCAAATTTATTAATGCTTTTGAAGATTTAACATTAAAGATAAAGAAAAAACTGACAAATTATGGTGTGATAATTTAATAGAATTGGTAAAGCAAGAATTGAAACAGATTTTCACTTCAAGGTTTGATCATTCATCAGAGTGGGATTGTGTGAAACTGTGCAGCAGTAAAGTCAGCTGTACATCACTTGCTTTAGCAGAACATAGACTTCTGTTTATTGTTGAAAGAAGAAGGTGCTAAACTTTATACACATTTCTGTATTTACTCCTTTTTAAACACAATATTACTACTTGACCAAAGGCATGAAGGAATGCACTTGGATCATCAACATTTCTGGTGAGAAAGTGAATGAGGTGTGTAGTACGTCCACTTTCATGTGATGGGCTCTGTCACTCACCATGTGTGTCATTCATTCCCTAACATAAGCAAGTAGTAAAAAAAAAAAAAGAATAATGTTAAAGTGTATGCAAAGAAATACAGGAAATAAAATAATTCAGTACCATAATATAAACTTCAAATATAGTAATTTGTTGGTTCATACCAGAAGAAGAGAAAGATAACATTTGGAAATGTTGATTATTCAAGAAAGGAGGGGGAGATGTGGAGGGTGGAGGGGGTTGAAGATGAGAGAGGAGAAATGAAAAAATACTTATCAAACTGAAACCCAACAAAGGACCAACACAAAATATGTACCGAAAGGTTAACTTTCATAATTTCAGTGGGTCTATTTCTTACATTTACACTTATAGATTCAAAATGAAGCAGGAATTGAGCCCCGCAGGGGCCTCGTACGCAAGTGCCAGGTACAGGTTAGGCGAACCTGCGGTGCTTGAGCTGGAAACTTATGAGCGCCACAAATTTCCCACACCGTAAACTCCTACCATGCTTCAACAACCACCATAGGGCATGGCAGTGGAACGTTGTGTGCCTAGGAGAACGGGGATCTTGGCTTCATCGCCCGGATTGCAAGGATGGAACAAACCTCTATAAAATAATACCTCAACCTCAAGGTCAGACACGTGCCGAGGAGGCGTATGGGTGATGAGGGAAATCACTCACTAGCATGCAACCTCAGGGGCACCTGCGCACGCCTGTTGTATTAGCATTTCGTTTTAAATTGGTAATACTCGTGGGATCAAAATTAAGACTCGCAAGAAAACCAAACCAACCTGTGGTACAGGTGTGCCGCAGGCTTATATAAATACACCCAGTTCAAAGAAACGGGTGAGAGTTGATAGCCCCCCCCCCCCCCCCGCATCTGACAGTGACAGTAACAGAAAAATTCGTTCAGTACAATACGCTTTTTTAATTATGGAAAAAGTTGAAGGAACGTTTGAAAACTTGTCACCCTCCTACATCTCAAAGGGTCTAGAGGGTCTTTTTGGTACCCTTAATACTGTTAAAAAACTGAGGAATGGGACACTGCTGCTGGAAACAGTCACCAGTAAGCAAGCTACCCAACTGCTGAATTGTGAGAGGCTCGGGGAGTTCGCCATAAAATGCGATCTCTAGAAGTCCCTAAATTCCAGTAAAGGCGTAGTCACCTGCCATGACGTTATGGATTTAGGGACTGATGAGCTTCTCAAGGAATGGAAATCAGAGAAAGTGATCGAGGTACATCAGATCACACGAAGGGTGAATGGCTGTCTTGAAAAGACTGCCACCTTCGTCCTGATGTTTGACACTCCAGTATTGCCCAAGAATATCAAGGCCGGATATATAAACCTTAACGTTATTCCGTATGTTCCGGACCCGATGCGCTGTTTCCAGCGTCAGCAGTTCGGACATACGATGGCGTCATGTAAGGGCAACCCCACCTGTGAAAACTGCGGGAAGGGCACACACGAGCCGGGTGTCAGTTGTACGCTCCCACAGGCTTGTGTCAACTGCTCCGGTTTGCACCCCGCCTGGAGCAGGGAGTGTAAAGTGTATCTTGAAGAACGCAACATACAGTAGCTGAAGACCAAAGAGCGGATTCATTATGGGGAAGCTAAGAAGAAGGCCAAGTTACTTGCCACCCCAGTATTTGCAACTAGTTTTGCTAAGATGGCTTCAGCTCCCGTCAGGAAACAGAGTGTTGCTACCCAGACGTCCAATTCAGACATGGGCGCGAGCACTACGTGCTCGTGTCAGTGTAAGTGCGGTGCAAAACCCGCTAAGCTCATAACGCCTAAGACCGCGGATGTCGATAGCAACACGTCTGCGACGTTGATCACACGAGCAGCAGGGAAATAGGACCCACCAGCAGTATCAGCGAAATTACCAGCACCTCCAATACCACCACGTGCGGCGAAAGCAGTAGAACTACCAACTGCTAGCAATGTTACTGGAGGCGACGCGAAGACACGAGGTCTGAGGTTTAGGCTGACGGACCTGATTCAGTTCGTTAAATCTCCCTCCTCGTCCCCTCCCGGAACACCTGATAAAAGGGAGAAAAAGGGAAAGAGGTCGAGGAAGAAGAAGGGCAAGGAGGTAGTTGATGAGGACGCTGAGTCGGAGACGTCAGACTCTTCAGAGCCAGAGGAAACTGCAATGGTGGTGGACGAGCCTGAGCCCGTTCCTCAGCGGGCAGTGACCAACGACCCACCCGAACCAATACAGATAGGATGTGCCTAAAATTTTAGGCAGATCGGTCTATTTTTAAGACTGAAGGTTGACCTCTTTACAGCCACTCATCCATATACATTGTTTTATTTTTTACTTTGTTATTATTCATGTCTCTCTGGCCAATATACAGCCAGCAAGACATGTAGTGTTTTTAATTCTCTTTTGAACCTGTTTGGCCCCTTTACAGCCTTCCAGGTGTTGTACGGTTTTAAGACCAGGTGGTCGCGTTAAAGCCACGCCTGATTTTATGACTTATTTTATTTGCTGTCTGTACGGCCGACCCCTTTACAGTCGACCATGCAGACAGTATTTTAGTACTTTCTTAATACATGGTGATAGCTGGTAATAGGGCGCTAATGAATCCAATGTAGACACACCCTAAAGGAACAACAGCAACAACAGTATGGTTTGGTGGTCCCTTTACAACCACTAGCCAAAGTATTGTGTTTTTAGTTCTTCCAGTTTTTAGTGTGTTTTGTCATGTTTTGATTTTAATTCTGCCTGACTCGCCCCTTTACAGCTATCCAACGAGTTTGCTTTATCATTTAACCTGGTTGGCCTTTTTACAGTGAACCAGTTATTTTTTGTTTTCAATTTTTTATGACCATTTTGCAGCGACCGTTTTAGTACCCTTTTTAGCTGTTTATATGTCCGACATCTTTGTAGCCGGCGATGCAGTTGGCATTTCTGCCAGTATTTTAGTCTTGTTCCCCCCCCCCCCCCCCCCCCCCCCCCCTGTCTGTGTGGCTGACCCCTTTACAGTCAGCCATGTGGGCGGTATTTCTGTAGCTGTTTTAATATTTTAGTTTCCTTTTCCTTCTGCGTGGCTGACCAAGTCACAGTCGGCTACGCAAATGGTATTCTAGTATTAAACCACGCTGTTAAACCAGGTTTTAGTTAGGGCACTAATAACCTAGATGTTGACATGCCCTAAAGCCCTAACAACAACAACAACAACAGCAACAGGAATTGAGGTAATTGCTGTCAGATGTAAAGGTTTTCAAAGAGATATGTTTTATAATAGGAATACTCCCTCCAGTGAGAAAGTTGGTGAAGGTGATTTAAGATGTATGCCTGTTGCAAGTTTTACACCATGATCTCTTGCAAGAGAGGGAACATGACCTCATGTAAAGAGGACGTTAATTAAATTAAAAATATAAACTGGGCAAGTGCACAGAGCTTTCTATATTCTAACTAGCCAAAAAACCCGTCAGAAATGACGGGTTTAACGGACTGTGTTGGCAATTGATTTCATTTTGGTTGTTTACCTAAATAGAAATTTTTTAAAATAAAGCTCACTATGCTGTAATTTCTCGTCCCTTGTGATATAGCAAAAAGTTTCAGTTCTCAATTTGGTCCAGGTTGCGTTTCAGCCTAACTACAATCTTCGCCAATTAGCCGGTAGAAAATCAAAGCTTCATTCACACGCGAATTTATACATTCCCTGAATCGCATGTCAATGTCATGATGCATCTATACCAATCATGCATCATGCGATACAAACTTGATCCAAAATCTTCACAGTTTCTTACAACTTTCTTATTGTCTATGATGAAGATGGATGTTTTAACGCCTGGCACAGCTTACATTCGGCTGAAATAATGACCCCAGTGAAAACGAAGGATGCTAAAAATAAATCTTAACTTCTTACGTCATGTAATATTAGTTTCAATTGTGGTTTAGGCTGCATAGATCGCGAACAATTTGGAACTTCTTTCATTCAAACCAAGTAATCATATCACTAAAAGCAACTAATAATCAATATGTCAATTTAAACAAAATTCATACTTTTCTTTCAGTATTGTAGCAATTCCTTTCTTAGCAATTGTTGAAATAAATTGAATTGTTATAAAATAAATGCAATTCCTATTGCCTGGCGCTATGACAAAAGGTTTCGGTTGATATCCTGGTCCAGGTTGCATTTTAAAACTAACCACATACGGGAGTAGTTTACATCGTGATTCATGATATCAAAACGTGACATAGTGCTTATGAAACCTGCTTAAATAACTGATAATAGCTAAATTCAACTTGCTATTGTGGTGATAAGGTTCTTTATTTATTTTTGTCCAGGCTGGATTTCAACCTAACCACAATCTCGGGTAATACTGCCGCTACAAAATGAAAGCTTCCGACCAAAACGACAATTCATTGATGAGATACATTACGCAACAACATAAATTTCATCAAAAACATTCAACAAAAAAGAAAGGTAATAAACCAAAAATCTGCAACGTGATTCGGTTCTTTATTTATTTTTGTCCAGGCTGGATTTCAACCTAACCACAATCTCGGGTAATACTGCCGTTACAAAATGAAAGCTTCCGACCAAAACGACAATTCATTGATGAGATACATTACGCAACAACATAAATTTCATCAAAAACATTCAACAAAAAAGAAAAGTAATAAACCAAAAATCTGCCACGTGATTCAGACCGATATTACAACGTCGAATAGCTGTCAAAGTTACACATTGCGGAAATACGTAATAGCCTCAGTAATATTAATCAGTGAAATCAAAGAAGATTAAAATAAATCTGATAAACTTACATTATTAATTGTAGTGTAGGCTGCACAATTCGAGATGAGTCGGCAACTATTTCGGTTCAAACGAATTAATAATTTCAATAATAGGTAGTTTAAATTATTTTGAAAAAAAAGCTAAATTATTCATGCCTTCTGCCATAGCGTAAAATGCCAGTTGTAATTCTGATCCATTTTAAGTAACACTTTAACCAATTTTTTTTCTACATTGATGCTCGAAATAGAAAGCTTTTATCTTACAATATCTATGGACAAAGAATTTAAGGAATACTCGAATATATCAAAAGAATATTACGTAAATATAAGCATCTAATGATTGAAATATCGATTTTAACGCAATATATACTTTTATTTCAGTGTTCTATGAGTTAATTTATTCACTGTTGCTTGGAAATGATATTAAATAACGCGCACTCCCACAAATAATATCGTAAAGCGTGACGTCATAGGCAACGTCATACCTTGACGTCACCGCGTGACATGACGTAGGTGCGACACCGCTACATCTTGTCTATTATACTAATAATGGCTATAAAACATGTCACATGTTGTAACATAAGATGGCAGTCAAATGGATATAAATAAATAAAAATATTTGATACTGTGAGGATTTGAACCCACGTCACAAAATTACAAAGCCAACATATTATCACATAGACCACACCAACATTTAACAAAACATGGCAATAATTTTAATATTGACAATACATTTAGAATTTTTTGCATGCTGATAGCTTGAAAACGAGGGCGCGTTTGAAGAAACTATTGTGCCACAGACATATATGCGGTGTACTCTTCAACATATATATCCTCTTCAGTCCCGAGCTCATAGTAAAAGTGCAAGAGGACTATTATTGTGTTATTTACGTTGTGTTAATGCTAGTTAACAATGAATGACCATGAAAAAAAAATTTAAACAATAATTATTTTTTTATAGATGGTATCATATATGATACCTCGGGACTCAAGCAGGAAAATTATACACACAACTTTACTGCTTCATGTTGCTTTATTTCATGGAAAAATGATATGTCTTTACCTTTATTTTGACGAGCCTTGTACAGCTGCAGGATCCCAAGTTTCCAAAAAGTGCTGCCACCTTGTGACGCTAGGCAGAAGATCGAATAAATGAGCTGTGAGAAGCGCGATGTATATTGTAGATGATACGATAGGCCAGAAAAGGTTCAGCTGCGCAGAGAAGAAAATAATGCATGGAGGTATCATATATGATACCTCGGGACTGAAGAGGTTAAAGGAGATTGTAATCCATTCATAACATGTCTGATGGTTCCTAAGTAAGATAAACATTCAGAAGCTACTATTGGCAACAAGAATGGGATTACAATGAAACAGTCTTTGTTTGTAAAGGATATGTTAAAGTACCTTCAATCCTTTCCCGGTTTAGTACACTACATTACTGTTCACAAACCAAAATCAGAATATGGTGGACTTGAGCAGATGCGAATGTGGTGAAGAGAGTAGGTCAGAGCATGTGGTATGGGAATGTGGAATAACAGCCAGTATGAAGCTCGGCTGCAAGGAAGGAGAATTTTTTACATACGACGAGACATAGGTTTGTGGTATTTGCTGGATGAGGCAGCTGATCTCTTCTCAAAATTTTGTAAGGAGAAATTTATAGTAAGAGAACATGCTGAGCAAAATCAAAGGCCTCAGATAGTGGAAGAAGAGCGCACAACTACAACTTGGGAAAGACAGGAAGCTAATTCTGAAACCAATTGCAGAGGGACCAATAAAGCTGGAGATCTGACTTTCACAACATCGGATTAATGAAAGGTATCTTATGATAATGAGCTACATGAGTCTGAGGAGGAAATTCAGTGTGCTCTGTAGAGGCTGTCCTTTGAGCAACAGCTGGTTCCATCTTGGTATTCCAGGAGGCCACCTCTTAGCTATGAAGATGAACGCTAGATGGAATCTAAGTGCAGTTGAGACAATTGGTGGTAGTAATATTAATATTAGTAGTAATGCTAATATTAGTAGCAGTTGTAGTGATAGTGGTAGCCACTATGTTAATAAAAGTAGAGGCTGCAGTAGTAAAGTAGTCTGACATTGGAACTTAAATTATCTCGCTTTCATTGTTTGTAAAGTGAATTTGTTAATTACATGAAATATAAGTATGTATGCTCACAGTATATTGGAAATAAGGGCCCAGATTAGATTGTAGGTTCTGGGCTATGTAGTGTATGGGAAAATAAAAAAATAAACATAGTAGTGGTGCTGTGTCAAGATCTGTCAGAAACTAGGGACATATATATATGTGTGTGTGTATATTTACTCATAATTGCAGAGTATCAATCACATGGCTCTGCTCACAAGAGCATCTGTGTTAGCCCATGTCTGTGTCTATGTGCGCGTGCGGCTTGCTTCTTTCCATACATCTATCTGCCTAACTGTCTGTCCATCTGTCTGCCCATCCATTTTTAGCCCAATGACTGAGATTCTCATTTTAAATGTTTTTCAGTCTTAGCTGTCATTTTTGTCTCGATGTAATCATTCACAAGAAGTTGATAGTAAAATATGTTAAGTGCATAAGTATCTTTTTTTTTTATTCAGATATTTGATATCATGCATGACAAATTTCTTTAGCATGCATTGAAAACTTTGTTTGACATTCAAGTACTGCCACTTTTAAGCCAGTCCTGGTTTCTTCTTAACTGTACTATACCTTTTTGAAGTATGGTTGCTAATGTCAAAGTAATTTGTTACAGTCAATTTAGAATTTATTTTTTCCCAAAACATAGATTCTTCCCTCCATTTGAAGACTTTTTTTTTTTAGAATATCTGTAGATTCTGCTAACTAACTTAATTTCTTAATAGTTGAGTAATTGAATTATAAAACTGTCAGTTAATTATCCAGTATTAACCTTTTAGCAAAACAATTTCGCTGCCTTTACAATTATTACTGGGAAATATTTTAAATTTCTAGCACAGGTAACGGTGAACTGTTATGTTCAATTTTTTTTATGCTTTCCGTAACGCAAGACCTCTTAAAATTTTCATAATTGGTTGTAGATTACCAAAATGATTTTGAAAATAAAATAAAATGATGTCTTTAGGGTTCTACCAATCTTCAAAATTTTGAAAAATTGATTTTTTTATGGTGGTATTTCGTTATCCTTAATTTCGGCTCCTGGACTATATATAAAAAAATATTTACTTTATTGTTCTATTTAGTTGTAATACATACAAGACGTTTCGATTTGCATGCAACGACACCTTACTGACGACTGAATATGTTAGGTTTCATCCTGCATATGCCGTCAAGTTTCAACTTGTATTGAGGACATTGTTAACTTGAATCGCGAGTGTTTTCTTCATAGCCAAAATAATTTTAATGATTTATAGCATTAAAAGTAACGAAGTAACGCATTTTTATAGTTTTACGTACAGTTGCGATCGTTAGAGTGTTATAAGTGGATTTTGTGATTTTTAAAGAATGAGTTCGAGGCATAGTGAGACTACTTGTGCTATATTGGGATCATACAAACAACTTGACAATCAGCTGCTACCAACTATAAGGGACGTGTGAGATTGAAGGCTTTCACGGCATATCGATGTAATGTAGTCTTCACGGGTTTTCCGCCATATGTTGTTGAAATGCGACAACTAGCTTTCGGCGGCTGAAAGCTTGTTGTCGCATTTCAACAACATACGGCGGAAAACCCGTGAAGACTACATTTATAAGGGACGTCATAAAAATTGATTTTATTTGTCAAGAAAGACCTGAAATTGAAGTATAATGGAAAGGATCCATCCAATTCAGGTATATATGTGATTGTTTCTGAAAAGATCACAAATATTTGGACCAAAGCTTCGACTCCAATCATAACTAAGGAACGAGTTATTCAATTACTGAAATCCCATTTCAAAAAGTACTTAAATTTGAAAAGCAAACGAAATTAAAGTTTTGAAAACAAACTTAAGTGTCTTTTAGAGTCATCTGAGAAACTTTTCGACATTGCTGTTTGTAAATGCACTTCATTTGAATCTTGTTCGTGTTTGAAACCTAAGAAAGTTCCCATCAATGAGAGAAGTTGGATTAAAGAAATCACAGGAAAATGATTATAAGTGGTGTTGATAAGAAAAAAAGGCTAGATTAATGAAACAACAGCAGAGATGAATTGAACAGTCAATAAGGACAGCAAAAAAGCCATTTTATACTCAAGAAACTGATTCTGCCTTAGCAAATTGTGATGAAGATTCGGTGCATGAATCTTCCCCAGAAATGTATCTGATAACGGAGGCATCCCCGACAAATACGCTCTTGACAGAGACACCATCGACTTCAACGGAAAATTGGAATACTTTGCCGTTGCCAACAGTTGCTAAGGTCTGTGATAGATACGGTTTATCAATGCGATCTGCTGCTGCTGTTGCTTCTGCAGTTTTGACTGACGTCAGCATGGTCTCTACCGAAGATTTAACTCTGGTTATTGATAAAAACAAGATCCACAGAGCAGTATCTAAAGCCCAAACAGAAGCTACAAAAAAATATTGGAGGTATTGTTATAAAAAGCATTTACTTTGATGGATGAGAAGACAAGACTCTGATAAATGAGAAAATAGGGGATTGTTACCATTGGAAAGAAGTTTTGGAAGAGCATGTCTCAATTTTAGCAGAACCTGGAGCAATTTATTTGGGACACACAACGCCAAGTAGTGGCAATGGGAATTCTTACTTTGATCACAACTTTATTAGAGGATCAAGGTTGGAATTTAGATGACATGATTTGTATTGGATGTGATGGAACTGCAACTAACACCAGTTGGAAGGGCGGCGTGATTCAATATTTAGAGGAGTATTTGGAGAGACCGCTACAATGGTGTGTTTGTATGCTTCATGCCAATGAGTTACCCCTTTGTCATTTATTCTTAACCTTAGATGGTTGCACTTTGGGTCATAGAGAACATTCTGGACCTATTGGAAAAATATTAGCTGGTTACAAAAATAAAACCACGGTGTCTTTTAGAGCTGTAGCTGGTAATTTGCCTGACTTGCCGAAAAATGTGGTCGATGCAGTAAGTACCAATCAAAAATATCTTTGAGATATGTCATGCTGTATCAACTGGTTCCTTTACTCCTGAGCTGGCAAACCGTCAAATAGGAAAAATGGCGCACTCAAAATTTGCTTACTTCTACCAATCGTATTTAGACTTTACATATGTACCCTTAATCCATCAGAAAATTTGAAAATGTTAGTCAACTATGTGGTTTAAAGTATACGCTCTGATTTGATTCTTAATCAAGCAAAAGACATCTTTTAAAGATGGAGACAAACATCTTTTTCAATTGATTCTGTACCCGAAAATCTAAGATATGTTGTGGATTCTGTTATCGAAAGAAATGCTTTTTTGTGCACCCAAAAAATCTACTTGTCACTATGTTGTTTGATGATAGAGACCTCATTCGGGAGCTGGCATTGCGAAGAATAATAAAAGCGAGAGAAGCTGAAAGTAGCACTAAATGCAGGGTATTTAAACAACCAAAAATTAACTTCTCTGCTAAAGATTACACCGAAATTATTGTGTGGCAAGAGTGTCAGGTTACAGCATCACCAGTTCTTTGAAATATTTCTAATGAAGACCTTCAAATCATGGCAAAAGATAAGAGATTGGAAACTGTTGACTTTCCTTGTCACACACAATCGGTGGAAAGATGTGTGGAACGGGTGACAGAGGCCTCTCTAAGTGTAACTGACGTTGTTACTTCAAGAGATGGTTTTATTAAAACCAGGTTGCAATCTCGAGCAGAAATTCCAAATTTTGGACATGAAAATAAGTTTAAATTCTAAGTTATTGTCATTAATTGTAAGCTCTATTTTATTTATTTTGTTTTCTTGTGTTTTTTTAAATTAATTTCAATAATAAAATACCATTTAAACTTGATTTTTTTATTATTTTAGGCATAAGTCTGTAAAAATGTAAAATTTACAAAACTTCAAAGAGTGGTAGAGCCCTCAAGATTACATGCATTTCTTGTTTTTTTTTTTTTTTTTTTTTCCTTCTTCTTCGTAATCTGTGTTAAATTTATGCAAATTTTGATACCTCTTGCGATAATGTATCTTGGAAAAAAAAATTCTCATACATGGACGGGACAACCTAGTGGTCAAGTTTAATGATCAGAATTATTAAATTCCATTGAAATTTATTTCAGGTAAAATTTTTGGGTGAAGAAGCTGAAGATGCTGGAGGAGTAACTAAAGAATTTTTCCTTTTATTGATGAGAGAAATTCTGGATCCTAAGTATGGAATGTTTCGATATTATGATGAAACAAGAACTATATGGTTCAGTGAAGACTCTTTTGAGGAGGAAATCATGTATTATTTGATTGGTTTGTTTTCTTTCTTAAATATTTGAAGTAAATGCTGCATCATTTCTATCTAATTTGCCATAAATCATAACTAATTGTAACATGGTAATGACAAACAAAGTGGACCCATCACTTGCCACAGTTTAAAGGGCCGTGGGGATTAAATACATTACGCAAACACAATATTTCAGGTATAGCTGTTACTCATGATTGCAGAAGATGAAAGTGCAGAGTATGTGGATCGCCTGACTACTGCTGTTCACGTGAACCAAGTCTTGCTTCATCTTTTACATTAATCAATAGAGGCTGTGCCTTAAATATTGTGTTTGTTATGTTTGCAAAATGTTTTTGTTGCCACATCCCTCCTCCCTTCATATCTGCAAAGTGATGGTTCTACTTATCTTGCTCTCTCATATCAATATCATCTTTTTTCGTATTCTATGATGTCTGTGATGAGAAACTACAAGTAAAACATTAATGTGCCTAAATGTCTTTATCATGTAGTAATGATTTGGAATTTGTTTAAAAAATATACTTTAATCATTTTGAATGGTTTGGTCGTCCAACACATCCTCTTCCATTTCTGACAGTTATTCTAAGTTTTTTCCTGCATTACTTGTTTCCCATCAACTTCTTCACCCCCATATCTTTCTTTGTTTGCCCCATATCTTATCCTTGGTCTTCCAATTGGTCTTACTTCCTACCCATTGCTCAAGAGTGCTGACTTCAACATTCTCCGCTTCTCCATACTCATGACATGCCTAGCAACTGCAGTATTTACTTTGTCAACATTTCTTCCAATGCTTCAACTTTTAATTTCTCTCTGGTGTTTTAATTTTTGATTTTATCCTTTATAGGGACATTCTCTATCCCTCTCTGAAACCTCATTGCTGTTCCCTGTAATCTGCTAATATCTTTCTTTCCAAATCTAGATTTCATGCCATTGGTCATTATTAATGTTAGTATACTTTATAGAACAAGAATTTGGCTTTCTACCCTATGCTCTACCTCCAAATTTTGTCCTTTATCTGAAGGTAAAATTACATGCAGGGGCCAAGTACGGGTTTGGTGAACCCATGGTGTCCGAGCTGGAAACTTCTGAGCGCTGCAAGTTTCCCACACCGTAAACTCGTACCCTGCTTCAATGACCACCATAGGGCATGAGGGTGAAACATTTTTTGCCTAGGAGGATGGGGATCTTGGCTTCATTACCCAGATCGTGAGGACAGAACAAACCTCTATTAAAAAAACCACAACCTGAAGGTTTGACACGTGCCGAGGAGGTGAATGAGTGATGAGGACAATCACTCGCTAACGTGTGACCTCAGGGGCACCTGTGCACCCCTGTTGTATTAGACCAGTGGATCTGCCATAGAGGTATGCGCCACTGGACCTTTCCTCCTTACTCGTGGGTCCAAAAATGAAGACATCAAATTAAAAAAATCAAAAACAACTCTAAAAAAATCTAATTCCTGAGACAGGGGTGTGCCGCAGGCTAATCTAAACACACACAATACTAAGAAGTGGGTAAGGGTTGATAGCCTTCTCTTTCTGATGGTAACAGTCACAGAAAAGTTTGTTCACTACAGAACATTTTTGTTATAATGGAAAAATAGGAGGAACCTTTGGAAAGATGTCACTCTTCTACATCTCAAAGGGTCTTGAGGGATTTGTTGGTACACTATATTCTGTTAAACTGAGAAACAGCTCACTGCTGCTGGAAACAGTCACCACTAAGGAAGCAACCAAACTGCTTAATTGTGAGAAGCTCGCCATGAAATGTGAACTCCATAGGTCCTTAAATAGCTGTTAAGGCATAGTCACTTGCTGGGTTGTCATGGATTTAGGGACAGACGAATTACTTGAGGAGTGGAAATTGGAGAAAGTGGTCAAGCTACGTCAGGTTACACAAAGGGTGAATGGCAGTATTGAAAAAACACCCACCTTTGTCCTAACAGTTGAAATGCCAGTGTTATTCAAAAATATCAATGCTGAATATCTGAACCTAAACATATGCACATGTGTTCCAAACACAATGTGGTGCTTCCAGTGCCAGAGGTTCAGGCATATGATGGTGTTGTGTAAGGGCAACTCCACCCATGGTAGGTGCACATTGATCCTGGTGTTATTTGCACACTCCCACAGGTGTGCATCAACTGCTCTGGGTCGCACCCTGTCTGGAGTAGGGAGTGTCAAGTGTATCTTGAAGAGCACAAGATACAGGAGCTGAAGACCAAAGAGTGAATTCCTTATAGGGAAGCAAAGAAGAAGGCCAAGTTGCTTACCACCCTGTCTTCACAACTAGCTTTGCTAAGATGGCTTCAGCTCCCATCAGAAAATAAAGTGTTGACACCTATAAGTCTGTTGTAGACATGAGCACAAGCACAACGTCCTCAAGTCAGAACAAATGCGGTGCAAAAGCCAACGAGGTCATAACATCCAAGACCGTGGATGTCGGTAAGAACACATCTGCGAGCTCAATCACTCCAGCAGCAGTCTCGTAGGCCCCACCAGCAGCAACAATCAAGGTAACTTCCGCTCCTATTCCACCAAGTACAGTTATCCCAGCAGCAAAACCATCTGCTACCAGTGGAAAAGGTGACCAGAGGCTCCGTGGTCCAAAATTTAGACAGGCAGTCCCGACTCAGTTTGTAAAATCACCCTCTACGTCTCCTCCCAGACTATCTAGTAATGGGGAGAATAAAGAGAAGTGGCAGCGGAAGAAAAAGAGTGATAAAGTGTTTGAGGAATACACTGAGTCAGAGAAGTCACCCTCACCTTTAGAGCCGGAGGAGACTGAAATGCTGTTGGACGAGCCTGATTCCGTTCCTCAGCAAGAAGTGCACCGGACATATCCAATCCCAGGCAGGTGAAATTAAACAGGTAGGATGGCTCCCATATTTCAGTGGAACATTAACGATTTTGTGGCTAACAAAGAGGAGTTAGAACTCTTAGCATGGTCTAATGCTTTGTGTGTGTGTCTCCAAGAGACCCATTTTAGACCAACACATCAACCTGTGCCAGGAGGGTATAATTTAAACTGAAAGGACGATACTAAGGGTGATCGAGCGAAGGGGTGAGTGGCTGTGTTTGTCCAGAACTGTCCGCTCCGAACCTGCAGCTTTTACCTCTCCCTTACAAGCAGTAGCCACAAGAATACAAGGGATGATACAATTGACTGTCTGCTCCTTATATCTACTGCCAGGATCACCATTTGATATTGTTGAACTGGCTAATTTACTGTAGCAAATTTCTCAGCCTTTTCTCCAGTTGGGAGACTTTAACGCGCACAATGTGCTGTGTGGTTCAATGACCAGTTGTCTCAGAGGTCAGTAAATTTGTAGATTGTTGTAGTGAGAGGAGATGTGCATCCTTAATACTGGCCAAATGATACACTTCATTATTGTTTCCAGTATGTCCTCTGCCATTGACTTTTATTTGTGCTTTCCTTTGATTACGCACTCCTTGTGTTGGGAGGTGGACTGCGGCCTTCATGGAAGCGACCACTTCCCAATATGGCTGGACATAGAGTTTGAACGTGTAGGAAGAACCACCCACCGCAAGTGGAATATGAGCAGAGCTGACTGACTGCTCTACCCCCTCCCCCCAATCATTCTCCAACATCAACAGACCATCAAGGAAAAGATAACAGTTTACGGAAGTGATTCACTGGGCAGCTGATACCTCTTTGCCTTGTACCTCAGGAATGCTGCAAAGAATGCCTGGGTCTTGGTGTAACAAAGAATGTTGTTCCGCTATTCACGGTCCCAGACGGGCCTTGCACCATTTCAGGTTACTCCCAACACCTGACAAACTCGCAGCATTCATAGTTGTTAGAGACAAAGTGTGTCATGTGATTAAGGAGAGCAAGAGATGCTCATTGCAGAAGGTTGCCAGCACCATTAATCATTACACATCATCAACAGAAGTATGGGAGTCAATCCGCCATATATCTGGAAGGTACTCTCAATTGCCAGTATCTGGATTATTGGATCAGGGCTGTGTAGTCACAAACGAGCAAAGCATAGCGCAGCTGATGGTAGAGTCGTTACTTCATCTGCCAGACTGGAACATCGTTTTCAGAAATGAAGAACTCTCTGCCGAAAGAAATACTTTAAGCTTCAACTCGTCGGATTTTCATGCGTACAATAGCCCTTTTACATTTTGGGAGTTGGAGTCCACCTTAAACAACACCAAAGACACCATGCCAGGACCGGACCTAATGTAGTAGCAGATGCTGAGGCATCTTAGCAAAAATGCTAAAGAGTAGCTTCTAGGTATTTTTAAAGATATATGGACTTGAGGACACTTCCCCTACTCATGGAAAGAAGCAACGCTAATCCCTATTTTAAAACCTGAGAAGGACAGATTGTTGCCAGGTAGTTATTGTAGCATTGCCTTAACTAGCTGCATTGGGAAAACACTAGAGCGGATGGTCAGCTGCCACTTTGTTTGGTGTCTCGAATCCAAAAATCTTCTAAGTTCCTTTCGGTGTTAATCCAGGAAGTTCCATTCCACCTTGGACAACCTGATCCTGCTGGAAGCAGCAATACAGCATGCCTTTATTCATAGCCAACACCTTGTTGGTGGGTTTTTTGATGTAGACAAAGTCTACAATACTACCTGGCGGCACGGTATTTTAAAACAACTTTATGAATGTGGTTTTAAGCAAAATCTGCCCCGTTTTATACAATCATTTTTATCTGAGCATTGCTTCCGGTACCGAGTTGGTAGTGAAGTGTCAGATCTTTTTATCCAGAACAACAGTGTTCCCAAAGGGTCTGTTTTAAGTGTGACCCTTTTTGTAATTGGTATCAACAGCATAACATCGGTAATAAGGAAACCTATTTGCTACTCCTCATATGTTGATGTTTTTTCAACTTCTTGTACGTCATCTAGCCTGCAGAGTATTGAGCAGCAGCTGAAACTTGTGCTGAACAGGCTGAGTAAATGTCAGTACACACCGGTTTTAGTTTCTCAGCTGAGAAAACGGTGTGTGTGCTTTTCACTCGATCTCGTAGTATTTTATCTGAACCCAACCTCACCTTGAGGAACATCGTTTTAAGTTTTAGTGACTCTGTTCAGTTTCTGGTCCTCATTTTTTACAATAGGTTAAGTTGGATGCTGTATCTCAAAGATGTGAAAGCGAGAGTGCTGAAAGCTTTGAATGTTTTAATATGTCTTTGTGGCAGGTCATAGGGTGCTGATTGCTCCTGCCTGCTATTGTTTTATAGAGCCTTTAAGGTCGCCTCTGGAGTATTTCTGCATCATGTATGGTTCAGCACGGTACAGCTATCTCTGAATACTGGATAGTGTTCAGCATGCAGGAATCAGGCTTGCCACGGGTGCCTACCGCACCAGCCCGATTCCCAGATATTATGAGCCGCCACTTATTATCTGGCAGCATCTCCTCATGGTGTGACATTATAAGGAAAATGGCTTGACACCTAACATTGCCGTTTATGACACAGTAACTAAACCTAATTTTATTTATTTTATCATTTAGTCCTCTGAGGAGCGTGTGGAACCATTAATTTGCATTGTTCTTCTTATTCTTCTAGCTGTTCTTCTTATTTTCCCAAAACCACCTCGTCCTTTAGCTGTGGGCTTAGTGTCTGTCTTGTGTCCATGCATGTCTCAGTTTCAGATTTTTTGTTGTTGGGATCTTAGGGGCAAATTTATGTGAAGTAGTTAATTGTCTATATATACTGCGTGTAGATATCAGTGGGTCTAGGCTGACTTCTGCGAGGTTCTTCTGGGTTTCTATAAACTAGCGTGCTTTGGTTTCTTTGGGTCCTATAATGATGTAGAATTTTTTTTTTGATGAGTCGTGAGTCATCCATTCGTGCTATATGTCTGTAGAATTGCGTGTGTCTTTTCCATGTTAGGTGAATCGTTCGGCCAGTGAATACAGTTTTTCTTAGCTTTTGCGCATTCAGATGCCATCTTGGATCTTGGGTCCGAATATTTTTCTCAGTATTCTATTTTTTCGATTCCTTTGACATTTACCATTATTGATGATGTCTCCATCGCGTACAGTGCTCTTGGAAGAATGACAGTGTGGCAGTGATGGAGTTTGGCTTTGATGAAAGTGATTTCTTATTGTAAGTATTCCAAGTAATTACATTTGCTTTTCGCAGTTTTTCAGTGCGGGTTTTGTGGGCTTCTTTTTCAGTTCCAGTATTCCCAATAATTTCTCCTAAGTGCTCAAAGTATTTAACTTGTTTGGTAGTTCCATAATTGGTCACAAGTGGCTTCAGGTTTGTGCTTTTGGTGTCCATATATTGTGTTTTCTCATAAGAGATTTGGAGGCTGGTTTCGATGGCTATCTCATAAAGCTTCTCAACAGCATGTTTGGCTTCCTCAGGAGTTGGTGTGATTACTGTTAGATCATCCACAAAAACAAGGAATTTTGTAATATCTTGGTTCTCCGGGTGGAGCCGCATCAAATCGATGCGGCTCCACCCGGAGAACCAAGATATTACATACAGTGACCGCGGAAGCCTTCGTAATCAAGGAATTTTGTGTTGATTTGTTTATCCTTTGTACCCATATATTCCAGGTATTTCTTTTTTACAGATACTAATGATCTTGAGTAGTACCAGGTTGAACAGGGATGGTGATAACCCATCCCCTTATCTTACATCAGTTTTAATTTCAAATGATTCAGAGATTTCCCATAAATTTAACTTTTAAGGTTGTATTTGTCAAAGTTTGTTGAGTTAAGTGTTTTATCATCTAATCAATATTCACGTAGTATATTGAACAGCATAGTGCAGTCAATCAAATCATATGCTTTCTTAAAGTCTAAAAAAGTTACCACTGTGCAGTTTGACAGACGATGCTGCAGTATCATCTTTAGATTCCATATCTGTTCTATTCATGATTGGTGTGGTCGGAATCATGCTTGGTGTTCATCAATATTGTGTTCTGGCTGCTTCTCCAACCTTAACCGGAGGGCACAAGAAAGTACTTTGTAGGCATTTGGCAGAAGTGAAATCCCTTAGAAATTGTTTGGACCTGTCCTGCCTCCTTTTCTTTTATGTAGTCAGTGAATTAACACAGTTTTCCAATTTGCTGGTATATTTGCATAATAGTGTATAGCAGGTCAGTCAGTAGTTCGCACCGATCTTGAGCATCTAACCTATTACTCCATCTTCCCCTGGTGCTTTGTTGTTTTTCAACTGTAGTACGATGTTTCAGATCTCACCTAGTGTTGGTAAAGCTGAGTTGTGGTTTGGGGAGGATATCTGGGAATGGAGATTCTCTGTAGGGTGGTTCACACTTGTACAGCTTCTAAAAAAGAACTGCTTCAGATAGTCACAAGTGGCCTTTGTGTTGGTTTCAAGCATACCATCAGGTCAATGGAAGCAAAGACTAGGAGGCTTGAAGGTTCTTCCCAGTAAGTTTTGAAAAAATTTCTTGTGTTGTTTCTTTTGAAGTCATTGTCGATTTCCTCTAATCGTTTGATGTGGTATATACATTTGACTCCTCAGATTATTTTGGATGTTCTATCTGTGTTTTATTTTTAAAAAAATAAAAAATTTTTTTTAAAAAAATCTGCCACTTACCTGGTTTTCGGTGACTATGCCAGTTCTTCCAGGCTTTATTGCACTCTGATGTCCACCATCTGTGTTTTCCATCTCTGTGGAGGCTGGCCAAGTTCCATTGTTGATTCTAACTCATAACAACAAGTGCATCCCATGTCTGTGTGTTTGTCTGTAGTGATTGTGTGAATTCCTGTGTATGTTCTTGTAAGTATTCTGGGTCAATGCATGGGTTTTTGGGCTTTTGATATCATTTCCGATTGGATCTGAACTTTGATTTGTGAAAGTTAGTGGTCAGACTCTACATAACCCTTTCGTATTCTCACATTCATAATTTCTGGAGAGAAGTTTCTGGTAATCGCTACATGATCAATCTGGTATTCACCTCTGTGGTTGATTGGTGATTTCCAAGTGGTCATCTTCCGAGAGTGCTTCTTAAAGTGTGTGTACATTAACTGGGGATTGGCCATTTCACAGGTGTTTTCTAGGTGCCGTCCATTGGCATTTGTCTTTCTGTGCACTGAAACATTCCCAATTATTCCTCTGTATTCCCTTTCTCTGCCGATTTGTTTGTTAAAGTCCCCGAGGAGGATCTTGACATGGTGTTGAGGGATTCTGGCAAGTACTCTTTCTATTTGTGGCCAGAAATTTTCCATTTTATTTTTGTCGGGTTAATTGTTGACTGGAGCATGTACATTCACCAGTGTGTAGGTCTTGTTTGCACATTTTACTGTGAGCAGAAAGAGAGGTTCCGAGGATGATAAGTCTACAGCCAACTTCTAGATACTCTTGTGTACTAGGAAAGCAGTTCCAAATACTCGGAGGTTACTATTAGGTAATTTAGCTGCGGATTTTCCCTTATAGATGCGATATCCACCTGAGTCAAAATGATTGGAATCGCAGAACCTTGTTTCTTGTACTATAAGTATGAGGATCCTAACCCTGTCACAGTTAACTGTCAGTACCTTAAATTTCCCTGTTTTGGTTAATGTCTGTACGTTGAGTGTACCAATAAACTGTGATGCCCTTATCCCTCAGAATCCGAATGACCAGGTTTACCGTTGCTGTCTTCAGCTCAGGCCTGAGGTAGTACCTCTTTTGCTTGTGTTTCAAACCTGCTGAATTATGGTTCATTTTTGCTGGTGGGCATGAATACATGTGGGGTGAATGAGTCGCTTTATCGATTCACTCTCATCGTATGGGTTGTTATTTCATAAGGGCAGCTGGTGTCTTGCTGTGGTCTGTTTGGTCCACGAGAGCTATTTTATTTCACTCAAGACCGCCGGTAAACCAGTGAAGACGTCCCTATCTACCACCTGGGACGCACCACATGGGAGTATCATCTCTTCCCTGCTACGACAGCATAGTGGGTTGTTGGCACTAAACCTAGTGATGAACAGTTATATACAAACAACCATAGAGCCACTAAACTATTAGGTACCCTAGAAAGGCTATTATTGAACAATACAGGTTTGAGCTGCCCTCTTTTTATCCCCAGGGTTGGAATAAATCTCCTCCCTGGCTTTTAAAGAGGCCCAGAACCATTTTAGAACTGTTTCAGCATAGCAAACTGTTTACCACTGACAGTGTTTTTATTCAATGAAAGTTTCACGGGAGTCCAGCCGGATAGTGTCATAAAACGACGATGTTTCGACAACCTGCTCGGTTGTCTTCATCAGGTCTATTTAGATGTTTCTTTCGAGAAGAAACATCAAAATAGACCTGATGAAGACAACCGAGCAGGTTGTCGAAACGTCGTCGTTTTATGACACCATCCGGCTGGACTCCCATGAAACTTTCATTGAATCAATACGCCGGGAAAGTCTCCATTTGCATATCAGTGTTTTTATTAATATTTTTAGAGATATTTTAAATCGGCATCATGATTTTATTTATGAGTATACGGATGAGTCTAAGCAAGCTAACGGAGTAGAATGCTCCGTAGTGATCCCTCTAGTGACTTGTAATTACAAACTAAACATTATCTTCTAAGCACCTTAGAATTAAGTTAAATTCTAGTTTTCATAGTTACAGAGCATAAGAGAGGGAGGAAGCTTCCCAGTAATCATTATATTTTTCAGTTTGCTATTACAGGACATGATAAACCCGTTTCATTCAGAAGCCGATACTGCAAGCTAACTCAATAAATAAGCTTATTTTGAAACAGTAAAGACACTCAACACACAATGTAAGTTCTAAATAAACTTTTTATAATAGTAAAGAACCTCTAAACTAACCTGGAATAGTGTTGTCCATTATTATCCAACTTGTAAACAATAGATTTTTGTTACATGATAATTTAACTAATTGTTAACACTTTTCGATGCAGTAAAGTAATTTTGTAATAATAATAATCAGAAAGAAAGTTAAATTCAGTAAAATTCCGTAGCTTCAAGTCGTGTAAATAAAATTTTAAACACTTCATTGAACATACTTTCACTTGAAAGATTTTTAACCATATGTTTTCACTAATTTCTCGAACTAAAAAATAGATTTCCTGAAAGATAGAAAAATCTAGTATTATATATCAAAATTTCAAAACATTCCATGCAATAGAACAGATGTTAAATAAATTTTAAAGTTATTTCGTCATTAATCACAACGTGGCAGTATTCCAAATTTATTTGCAATTAAACCAAGCCACTTCCTAAATAAAACCACGGGTAAAACACGTAATTAAATTCAAAGAAAATTCAGCAAATAACACTTTTTCAATATAAGTAGCACTTAGCAATAATTATGAACTAGAAACCAAGTGTCTTCTAAACAGATTTCAAACCCAATTTTTGTCAAACTAATAACTTTACCATTACACCACCAATCTTAATAAAATTTAGACTTCTGGAATCAGGAATTAACATAGAATATGATGACACCAATTTTATCATGCTAATTTGTAATTCAGCAGGTTTACCTAAAAAGTGCTCAAATTAAGAAATAAATCGGGGAATCACTAGTTAATTTTCGGAAACTTTTTACCATTGCGCATTCAAACTAAATTCATTTACAAGGAAGCTAATCATTTGAGAATTTTCACGAAACAGTTTTTATAAACCTTGAAGACCAGGCTACACACTGGTAGATTTTGAACACATTTTATAACCACACCTTTTCACACTATTTTTGGTAAGCAGTAGAATACAAAGAGCATGCAGCTGAGGGTATAAATTTGAATGCAAAGGTCGGCTGGGGGTCTTTCGATTTCGTCTTGTCTTGTCTTGTCTTTTATTCCGGGAACGTTGTGGATAGTGGACCTGCGCGAGCATGTGTCGGTCCTGTGGTAAAGTGATTGCTGTTTAGGTGGAACAAGTTCTGGTTGGTCTATGTACCTCCATATTGACTGTAGTTAATGCGTGACTTGGGCTAGTAATGACTATGAACTTGTAAAATTTTCAATGGGGCTCAGTCGGTGAATTCTCCTCTTCATAATTTGCAATTGTTTGGAAAAGTTTAGTTCGATTCCCTACTCAACTGTAATTGCTATTTTTTGAAATTTGACTTTGGAATAAAATTCAAGTTTTTCATCAAGTGGATTCTTAAATATTTAAGTAGTGAACTACAACCTTTCCTAAGCTTTTGGTTCAAATAAGCTTCGTGGTGGCCGTTAAGCTTTACAGTTGATGATCCAGGCAGCAACATGGTCATTTAAAATTATAGATGCAAATTCAGAGAACATTTTTTCAAGTAAACATTCAGCTAAGGTACCTAAACCTATACTTTACCTTGGTATAGCAGTTTAGGTCCTTACGATCTGCTGTATATGAGTGTTACGTGTTACTTAAGTTACTCCAGCATATGAAAGTAAGTCACGGTATGAAGTACATCATATGCTGTGATTCCATCAGTTACATCCAGGCACTGGAAAATATGTACCCAAAGGACTGTGTAGTACAGGACATACAGGAAGCTCTCCACTCCCTCCATGCCTTTGGAAAGGAGGTCCTTTTCTGCTGGATTCCTGGTCATGTGGGAATTAGGGTGAATGAAGCAGTCGATGAAGTTGCCAAGTTAACCTTTAACAATGTCGGAATTGACTTTGCCCCACTCCCAAAGTCAGACCTTGCCTCGGTGGTAGAAAGAATTGTCTTTGATGCATGGAGGAGGCAGTGACTGGAAGCTGAGGATAATAAGCTCTGGCTGGTCAAACTGACCATTTGGCTGTGGAGCAGCTCCTTGCAGCGGGTGATGAGGGATGAGGTTCTCCTTACTTGGCTCCATAAAGGTCACTATCCTCTGACACATAGCTTTCTTCTCCACTGGGAGGACCCACTGGAATATGATGTTTGTGGTGTATCTTTGATGGTGCTCCACATTTTAACTGATTGTGTTTAATTTTTAGACTGTTTTACTGCTGGTACAAGGCTCTCCCAGACTCTCCCGGACACTCCTAGACTCGCCCAGACTCTGTTAGACTTGCCAAGGTCCTGAATCTAACCTGTCTCTGACTCCCAGTTTTGTTCGGCTCTCCCCTTTCTAACCTCCGTAGTAAAAAGTGCTTCTGGCCAATAGGAATAATTCTTTCCCTACTCTCTGTCTCCAAATGACGTCTTGCTAACTCTTAATTTTGCTGACTCTCCGATCTACTTTGGTGTCACTGCTGCTTGGATGCTTACATTCCTAAGCCTCTGGTTGTTTTGAATCCCTGTTGCAACTGCCCTGGTTTCAACCTCTGCTATATGCAATCACTTTCACCCAACTTTATTAACTTTCAGGAACTGTAGCCTACAATTATTGATTGTCCACCACACCATTACCTTTAACTTGTCGCATATAAATGCTTGGTGCGGATTCCAACATTTCTAACGAACTTGATTGTGTTGGTCAGTACCTTTAAAGGATGCTAGCGTGGGTTTGTTATTCGGCCGCCAATCCCTCGTATTTATCCCAAGAGATAAAGATTTATGGAGTAAAACAGTTCTTGCTTAGACCAAGTTTATATTCTTGAATTCTGTTTAAGTGCTGGTACCAAAAAGATAATGGCATCGATACTATCGTCTCCTTGACTTTAGATTGCAGGTTGACGTCACTCACACACACTGATTGGCAATCTCAGAAAATTCTCCTGAATTCTGAAAGACCATTCCATGGTATCCCAGAATAGCATCAGAGTCCACTGTCCTGATCGTTAACAGAAAGTTTATAACAACTTGAAATTTCCTAAGTTCCTCATTTCACCACTGCTAAAAATCTTCAAAGTCCCTAGCCTCATAGTTCGCTGCCCATCATGGAGCTCTTCTCACCTCGACTGCCTGCTTGAAAACTGTTCCCCAAGGGAGCTCTGGTTGGCTTTTTATAGCCTTGGCTAATCTCTTGCTGAATTGTCATAGACTAATGGGGGAAACATTATTCTTTGATGAATTACCAAAATCCCCCCATTCCAATGGAACACTAATTTTACTCAGATTTTTTCCGAACTTTTAATATGTTAAATTTTAATTTATTACCAATCTTTTCAGTCATGACAAATTTTCTCATAATTATTCTTTTTTAAGAGCTATTAATATATAAAAGTCGCACATGGTGATGCCATGACATGCCGACACTAGAACTTTGTTTTTCTTACTTTAATTTTCAAGTTACCTTTGTGATTAAATGAATTTTTCTCTCATTTGAGCATACTTTTACCTTAGCTCTTTTATCTAAAAAGTTGAAATTCTTTATTTTTTCAATATCTCCTTGAATAAATTTTAAAAGCATACAAAAACCAATTAAAATGATCATAATTCTCTGTTTCCTTAGTGGAAATGAATGCAACAAAATTCATTATGACTAGTGTTGCAAACTGAAAAAAAAAAACAAAATGTTTTTTTTCAGCTTTGTGAAAAAAACCTAGCTCCCGTGGTTTTTTTTTTTTTAAATTTTGTTTTTTTTTTTTTTTCAGAAAACAATATATTTGATAAATTATAGTTTTATTTAAGGAACTTTCATTTTACAAGTGTGTTTTAAGTCTTACTGAATCATATAATGTCTCACATAATGATTCATAAGTGTATCTATATAGGTAACATAATTTTATTCATCCTCTATGTAAGTACCACATTCACTAGTATCAGTAATACCAACACTAGTTCGGTCGGTGTCGGAATTTTCTGTCTCTTCTTCTGTCTCCTCTAACTTCAGAAATAGTTAAATTTTCTTTTACTGGTTGTTCTTGTATTGTACGCTAAAGATTTTGAGATTGCAATTTTAAATTGTGAGCAAAGTACACACTGTGCAAAAAGACTGCGCCGATAGTTCTGTATTACGGTCTTTTAAGTTTGAATTAAAATCTATTATTATACAAAATAGGAGCTTTATTTCTTTTCAATTGTTTGTTTACACCAACGGTTGCAAGGAAACGATTCATAATTAGGGACCGTGCACAAACTACGTGGCTCAGTCCAGAGGGAGGAGGGGTTAGCTGGAAGGCTATGCTGGGCTACGTGGGGAGAGGGGGGTTCCGAGCCAGGCCACGTAACTTTCCTTTCGTAACATTTTTCACAGTTAAAATGAGGAACTGAACTCATAACAGCATATGAGTATTTATTTCCCTCAGTTAATTATATCCGTATGTAATTTACAATAGTCTGACAAGAGAAAACAGTACAAAATGTCTTCTGGAATCAAAACGGAAGAAAGCTAAGTGCTTCGTGAACGGGGGGAGGGGGGGGGGAGTCAAAAGCCACGTAGGGCTACGTGGGGGTTCACAGGAGGCCAAAATGGAGCTATGTGGTTTATGCACGCTCCCTTACTAACAATTTAATGAGTCAGTACCACTATACTCTGAGAGTTAACAAGTATACGAATATAAGGAAAGCCCAATAAGGCAAAAAACCGTGGATAAATGTTAAATTCCTAATTTTTTTAAAAGATCTGTAGGTAATTTTGTAGGGCTGGCAGCACTATTTCAAATAGCAAGTATCAATCCAAACAACGGGGAATGGGGATTCATTTTCGCGCAACCTAGTCTCTTCGGGAAATCCCCTTTCATAAAGAAAATTTCAGTCAATTTTGCCAATATTTTCGTAATTTTTTTTTCCCTACTGAACCAGAAAAATATAGTAGATTTTAAACTAAGATAAGTACTTAGAAAATCTCTAAAACAGTCATTTTAAACGATAACTGCCTACAAATTTGAGATTTAGTAGTTGTGAAAAAAAACGTGTTCCAGAAAAAAAACATTTTTTTTAAAGTTTTTTTCCATGTTTTTTTTCAAGCCAGAAAAAAAACCATTTTTTTTACAACACTAATTATGACTGAAAAACAACCTTATTTGAATCTTCTGTCTTTTATGAAAATGGTTTAGAATCGATTTAAAAAGTGCTTTACTGTTAAGAAAATGGTTATAAAATTTCTTTACTATACAACTTTGTGAGATTGGTCCTCTTCTAAATGGTTTTGACAAGATAATGGGCGTATAACAAGGTTATGCTCTGAGCTGGAAAGTACTTTTCTATTAAAAATATTATAAATGTTATTTGCTATATGCATTATATGTAATATGCCTCCTACTAAACAGTTTAGGGAAGATACTAGGTATATAACAAACTCTATTGGTTCTCTGTATGACTTCATCTAAAACTACATTAAACAGAACAGGTGACAGTACACTTCTTTGCCTAGCTCCCCTTTCCACCTGAAACCATTCAAAGTGTCTACTATATCAGCACACCATTCTCACAGTTCTCAGAAATATTCCTTGTTACGATTTCAAAATCTATTCCTCTCTTTTTTTAAGCTTAACCACATGCTTTCCCTTATAACTTCATAATAGACCTTTTTTATGTCAATAAAAGCTAGTACCTGGGTTACCGATCTTTGCTTGGAATATTTCGATTTCTGTTCAGTAAGCAAGATTTTATCAAAATCTTTAAAGAAGTTGGTAAGAAATTAAAGTTTCCTATATGCAAGAGTTGCTCATATAATAGTATTAGATTGGATAGATTAGATATATAAACCTAAGACAGTCAACGAGATGGCTTTAGAGCCATTTCCAAGATACCAAATACAATAATTGCTCTTTTTTGTTGTTGTAAAATCGCATTACAAACTTTAAAAACAAATTGTTACCTACATATCAAATCGCTAGAGCTGCTTCTGGGGTCATTCACTTTACCATCTCATGCTATTGTAATGTTAAATATAAATGTTAATGTTAATCAGGGATTAATTAATGGTTCAATATTAGTGGTAACTGACTTAGACAAGTAAATCATCAGTGCTAAATTTATTCACTCCAATACAACTATGCTCATATCTCACATTAACCTCGCACCTATACGCCGATTCCTTCAATGTTATTCCTTCTTCTTCCTCTTATTTGATACATTCTTTCTGCTTCATTTAATATTGTTGTTCTAAATCTTCTTCATTCCTCTACTGTTGTTTCATCCTCAGGAAAATTGGTTGTTACCTCTTCCTTAAATGCTTCCTGTATACCCCTATCTGCCAGCTTGCAACTCTTGATCCTTCATATCCTTTTACTTTTTGTTTTGCACAGGCTGAGTTTCTTAAAGTCTGCAGCAACGAACCAGTGGCCTCCTATATTCATGCTACGTAAGACTTTTACATCTGTTAATTTACTGAACAATATGTAGTCTATTAGGCTTCTACTCTGACCATCCCAGTCACTTTACTGTCCACTTACGGAAAATTTTCAACGTGATTCAATTTTTCACCATCCAGATAAATATTAGGCTTCATGTTCTGTCTGCTGACAGCCATTTTCACTTTTTTTTGTGACTTATTTTAAGGCCAAATATCTTAAAATTGTTATTCCAGATGTTCATTTTCTGTTGTACTTCTTCTTCTGTTTATTCCCAAATCACATTATCATCTGCAAATGCAAAAAATTTAAAGTCATCGGCATCGAGTTGCTGGTTTAGTCTCTTCATAATTTCGTCGATTACAGTGATGAACGAAAGCAGTGGAAGTGCAATACTTTGCTGATCGCCTTTGGTAGTCACAAAGCAGTCTCCAAAGGGATGCAGCTTGGCATTTCTCATAAAATATTTTAACTTTGATGATCAAGTTTGTTGGTACCCTTCATTTGGATAGACGTTCCCAAAGTTATGCTGTCATAGGTCTTTTTAGTATCCAAGAAAATAAAGATGACATCTCCTACCTTCTACCAATGTTTTCCATGATTATCCAAGCAGTGAAAATGAGATCAGTTGTTGATCTGTTAGTTGCTCTTCTTCAACACATAACTTAGGAAAAGGGCCAGCCACAAAATCACTAGATATAGCTGGGATAGACAACAGAAGTCTCTCATAGACTTTTAGCCTCTGATCGAGGAGGAGGAGCCTTCATCACAGATGTGAAACTATTACCTGGAGAAAAGGTCGGTAGTGACCACCTTCTGTTAATTGCTAATCTCAGACATATTGAAGTAGAGAAATTAAAAAAAAAAGAAGAAGAAAAAAACAAGGATAAAAGTTTGGAAACTGAAGAATCCAGAAAAACAGGCAGAATATCAAAAGAAACTGTATGACCTCGTATTCTAAAGCAAAATAAGACTGGCAAATGAAGAATGGAAAATGTTGCAAGAGACCCTTGTAAACATAACTGCCAATGTAGCTTGCAAAACTAGTTTGAGAGTGAAAGCTAAACACACACCTTGGTAGAATACCACAGTAAAAAATGCCATATAAGAAAGAAACATGTTCAAAAGACAAAGGTACCAAAAAAACCAGCAGGATTTAGGAAGAAGCGAAGAACCAGTCTTACAGGGAACTGAAAGTAAAAGTCATGAAAATCATAAAAGGAAAAAAAAAGAAAAGAACTGGTTAGAATTTACAAAGAAAATAGAAGAGGATACTCAGAGCAATTAGAAGCTGTTGTAAAATATTGTAAAATCCAAAAGGATCAGTTGAACCCATTAAGGCCCTGGAGAAAGAAGATGGAACAATCATCTGGAATGTAGATGAAATAAGGGAAGAGATAAAGAAATATTTTGCTGGTCTGTAAAATGGTAATAAAACAACCAAAGATGATATTAGTTCAGGAACAGGAAACAACTGTAAACGTAAAGAGTCTGCTCTTACATGGTTAGAAGTCAAAAAAAGTCCTGAAAGCATGACTCAATGCAGATCATCAGGCCTAGATGGAGTAAAAGCAGATATGATCAAAGCAACAGGAATATGTGGACTTCACCGGATATATACAGTAATGAACACCACCTGGAAAGAAGAAAAAGTCCTCTCTGACAAAAGGAATCATAGTGCCATTCTTTAAAAAGGGTAGCTGAAGAAAGAGTAACAATTACAGATGAATAACACTTCTATCATATGGCCTCAAGCTAATGGAAAAAATTATAAAAGGTAGGCTGAAGAGAGTAATTAAACTTGCATTAAGCCTCGTTCCCTTAATAAGGTATTTTCAGATAACCTTATTTTCATCCCAAATTACATCTGGTAAATTAAATCCTCACCTATAAAGGCATACACTCAACTCTATACTCTGAATATGTATTTTTTTCCCAAGAGTCTCATCTTCATCAATTCTTTGTAATGGAATAAACCCAACACCGGGGTTGTAGTATTGGTATCATCATCTTAACTAACCTACAACTTGCTTTAAGTTCTGTAGAAAAATAAACTGTTCAAAATATTAAACCGTGAACCAGCCTTAATTGAATCAACTGTAATTTATTACGTCGACCACTTCCCTAGTTACCTTCAGGAAAGAAAAGGTTCATTAGCACTAAAAAATAAATTGGCACAGTTCAAATATTAAATTTCACTATATTCTTCAAAGTCACATTATAAATCACAATTTTACAGTTGAAATTGTCTATCAGACAAATCATTTCCTAAACTGCAAGTAATGAATAGGAATAAAACCGACTGAAACCTTTTCTAAGAATTTCAAAGTCTCATTTTAAAGTTTCACAAATCACACGTTCAGAAAATTCATGATGTCTGCCAAAACAGTATGGTGGTTGGAACTACTTTTGGTACTACCAGCCTGCCTTGGGTGGCAAAGCGCGGCTCCGCGCAGCACATAGACTGCTCCCAAGACTTTCAACCAAATATGGCGGCCTCGTGACCGCAAGTCCTTATATAGCCCTGCACCTAAGACACCTGTAGCTCCCTGCTTCTAAACATAGTTAGGAAGAATTCTGTAACCTCAAGTGCTCAAAATTTTACAGTGTCTGGAGATCCACTTAGTGGCTGGTTTAGTTTATCATAACTATCCCTTTAAAGTTACTCATTTTGCTGTAAAAAAAAATTGAAATGTGAAACGTTTAGTGATACAATTTTCATGTGAGCGAAGGGACTTTCCCGAATTTGATATTGTATTCCAAGTTTTTATAATTTCTTAATTTCAGACTCTAGAACTTATGTCACTGTGTTATATGATTTCTCCACTTTTCAGGATGGCTTATAATTTTTCTGTAAGTGGTACTCTTTTCAAAGTTATCGACCTCACAAAAATCGAAGTGGTGTATCAGGAAGGCGCCATTAGTCTAAACGTACTATTTTGTTAAAATTACTGTTGAGGGACTGTTTATTTTGAAAAATGGTCTCCGGCATGGTCTCCTGCTCTATTCATTCCACTCTCTGAAAGTGATTTTATTTACTGACATGTGTTAAATCATCCACAATTCGAATCTGTAGATGGCTTCATTCTTCCCTACTGCGTAATTATATTAAAACTGATTTAGTGCTTATTTAATTGTGTGGAATGCTTCAATACTTTTATATGTTGTGAAGTGTTTTCTTAAATTACATAAAAATTATCAGTTGGCTCCAAAAATTACTGAAAACATGACATTATTGTTGTTGGAACTGCGAGTGTGTTTATCGTAGTTTTAGAATCATGTATTGTTTACTTTTCCTGTCTGAAACTGTTGATTTATTGCAAATTTTACTTTATCCTGGTTATTTAATATTATAAACAATTTTTATTGCGTCGAAAAATGTTTGAAAATGACGAAAATGGTTTCGTAACAAAAATCAAGCTGAACTATTGAGGATTGCAATGATTTAGGCAAGTTTAAAGGATACTTTTTGTCATTGTCAGTCTATTTGAAGCTGTTATTATACATTGAGTTAGTTTTTTATAATTTAAATCGGCCTATGTGGGGCTATAAGCTGCAGTATCGGCTTCTGTATGATTCCCATCTCCCATATCCAGTAGTGACGAGGTGTAGAATTTAACAAATTCTGAGGTGCTAACATCTTCCACTGCAGTTAGCAACCATCACCATTCTTTTTTTTTTTTTTTTTTTTACATCGGGTACAAAACAGGAGAGATTCGAACTGATTTTAATAAAAGTATCATCCTCCCACTTCTGTAGAAAGTATAAGCTGATAAATGTGAGAGTTAGTGCACCATAAGTCTAATATCATGCGCTTCAAAATTACTGAATGGGGTAGTAAACAGAAGAATAGAAAGGATAGTAGAAGGGAGAGCAGGTGAAGATAAGTTTAGAATTAGGAAATCCATGCTACAAGAGAAGAAATTCTTGTTTTAAGATTATTACTAGAAGGGCTACCGGTACATAAAAGAGGGGTGAGAAATCAAGTCGAAAATTACAGGCCAATCAGTTTGACTTCACTGGTAGGTAAATTAATGGAATGATTGATATGCAACCACATCAGAAATGTAAGTGAGGAATGTAAGTGGTTTTCAAGTAGGCAACATGGGTTCAGTCAAGGATATTCATGCTAATCTCAGTTGGTGGGATATATGCAAGATATTTCAGATGAAATGGACAAGGGTGGCCAAATTGATAGTGTAGCACTAGATCTTTCATAGGTGTTTGACAGAGTAAGCCACAAAATTGTAGTAAATAAGGTAAAAACCATTGGAGTGGATGAGAAAGTGATTTGCTGGGTAGAAGAATTTATAAAAGGTAGAAAACAGAAAGTTAGGGTAGGAAATGCGGTATCAATGAAAGTGGAAGTAAAAATAGGAGTGCCACAGGGTAGCGTATTGGGACCGTTGCTATTCATTATTCTAATGAATAATTGTGTTGATTGTTTACTTTCTGAAATTAGATTGTTTGCAGATGACACAATGCTGTATAAAAGGATCAAAACGATAGAGGACTGTAAACAGTTGCAGGGTGATCTGGGCAGGATATCTAGTTGGGTTGGTAAACATGGAATAAAGATAAATGCAAAGAAGTGTCAGCTAATTACATACAAAAATAAAAAACAAAAGGTTAAATATGAATATAAGGTGGGGAAAGAATTGCTTGCTGAAGACTTGAAATGTAAATATCGTGGCATTAAATTTGATAACAAGCTTAACTGGGCAGTACACATTGGACAGGTGGTAGGAAAAGGTTTCAAAATCCTGCACTTGTTGGAGAGAATGATGAGGGGATGCACGAGAGAAGTAAAGGAATTGGGTTACAAAACTTTGGTCAGACCATTGCTCGAATATGGTAGTGTAGTATGGGACCCACATTTTTAGTATCAAATACAGAAATTAGAGAAGGTGCAAAGAAGGGCTGCTAGATTTGTTTCTGGAAATTATCACAGAATGCAATCAGTGACAGGTGTGATAAAGGAGCTGGAATGGGATTCATTGCAAGACAGGAGAAGGATGAGGAGGGTCATGGGAGTGTACAGGGCGTATACTGGCGATGAACATGGAAAGATATTGCAGTAGGTATGAAAAGTAGTTCATGGAAGGGAAAAGATGACCATGACCACAAGCTGGCAATCGATTTCAGGCACAAGGGTGTGGGAAGATTTTCTTTTTTATGTAAGGGTGTCAGGGATTGGAATGAGTTACCAAGGGAAATGATGAATAACTTACCGAAAACGTTAAAAGAACTTAAAGTTAAAATTTGTAGGTGGGTGCAGGGATGGGGGAAGTTGGGTGTGTAGGGAAATTGTCACCGGAGCGTGTGCTCCATTGCAATTAAATTAAAGATAGACAAAGATTTTAGCTTGGTTTTTCTGGGTGGAATCACATCAATTTTTCAAAACCTAACATTTCAGCTGTAATTGTGTGGCTTTTTTTGGAGGACTGCAGTAGCTGGAATCGCTGCTGCCTTTATATAGCTTCTGAAGAGCACTCTATCCATTTGAAATGTCACTGAAGCTACTTTCGCCAGTGTGGCCGGTCCAATGGGGGCTTGCTTCCCGCATTTTCCTAAGCGTGATCATATTTGGTGAATTGTAAAATGAATTACAGCCAACATGTTGCAATAATCATTGAATTTATTGTTTACCGGTTTCGACCCACCTTAAGGGAGTCTTCTTCAGAACTTGTTAAAAAGTATTACATCAATATAAATAAACTCTTCTCAATAAAATAGTACATTTTGTACTTAAGTCACACATTAAAATATATTTTATAGCTATCCATCTGGTAGCCAACGTGTATCACAGTGCCAGCGTCACATCTAACCTGCGCAGCAGCTTACTGCCGACTAACTTGTACGTTGTGACGGTATCAAGTTTAATGGCAGATGGCGCCACCTGTGATCCATGTGGCGCCATCTGCCATTAAACTAGATACCGCCACAACTTACAAGTTAGTCGGCAGGTTAGATGTGAGGCCGGCACTGTGATACACGTTGGCTGCCAGATGGATAGCTATAAAATATATTTTAATGTGTGACTTAAGTACAAAATGTACTATTTTATTCAGGAGAGTTTATTTAGATTGATGTAATACTTTTTAACAAGTTCTGAAGAAGACTCCCTTAAGGCGGGTTGAAACCGGTAAACAGTAAATTCAATGATTATTGCAACAGGTTGGCTGTAATTCATTTTACAATTGAAGAAATACCGTTGCTGTTGATGCTGCCATGCTCAAGATATTCGGTGAAGTTGTAGCCCACTGTTGGCATTACTTAACCTTCCACAGAAAGTATAATGAATGCACATTGCTACAGGTGTAGTACTCAGTAGCCTATATTCCAATGCAATATATTGAACATTTGAATAAGAGAAAAACCACCGCTTACCATAGATGAAGATTCCTGCAGCGTCAATACACGAAAAAAAACATGTACACTCATACAGTAATAATTTTCGAGCCTGTGGCCCTTCTTCAGTAGTAGTGAGATGGCTGCATATTGGAGGCCGGCAACCAACCAATTGAAGAGAATAAATCTTAATGAATTGTGAAGGAAATAAAAACTGGTTTAAAGTTAAATGTAGTAAACACATTAAGAAAAATCGAAACATACACCAACTATTAACAGATAGTTCCTGCAGAAGCCGAGGAAAGTTGTGAAGGGTATTTGATGTGGAAAATTGGGAGGGTAGAAATGTGCTTAGAGCTTTCTCGTATTAAGACCAGCTGGGATTCTGAAAACCAGTATATATTCAGAGACTTTACCTAAGTTTTGTAGGAAATACAGCTAAAAAGGAGATCCGTGATTGCGTGGAATATTAGTTGTCACTGTTTCTGGAGTCATTGATGTAACAGAATTGTCAGCATTTTGGATTATTATCATTATTCATCTGCATTTATGCTCTGCAATTTACAAAATTTTATATGACAGAGCATGCTTCGCACCATAACTAATCTCTACTCCATGCATTGCAATCCTGAATGACATGAGGGAAAAAAGAATTCATATAAGACACTGTTGCAGATGTATGTGACTGAAGTCATGGTAGTTGGTAGTTGATAGGTAATACTAATAACTAAATAAATAAATCTTATATATAAAAATCAATGTATGTCTGTTTGTCCTCTATTCAGTTCTGAACCGTTCATCCGATTAAGGTGAAACTTTGGTGAGTTGTAGAGAGCTCATGTGCAAAGGTTCCTGCCAAAAAAAAAAAAAAAAAATCTTTTCCCCCTTACAACCCATAATTTGAACAAACCAACAGATTTAATCCGATTTTGATGGAAATTTGCACACTTATACTTTAAGACAAATTGAAAAATACTGCCTACTTATGGTTTCCAAAAACGCAACCGCTCATCCCCTTCACACACCCCTAATTTAGACAAACCCACAGATTTTATCCGATTTTGTTGGAAATTTGCACAAGTATACTTTAATACAAACAGAAAAATACTGCATACATATGGTTTTCAAAAACCCAACCCCTCTTCCCCTTTTCATCCCCTTAATTTTTGCCAGTGTTCTTTATACACAGCTACAATTTTAACTAGATTTGGAAGGAACTTTGCATTTCCATACTCTAAAACAAACAGAAAAATACTGTCTACATTTGGTTTACAAAAGCCAGCCCCTCTCCCCCTTTCCACCACCTTAATTTTTATCAAAGTTTTTTAAAACAGAGATACAGTCAATACCGTTTGACCGATCACCATGAAAGTTTACCCATATATGTATTTTTTCGTGGAGGTTTCTGACCAAATAAAAAATCCAAAAGCCACATCCTCTCCCCCTTTACACCCCTTAATTTTTATTAAAACTCTCACTTTTATCTGATTTTGAAGGAAGTTTACACACGTATACTTTAAAACATACAGAAAAATACTGTTTACAATTGGTTTACCAAAGCCCAACCCCTTTCTCCTCTTACTTTCCAGAGATCTTTATCAGTTTTTATCGGATTATGATGGAACTTTGCATATGCATACTTTAAAACCAGGTGAAAAATACTGTATACATTTGGTCTGAAAAAGTCAAATATTATCCCCCTTTACTTCAACCCCATAATTTTTCTCAATGCTTCTCATACATACCCACAGTTTATATACGATGTGGATCGAACATTACAAGTGCATATTTTAAAACAAACAAAAAAATACGGTCTACATTTATATTGCAATAACGCAACTCATCTCCTACTTTATTCCCCCCCATCCCCCTTATTTTTTGCTAATGTCCTTCATACATTCCCCCAGTTTTTGTATGATGTTGACCAAACTTTGCACATGTATAGTTTAAAACAATCAGAAAAATACTTTCTACATTTGGTTGCCAAATCCCAACCCCTCTCCCCCTTTACTCCCTCCTCTCTTAATTTCCAATGTTCCTTACTCACAGTTTTTATTGGATTTGGGTGGAACTTTGCACTTGTACTCATTAATGGAAAGAGAAAAATTCTGTCTTCGTTTGGTTTACAAAAACCCAACCACTCTCCCCCATCACCCTAATTTGCAAATATCTCAAAAACAAAAGTTGGGGATAGTGATATTCTTAAAGTATATAACATTTACTGTTAAACAACACTGGAACAATTCCAGTTAGACATCTGGTGACCAAGAAATTCAGACTTCAATTTTAAAAATTAAAGTATTTGTAACAACACACACATGTACAGTTTTTATTCAATATCGAAGAAAGTTTGCACACATTTGTTTAAAAATAAGAGAAAATGATGTTTACATTTTTTTTTTTTTTTACATAACAGCCCCTACTCTTCCCTTTCACCCCTTTTAAGACTGATTTACATGTGTAACTTTTCCTTGTTTATCATATATCTACAACACAAACTGAGAGATTTATTTTTTTGTATATACGAGGTGTGTTCAGAAAATAACAGGAATTTTCGTTTTTCGAAAAAAATATTTATTTATTGTCTACATTAATGTTGTCGCCTTCAAAATAGTCCCCATTAGATATTACGCACTTCTGCCAGCGCTTCTTCCAATCGTCGAAACACTTCTCAAACTCGATTTTTGGGATAGCCTTTAGCTCTTTCAGCGATGTGCTTTTAATGTCATCTATGCTTGTAAAACGATGGCCCTTTAAGGTTCTCTTTATTTTTGGAAATAGGAAAAAGTCTTATGGAGCCATGTCTGGCGAATATGGAGGCTGGGGCATCGTTACAGTATTGTTTTTGGCCAAGAATTCACGAACAAGCAACGAAGTGTGAGCTGGTGCATTATCGTGGTGCAAAAGCCATGAATTGTTTTTCCACAAATCCGGACGTTTTTTTCTGATTGCTTCACGCAAACGGCGTTGAACTTGTAGGTAGTACTCCTTATTTACCGTTTGACCTTGTGGCAAGAATTCACTATGCACTATGCCATTAAAATCGAAGAACACCGTAAGCATAACCTTCACGTTCGACCGCACTTGTCGAGTCTTTTTCGGTCTTGGCGAGCCAGGATGCTTCCACTGAGAGGATTGAGCCTTAGTTTTGACATCATATCCGTAAACCCATGTTTCGTCACCCGTTATAACACGTTTCAGTAATTCTGCATCGTCGTTGACTTCATTTAGTGACTCCTGAGCAACTTCCATTCGCCGCTGTTTTTGTTCAAAATTCAACAATTTTGGAACAAATTTTGCTGCCACGCGTTTCATACCCAAAACATTTGAAAAAAAAAAATCATGGCATGAGCCAATCGATATGCCAACATCATCAGCAACTTCTCTGATTGGGATTCGGCGATCATTCATAACCATTGCTTTCACTTTATCCACGTTTTCATCGGTTGTTGATGTGCTGGGGCGTCCGGGGCGTTCGTCATCTTCAACGTCTTCACGGCCATCTTGGAAACGCTTATACCACTCGTAAACTCTTGTTTTACTCACACCGAGCGTGGTGGTGTAACGGATAGCGTTCTGGCCTCGCATTCGGGAGGACGGCGGTTCGAATCCCCGTCCGGGTATCCAGATTTGGGTTTTCCATGGTTTCCCCAAATCACTCCAGGTGAATGCCGGGATGCTTCCTTCAAAAGGCCATGGCCGAATTCCTTCCCATTCCTTGCCCCCATCCTTTCCCGTCTCTAAAGACCACGTTGTTAAAAAGGGACGTTAAACTGTTAAAAAAAAAAAAAAAAAAAAAAAAGTTTTACTCATAACAGACTCAGCATAGGCCTTTGTTAACATATCACACACTTTGTTACACTTTATTTCATTTTTTACACAAAATTTGATTCAAACTCTTTGATCCATTTCTTTTAACAAACGAAAATCGCCGAGCTCATAAAAACATGTCTAAACTTAGCGGCTGCCACACACAAAGTAAGCAATGAATACAGCTGAAAATTTTATCATATTTCCAGGGCATGTATACCAACATAATAAAAATAAATTTTGACAATTGGACTCTCCAAACCCGCGAAATTTAAAAATTCCCGTTATTTTCTGAACACACCTCGTATATTCATTTAATCTATAGTGTACTCAAGTCTAGTAATAGTGAAGCATTCCCAGGTCAGCTAGTAAGTAAATAAAAATAAACTTAATCATTTGAGAGAGAAATGTTTTATGAGTAAAAGAATATGTGGATTGTATGAATGTAAATCTCCTTGTTTCATTTTTATAATTATTTGTTAACCCCTTCCATTCACTTTATTCAATTTTAATTTTTAACCTTTGTTTTGCCTTCAAAAATCTATATACCGATTTGAAGATACCAGAAAAGGGCACACTGATTAAGTATATCATCTTCCTACCAATGTAGAAATCATTCCAGAGTAATATCACATTTCCTTTTACTCAAGCAGGTGACCACAAAATATATTCTGCATAAATGAAATTCTCATAGTTTCTCTCTTCATTGTCATAAAATGTAAAAGATAAATTTTGTTTTAGTTTAGTGACAAAGGTTAGAAGTTATTCCATTAGGCTAATATCACTAGAATCAAGAACTTTGAAGGGAAATCTTGTATTTAATATCTAACTTCACCTCATGCGCTAATTTTTTGATAGATTATATTCTGCAAGGTTTTATAAATAATTTGGAATTTCTATTTTTGTCATTGGTTTCATGTATGAAGATTATATTATTAAGCTTCATTTTAAGAGTTTATTACTTTTTCTACTATTAATTGTTTTTTTGGTTTTGTTAGATTTCATCTGTTTTATTTTCCTATTATGTTTCAGGAATCATATGTGGCTTGGCGATATACAATTTCAGTATTATTGATCTACCATTCCCTTTGGCATTATATAAGAAGCTTTTGAATGAACCAGTGTCATTACAAGATATTAAAGGCCTTTCCCCATCCTTAGCAAAGTAAGTTTCCTTCTATCTATTAGTATAATAGGCTTAATGTAGCATGTCACGGCATTATGTCAATCTATGACGTTACACTTTACGATATTATACGCGGGAGTGCATGTTATTTAATAACATTTCCAAGCATCAGTGAATAAATTAACTCACAGAACACTGAAATAAAAGTAAGTATTGCGTTAAAATCGACATATGAATCATTAGATGATAATATTTATGTAATATTATTTTGATATGTAGAAGTATTCCTTAAATTCTTTGTCCTTAGATATGTAAGATAAAAGTTCGTATTTCGAGCATCAGTGTTCCGAAAAGTTTGGTTAGAGCATTACTTAGCTGTATTAGTAATTGACGTAAGTTGTTCATATTTTTTAAAATTTCCTTTGCTTTTTACTGATTTCATGTTTCAGCCGTATTTAACTGTAATACTGATCTGAATAATGGATAACGTGAAAGGCAGATGTAAACATCTTTGAAGATTTTTTATTTAGTTTATATCGCGTTGAATTATTGCCACTAAAATGTGATAAGTATATGTGTTAATATGCGTGTAACGGAACTAGGCCTAATGTTTCTCTGGCGGCATGTTTAGGGTAGTACTGTATGTAGTTAGGGGATTCTACAATTACCGTGAAGCCACACTTTGTTGATGGATTCTTATATAACTCGATGAATAAAAATTGAAAGTAGAGAATAAAATTTTTTGATATCACACTTAATTCTCGAGATATTGTATCTCAAAATTGACGAGGTTAGGTTGAAATGCGGCCTGGAACAGAAGAAAAATTTCGCCATTGCCAAATTTGATGATAATATCGTATGTAACTCAAAGAGACAAATCAAAAACAAAGAATAAATTTTCTTTCCATATCTCGCTTAGTTCTCGAGATATTGTATCTCAAAATAGAGGTGGTTTGGATGAGATCTGGCCTGGACCTGAAAAAAAAAATTACCAAACCCGCTATATCTCCATGGTGGAAATGGACTATAAGTGTTTTATTTTCTTCCTGGTGGTTGTTGTTAGGTTGAAATACGTCCTGGACCAGAGGAAACTTCACCAAAATCACAAGGAACTATAGCTATAACCGATTTTCAACATGCTATATCTCGAAAACCAGGAAAAATATCAAAACATTTTATTCATTATTTTCGATTTGTTTCGTCCAGTTCTACAAGAATTCATCATCAGATTGTGGTGCCACGGCAATGCTTGAACTGCCTGTGGTTATATTTAAATGCAACTTGGACCAGGATAGCAACAGAAACATTTTGTTACACTGCAAGGCAATAGGAATAATATAATGATTTATTTTTGTGTTTATTTAAGCAATTGCTAAGAAATGATTTGCATGAACACTGAAGTTATGATTTAATTTAGCATCCTTCATTTTCACTGTGGTCATTATTTCAACTGTATGTAACCTATGTCATCCGTTAACACATCGATCTTCATCATCATAGAAAATAAAAAATAAAGAAGTAAGAACAGGTGAAGAATTTGGAACAAGTTTATATCACGATTCATGATGACACTCAAATGCGATATGGGGAATATTTCAATTCGCATGTGATAGAAGCTTTGGTTTTCTAGCGCCATTATTAGCGAAGATTGTGGTTAGACTGAAATGCGACCTCCATCAAATTGACAACTGAAACCTTTTGCTACATCACAAGGGACGAGAAATTACAGCACATTGAGCTTTATTTCAAAACAATGCTGTTTAGGTAAGCAACTAAAGAAATTAACTGCCAGAATACTCCTTCATACCCATCATTTTTGACGGGCTTTGTGGCTAGTATATTTATATTAACTATTTGGCATTACTGATGACTGATGTACTGTGCATTATAAATTACATAACTTCTCCATGGATGTAACAATTGAAACAAATAACTATGGATTTTTCCTGAACTATATTTGATTATTTTCAGCTTTGTTTTTTTAGAATTTCTTGAATATGATATGTTATTTACTCATTTTAATTTCAAATGTAATTTTTATGTAATTACGTAATTTTAAAATATTGATATTGTTATATTTTTTTTTAGATACTTACATCTTTCTAAAATCTGGCACTTTACTCTTTCAAGGTTTAATCAATTCAATTAAAACATCTCATTAATGCTTCTCTTATGAATGAATAAAAAATATAATTTTTAAGGAGGGTAGTCTGTAACTACCATCAAAATCTAGTGGTAATTTTATTTTGAATGTGATAAACAATTGTCATAAATTTCATGGTCCCTGGTTTGCCTCATGAAAGTTAGCACACTAGTAATAGGGAATTAATGCAATTTCACACTCCAATGCCAAAGTATACCTCTGAAGCTTACGAAGAAATTTTACCTGAGACATTTTTCGATTTCTTGTATACAGTACCTGAAAAACTTTTTTAATATCGAGAGTGTAGTGAAATAGTTGTTATAACGATTCTGCTAACATTTTTGGTTTTCTAATTAGGTATTTGGTCACAAATTCAAAGTGTATTATAATATAATTCAAAAGAAACTTTTCATGCACATTACTATTACTCTTACTCCGCGATTCACTAAAGGTGTGTGGCGGAGCGTGCATTGCACCTATCCGGAAAGGTAATGGTTTGGAAGGGATATGTGGGATATGGCAGGAGGCGCCCATGGGCTATTTTGAGGAACCATCCCAGCATTCGCCTGGAGCGATCTGGGGTAACCATTTAAAATCCAGATCAGGATGGCCAGAGTGCTATATCGAAAGCTACTCCTGTCGGATTTTATGTTAACTTGCCCAGTAAATCCTTTCTATTCCACTCCCTAATCGCTCGTGGAAAAAATGAGTACAGAAATGAATCAGTTCTGGCCCTGATTTCTCTTATCCTATTTTCGCGATTTTTCCGAGATATGAATGTTGCTGGTAGCAATATTTGTTTACTGTCATTCCGAAATACATCAGTCGAGAATTTTTCAATTAGCTTCTGTCGAGAGCAATGCCTTTGATGCTCCAGGTCTTCCCAACCTAACTCCTTCAACATCGCACTTATGCTTTCCCTCCAACTATATATACCTGTCACAAATTGGGTGGCTCTTCTTTGGACCATCTCTAATGCCTCCATTAATCCCTTTTGATAGAGACCCCATACAGAGCAACAATATTCTAAGTGAGGCTGCACTAGTGACTTGTATTCAGTCAGTTTAAAAAAAATTCATAATGTTCATATTAAATATTACCTTTTCTCAAGGCAGAATTTTTCCCTCATATTCAGATGAAATTTACTTGTCTCTTCAATTCCAAAGTCTATTTTTTTCTATATTTTTTATTTTTATTTTTATTTTATCGATGATAAATGGACTTTATGAAAGTCTGTAACTGTTTTGAAATATAAGGTCTGCAAATAATTTTTCTGCAACACAGTTACTTTTAATAAATTGTTTATTTATTAATTTATGGTGTGACACGTTTCAAGATCTGTCTCATTTTCAAATGCCGTTTTTTGCAGTTATATTCTTGGTGTGAAGAGTGCTCGTGTAAGTTTCTGCTGGACATCAACAGGACTTATTTTGTGTTTCCTGAAAATGATATTGTGGAGTGTGTAACAAACAGTTTTTGCAAATAATATGAAGTGGAATATTATTGAAATGAAACTTACGTTTTGTGAAGATTTCTTCAGAACACGAAACACAGAAAGTAACACGTGCACTTTGTCACTATATTATGTTTACATACAGACGAAGTAAAGATGCTTCAGTATATCTTATATTTAACAAAACAGAACAAAGATAATTCGCTACAATGATGTACATGTCTAAAGATAAATGTTATTATTTCAGAGGTAGTATTATGATTTTACAACAATTTTTGATATTCACTAAAAATATATTACACTTGCGATGGTAGTTAGCAGATGATGGCAAGTTATAATATGTTATCAAAACATTTGAAGAAGTTCACAGAATCACTTTCTAATCTTTCATTTAGTTTAGTGTCTTTAAATAATTTGTGATGTGTATAGATTTCTAATTCTTCCATCAGGTCCATTTGGTGGCTTTTATTTAGGTGGTGGAGTACCTTCAAATCTTTATCAATTTCACTGAAAGGGTGGCCAGTAATGTGTATGTGGGTTGCTATAGGTGATTTTGTGTTTTGCCCTTTTTTGAATGCATTGATGTGTTCTAGGTATCTTGTTTTGAAATTCCTGCCAGTTTGTCCTAGATAGAAATTCGAACATTGTCTGAATTATTGTTGATATTATGTATTAATTTTTGTTGTATTTTGTTTTTTGTTCTGAATCCTATGTGTATTTTTTGTGATCTGAGAACATTTGCATTTTTTTGAGATATTGTGCCTGCATAAGGGATGCTAGTAATGAATTTATTTGCTGACTGTTTATCCTCTTTTTTGAGATTAGGGAGTTTCCTTTTCTTATTTATTTTAGTTTCAATTCTGTCAATGGTTTGGGTGGGATACTTATTTCCTAAAGCTATCTGTTTTATTATGTCTAGCTCATGATTATAGTGTTCTTTGCTTAAGGGAATATTATTGGCTCTGTGTCCCATTGACCATAAGCTGCTTGTTTATGTGTGTTAGGGTGGCATGATGTTGAGGGTATAGTGTAGTCAGTCATTGTGTTTTTCCTATATATTGAGAAGGTGTGTTTATTGTTGATATTTGAGATGCATATGTCAAGGAAATTAATGCATTTTTCTTTTTCAAATTCAGCTGTAAATTTGATTTTGCGATGTGTGCTGTTAAAAATATTAAGAATATCTTGTATATCATTTGAGTTACCTTGAATGAGCATGAGTGTGTCATCTACATAACGTTTATAATATAGGATCTTTTTGATGCATGGGTCAGGGTTATTTAAGATTTTCTGTTTAATATAGTTAATATAGATGTCAGCAATTGTGCCAGAGATATTGGAGCCCATTACAAGCCCATCAGGTTGTTGGAAATTGTTGTCTTTAAAGGTGAAATAATTATAATTTAGTACTAATTGGAGTAAATCAGTGAATTCTACTATTTCTGCTTGTGAGCATTTATGGTGGATTATTAAGTTGTTTTTAATTACTTCTAAGGCTTCTTGTATGGGAACATTAGTGTAGAGGTTAGTTATGTCAAAGGAACCAACCTTGGCTCCAACTGGGATAATTATGTCTTTTAGTGTATTTGTTAGTTCAGAGCTGTTTGTAATGGAGTGCACAGTTTCATAAGTGAAAAGTTTTTTCAGTATCTCATCTAGCTTTTTGGTCAGTCTGTATGCAGGGCTATTCATTGAGTTGACTATTGGTCTGATTGGAATTCCTTCTTTATGCATTTTTGGCTGTGAGCGCAGGCGTGGGGCTTTGGGATTCATACAGAGTAGAAATTTCTTTTCAATTTCTGTTAATAGGAAATTAGTTCTTTTTATCTGTTCTTTAATTTTGTTTTGAAATTGTTTTGTGGGATCTTTCTGTATCTGTTTTATGTTATTTTCATCGAAGAATGTGAGTGTTTTTTCTATGTATTCATTTTCTTTCATTATTACAATAGTATTACCTTTATCTGCCTTAGTTATTAATGCTTTATTATATTTGAGTTTTTTGTTTACACTGAGCACTGTATTATTATTATTATTATTATTATTATTATTACTCCGCGATTCACTAAAAGTGTGTGGCGGAGGGTGCATTGCACCTGTCGAAAAGGGTTATGGTTTGGAAGGGATATAAGGGATATGGCAGGAGGCGCCCATGGGCTATTGTGAGGAACCATCCCTGCATTCACGTGGAGTGATCTGAGAAAACCCTGGAAAACCCAGATCAGAATGGCTGGAGTGCTTTATCGAAAGCTACTCCTGTCGGATTTTAGTTTACTCGCCCGGTAAATCCTTTCTATTCCATTCCCTAATCGCTCATGGGAAAAATGAGTACAGAAATGAATTGGTTCTGGCCCTGATTTCTCTTATCTTATTTTCGTGGTCATTTCGAGATATGAATGTTGCTGGTAGCAATATTTGCTGGCTGTCATTCCGAAATACGTCTGTCGTGAATTTTTCAATTAGCTTCCGTCGAGAGCAACACCTTCGGTGTTCCAGGTCTTCCCAACCTAACTCCTTCAACATCGCACTTATGCTTTCCCTCCAACTATATATACCTGTCACGAATTGGGCGGCTCTTCTTTGGACCTTCTCTAAAGCCTCCATTAACCCCTTTTGATGGGGACCCCACACAGAACAACAATACTCTAAGTGAGGACATACTAGTGACTTGTATACAATCGATTTAACTTCCTGAGTGCATTGATTTAAATTACGACCTAGAAATCGGAGCATACGATTTGCTTTTCCCATTACATTCTCGATATGCTCATTCCACGACAAATTATTACGAATTGTTACCCCTAGGTATTTAGCGGAATCTACCGTTCTAAGGACAGTGCCATTAATTGTATATTCATAGGTAAATGGTGTCACCTTTTTACTTACACGCATGACTTGGCACTTTTTAGCATTTAATTCCAACTGCCAATCTTTACACCACGCAATTATTTTCATAATATCGTCTTGTAACAAAGCGCAGTCGTCCTGGGTTTTTATTTCGCGATAAATAATAGCATCATTGGCAAATAATCTTTCCATCCCCCCTATTATGTCGCATAGATCATTGATGTATATGAGAAACAACAGAGGCCCTAACACGCTTCCCTGGGGAACTCCAGACCCCACTTCAGTAAGTGATGAACGCTCACCGTCGAGAACTACACACTGTGTTCTGCCCTTCAGGAAGTCTGCAACCCAGTCGCATATTTGTCTAGATATGCCGTAACCGCGAAGTTTCCTAAGTAACCTAGTGTGAAGCACAGTGTTGAAAGCTTTTTTAAAGTCTAATAGAACCAAATCAACCTGGGATTGCTCATCTATAATTCGGCACAAGTGTATGTTTGTCTTTGTGTGTCTTCTTAGGGCTATATTGTTCTTTCTCCATATCTTTTCCAATTAACTTGTTAATTTTATGCCCTATGACAATTTTGGTATTGTTATCTACTTTAGCTATGTCTACAGAATTTTTTTGTGGTGACTAACAGTTCTTTAAGTGTGTTGGTGTTGAAGTTTTGCTTGATGTTGTATTTCAACCCCATGTTCAGTAGTGAAAATTCTTTATCATTGAAATTTATATCAATAGTGTTTATAACTCTGTTATAGAAAGTGTGTGGGGGTTTGGTATGCTTGTTTGTGGTTCTAACTGGCAGTTGCTTAGATTTGAGTGAGTGCAGTTTTGTTGTTGTGTGTGTTACATATTTTGAGGTACTCCTTACAAATAATATCATCGATGTGGTTCCAGATGAGATCCCAGGTAGTGGCTTGCGTGTTTTTAGCTAATTCTAGATGTAACAGCTGCTGAAGTGTGACAAAACGGTACTTAGTTAAAAAATATGCCTCGTATATATACATATGTATGATAATGAATTTGACTACCTCAGATGATGGCATACACAGGCACAAGAAACATTCAATGTTGGGTTTTTGCCCTTCCTTAAAAGTGGAACATGGCAGAGGGTAGTTGTTGTAGGCACATAGTTTACAGCATCCACCTCCACCCTCCACCATGTTGTTCTGCTGAAAAGGAGCAAAAACCTGAAGGTTCCAATGTTTCTCGTGTTCATGTCCTGTGAGTTTTGTTTGTTCATGACATTCTGCCATCAAATGAGATACCTGGTGGTTCATTTCCATATCCTAATTTATAATTCTTTTTCACTTCTCAGCAGCTACTGCTTCCTTGCAAATAAATATTGAAATGGACGGTAAATAAACTCACTCAACAAAATTGAAGGAAATAAGGACTTAATGACAATTAGCATTACACAAACACAATTTTGGAACATAGAAAGATCTTTGGAGTTCACACAGCCATCTGTGGTAAACCCAGTCACAATAATCTGGGTATTTGACTGTTAGAAACACAGTGGAGTTTGTGGGTGAGAATAAAAAAATGTCGGTGGATAAGTGCGAGAAAGAAATTATTTACAAGAAAATTAAAACGCAGAGCAGGTGGAAATATGAATATGAAATTACAAGTAATTGGCTAAGCAGGGTGAGGAAGGTGAATGTTATCTTAGTTTGTGGCCTGTGGATTAGAATCTGGATGGGGACTTGGTTTCAGGGAATACTCTGATAAACTGATGGTGAAATGGAGTTGATAGGAGTTGTGACAACATGGGTAGCAACAGGGTGTGAGTAAACCATTCATTCTGATGTAAGAATTTGGGTGTTGGAGGCTAATGAGCTGGGGCATGGTACTATATATATATATATATAAATGAATGGTGCTAAGTAGTGAAAAGAAATTTCAAAATAGGACAGGGAAATGAGCCACCAATTACCTTTAGATGATGGATGTGGGGCTCGAACACACAGAAAAGACAAAATCACACGATATAGAAATTTTTGGGTCCAGTCCTTTGTCAACAGGAGAATACTTTTTTTTAGGAGGAGGGTGTGTTATGAAAGACTATTTCACAGAAAGACTATATATATAATACCAACAATGAGCAGGAAAATGCTTTAAGGCAATAAAACTTAGGAAGGATAGAGAAATACGACCAAACACCACACATGAAGGCAGCTGGGAACAATGAACACAAAAAAGAACAAACACAAGAAACGCGCAATATTTTAGCGTAAAGCCTTTTGCTTGCAAAAGTGAGATAACCAGGTGAAGCCAGACATTTACATGACGATGACCAGCATAGATGGTAGTGTATGATTTACATACATATCGTCACTAAGTTATTATGTTGATATACCACTTTCAGTAATAATATACCTCCAACAATATCGATTATTGATTTAGTATTTACGTTCCCTTTTTCCCCTCTCATACACTACCATCTATGCTGGCCACTCCATTCACCAGACTACCGATGTCGTCTACACCTCTGTATCCACCTGTTGTCTCACTTTTGCAAAAAATAAGGTTTTATGCTGAAATATTGTGCATTTCTTGTGTTTGTTGATTTTGTGTTCATCATTCCCAGCTATGTTCATATGTGGTAAGTGTTGGGTCGTATTTCACTATCCTTCCTTAGTTATATATATATATTCTAACTGGTGGCCATGACTTCGTTTGTGTTTGTAAAGAATTTTGATTGACAACTATGACATGTAACCACCATACGAGGGCTGTCTGAGAAGTTCTTGTTCTCAACCATATATGGCAGCACTACCCATGTGATTTTTTCCATGCAAGTTGGTGCATGTGCCAGACGCGCCTGTAAGAAATTGCAAGTAATTCTACATTGTAGTTTGGTCTGTACAGTTGTTTGATGCAGGCGCGGTGCGAAGTTGTAACAGAGATGGAAAAAATCGAGTTTCGTGCGGTTATAAAATTCTTTGTAAAAGAAGGTTTAACGCCATCCGAGATCCGCGGAAGATTTTTAAAAATATATGGGGACTCTTCTCCTTCATATTCGACAGTTAAGAAATGGGCCGCTGAGTTCAAACATTGCCGTAGCAGACTCGAAGATGATGAACGCAAAAGACGTCCGAAAACTGCAACAACTCCAGAAATCATCCAGAAAGTGCATGATATGGTTTTGGATGATCAACGAATAGAAGTGTGAGAGGTTGCTGAGACCGTAGTGATATCAAAAGAACGTGTGGGATATATTTTGCATGAATTATTGCATATAAAGAAGCTTAGTGCAAGATGGGTGCCACATTTGCTCACTGTTGATCAAAAACGCATCCGCATGAGACTTTCTGAACAGTATTTGGAGCGTTTCAACAAAAATAAAATTGAATTTTGCATCAATTCATAACTATCGATGAGACATGGGTTCACCACTACACGGCAGAATCAAAACTACATTCAAAGCAGTGGACAGAAGCTGGTTGTTCAGGTCCAAAGAAGGCCAAGTCAGTTCCATCGGCAGGGAAGGTGATGGCATCAGTTTTTTGGGATGCTCAAGGTGTTTTGTTAATTGATTACCTTGAAAAGGGTAAAACAATAACTGGACAATACTATTCCAAACTTTTAGACACCCTGGATGAAAACATTCGTGAGTAAAGGCCCAGTTTGAGGAAGAAGAAAATCATCTCTCATCAGGACAATGCACCTGCCCACAAGAGTCTTTTGGCAATGGGAAAATTAAGAGATCTGCACTACGACGTGTTACAGCATCCACCTTATTCCCCAGATTTGGCTCCCCACGACTTCTGTCCATGCCAAAAACTCAAAAACTTTCTTGCTGGTCACCATATCTCATCAACTGAAGAGATGATTGCAGCTGTAGATTGATATTTTGCAGGCCTTCCAGAAAGTCACTTCAGGGATGGTATAATGAACTTGGAACATTGTTGGACTAAGTGTATCAGTGTTCATGGAGACCATATTAAGAAATAAAAATGATTTGGTAAATATCAAATTGGTTTTATATATTCAGGCTTAGAATTTTCCAGACCGCCCTCGAGAATTTTCCAGACCGCCCTCGTACTGCATGATGGGTGACTTGTGACTTGAGCCTAATACCACACACAAACACCAGTGATCTGCACTATTTAGTTGTGGCAGCAAAGTGAAATATACAGACACTCGTATTTGGTCGAAATGCAAAAGTGCCAAAGGTCGACCACTTTCAACTCCAACTCCCTCATAGCTACCGACATGCAACCACCATAGTGCACAATGGGAGACTCGATGCTAATATCACACACAAACATGAATGGTCTACGCTATGTAATTGTGGCAGGAAAAGAGAAGTATAGGGACACACAACTCTATGATTGAAATATCAAAAAGCCGTACATCGACCACCTTTAACTGCCATATATCCCACACCCCCACAGCTAACAGCATGTGGCCAACGTTGTGCGTGATAGGAAACTCCATGCTGCTACCGCCTATAAACTCCAGTGATCTGTGTTAGTTAGTGGCAGCTGAAAAGTAAAATATAGGGAAGCACACTTCTATATATATTAAATTTTAACACAATGCAGTTTAGAAAAATTAATAAATAACTAATTAGATACAGTAGAATTCCAATTATCCGAATCAATTGGGACTGGACTCCATTCGGATAATTGAAAATTCGGATAATTGGATTTTTCCCGAAAAAGGGTCCATTTTAATTAATTACTGTATGTATGTTGAAAATGGGAGAAAAAACTATATTTAAAGGAAAAGAGCTTTTAATTTATTGAATGAAAATGCAACACTTTTACATGTTAAGCGTAGTTACAAGTGTTGTATGTTAGTACAGTATATACAGTACGTACCATACTGTAAATAAAAGTCATTGCTTGCTGAACATCTCTGTCAAAGTAAGCTGTTTGACTGTATTCATATGTTTTCTTGCAGCAAAGTCGCTCATCCGCTTGACAGTGAGAAGTTTCATGTGGTATTTTGGCAGAATCATTATTTTTTGAATCACACTACGTTTCCGTTTTAATTAAATAAGTGATTCAGATAATCAGCGATTCGGATAATCGGAGTTGGGATAATTGGAGTTCTACTGTATTCATAAAGCCGTGTGAAAATTTGGCATGGAGGAAACCTTAAATATACAGGGTGATTCAAACAGGACTTTACAACTTTGCAATTATATAGAAATTTACTGAGATAATTTACAGAATTGGTAGACGTGTGAAAGTAGCCATATTAACTATGCTGGCACTCCTGGTGGCGTATGTGGTGTGGTGATGCACTATGGGCTTGAAACTTGAATTTGTTTGCTACAAAATGACACATCTACCAATTCTGTAAGTTACCTAAATGAATTTCTAATTCATTCCAAAGTTTTAAAGTCCTTTTTGACTCACCCCATATATAAAATAGACGTGTGTGTTCCTATATATCACTTTGCAACTTCTACTAACTAGTGCAGACCACTGGTGATTGTATGCGGTGGTATCATGGAGAAACCCCTTATGCTCAACAGTGGTCAAATGTCGGTAGCTGTGGAGGTGTGGGAGATATGATTGAGAGTGGTCAGTCTGGGACATGTTAATATTTCGACCAAAGGCATATGTCCATATATTTCACTTTGCTGCCACAACTACCTAATGAAAACCACTGATGTTTGTGTGTGGTAGTGGCCTCGAGTCTACTATCATGCACTATGGTGGTTAGATTTTGGTAGCTATGGGGATGTGGGAGATATGGTATACCTGGACCTGCAACATTTTCATATTTTGACTAAAGATGTGTGCATCCCTGTATTTCACTTTGCAGCCACAACTACCTAGTGCAGACCAATGGTGTTAATGTGTGATAGTGGCCACAAGTCTGCGATCTTGCACTATGGTGGTTGCATGTCGATAGCTAGCAAAATTCTTTACAAATTCAAACAAAGTCATGGGCACCAGCTAGTATTCTATATAAATATTATCTTAAGCCATAGAGATCATAATGTAATATAGAATGATTAAGACATTAACTAATCAAATGTTGATAAATCTACATGAAAATTAGGCATTTCAGTATGAAGAGATAATATTCTACATAAATGCAATCAGGTTTTAATATCACCACTATGTGGAATCTTTGATTAGGATTCTATCTGAGATTTTTAATGTACTAAAGCAGAACCTTGGTAAGTTGAACTTCAAAGGAAACACAAAAACATTCTAGTTATAAAGGTTTCAACTTATAGAGGGTTTTGACATAGAGAGGTTTTTATAAGTACATATTCTATTTGTAGAAGTATAAATTATGCCCTAGCTAATTTTGAGTTACAGAGATGAAATAAATAAAAATTTGTGTTACGAGTTAATGTTTATTCTCGACTTAATAATTTGTTGATAAACATAAACGTAAAAAAATCACAGGTAAGATAACATACATAAAGTGAATCTCACAAATCATGAACGATGATGACCTAGAAAAAGCAACAATATCTTTGCTATTGAAATGTCCTAATTTTGCCGCAGTAGCCATATCATAGTGGGCATTGAGAGTGCCATTGTGGGGTTAGAAACCAATTAGGCAAATAACATCTGGCAAGGGACAACTCACATTCTTGCCCACGCAAAAACTACCATATAGCAGTCTATCTAGGGACTAAAGATCAGCCTTGCAGGTATTACAACGACGTGATGATGTTGTGGTTCTCCCAGCTGACAAGGGGTGAGCAATCATAGTAATGAGAGTGCAGGACTACCACACTAAAATTACAAATTTGTTGGTAGATAATACTTATGGAAAGTTAAGCAGGAGCCCACTACAGAAGATTAGGGCAGAGGTGGCCCTAATAGTTATTAACTCCAAAGCGATTGAGCAGGAGGAGAATAAAAACCTAAAAAGAGGCAATCGCATGATGCCTAGTTTCTATGAATTGCCCAAAGTGCACAAAAGAGGGGTCCCCTTACGTCCGATTGTGAGTGTGGTCAATTCGCCTTCACATCCACTTGCACAGTATGTTGCCAGCAAACTGAAACATCTTACGGGAGATACCAGTTCATCTGTAAAGAACTCGGCTCACTTTATACAAATTATTGATGATCTTACGCTAGAGAAGACTGATGTCATGGTGAGTTTTGATGTTGTATTATTAGCTAAACTTCTTGCACACTAAGTGGACTGACCTGACAGAGTTCTGCCTTAAGTCAACTATGTTCTATTATGGTGGTGAACTTTATGATTAAGTTGAAAGTGAGGCCATGGGCCTGCCACTTTCACCTGTAACCGTCAGCATATGGATGGAAGCATCCGAAACAGAGGTGCTTAACAAAGCGCACCTAAAACCTACAAAGTAGACCCGGTATATTGATGATATCTTTGTCATCTGGCCTCACAGTAAGGAGAATTTGCAGGAGTTCTCACACCACCTGAAGAGTGCCTACCCAAGAATCCAATTCACCATGGAAGTGAAAGAAAATGGACAACTGCCATTTCTTGATGTCCTGGTTCATAAGTGAGGCCATGGATGTTTAGGTGATATGGTGTACCGCAAGGCAACCCACACTAATGGATATCTGTACAGCATGTCGCACCATCGCCCGGCAATGAAGGTGTATTATCGTCACTGAACTTAAGAGCAAAGACAGTATGTGACTCAGAAAGTCTGAAGGAAGAAATGGAGACACAAAAATATTCTGAGTCAACGCCTATAGTGAATCCTACATTAGAAGGGTTTTCAGATCTAAAAAACCCATAGAAGATGTGAACTTATCCCATTATACCAATGTGCCAAGAAAATCCGCCTGTCTCCAATACGTACATGGTATCATTGACTGGATTGGAAAGGTTTTCAAGCAGGCAACATGGTTTCAGGCAAGGATATTCATGCGAATCTCAGTTGGTGGGATATATGCAAGATATTTCAGATGAAATGGACAAGGGAGGCCAAATTGATAGTGTAGCACTAGATCTGTCTAAGGCGTTTGACAGAGTAAGCCATAAAATGGTAGTAAATAAGGTAAAAACCATTGGAGTGGATAAGAAAGTGATTTGCTGGGTAGAAGAATTTTTAAAAGGTAGAAAACAGAAAGTTAGGGTAGGAAATGTAGTATCAAAAGAAGTGGAAGTAAAAATGGGTGTGCCACAGGGTAGCGTATTGGGACCATTGCTATTCATTATTCTAATGAATAATTGTGTTGCCTGTTTACTATCTGAAATTAGATTGTTTGCAGATGACATAATGCTTTATAAAAGAATCAAAACGATAGAGGATTGTAAACAGTTGCAGGGTGATCTGGACAGGATATCTAATTGGGTTAGTAAACATGGAATGAAGATAAATGCAAAGAAGAGTCAGCTTATTAGATACACAAATAAAAAACAAAAGGTTAATTATGAATATAAGGTGGGGAAAGAATTGCTTGCTGAAGACTTGAAATGCAAATATCTTGGAATTACTTTTGATAACAAACTTAACTGGGCAGGACACATAGGACAGGTGGTAGGAAAAGGTTTCAGAGTTCTGCACTTGTTGGAGAGAGTTATGAGGGGATGTACGAGAGAAGTCAAGGAATTGGGTTACAAAACTTTGGTCAGACCATTGCTCGAATATGGTAGTGTAGTATGGGACCCTCATTTTACGTATCAAATACAGGAGTTGGAGAGGGTGCAAAGAAGGGCTGCTAGATTTGTTTCTGGAAATTATCGCAGAATGCAATCAGTGACGGATATGATAAAGGAGCTGGAATGGGATTCATTGCAAGACAGGAGGAGGATGAGGAGGGTCATGGGAGTGTACAGGGCATATACTGGTGATGAGGCATGGAAAGATATTGCAGTAGGTATGAAAAGTAGTGCATGGAAGGGAAAAGATGACCATGACCACAAGCTGGCACTCGATTTCAGGCACAAGGGTGTAGGAAGATTCTCTTTTTTAGGTAAGGGTGTCAGGGATTGGAATGAGTTACCAAGAGAAACGATGAATAATTTACCGAAAACTTTGAAGGAATTTAAAGAAAAAATTTGTAGAGGGCAAATGTAGGTGGGTGCAGGATAGGGGGAAGATAGCTGTGTAGGGAAATTGCCACCGGAGCCTGTGCTCCATTGCAATTAAATTAAATTAAATTAAATTAAATTAAATTAAACTGTTAAAGCGGGTGGAGGTGTGAATAGTATATAAGGCAGACTGCAAACTTGGCCAGTCATTAACCAGAATAAAAGACGGCTTACACCGACACCAGCTTACGGGTGTTTATGAAATCCCCTGCAGCTGTGGCAGTGTTTACATCGGCAAGACAGGCCGCACTGTGTCAGAGAGACTTAAGGAACGTACCCGCCAGTATAAATATAACAACGGCAACAAATTCGCGGTAGTTTGCTATGCCATTAACACCAGGCATGAAATAAAATTTGAAGACATGAGGCTGCTGTGGAGAGAGGCAGCAGAAATTTTAAGGAATACGAACAACATCAACGAAGGTAGCGACCTTTTACTCTACGTTACTTGGTGACTGTTGCTATGTCAACATATACAGTATCTCTGATGAAGGCTGTAGGATACCAGCCAAAAGCTCAGGTACTTAAATAAAAAATGCAGCATAACCCGAAAAGCTATTAATCATACATAAAATGTACCAAAAATTTTAAAAGTCAATTTTTTTTTGCTTTAAATAACTTGAGCGTGCTATATCTATACCATTATCAATTATATACATAACAGAAAATGTTTTTGCTTCTGCATTGCTGGATGCTTTATAAAATTCATTAATTTATTTAATACTGTTCATGCCTCTTTGCTGGAAACCAGTGGAACATATGGTGCATTACTTGAGTCTTATACGTCATCTACATCATTAAACTCGGCTTTTTGAGCTAATGAATCCATAATTTTGTCATCAGATAATGATCCAGCAGTGATAACTTCTTCATCACATGTAATGAAGTCCTCAAAAGATATTCCCGTGTCAGATACCAAAACATTTCGCCAAGCTTTGTCAGCCATTCTGATGGCTTGCAACATGTCAATAGCAAAATTGTGTTTTCTTCCATTTTATCCAACATGTTCTTGACTACTTCCTTTCGGTACAATTACTTGAAGTTTTTAATGGTGCCTTGGTTCTTTGGATGTAATTTTGATGTTGTATTGGTGGGCAGATATTGAATTTCAACTTATTTAATTTGTGGAATATCATTATATGCAGGACAATTATCAATGAACAATAGAGTTTTTCCTTATCCATTTTCTTGTCAATTATTTCTAAGAAAGTATTGCCGGCAATATTCTTTAGGTAGGTACCGTATTTACTTTCAAGGTCATTAATTTAAAATCAAGTTGTAGAGGTAGTAGAATCAAACATTAATATATTCAAAATACAGAGGTCAAATATATTTTTTTCGAGTTATGGAGAGAAAATATGCACTGAAATACATTGTAGGGAAACGCTGAATTTTTCAACTTATGGCGTTCTCAGATTTCGAGTAATGGAGGTTTTGGGGCTTGAAGGGAAGGTAACAAGGGTTTCTTTCGAGTTGTAGAGGTTTTCAACTTATCAAGTTTCAACTTATCGAGGTTCTACTGCACCATTGTATTTTTTGTTGTAAAGAAAGTATCACAATGCAGTGGAGTGCTAATCTTTTATATAGTGACTTGATTTGTATTTTCTTTGTATTCTCATGTCCTGTATTTCTCAAAACTGAAGAAACAAATAACCAAATTTATATAGCCAGAAACAAATTCCAAAGAGTGCACTGTTTATGGTGTGTGATCTTTGGGGTTTTCTTTAATTTTTAATTTAATTTAATTGCAATGGAGCACAGGCTCCGGTGGCAATTCTTTCAAGGTTAAAAACGTGTTTACCATCAATGCAGCATGATCTGTGGGACTAATCTTTTTCTGATTTCTTGCTACATCTCCTTGTCATGTAGAGTGATAGAATATGCAACAAAATTTTAATATAGACCATAATTTTTTGAAAGTCTGTGTAAATGCCATACCGTTTGCTTTGGTAGTTTCTGCATGATACAGTAACAAAGAACAGACATATATAGTCTGCTTATAGATTTATCTATTTTAGAATTTATTATCTGCAAGTGAAAATAAATGTCCACCACTTCCAGTTACTAATTTCTCTTGAGATTTCTGCTGTTAATTCAAGGATAAACTACTACAGAAATATTGGCTGGATAGGTAAAAGCAGAGGAGCAGTCCTGCTAATTTTCCCTTTTCTTGGACCTTCTTCTTCTCCTGAATTTACATTGTACTCTATGTTTTAACCATGTTTGAGCGCATCATTTATGTTTGCTCCTCCTTAAAACTACCACTGATTGGGTCATAAACAAACATAAGTTTTCCAAGAGACACACTTCAGCATTGTTCACATGACTTCTCTGCAAGCAATATTTAAAGTGGTGCTGTCTCACCTAGTATATTAACTATCTAATAAGGCCGAACACATCACTCGTGGTAGACATTTCAACTGTGAGAAAGCTAAGCAATCCAAAATTGATTGTATGTGAGTAAACGGCATCAGTAACAAAATACTGGACCTATTGAAGCTATATTTACACCAATATTATTCAGGTGGCGAGTAAGGGTTTGAGCTATGTTTCATTTTGGTAGGACTCTCTGGGGTCTAACTTCTATGTTTAAGTATTTATGGACTTTTCTTTTTGCTCGTTCTTGGAGGACCCCACTTAATATTGTCTGGTGGAGCTTTCTCGCAGTTGTAACCACCACTTATCTTAGATGATGGTTTCATGGTGTCAACACATAAGAACAGGAAAAAATAATGAATATTTCGGGTCTTTGTCAACAGGAGAACATTATGGGAGGAGAGTGGTGTAGAAGACCAACTCACAGAATGGCTGTTAGTCAGGAACATTGGTGGGGAGGGGGGGGGGGGTTAATTCAAATAGAGGATAGGGAGAAGGGTATAGTGAATTGGAGCTAGTAACCAAGCAATAGATAAAACGTACGCGCCACCTAAGTAACAGTTCACGTCAATATGGCCTGAATTGGTCCAGTGGTTTGTCTGTCATGATGCAGTTTATGCTCACCTAAGATGTTATGTATGAAAATAGCTGTAATGTGTAATATCTAGAAATTTGTAGTTCAAAACTAATCCTGCTCTGGACAGGCAGATGATGTACATTTACTGGTTAAATTAGTCCCTAACATGGAAGCTTTAACTTTTTTTTTTCCGAATACCTTCTTGGCATTTTGAATTTGTTCTTTACATAAAAGCGGAAAAAATTGAACACCATTCTTGTGTAACCATGCAATATCATCTCCCTTACGCCAGTTTGAAGATGGTGGTTTGTCTGTTTGAATGGAATGATAATTGGCATTCTCCATGATGATAATGCACCCTTCTTCCAGCGAGTGACACATCACAAAACCACCTCTTAAAAACCTCACCATTCATTTCTGTATGGTAATCCAATACAGACAAACTATTTCTGCCACGAAACACAAGCTTGGCTCCTGGTAAGAAACCTTTATGTGCAGAACCAGCATGTGCTATTACAAGTCGACTTCCTCGGCCAGTAGGAACTCTGTTACCTATCGAATCATGCCAAATATATTTGTTCATATGATTTTGGTTAATGTAAGTCTCGTCTAAATAAACAATTGGCCTAGCATCCTTTGTATGCAATGAGTTCATTGTTCGCAAAAACTTTTCTCTTGAGGCTGCAATATCACCGAGTTCCATTAAAAAATTTCGGCCGTTGTTAAATTTCCTAAATTTAAAACCCAGTCTTTTCAGAAGATGAAGAACGGAGCTTCTGAGCCTGAATAGCTGATTTTACAGCAGAGATCAGACTGTATTTTCATAGCCATTTGGTATTCTCCTCTGTCGTAGTACTCTAAAACAGTTCTGCGCACTAATTATTTATTAAAATCGTCTAGTTCAGTGCATTTGTGTTCCCGCCCATACTTCTTTCTTGGCGATTAAAAAACAGGGCTCATATCTTCGGTTTCTGCCGAACTTAAAATACCAACGATACGTTGTACCGACTTATTCGAAATACCACAAGCCTTTACTGTCAATGCTTTTACTTGAGCAAAGTTAATGTTTCTCCTGGCTGATTCATTGTGGGAAAGGTTGCTAAATTACTTGAAAACATTTGCAATGACAACATTACATTGCTTTCTAATATCTGGACGACCTGCACGAACACCGATTTTACTTCTTTTCGGTTACACACTGCATGTAGAATTCTGTTCTACAACGTCACTCATCATAAAGACAAAATAATAACCTTTAGAGAAGCGAAACAAACCGATCACGGCGTAAACTACGAACCGACTGGCAGTGGAAGAACATTTGACAACACCGCCGGCTCAACTGAGGGTAAAGGGGTAGTGCGGGCAGCGGGTGGAGGCAAGACTGTGTGACCTTGAATGGACTAATTCAGTGAAGCAGACTATAGCACATACCACAGGTGTAATGAGAAGATAAAAAGTGTAATGATAAAATTTCCAGAGTTGTAAATGTTTTCTAGTAGCTAGTATTACAATTTACACACATTCAAGGACTGAGTAGTATTGGTGGCAGTAAAACAGAATCAACTTAAAATATTACAGAAGATGCAGAAACAACTGTTATTCAGGGTACTGAATAGCTGGAAAAACAGTGTTGGAAAGACTGTTGTTGGTGATTTATTTTTAAAAAAAACTTGAATTTGGTAATGTGATACAATGACAGACATTGGGTGTACATTAGTTCAAAGAAATGGGGTGTTGGATGGAGAGAGACAATAGACTAATAGCACGGGGTAGTAGGTGTGTAGTATTCTTGCCCTATTTTTATTGTTCCTCTATTTTTTGTAGTCTGATTTTTCCATACAATTTATATCGTGATACTTTTCCCAAGGTTTTATTCTTTTAAAACTGTCTTTCGCCCATTGTTCAAAAATACCACTTTGTGTATGTTGTTCTTGAATTTTATATAATGTTTCTTCCACCATTCTTCACAAGAATCTGTTGAGGTTTCTAAATGTACTGTAGTTAGGAAATGAATCATCATGTAGCAGGAAAATTATTTGAACAAAAACAACTATTTAAAAATAAACTAACATGGGAATATTATCCAAGACAGAACAGTTAACTACAAAACATTTCTGAAGATCACAAATGGCAAAGTCTTCTCTGAATCATTAGGTCAGAAAGTTTGGCGAGTATTCATATAAAGGGATAGCATTCAGGAAGACTCATTTTTAATTTTCCCCATATTGAAAGCGGGGGTAAAAAATTCTGAGGCTCTTTATTTCCAGGTAACAATTATTTAGGAGAAACATGGGATAAGATATTTTTTAGTGTATTCTGTATTGAAAATCATTCATTTTACTGGTTCAATAAAGTGATGTCAATTCCATTAAACCCAAGTTTTACCTTGCGGTAAATTACATAATATCTGAACCTGTAAATTTAAAATTCTTTCAGTTGCTAATATGATACGAGGTTTTTTTTTATGTATTCTAGGAGTTTACAGGATGTGTTGGATTATCAGGAACCAGATTTAGAAGAAGTGTTTTGCCTTACATTTGAGGTAACACGGGAGGTTTATGGTGAAGTAAAAATCTTTCCATTGAAACCTGATGGATCTAATATACCAGTTACCCAGCAAAACAAGTAAGTAATTTTTTGTGTACATGTCACTAGGCTTTTAATGATTTAATTATTCAAATGCCAATTTGATACAGTAGAGTCTCGCTAATCCGAACCCTGGTAATCCGAACGTCCGGTTAATCCGAACATGGCAAAGCATTACATAGTCTTAATATAAAAAATGGTAAAAGAATTAAAACACCCTGAAAATACAGTTCATACGCTATATAATTGTGTGGTTAACTACTGTACATGTACACAATTTTAATTTATACAGAAAAATTAGCTAGATAAGATTAAATTTAAAAAGTGCGTAACACTGAAAGAAAAACTGTCGAACTTACGATAGTAGTTACAACGCTTAGAAACACACATTTCATCCCTAGTTTTTAGAGCACAGAAACTCAGTAATTGTTTTTTGGCGTAATGAAGACAGTCTGTTATATGACGCAAAGTTGCGCCATCGTCTGATAATCATTAAATCAGCTGGTGTAGCAGTGGTCTGTTGCTCCATATAGCGTAGCGTGAGATCAAAGGCTTCTGCCACGTCAGTGTGTGACACCAACTCTCCTTTGTCACATTCCGTCTCATTGTCACTTTCGTCGTAACATTCCACTTCTACCTGGTCTTGAGTCACAGCAGCCACTAAATCAACGTCAGTAAGGTGCTCCAGTATTGAATCATCCACTGCCATCCATTCATCTACGTCTGCTTCACAGGCTTCTTCACATCCAGGGATTGTCTGTACCATTTTTAGGAAACTCTCCTCTTCATTTTCAGCTGGTATGTCCTGAAATTCAAGAGATGTCCATAGTTTTCTCCAAGATTTTCTCAAAGTGTTTTCTGAAATTTTCTGCCATGCCTCAGCAGCCCAATAAACAACATCCTTCAGATTTGTTTTTTTTTTATTTTTTCAACTAAAGGAATGTTATCATCTTGTATCAGCATTCTTAAGAATTGTTTTTTGTAAATCAGTTTTAATGTTTGTAGTACGCCCTGGTCCATCGGCTGTAGAAGTGGTGTAGCATTCGGCGGCAAAAACTTCGCCACGATTTCTCCATCACATAATTCCTCAGTGCTGGGGTGAGATGGTGCGTTATCAATCAAAAGGATAGCACGGGGAGGCAAATTATTTTTCTTGGAAAACCGCCGGACAGAGGGAACAAACTGGTAGTGAAACCATTCTTTGAACAGCTTACCATCCATCCATGCCGTTTTCTGGTTGCGATAGTATACAGGTAGGGATTTCATGTTGCAGTTTTTGAAAGCTCTGGGGCTAACAGATTTGCCGATCATCATTAAAGGGAGCTTGTGATTACCAGCAGCGTTGCTGCACACTAGTAAAGTCACACGATCTTTGCTCATTTTAAAGCCAGGAGCTTGGACTTCTGCTTTTGATGCCAGGCTTTTAGTTGGCAATGCCCTAAAATTAAGGCCTGTCTCGTCAGCATTATAAATTTGTTGGGGAGAATAATTTCCCTCTCTTATCAGTTTATTAAATTCATGCACGTATTCCTTCGCTGCATCATGGTCAGAAGAAAGCTTCTCTCCAGTAATTGTTAGCTGACGAATCCCATGACGTTTTTTAAATCTGTCCAACCAACCTGTACTCGCATTAAAAGACTCATCACCATTCATTAATTTGTTTAGGTAAACAGCCTTTTCCTGAACCATTGGTCCACTCAGAGGCGTTCCCCTTTCTCTTTCCTGTGTAAACCAAAAGAAAAGAGCTTCATCCACTTTATCGTACTGGGACTGTTTCAGAGTCTGCCGAATCTCGAGTGTTTTTCCCGAAGACGTTGCGCAGCACTGTTCAAGCTTCACTCGGTTCTTTTTCCAATCACAAATGGTTGCCTTATCAACACCTAGTTCCGTCGCCAGCTTAGATACATTCTCACCACTGTCCAATTGCTTCAAAGCATCCAGTTTTTCTCTGAGCGTTAACGTCGTATGTTTCCGTTACTCATGGCGATAACACGCTAGTGTACACGAATTTTGTAAGTGTGTTAGCGATCGATTGCTAAGATTAACTCAGCAGTTCGCAAGGCGTCTGAGAGTGCACTGACCTCGAACACTTCAAACATCTCAACAATAAAGGGAGGGAGTGAGAGTGAGCCATTGTTCACCCAGTTGTTCCCAATTGTTACCATGCTGTACCTACTTATATGCTTGGTATACTTCATTGTAGAAATTAGTCACTGTAACTCCGGCTAATCCGAACAAATCGGTAATCCCAACAAGGCCCGGTCCCAATTAATTCGGATTAGCGAGACTCTACTGTACTTAATTTTGAAGGAAAAGTTAAGCATTCTTATTCTTAAGTATTATTGGAGCTGTGTTTGCTAAACAAAACATTTTGTTAGTAAATAATCATAGTATTCTTAAGTGTTTGGTTTTATCACCAGTTGTTTTTAGATTTATTGATTTGTTTATACTTGGACCACATTTATTTGCTGGAAAAAAAATTATTTTCCAGTATTTGATTTGTTTGACTCATATAATTTTTGAAATTAAAAAACCAGATAAATTATTTATCATTTTTTTAGTTTACAAAGATGTCCTTAATTGTACTATTGGTTATTATTTGATTTAGGCATGAGTTTGTGGACCTATATGTTGACTTCATTCTTAACAAAGGAGTGGAAAAACATTTTACTGCTTTCAGTGAAGGATTTCATAAAGTATGTGGCGGCAGAGTATTAAAACTATTCCATGCTCATGAGCTGATGGCTGTCATTGTTGGTATGTATAAAACTATAATTTTCAATATGTGTGAAATAAATTTGATTTTTAAATGTCAAATATTGGTGAAAAAAGAATTTTAATCACTCAGTGCTTTGTTTAAATATTCAGTAGTAATTAATTCCTCTATTGTAATATATTTAATTTAGACGACACTAGTGACTGGTTAAAGATATGATCTCATATTTGCTGACAGTATTTCAATTTGCTACATATTCTTCTGTATCAAGGCTAACTCTACCCTCTAATATGGGCTCAACACACATCATTCTGCCATATCTCATATAATGAAGCCTAGGTCTCCAAAATTCCTGAAACCACCAATATTTAAAATTGGGATCCCAAATTTTGACCCCGCAGGGGCCTGGTACGCAAGTGCCAGGTACGGGTTTGGCGAACCCGCGGTGCCCGAGCTGGAAACTTGTGAGCGCCGCAAGTTTCCCACACCGTAAGCTCCTACCATGCTTCAACGACCACCGTAAGGTGTGGCGGTGGAACGTCGTGTGCCTAGGAGAACGGGAATCTTGGCTTCATCGCCCGGATTGCGAGGACGGAACAAACCTCTATAAAAAACCCCTCAACCTCAAGGTCAGACACGTGCCGAGGAGGCGAATGAGTGATGAGGCAAATCACCCGCTAACGTGCAACCTCAGGGGCACCTGCGCACCCCTGTTGTATGAGCATTTAATTTTATATTGGTTATACTCGTGGGACCAAAATTAAGCCTCACAATAAAACCAAAAAACCCTGCGGTACGGGTGTGCCGCAGAATAATCTCAATACACCCAGTTCTAAGAAGCGGGTGAGGGTTGATAGCCCCCCCGCTTTGGAAAGTAATTGTAACGTTAAAGTTTGTTCGCTCGCGAATGCTTTTATAGTTATGCAGAGATTGGAAGGAAGTTTTGAAAAAGTTTCGCCATTTTATATCTCTAAGGGCTTAGAGGGTCTGGTAGGGACCCTGAATACCGTAAAAAAGCTGAGGAACGGGACACTGCTGCTGGAAACAACTTCCAGTAGGCAAGCTACCCAACTCCTGAACTGTGAGAAGCTCGGGGAGTTCGCCGTTACCTGCGAACTCCACAAATCCCTAAACAGCAGCAAAGGCGTTGTCACCTGCCGTGACTTAGTTGACATAGGGACCGAGGAACTCGTTGAGGAGTGGAAGGAACAGAAAGTGGTCGAGGTACGTCAGATCACTCGAAGGGTAAATGGCAGCATTGAAAAGACTGCCACCTTCGTCCTGACGTTTGACACTCCAGTACTGCCAAAGAACATCAAAGCAGGGTACATTAATTTGAACGTCCGTCCGTATGTTCCGGACCCGATGCGCTGTTTTCAGTGTCAGCGGTTCGGACATACGACGGCGTCATGTAAAGGAAAACCAACCTGTGGTAATTGCGGGAAGGGCGCACATGAGCCGGGTGTTAGTTGCACGCTCCCACAGGTGTGCGTCAACTGCTCCGGGTCGCACCCTGCCTGGAGTAGGGAGTGTCAAGTGTATCTTGAAGAGCGCAAGATACAGGAGCTGAAGACCAAAGAGCGGATTCCCTATGGGGAAGCTAAAAAGAAGGCCAAGTCGCTCGCCGCTCCAATTTTCGGAACTACTTTTGCTAAGATGGCTTCAGCTCCCGTCAGGAAGCAGAGTGTTGCTACCCAGACGTCAGTTGCAGACATCAGCACTAGCACAACGTGCTCATGTCAGTGCAAATGCGGTGCAAAATCCGCTAAGATCACAACATCTAAGACCGCGGACGTTGGTAGCAACACGTCTGCCTCCTCGACCACACCAGCAGCAGCGAAGAAGGATCCACCAGCACTGATAGCGAAAACAACGCCACCTCCAATACCACCACGTGCTATCATGGTGGTAGCATTGCCAACTGCTACAAGTGAGAATGGAGGCAATCAGAAGATCCGTGGCCCGAAGTTTAGACTGACGGACCCGACTCACTTTGTGAAATCCCCCTCTTCGTCCCCTCCCAGACTACCAAGTAGTAGGGAGAAGAAGGGGAAAGGGGCGAAGAAGAAGCAGAAGAAGAAGAAGAAGAACAGCCAGGAGTCAACTGAGTCGGAGTCGTCTGACTCTTCGGGGCCAGAAGAATTAGAAATGCTGGTGGACGATCCCGTTCCTCAGCAGGCAATGATCGAAGACCCACCCGAACCGAGGCGGGTGAAACCAATTTTAGGCAGATCGGTCCAGTTTTAAGACTGATGGGTGACCTCTTTACAGTCACCCAATCCATATGCATGATTTTAATTTTTTGTATTGTTGTTATTCATGTCTGTCTGGCCAATACACAGCCAGCAAGACATGTAGTGTTTTTTATCCTCTTTTGAACCTGTTTGGCCCCTTTACAGCCTTACAGGTGTTGTACAGTTTTAAGTCGTTGTGGTCGCTTTAAAGCCACGTCTGATTTTATGACTTATTTTATTTGCTGTCTGTATGGCCGACCCCTTTACAGTCGACCATGCAGACAGTATTTTAGTACTTTCTTAATCCACAGAGGTAGCTGGTAATAGGGCGCTAATGACCCCACTATCGATGCACCCTAAAGAAACTAGCCAGCGAGTTTCCTTTATCATTTAACCTGGTTGGCCTTTATACAGTGAACCAGTTATTTTTGCCTTTAATTTTTTATGACCATTTTGCAGCGATCGTTTTAGTACCCTTTTTAGCTGTCTGTATGTCCGACCTCTTTGTGGCCGGCGATGCAGTTGGCATTTCTTCCAGTATTTTAGTCTTGTTATTTTTTTTCCCGTCTGTTTGGCTGACCCCTTTACAGTCAGCCATGCGGGCGGTATTTCTGCTGCTGTTTTAATATTTTAGTTTGCTTTACCTTCTGCGTGGCCGACCAGTCACAGTCGGCTACGAAAATGATATTAAATCACGCTGTTACACCAGGTTTTAGTTAGGGCGCTAATAACTTAGATGTTGACGCGCCCTAAAGCCCTAACAACAACAACAACAACAACAACAACCAAATTTTGAAGAAGAAGAAGGGGAAAAAAGTGCTTTATTCACTGAGCTATCTGACTGTGCAAATCACTGGTTAGCCATGAAGTTTTAAGGGCTCACCTTTTTTAATATGAATATACCAGAAGGCCACATGGTTTGAATTCCACATTAAACTGTAGGTAGAGCCATGGTATATACAGCATATTGGAACTTACTGTAAAATTTAGTCAGATTTTCTGCACTGTAATTGTGTTAATTTGTGTGGTTTTAAATTTGTCACCTGTTAAAAGTGATATTATAGTGAATAAAAATGGGAGGAAGGGGAGAAATAGACAATAATAAGAATAAAAAAAAGTTAGAATAAATTCCATTGTGAGATATAGTTCAAATGGACCATGAGACATGATGCATATCGATCTACCACTTATACAGGGCTAGTCAAAATGATTGCAGCAATTTCACAATTTTTCTTTTGGCTGTCCTATTATTGGTACGATGATGGGTTTGCTGTTATAAGACAAGTGGCTCTCCAAGTTTCAATTGCACTAAATACAAGCTTCCCACTGAAAGTGAGAAAGCATAGGTTGTTCTCGAATTTCATTTGGCTCGGTCTGTGCTAACTGTTCATTGACACGTTAGAACAAAGTTCAGCAAGGATCCCCCACATGCTAACACCATTCGGCATTGGTATCAACAGTTTAAAGCCACGGGATGCCTTTGTAAAGGTAAAACGACGAGTCGTCCTCCTGTGTCTGAAGAAACCATTGAACATGCACGCATCAGTTACGTTCTTAGCCCACAGAAGTCTACTCCTTGAGTGACCAGGGAATTAGGTATTCCACAGATAACTGTTTGTAGAATCCTACAGAAGCGACTGTGTATGTAGCCTTACAGGTTACAGTTGCTACAAGCACTGTCGCACAATGATGAAGAACGTCGTTTTCATTTCTATCCCAAAGGACCAGAACAAGACGAAATATTCGCAGAAAAACTTGTGTTTGGTGATGAGGCCACTTTTCATGTGAGTAGAAAACTGAACAGGCACAATGTACGCATTTGGGGGACCAGAAACCCCCATGCTTATGTGCATCACATTCGTGAGTCTCCCAAAGTGAACGTGTTTTGCGCGATGTGACGAAAGAAACTTTATGGGTCTTTTTTATTTAATGATATCACGATCACAGGGAAAATCTATCTGCAAAGTTGCAGAATGGGTTTATGCCACTTCTGGAAGCTGGCAGTGAAGATTACATTTTCCAACAGAAAAGTGCTCCACCCCATTTTTTCTAGTTGTCTGTAATTTCCTAAACACCATGATTCCAAACAGATGGATTGGTCGTGCTGGGGATGCTGATCATCAGCTGATGTCATGGCCTCCTTGTTCCCCTGACCTAACATACTGCGACTTCTTTGTTTGGGGTTTTGTAAAATACACAGTGTTCGTGCCACCAGTACCAGTTGATCTGCCAGAGCTGCGGGTTCGCATCACCAATGCATTTGCTCTCATTGACAGAGACATGCTGCATCGGGTATGGGAAGAACTTGATTATAGACTTGATGTGTGCATAGTCACTAAAGGTGCACATATTGAGCATCTGTAGACACTAAAAAAAACTTTCACAGATTGTTTATATATCTGTGTAATCTTTTAAGTATATGTCAAATAATAAATCTGGAGTAATTTTCTGAAATCACTACAATCATTTTGACTAGTTCTGTATGTTGAAGGTTATTCATCTCATATAACAGTGGCACAGTCATTTCTTCAAATGGATCTTGAGATATTTGCATTCAAAAAAATAACAATTGCTTTTAAGTAATTGAATTGTTGATCTATAGTCTCAATTAGCAATGTGATCTAGGTGGTAAAGTACTTGCTTCTTAAGTAGTGGATCTGCGTTAGAATCCCTTTACTGTCATAGATTTTCGAAAATCATCGAACATGATTTTTTATTTCATTTCAGCTTTTGTTGCTTGAAATTAAATCAAAATTTTAATCAAATAACTTTTCATGCAATAAAGCATCTTTTTTCAGAAAATCATTATCATTTGTTATTAGTAAGTTCATTGTTTTGAAGCATTCTCGAATGTAATAGGTATATATTTTTTTCCTTTATTTTACTGTCATCATTTCTATACTTGTATATCATTAAGTAATATTTTAAACCAAATACATAACACTCAGAATATCATTTTTCCCCCTAATTTTTTTCTAAAACCTGTATGTTAAATTTCGTGTAGTCGTAGCGTGTATATAAAATAATGTCTTTAATGAAAAAATTAAGCAAATGGATAGTTTTTTTTAAAAAAATATCTTTATGCATCATCGATGTAGACATTGTAAGAGGTGGAACAGGATTGAGGGCAAGGAACAGAAAGGAATTCAGCCATTGCCTTTTGAAGGGACCATCCTGGAATTTGCATGGTGTGATTTGGGGAAACCATCAACCAAATGGGAAATTTAAGGACAAGGGATAAACGTTTATAAGTGCTACAAAAATTCTATGCCAGACACAAATTTAGTAACATATCCGCATTTTGGTCAAATGTCTTAGACTTCAAGGGGATTGAGTGAGACGTATTACGAAGCTGTTGATGATATATTGGCCTAAACTATGTTTGTTGTGTCTATTATAAGTAATATGATTTGTTTTAAACATTATTTCATGCAGTAAAAGTATTTAAATCAAGTTGAAATAAAACTAAAAAATCTGAAAATAATAATAAATTAAAGTATTTGGCAGGAGAGGGATTTGTATCCAGGTCCACAAATTAAGAAACAGATACCTAAACATTTAGATCATGATGGTACTTAAAAAAGAGCAATAATTCTCATATTTAAAAGCCATTGGGATCTTTTTACATGTGAATATCTCAAAAGCTAGAATACATTTGAACAAATAATTATACTACAGAAATATGGGGTCATTACCCTTAACATGTCTGATAGTCGCCTTGTTAGTAAAACTGATTAGACATGTCTAGTATGGCTGCAGAGGTGTCATACCGAGATTTTGCTGCTCCAAACGATCCAGTGTGTGTTATGGGTCACTAAGCTGTAATTGATGCTTTAGAGTACCAGTACTATGAGAGATGTCTTATCAGCTCTGACAGCAAAAATATCTATTGCTTCAAATGGGGGATAGCTGCATGACACCTATGCAATGATTTTCCCGTATAATTTAATAGTTTGGAGAGGGTGGTGGAGAAAATCCTTGTTGCCTGAAAATTGGGTCCCTTCTGGTTAAATGAGACAACCCTGGTAGAAAAACAAGTAGATCTGAGAACCTCAAGGTGGCAAGCTTACCACAAGACCACAAATGGTATCTTAAACAGATTGGTGGATAAAGAGCTTACATAACAAGTAGCACAAAAGAAAATTTGGGTATGGTGGGAAAGGTGTAAGAGGCACTTTTTGGCAGGGGACTGAACCAAGCCCATTGATTAAGTGAAGTTCTCAGTGTGCCTAAGGAGTGGAGGAGATAAGTCTCTCCATTTCAGGTGACCACAGCAATGAATGAGGCTAAATTACTAGGTTCTGTAGGAGAATTTTATATTGCTACTTGAATTACAACAGTCCTAGCAGTTATAGGAGAGAAGCTGTGGAATGAATTGAATACCATCAAAATAGATGATAAAAAGTTAATGGCAATATCAGAGTCAAAAGTTTGTGTGCATTTTTTTTACATCAGAGTAATCTGAACAAAGATGTGTCATCAACAGTTTAAATTTTACTGTAAAAATCATTTTGAAATGGAATATACAGCTATATTTTTTTTTTAAACTTGCATAATACCCAACCACTTTAATATAAATATGTTTAAGATAATTAGCAGTATTTGTATGAAACTGAAGACTGGAAGAAAGAGGAGAGTTTTTATTATCCTGTCTCTTTCTGTTAGACTCTTCCACAAACTTCTTTCCTTATTCATCATTTTCAAAACACACTCATATTCTACTTTATCTAATTAATTTTCAGTATCCTTCTATAGCACCACATTTCAAATACTTCAATTTTCCTTTTTCTGATATTCCTAAAGTCCATGCTTCACAACCAGAAAGTGCTGTGCTCAACACAAAGAGTTTTAAAAAGTTCTGTCTGTGTCCTAGATCTATATTTAAAACTAGAAGATTTTTCTTTTTCAGTTGTAATTTTACTTCCTAGGTAGCAGAATTCATTTACTTCTTCTATCACATCTGATCCTATGTTTATATTTAATGTACTGTTATAATTTCATCACTTAAGTCTTGCTTTGATTTATATTGAGTCCAAAATCTTCCTTCAATATTTTGTTCATGCCATTCAGTAATTTCTCAATACCCTCAGTCCTTTCTGCTAACAAGACAATGTCATCAGGAAATCGTAGCATACTGATTTTTTTCTCCTTAAGCTCTAATGTCATATTCATATTTTTCTTTCACTTCCTTTATTGCCTCCTCTGCAGACAAGTTGAATATAATGGTGATACAATACTATACAATTCATTCATTTTCCATTGATCCCAATATAAGAGACTGGCTCTGTGGAATGTGGAAAGTTGTCAATTTACAGCTAAACAATCGCGTAACAAAATAATACATACACCAGAAGATGTACAGTCATAGCGTACATGGTACATTAAACAATTGTATAACAAAATAATACATACACCAGAAGATATACAGTCATAGCATACATGGTACATTAATTACATCAACTACATTTAAGCAAACCACTGTCAGTTTATTTTGCAGATACCGTAGAAATAAATTCTTGGACAGGGTAAGAGGAACTGTCAAAAATTCTTTCATTTTTTTCTTGAATTTATTCTTATCATGTGCTAGGCATTTAATGTGTGTTGGGAGCTTATTGATGATATGTATCCCTGAATATCGGGCTCCTTTTTGAACAAATGACAACGACTTGTAATCGTTGTGAAGATAATTTTTACTTCTAGTGCAATAATTGTGTATTTTACTATTTGTTTCAAACAAAATATAATTTGTGACTACAAAGGACATTAATGTGTATATATACTTAGCCACCAATGTTAAAATCCTAACTTCTTGAACAGCTCTCTGCATAAAGTTCTATTGCTAACCCCACACATAATTTTTACCACGTTTTGGGCTCTGAACACTTTGTCTCTTTGGGTAGAATTGCCCCAGAATATTATTCAATATGACATTAAGGAGTGAAAATTAAAAAATAAACTAGCTGCCTCATACGGAGATCACCTATAGCTGAAATTGTACGAATTGCAAATGTGGCTGCATAAGTTCAAAGACATAATTTGAAATATATTCAGTAGATGAATCTGAAGTATTTTTAATTCCAATGTTTGAGTCATCTGCAAACAGGACAAATTTGGAGTTTTTAGATGAAACACAGGGTAGATCATATTTACTAAAAACAATAGTGGTCCTAATGTAGAACCCTGAGGTACTCCACATTTGATTAATTCCTTCTCAGAAACCATTGGACCACTTAAGGCAGTCTTAAAACTCTCCATTGACACTTTCTGTTTTCTATTCAGAAGGTAAGAACTAAGCCATTTATTAACAATGCCATCTATCCCTTAATACTTTTATTTCTGTATAAGAGTTTTATGATCTACACAGTCAAATGTCTCAGTCACAAAAAATTCCCACAGAAATTAATTTATCATTTATTCCTTCTAAAATATTGTCAGTGAATGCAAATATAGCTTGTTCTGTTGAATGGCCCTTTTGAAAACCAAATTGTGATTCAGTTAGAATATTATTATTTTTAAAGTGCTCATAAACTCTATTGTACATTGCTGTCTCAACAACTTTGGAGAAGGCTGTTAGTAATGAAATAGGACAGTAATTCAATACAGCTGACTTATCTCCCTTTTAATAGAGTGGTTTAACTACAGCATACTTAAGCCTTTCTGGAAAAGTACCCTCATGTAAAGATTTATTAAACAGATAACTTAGTATATTACATTATTCTGTGGAGCACAGTTTAATTAATCTGCTGAAAATCCCGTCATAACCACTTGAGTATTTGCTCTTAAGGGACCTGATAATTTTTCTTATTTCTTCTGGAGTAGCTAAATTTACAGACATAATGTTAAACTTTTCTTGGAAGCCTGTTTTGACAAAATCCATACTGTGTGTCACCGAGCTATTGGCAGTTAATTTATCAGCAATTGAAAAATTAGATTCTACTGAATTTTCTTTGATAGAAATGTCATTACCTGTTTGAATATTTTTTCCTGTTCCTTTTTACAATGTCCCATATTGTCTTAATTTTATTTTCAGAATCATGAATTTTATGTCTGGTGTACATATTTTTAGATTCTTTAATAAACTTTTTCAGTATTTAGCAGTACTTTAATCAATTTGTTTTAACGTTAGCATTCTGAATGTTTCTCGAGGTAAAATATAACTTCCTTTTACAAATGCATGATGTTCTAATTCCCATAGTTATCCATGGTTTTTGTTCTTTTCGAGAAGCACGACACTTTTTCAAGGGGATGCAACTTTCAAAGTAATTTAATACAATGCTACTAAAAATGTTTTATTTTTCATTCATACCTTGTGCACTGTAAACATGTTCCCAGTCTGTGGTATTGAGGCACTTTCTAAAACAAGTAACTGACTTATCATTTATTACATGCTGAAGTTTAAAAACATTACTCTTAGAGCTAATTCCTATTGAAGTGCTGGGCACCGTGATCCGAAAGTCCATTGATAGATGGCTTGGTTGTATAATTGAATTTTGTGGTATCTGGGAAAACATTGTCTATAGCTGAGTTACTATTATTCATTATTCCAGTTGGAAAATTAACAACCTTAGTTAAATTGAATGAACTGACTAACGGTTCCAAAATGACTTTACAGGGTAAGTGAGTTAAAAAAAATCTACATTAAAATCACCACATACAACTATGTTAATTTCTTTTCTGCTTAAAGATGGTAATAAGAGATCAAATTGGTCGGAAAATTACAAATGTTTCCCGAGGGTGCTCTGCGTACAGTTACTATTATGAAAATTTCATTATTGAAATTTAGCCATGTAGCACAGGCTTCAAAATGCTGATCAAGACAATAATTTCTAATACTTATATCATCAAAACTATAACCATTTCTATTATAAGTGACAACTCTTCATTTATCCAGGTTTGTTCTACAGTAATGAGAAGCTAAATTAAAGTTTGTTGCATTTGACATACCTATTCCTGTAGTTATATGGTGTTCAGACAATCTTAAAACATCAATTCTATTGATAGCATTTAATTCATTTATGTGAACTACAATTCATCCACTTTGTTTGATAATCCTCTGATATTCTGACGTAATGAATTAATCCTACACAATTTTTAATTTTGGTATCTGAAAACTCATTATTTTTTAAACTAATTTCTGTTAAAACACTCTGCCTGATGCTTGATCCTAATCTAAAAAAGGAACTGCCCTAACACCATTAGAACAGTAACCTTTTCATGAGAATTTGTGGCCCCAATTAAACTGCTATCAGATCTGAAAGAACCCCCTTCCCTCTACTATTGAGGTGTAGGCCATGGCTAGTATAACCCCACTTATCAATAGCATCCACAGGTACCAAGCCCATGCCAGAGCCAGTATCAGACATAAGAAGCTGTTCTAGTTCCAGATTCACTGGCCCTACAACAGAATTCATATGTGGCCGATCATAGCATCTCAGGACTGAAATCATACTGACCCGAGTGTGGCACGTTGCTTTTGCTATTTTCTCCAGGTTATCTCTGATACTATAATTATCATCTCTGCCAAAATGATTTCCTGCTCCTCCCACTATCAGTACTTGATCCTGATCTGTGAAATATTTACACAAAGAACCTATACCTTCTACCACCTAAGCAAGATTAGCACTAGGTTTGAAGAAGCTCATGATCTGGAAATCTGATTCTAATTTTTCTGCACCAATGGGCCCATATCTCATCCATGACTACTACCTAGCAGCAAGACTTTCTTTTTCCCTAATCCCTCCCTACCAGACTTTATAGCTTTCCTATAAGTCTGCTGCTTTTTCCTTACACCTACAGCTACAGGAGGCTCATCCGTGTCTATCTCGGACAACGGCAAACCTATTTTCCACCCCAACAACAACAAAAAAACAGAAGTCCTTGTTCTGGTTGTCTTCTTCCCTGTTACCACTTCACAACCATATCTGTTTCCCTCCCTCCACAGCCTGTCCAACTCTTTTCTAGCATCTATCAGTTCAGTCTGAAAGGCACTAATCCTTACCTCCTGCTCTAGTGTCTTCCTATTTTTGAAACACACTGTACAGAACCATGGTAGAGCCTCCTCAATTTCCCTATTTTCGATCTTACTACAATTTCCTCAAACCCATCGAAAAAAATTTCCGCCCTCACTAATGTACGGAAATTTCCACACTTTTCGCTCATGATTACAAGCAACTGACAAAAACAAAGTACAGAATGTGAGAGAGAAAATTTGTTCAACTTGACCTTACAAAAAACTGCTAAATTAATTCACAAGTAAGCTTTATTTAAATATTCAGTACTTAAATATACTTAACACTGCCTATGGAAAGATGATATTTACGCTCTATAACAAAAATCTGAACTTAAGCCTAGCGTTCAAAAATGTAAACAAACACAGAAAATAAACACAGAATTAAATCACAATTAATTTTTTTTTTTTCACAAATAAAAACACTCACTAATACTTACAGTAGTGTAATGTGTTAGAATTTAGAGTTTCAAATTACTATTACAACAAAAACTGTTAACTATATTTATATTTATTTAAATGCACACATTCGAGCGGTACATGCTTCGTTGGTATTTTAGAGATACAGACTACAACTTGTCTCCAACCTTTTTAACAAATGTATGCCTCTTAAATTTCTCTACTTTTGCTTGACTCTTATATAGGTTATATTCTTCTGTCTTTATATTTCAGATGTATCTTCTTTAAAACTTTGAACATCTTGTGCCATCAGACTTATCAAACACTTTTCTAAATCAAGAAATACCATAAAAGTATCTTTGTTTTCCTTGATCTTCGCTTCAAATATTAATCTTAAAGCCATAATTGTTTCTATCGTACTGTGGTTTTTCCTAAACTCAAATTTATCTTCATCTACTACCTCTTCTACTATCCTTTCCATTCGTCTGTACATTATTCTGGTCAGTAATTTTAAAGCATGTGATTTTAGACTTATAGCGCAATAATACTCACGTTTGTTAGATTTTATTTTCTTTCGAGGTTTGAAGATCATACTTTTATTAAAATCAGTTTGAATCTCTCATGTTTCATAATTTTTTGATATCTGTTTGAATAATCTCTGGATTCCTTTTCCTAGGGATTTCAGAAGTCCTGCAGGAATTTCATCAATTCCTATTTCCTTATTTCATTTCAAATCATTAAATGCTCTATCAGATTCTGTCCTCAAACCAGGGTCACCTAAGTCATCAATGAACATCATTTTCTTTTTCCAGTACAGTGTCATTCAAATCATCCCCATCATACAGTTTCTCTATGTATTCCTTCCTTCAGTTTGCTTTATATTCTGAGCTTAAAAGAGGTTTCCTATCAGCAGCTTAAATGTTTGTACTTCTTTTCTTCATTTCTTCAAAATTCTGTTTGATTTTCCTGTATGCCACATATCCTTTACTTATAATCATTTCTGTTTCTTTGCACATTTTGTGCAGCCATTTTTCTTTTGTTTTTTGTTGCATTTCCAATTTATCAGATTTCTGAATTGTCTGTGTTGCTCTTGGTTAATCCTGATCATTTTTGTGCCTTCTCCTCTGATCCATCAGCTCCAAAATTTCTTCAGTTTTCCAAGTTTTGGGGGCATCCATTAATGATGTGAGGTGTTTTTCCGGAATTCCAGGCCCCCTCCCCCCTCTGGTGAGACTTCGTGAGATCTGATCGGACCCCCCTCTAAAATTACATGAGTTGACCTCCCACACACACTAATCGACATCATAACTTTTTTTAGACCATTTGTTTTAGGCCTCATGCTTCCAAGGGCAGTTATAACCTGACTTTTGGATGAAAATCTCCCTGAAGTGGACTTTCTCATGATTAGTAGACCTCTTTTATTTATATATCTGTACAGTCCTACAAGAATTTAAGAACCTCACATGAGATTTCCGTTGACCCCCCTCCATATTTCACCTCACGTCATTAATAGACAACCCCTTATTGGGCAGCATGTTCTCTAAAGCCTAATATTTCTTTACCAGCTGTGATTATTTTTCTCTTCAACATGTTCCATTTGTCCTCAGTTCAACTCCTTCAGGGGTTATTTCTTAGACCCACATCTAGAAACTCCAAAATTTTGTCTCATGTTAGATACTTTGAATTTGTTCACTTCCAGTTGGTTCTGCTTGTATCGCTTCTTTATTCTCTTGAATTTCAACCTGCACTTCATAACAATCAAATTATGGTTTGACTCCGGGGTCAATCCTGTCTAGAACTTGATTTTTTAAAGTCTAGAACTTGATTCCTAAATCTTTGTTTGATCACGATATCTACCTGTATCTGCTGGATGTTTCCAGGTGTATATCCCTCATGCATTGTTCTTAAAAAGTGTGTTTGCTATGGCTAGTTTATATTTTTCACAAAACTCTACAGCCTGTTCACTCACTCATTTCTTTCTCCTACACCAAAACTTCCTACAGTATTTCCCTCTTTTCCTTCTCCCGCTACCATATTACAAGCACCCATGATAACTAAATTTTCCTCCCTTTCATATATTAGATTAATTCTTCAATTCCAGTGTAGATTTTATCTATTTCTTCATCCCGTGATGTTGGCATATCCATTTGTACTAATGTGGTTGGAGTGGGCTTCATTTCTAACGCTATCATACTAATCCTGTCACTAAACTGTTTATAATAACTCGCCCATTTTCCTACTCTTTTGATTATTACAAATCATACACCAGTAACTCCACCGACAGCTGTTGTTGTTTATTCCAGAAATATTATGCATCCTTACACTTAATCTCACTAACCCCAGTGATACCTAACTTAAGTAGTTCCATCTCCCTCTTTAATTTTTCTAATCTACCCTGTTCAGACTTCTAACATTCCACACTTGTCGAATGTTTCTATTTAATTTGATGACTCCTCCCAGAGCGTTCCCCACCCAGAGGTCTGATTAGGGGTAATTTATCTCCGGAATATTTTAACCAGGAAGAAACCATTATTCTATATGTAATTTGAGAGGATTACATTTCCTCAGGATACCCTTGGAGTCTTTAATGCAGTGGTTTGCATTACATCCCCACGCCATTTATCATTTCTGATTCTAACAAAAATTTGGCTGCCTCTTTTATAGCTAGACATTGTGTATACAGAGTGATTCATGAAGATATGCAAATATTTTGATATGTTATTCTAAAAGTAAAACTAAAGAAAAACGTTCATATAAACATGGGTCCACAAATGTTTAGTTACGGAGTTACGGCTAATAAAATATTCTGCCTGAAATTTAGCAACCTTGCTAATATGAAGTCATCGCAAAGCTGTACAAGGTTACAGTAAAGCATGATTTCGATTAATTTAGTTGTTATTGGTCTGGTGAATGTAATAAAAAAAAGTTCCAGACATGTATCTGCAGTAGTTTTCCAGAAATTACAGAGACTCATTTTGAACATTTATTGTGAATGTATTGTGAAATTGTATGTACACTGTACAATTTCCTTAACACTGAGCTATGGTATTAATAAAAGCAGATTTTCTGATACATTCATACTGTTTTAGTTAACTTTATTACCATAATTTTCCAAAATTAAATTCTCTACAACTTCTGTTGAAAACTTTGTGCAATTGTCTGGAATTTTAAAATAAAATTGGGCCAAGTTATTTATAAATTACAAATTTTCCCAAATAATTTCTTTGCTTCTCTGGAATTTCTGTAAAATACTGCAGATACACATCTGGAACTTTTTTTATTACATTCACCAGACCAATAACAACAAAACAAACCAAAATCATGCTTTACTGTAACCTCGTATAGGTTTTGCGATGGCTTCATATTAGCAAGGTTGCTAAATTTCAGGCAAAATCTTTTATTAGCCGTAACTCCATGACTAAACATTTGTGGACCTATGTTTATATGAACGTTTTTCTTTAGTTTTACTTGTAGAATAACATATTAAAATATTTGCATATCTTCGTGAATTACCCTGTATTGAGGATTATACGTTGTGAAATATTTTAAATTTTGTTTACTTGAAAGCATTAGGTGCCAGTCGTATGTAAGGACTGAATGTTTTGCGGTGTTAGTCGGAGAAGTTCAAATAAATTATATTTTCATTATTTTCAGGCTATTTTGTTCATTGTTACAGGTAATGAAAACTATGACTGGGAGGAGCTAGAAAAAAATGCTGAATACAGGAATGGTTACTCAGCTTCTGACCCAACCATTAAGTACTTCTGGGAAGTATTTCATGAACTGTCATTAGAGCAGAAGAAAAAATTTCTGCTTTTCCTCACTGGTAGTGACCGTATTCCTATACGAGGAATGAAAGCCATAAAGGTAATTTAACTGGATAGAGTTTTTTCTAAGTAAATAATTTGCTATATAATTTCAATAATAATGAGAATGAAAATGCTTTTTGGTTATCAAAGCAATGAAAGATGTGGAAAATAAACCCATCCTTTATAAGACAGTTTAAAAATCATGGCTGGGGTATACACCAAGACTCGCCATGTGACTGAAGTCGGAGATGAATCACAGTTGATGAAAAAAAAAGGGAAAGTATGATTTGAGCAAAATAAGTACAAAATAATAAAATAAAATAACGGTAGTAATTTTGACCAAATATTATAAAAAGAAGAAAATAAATTGTGTATATATTGTAATGAATTAATATTACTTTCCCTAAAAGCAGACACTACAATATGCAGATGATAGCTCAGTGATTAAGGTGCTTGCTTTCAAAATGGTCGCTGCTCCAGTCCTGTGTTCGAATCCCATTAGCTGCAGGAATTTTGTGAGTTGTGTTTGATCATATGAAGTATGCTTGGACGTTCCGTGGTTCTGATTCCATATAAAACTGTAAATCCCCTCTAGGGCTAACAACCCTAGTTGTTACATGATATGTACACATCTACAGCAAAGTTCAAGCTGCACAAACGTGGTCCTAGTTGGCCCAAATGAGTACACATACATCTATATGCAAATAGGTAAATATGTATAAACCGTAAGTGATAAGCTTACTGGTGGAATCTTACCAATGATTACAGAGTGTGTCAAAATTCAAGAAATATTATTATATATATTGTATGAATATTAATTCTTGTTATGGATAAGGCCATGTCAAATTTTTTTATTCCCATCACTATTTAATATAAATCACATAATAATATAAAAATCTTTGTTCAAACTCACACTTACTTTATCAAGCTGTTCATAAAAGTAAATCATCACTTGACCATCTATCTAAGATTAATCTGTTCTCTTGTAGAATGCAAATAGGTTAAAAAACCATACCGGGAAATTTCAAACAATTCCAAAATGCCTTGCATAGACTTAAAATCAGTATTTGGTTTAATTTAGAACATTATAATCTTCCACATGAGTTCAACTTTCTTTCTGTTAACATTAACCAATCGACATTACCATTTTTTTTTATTATTGTTGTTCCATCTTTTTTTCCAAAGATTGCCTCTTAGATATATCCTACTCAATGCTTTTCTCCATGCTTTTATTTTTTCAAGATGTACTTATATTACAAATGAAATTACTTTTCTCCATTACAAATGAAATTACTTTTCTCCAACCTAAAGCCCCAAAAGACAGTACTATTCAAACTAGCTGTGTGGATGCTTGTCATTTGACAATCCCTTCCAGATGATTTTTCAAATAAACAAGTGTAGAAGTGCAATTTGATAAAACATCTTAAACCTGAATTACAATCTTATCTCATATTTTGATGGATGGTCTTTGATGCATAATACATAATTCCTTATATGAGGTGTGTACAAAAAGTAACCAAACTAATTAAATAGTGCGCCAACGGCTGCAGATAAAATTATCTGACTACCGTGCACACTAGTGACATCTCTCAGCAAGAGATTGCCTCTTGTTGCACTAAGGTCGCTGCATTAGTTTACGAGTGACAGCTGGTTGAGTGAGGTCATGCGCAGAGTGCTCGTCGGATTTGTGAGAAAGCGAGAATGAAGGAATTGGAGGAGCAACGCGTCTCTGTGAAATTATGTGTTAAACTTGGGAAAACTTTTACCGAGACTCTTCAACTGCTTAAACAAGCATACGGGGATGACTGCATGAGCCGAACACAGTGCTATGAATGGTTTAAATGCTTTAAGGAGGGCAGGAGTATGGTTACCGACGATCCAAAATCTGGTCGACCCTCCACATCAACAGATGACCACCATGTTGAGAGGGTTCTCACTGTGATTTGTGAAAATCGCCGTTTAACTGTCCGTGAGGTTGCTGAAGAAGTTGGCATAAGTGTAGGGTCTTGCAATCACATCCTGAGAGAAAAACTTGGAATGCATCATGTCAGTGCAAAACTGGTGTTGCGCTTGTTGCCAAGCAGAAGGAGAATCGAGCTAGGATCTCTAAGGAGTTGCTTGAAAAAGCAAATGAGGATGAAAACTTCCTCAAGAACATCATTACAGGCGATGAAACATGGGTTTATGGGTACGATGTGGAAACGAAGAGGCAGTCTTCAGAATGGGTGGGGAAAGGATCTCCTCGACCAAAGAAAGCGCGGATGAGTCTTTCGAACATCAAGGTGATGATGGTTGTGTTTTTTGATTGCAAAGGAGTTGTGCGCCATGAATTTGTACCACGTGGTCAAGCGGTAAACAAGGAAGTCTACCAGAAAATTCTGACATGATTGAGAGATGCTGTGCGTAGGAAAAGGCCTGAACAGTGGGAGAATCAGTCGTGGATGTTGCACCATGACAACGCACCCACTCACGCATTGTTGTTTGTCACAAATTATTTGGCAAAACATCACACTCCCATTGTGCCTCAGCCACCCTATTCTCCAGACTTGGCTCTGGCAGACTTTTTTCTCTTCCCAAAACTGAAAAACACTTTGAAAGGACATTGTTTCCAGACAATAGAAGAAATTCAAGACAATGCAACGAGAGAACTGCGCGCCATCGGAGAAACTGCATTCCAGGAGGCGTTCCAAAACTTGAAAAAACGATGGCAACGGTGTATTGATAGTGAAGGACAGTACTTTGAAGGGGACAGTGTGTAAAAGTTAGTGTGACGAGCAATAAAGCAATTACAGCAGAAAATTGGTTTATTTTTGTACACATTTCGTACATTGTATATTTTTACAAAACTGAATTACTAAGTTATCTCACAATTCCATATAAAAAAATTCATTGGTTCATTTTTAGAGAGAAAAATTGAATTATTATCACAATTCAAGGTTCCTTTTTTTTTTAGTCTCCTACCAAATAATATGAAAACCAACCAATCCACAAAGTAGATGATGTACTGTTAATAATACTTATGAAACCAACAGATTCCCCCCCCCCCCCACACACACACACAAAAGAACTAGAAAACCATCTAAACCACAATGTAAATAATGTTCTGTTAATGAGATGTAGCAAGAGGAAACTGGGTGTTCAGGAGGTAGGCTTTACCCCTTAAGCACTCCAACTCCCCAACAATCACCCTAACCCAAAAGGTTTTAGAGTTGTAACATTATCCACATTTGTAAGAACGAAGAATTTCCCGGTGTGATGACTTCCTTGCTTATCCACATTTATTTATAATGCTTTCAATATGTTTTGGAACATTCTTTCCTTCCGTGTATTGATTTATTCTCTTTCACAGGTTTCTCTTACGTTCCTCTACATATTCCACTCCATTTCTTCCCTGGTCATGTCACAAAGCCTCATATCTTCTGATTATAGTTGCAAGTAGTTTATAATTCTTTGGTCCCTGGAGCAGACAAGTTTGTTTCATTGCTCTCAACATTCTTTGTATTCACTTTAACGTTCTTGACCTCTCTTTGTCGCATAGTTGTTTGTGTAAACAGAATTGTTCTTCCGTATCCCATAGACTCCTCTTCCATTTCTCTCTTGTTATTGACTAGTTTGGTTCTACAGTCCATGTTGTATTTCCTCTGATTTGAAGTTGAACACCACATAATTATGGTCAAGGTTGTCTTCCTGTCCCACAAAACATTTCTCAATATGCTCAATTAGGGCATTACTTTTCTCATTAATCATATGTTAAATGCCTATACATTTGTCATTAATATATTTTTGAAGGGCATTACATTTAACATCAAAATCTATTTGAAGTGTATTAAAACTTGTTTGAAAAACACTGATATTTGTTTTCAGTTTATTTATACTACTTTTTATCTCTACCAAAATGTCTATCGAAAATATTGTTGCCTCTTGGGTCACCCCTTCCATACCAGCCTGTTTAGATGACATATTCCTAAGTAAATTTGTTTCAAAAGAAACTTTAACCATTCATCTGAAATATTATCCCCTGAGATTGTCAATAATAATTGGTAAGTAGAAAGGAAACTCTACATATTGAAACAAACAAACTAGACAAAATTTCCCTGGATCAACTACAGACCAGTGACAACCTTCCAGACTAAAAAGAATAGCTCTTCATTGTCATAAATCACCATTTTTGTATAAAGGAAATTTTAAACAGCCTACAAACAAATGGATACAAGTCACTGGTAATTTATTATTACTATTTTCTGTTACTAGACAACCCGTGCGAAAATTTCACGAATAAAATAGGAAAAATAGTGAGGTTGAATGCTTGTAATATAATGAAAAGTGAGTTCTTTTGTAGCAAATATTTATTTTGTTTAGTGTAATAGGTGTAAAACACTTACAACATATTACAAAACTCAAAAATTTAAAACACAGTGAACAAAATGCACACATCATATCAACATCTCTGTGATGTGTGTTGCTGTGCGAGTAAAATATTTACACAGAAATTGTAAAGCAAAATAAAAATGTTTCTGTAACAGAAAAAAATAAGCGAGAAGCTACTTATTTTTTATATATATAAAACAGTTTACTGATATCTCTGTGAAATCTGCTGCTGCAATCTAGGGATTTGGCTCTGAACAGTCTCATACGCGCAACCAATTTAAGCATCAAATTTCGAAAAATTCTTTCTTAATTAATGATTTTATCTAATTGGAGACCGTAATCTTTAAAATGATATTTCATTTATGGATTTAGGTTAGGTATCAAGGGAGATAATTGGCTCATGACAGAGCAATGCATTGTAGAAATGTTATTAGTTTTTTCCCTTTAAGGGTTGAATTTTAAAAAATTCCTTTATTAAAGTATGGTGTAACAGAACTGAAGTCCCTACGAAGGCCTCAGTCATTTAAATGATACCTCGTTTATCAATTTTGTTTAATTATCAAGGGAGATAAATGACTGGAGACACAAAAGACGCATTTTAGAAATATTGATGTATTTGCCCTTTAAGGGTCGAATTACTAAAAATTCCTTTCTTAAAATTTAATGTTACCATGGTGGAGACCTTAGTCTTTAATATGATACTTCATCTATCTATATTGGTTAGATATGAAGGAAGATAAATAGCTCGTGACACAAAAATGCATTGTAGACCCACTGATATTTTTCCCCTTTAAGGGTTTAATACAAAAAAACTTCTTTCTTAATGTATTCCAGTCCTACAGGAAGAAATGCCCAAGGCCACCACCGCCTTTCTGCCATTCGCCTGAAACACCTCAGGGAAAATTGGCAGAATCCTCACACGGCATTGAATTAAATGTTTCTATCAACCACCAGCCAAAATATTGGACTACCTACGTTCAGTCAAGGATGATCTTGGTCTAAGAGTTCTGGGGATTTATAGCATCCCGTATGAGTGTGGAAAGACCTACATCGGTCAAACTATCCACACTATAGAAAACTGGTGTGAAGAACATAAACGCCATCTGCGCCTGGGACAATACAGCAAATCAGCAATCGCTGAGCGTCTGTACGACCATGGCCACAGAGTAGACTCCAATAAGTTCAGGATACTGGCTAGAACTCACATTTTTGGGAATCTGTTATCAAAGAAGCGATCGAAATTCGACTGACCAACACATTCAATAGAGACAGTGGTCTATGCCTTAGTGAGGCATGGAAACCAGCCTTGGCAAGAATCTGCAGAGAACGTTGTACCTTTGTCCAGCTGCCGCTATAGAGGGCTCCATATTAGTTCGGGCCACAACCAGAACTATAGCCACGCCCACTGAAAGCCAGCCGCCGGACGCAGACATGTATATTAGGAAGTGTGGCACCCAAGCAATCTCAGTATCTGTGGGTCAGCCGACCAATTCAGATGTCTCCACACCTGAAGAAGATGGCAGAGCTAGTCGTCGAAGTATCGTGTTTTCACAACATAATCTGGCGGTACACCCATGAAGACTTCAATGAAGGGAGATAATGGCTGTGACAAAAAACCTTATAGAAATAATATATATTATTTGAAGCAAACAAGCTGAGAAAAGGAGAAAGTAGCATAAACCTACTAATCATACACCAATGATAAGCAAAGGTTACTTTGCAGAGAATTTTTCAACGCAAACTTGGTGAAAATAAATTTCCATATTTCAAAAATTAATGGAACAAAGTTAGCTTAAAAAAAAATGAAATTCTACCTTTTTGTTGTTTTAAATTAACAAATTAGCTATTATTAGCTATTATCTATTGTTGCCTGGTTCGAAGTATTTCTTTTTCATCTCATTCAGCAGCGATCAGCTTATTAAGGTTTTTTTGGTGGTTTAAATCATTGATTAATTAATTAACAAATCCACCAAACAGTTTATGTTTGAAGAAGTCTGTTTTATTGTGATCCAAACAACGAGTCAGCGATATTCACTAGTATAGGTACAATACAGAGATGCACAGTCGCAAACTCAACTGAATGGTTGAAACTCTCTGTTACACTGAATACTGCCAACTAAACTGACTTACTAACTGAATGCATGAATGAATTTCTCTGTCCAGGCGATCTGTTTATATAGTCTTTATCGAAATTACGAGAATCCTTCAAAGGCATCCGCCCGATATTTCTCGATCATTAACAATCATTCAAACAATCTAACATATTAAAAACAATCGGAATTAATACAAAATTAATTAACAACATTACAAAATGATCAGAAATGGTAATTATAGATACTTAAATACAAAATTATTTACAGAAATCCTTTCAAACGGTAGAAAATTGTCCTGTAGACATCGTAATTTACATTAATACATGGAATTACAAACATTTAAGAAATTCTCTTGCATCATTCAGTTCCTAAACATATTAAATGGCCTTTGAATAATTTTCTTACCTAAAACAAAGTCTATATACACTGATTTACAAGAAATTACAAAACAAACATATCAAATCACTTTCAACCAAACATTAGCTCACTACAAATACTTCATACAGTACAATGCTATTCAAAATTCAGGTATTAGGGCTGTTACAAGCTGTCTGAATTGAATGCAGCAATGTTACACCTATGCCCACCGATTGTCATACAGTGCAGCAACTCAGAGTCTTATAGCAGTTTCTTTGCCCTGTTGATGTTTGCTTCCAGTCAATTCAATCAATATAATATTTTCTTTGCAAGTTTCTATTGGACAAGTTCAGAGATTTTGACAACCCCTATATCTATTACTTTTTCTTTCTTTTTCGTACAGTCCTGTCACAGTTATGTCATGTTGAATTTCAAGAATATATTATATTATAAATGGTATGAATTATTAAGTCCCGTCATGGATAAATCCATGTCAGTTTTTTTTATTCTGCTCAGTATTTAATATAAATCACATAACAACATAAAAATCTCGTTTAAACTCTCACTTCTTTCATTCAAAATCTTCCTAAAATTAAATCGCCACTATACCATCTATCCAAGATTAATCTGTCCCCCTGTAGAATGCAAATAGCTTTAAAACACAACCAAGATATCTCAAACAACTCCACAATGCCTGGAATATACTTATAATCAATATATGGACTAATTTCCAATATTAAAATCTTCCATATGAGTCCAACTTTCTTGCTGTTAACAATAACCAATTGACATTACCATTTTTTATAATCGTTGTTCCTCTTTTTCTTCCCAAACATTACTGTAGCCTCCGGCCTCTTAGATAAATTCTACTGTATCCTTTTCTCTCTGTTTTTATTTTTCCAGATGTAATAAAAATGAAATTAATTTTTCTTTTCTCCAACCTAAAGGACCAAAAGATATTTTATTACAAAGATACTTCTATTCAAACTAGCCGTATGGATGCTTGACAAGAGCTCTTGAAACTCTAACAACCTCTACAATTATTGTATTGTAAGAGCTGTCAGTCTTTAACTAACGCTAACATCTCTTATGAATTCCATACATTGTGACACGGTTACTAACATGTCCTTGAGACCAAGCACACCACACCATTAAAGCTATTATATATTGTTATAAACTTTAAATTTATGCGTATATACATATTTTTTTAAATATGATCCAAATTATTGTGTTTATTCCTTTTTATTAATTTATACTGCCATTTGCCGAGCTCCCGGTGTATACACCTTGTTCTCCTTGTTGTGTGTCTCACCACATGAAACGGGTTTTGTAGAAAAATATTGTTAAATATTCCTGCATCTGTTGTGAGTGTTGTGTTCACTTTCACTGTCCTTCCTTATTTTTCTGTCTAGGATGTTTTTTAAATTTGAATCTAAATAATTGATTTATTTTTATATTTCAACTAGCTGGTACCCATGACTTCATTCGTGTTTGTAAAGAATCACCCTTGGTCAAACCAGTTAACATGCAACCACTGCCTGGCTTCATATATAGGTTTGACCACAAATGCACTCTCCATAAGAATGAATGGCCACCGTCAGACGGTGTTCACACAGAACCCAAAGCACCCAGTTGCTGCCCATGCCATAACCCACGACTTGAATAATTTCAACTCTTGTTACACAGTCCGTGCTATCAGAGTTCTCCCCAGTAGCAGCAGTTTCTCTGAACTCAGAAGGTGGGAACTTGCCTACCAGTACAAACTTGGCACAAGGCAACCACCTGGTCTCAACTTAAGATAATACCCTGTCATCATTATTATTAGTAGTACATATATTTAACCTTTTTTTTTTTCCTCTCCTTTCCATTACCTATATTGAACCACCGCTAACCTGAGGTGATGTTTACTTCTTAAATATTATTATTATTATATATTTTTTTATTTGTATAATATTTTATATATATATATTTATATTTTGATCTTCCCACCAACCAGAAATTAGTTTGGATATTTTTTTTTTTTTGCTCGGGTATGAGCTCTGATTCACTGCCCCTCTACTTTTCCGATGTTTGAATTTGCCCCCACCATTTTCTCGACCGGCAGTCTTTCTGTGAGGCAAACTCCGGCTGCACCCACCTCCCATAATTTTCTCTTGTTGACGAAGGGTTTTTATCCTGAAAATTTCTTTATTATTTGTGTTTGTGTCTTTTCTGTGTGTTCGCGCCCCACATCCATCATCTAAAGGTAAGTGGTGGCTCATTTCCCTATCCTAATTTGATTCCTTTATATATATATATATATATAAGATTGTGTTGATATTGATTAAATTTTCATGCTTGAAGTATTTAGAAAAAGGTTTTACACTTTATTTTATACAAATTTAATTTATTAATTAACGCTGAAGTTGTTAATACTATTTAACACTATTTTCTGACTAGGTCAGCAGTTTGCTACAGCATCCCATCACTGTTTGAATATCACAAGAACAATTTAAAAAAATAATAATAAAAATTGAGAGCTATGTGGCACTTGCTTTTCATCATTAGTGTAAGAAAATTATGAATTATGAATTGTTTACTTTTAAAAAACACAAGTAAACATACATTAAAATATACAGGGTGATTATAATTAAAGTTTTAGTTTCAAAACGCTGTAAAGAACGAACCACTGGTTAGAATGACGTCAAAATTGAATGGCGTATTATTGAAGAAGGGGGAGAGGACATGAATGCAAGATGGCACTCCTTAGCACATTGCAAATCGAGTGAAGCAGTTGTTGAGGCGGCATTTCAGAAATGCTAGAATTATCAGTCGTCATTTCCCTACAGCTTTGCGGGCCCGATCACCTGATCTTAATCTGTGCAATTTCTGATGGGGTTATGGGAAAGATGTTGTGTTCAGTACTCCAATTGCCAATGTAGCTGAATTGAAGACAAGCATTGCACAACACATTCTGAACTTGACCCCGGTTACACTTTGATCGGTTTTGGAACATGCTGTTTCCCAATTTAATCTTATTGCACACAACAGTGGACAGCATATTGAACATGTTTAGCGCCAGTCTCGCGAAACTTAAAACCGATGGAATGGATGTTTTTTATGCGGTTTTTGGCCTGAAAAACTGATTGGATTGATGTTTTTTTGTTTCATATTCTTTCCCCCTTCTTCAATAGTACGCCCTTCAATTTTCACGTCATTCTAATCAGTGATTCATTTTTTAGAGCGTTTTGAAACTTAAAATTTTATAACCACACTGTATAATAGGAATAATTATAGTTCAATATCCAATGCAAGAATCTATTCCAGATACATTGGTGTTGCATACAAGAAGTATTTTGGCTCAAAAGAGTATGATGGATGAGAGGATGTATTCCTGCACTATTTGGCAAACAATTCTGTTTGTTGATCCACACTTGCAGGCTGATGTTGTTACTATACCCCATTAACATTAATAATCCACATGTATTTTATGACCAATGAAAATTGTGTTAAAGATATTTCCATGTTTAGAACCATGATAATTTTTTACTGGTTTATTTAAGTTTTTAACTTAAGGTGAAGCATTATCTTACCAGTATTGACACAATGTTATATCAATGTTGAAGCTACCAGTAGGAGCTGAAGCCAGTCATTGAGATGGTTTTCTGGATTTCAATTTTTTAAATATTTTTTAATTTTTTAAAAATTATTATTATTATTAATCAGAGGAGTAAATCGCAGTGAATAATAGCTTAGTCCTTCAGAACAGCCTTCTGTGTTTTCAGAGCTGATGGAACTGTATGACTGAATGCTGGTCACCAATATAATGGCGTAGATTTCATGTATCTTATGATCGATCCCATTGTAAATCACAGTTGAGTGTTCACTGGTGCCTTCCACACATTTCTACAAAGCTTCTGAATTGTATTGTCCTCCATCCTTACCAGTAATGCATTTTTTTCTTAAAAAAAAAAAGAAAAGAAAAGTCTCATAGCAGTCCTCTTTGTTGACACAGTTCCCAACATTGCTAGCTGTATTCACCACAGTACAGCATCTCTCACTTTGACAGAAGTCACCTAGATTTCCTAGCTGATTCATCAAAAAAAATTCTGCCATCATCTTACTATTCAGCACTCTCTTCACTGTATTTAAAAATTTAGAGGGCTAGAAATTTTTATAAATCACTAATGTGTTAAAACAGTAAGTTTATTTATTTATCATTCTTGTTTCATGGATCCCTGCTGAGGAAAGAGCTCTGGGATGTGAAACATGTTATTTTCAATACACATACGTAGAATATGAGTCGTAGTCATAGTGAAAACAATCGGACAAATAAAGTAAATAAAAATAAACATTCATTTTTGCAACTGAGTTTAGCAAAAGGTCACATTGAATACGATTAATTATTTTGTTAAAATTCTTGTATGGAGAAGGAGGCATTCCCAATAAGACAATTTCTCTTTTTTTCTGTAAATATATCTTTATTATTTACAAACTGTTTTATACTCTTGGGAATTTTACTAAACACATGTATGCCAGAATAATTAACTCCTGTTTGTACTAATGACAGAGATGTTTGTGATGTGAAGTCTTCACGGGTTCTCCGCCGTTTGGTGTTGAAGAAAAACAACAATGAGCTTTCGGCTGCTGGCTCTGCCGCCATCTTCAGGTCTGATGTTATCCATGGGGCACCAGAGCTGCACTGGCGATGTCTGGTCCCCGCACACCTTTATAATTCTTGGCCTCTCCCCTCCACTCGCTCCAGCCCGCGTCTCCCATACTACTTGCGTTGTTGATTGGCTGGTGGATCAAATGTCAAAGCCAATCACGGCTAGCTGGAAACTACATTTCCTGGTGGTGCCTCGCTACCTCTCTTATTTTAATGTGGATGTTTCAGAAGGGACAGAGCCGGTTTCCACGTGTCACTACAGGGTTCTTACGGGCCTTAAAAAGCCTTAAGAAGGCCTTAATTTTCATTTTAATTTTTAAGGGCCCTTAAAAGGCCCTAAAATTTGCTGAAAAGCCTTAAAATCTTTGAAAAAGCCTGATTTTTTTAACACCGAGATACAGCATAGTAAATTTCACTATCCCGGCGACGCGCCGATCTGCAGATTTCTCTTTGGCTCGACCTTGACTAAGTGCGAGTCAAAGTGCTTATATTTCAAGCAAGTAGTAGTCTTTGCACAGATCCTCTCTTATGTAGTTCTGCTTCGTACATGCCTGCGTCTTACATTTCTTGGCAATTTCTAACAAGTTTCTTATGTATATATTGTTTTATTGCTTCAAACCACTTCAGCTCATTTAATCCACATGATGAGAATCCAGGATTAGATATATTTTTACAGAAGTATCTAGGCAAAGAAGATTATAACAGAGTACACAAAGTAATAAAAATATTGTTGCTGTTATCACATGGACAAGCTGATGTTGAACTAGGCTTCTCTGTGAACAAGCAGTTGGAAGTTGAAAATTTAAAAGAATAGTCTTTAGTGGCTCAAAGATTAGTCAGTCAACATTTCAAAAACAGCAAAAATAAGTTGTTAATAACTAAGGAGTTAAGGATATAGGCAGCTATGGCTTGTCAAAAATGTATTGCGTACCTGGAAGAGAAAAAAATGCAAAGAATACAGGGATTCAGGGAGTGAAACGCAAATCTATTTTAGATGATTTGGAAGATTTGAAGTGTAAAAGGCACACCTAGTAACTGCAATTAAAGATCTTGAAGATAATGCTGATAAACTAACAGATAAAGCTGAGGTTATAGGGGATGTTAAGTACATCACACAGTCCAATAGTTTTCGACAAACCGCTAAAGTTAAAAAAGCTGAATTTGAGGATGTTGAAAGTAAAATTAAGGCTCTATTGAAAGATTTAAAAGAGAATTGACCTTTGTTTTTAAACAATGTGAAAATAAAAAAAATATCATTAAAAAAGTGTATATTTTTTTTATTTAACCTGCATACATTTTAATGACTCTTACCAGTATGTTTTATGTTTATCCTTATAACATCTTGTAGCTCATCTGGAAAGTAAACTTTACTCATATAAGAAAATATTTGATTAAATATGCTGTAACTCAAAAGATGTTGAAAAAGTTGTATTAAACCTGTTTCTTAAACCTATGGAAAATTTTTCATCTTTAAAGGTTCTTTTACATGTAGCTTTCAAAAAAAAAAGGGGGGGGGGGTGAGTCTTCCTCATTCAACATTATACCTGAAATCTGATAAGTAATTGAGCTGACAATTTGGCAGTCCTTTCTCTGATGTAACTGCTAATGTGCTATAATGTATAAAAACAAATTAAGTTAAATTATGTATTTATATGTTAGTAATTCTTATTACTAAGGTGGTACTATTTCTTTTTGCCCTTGTGTCAGTTTTTGGGGGGGTATAGTAGTTTTTATATTTTATGTTTATTATATGAAAAGGAAAAAAGTTTCAATATTCACTGTATTGTGTGAAAACAAAAGTAAATTTATTAGAAATTTATTGTTTATTAATTTATAAACTCAAATATTATTTCATCATAATCTTAACATGAATATTTTAATTTCTTTGCTGTAAGTTGCATATTATTTTTTTCATAACGTTTTAATATACGTTAAATATAGCCTTAAAAAATATGAAAAATTGCCTTAAAAAGGCCTTTAAAAGGCCTTAATTTTTCTTTTGCTAAAAGAGTAAGAACCCTGCACTAAGCTAAAGACCCATGTCCCTATTAACCATGTTATTATCCATCCATATTTCTAACGCTTCTTTGATGACTGACTCCCAGTAGAAAGAGCACTTGCCCAACACTTTCACATTACCAAAGTCCATTTTGTGACCCTTTTCAATCACATGCTGGGCGATTGTAGATTTCTCCATCTGGAACAAGTGGATGTTGCGCTCATGCTCTGCCACATGAGCCTTGATGGTCCGGATCGTCTGACCGATATAGGACTTGCCACATTGACATGGTAGGCTGTAAACACCAGGAGTCATCAATCCCGAATCATCCTTCATGGACGGGAGCCATTTACGGATCTTGGCAGGAGGCCGGAATATGCTCTTAATTCCATGCCGAGCCAGTATCCTGCCTATTTTCTCCAAGATGTTTCCTGCATAGGTGATGAAGGCCAGAGCCTCTGGCTGGACTTCTTGGTCTACTGGGTGTTTTTTTTAAACTTTTTCCTAATTGCTCGCTCTATTACTCGGTCGGAATAGCGATTCCTCTTGAAAGTATTGCGGAGATGTTCAAGTTCGGATGGTAGGCACTCCATGTTGGAGATTTTCCTTTGCTCTGTGCACCAACGTGGTATGGTGTTCTTCTGTGCCGGGTGGTGGAAACTCGTGGCATGCAAATAGTGGTCCGTGTGCATGGGTTTTCAATACACATTATGTGAGAGGCTTCCATCTGGTCTCCGTCAAATAAGGATGCCCAGGAAAGGCAAGCTGCTGTTCTTCTCCAGTTCCATCATAAACTAGATGTTTGGATGGATTCCGTTTAGATGATCTAGGAATTCATACGGACTGTGGATGCCATGCGGCTAAATGACAAATGTGTTATCAACATAGTGATAGAAGGATGTCGGCTTTAGGCTAGACCCTTCAATCGCCTTATCCTCAAATTCTTCCATGAATAGATTGGCAACTACCAGCGACAATGGTGACCCCATTACTACACCATCCATATGTTCATAGAATTTTCCACCATAGGTACACCGTCTGTTTGAACCTCTTGGAACTGGTCCTTACCTCCACCTATTTCACCTACGGTTGGAAGACGAGTAGATACGCTAATACACTTCGGTTATCCATCCCTTACCCAGCTCACTGTTTGGAGTGTTGGCAACCTTCCTTTTTTTGAAACTTCCTTCAAAAAGTGTAACAATATATGAAAAAGGAATCAAAATTTGCATTAAAACTCTGTGCAGTGTACACTTCTGATCAGTGTATATTATTTAAGGAATCTGTGAAATGTTTTATATTGTTTTCATTAATATTTCTTTTATATACCCCGCTTTTTTTTGTCTGTTTACCAGTGTTTCTGGTCTTGATACATAACAGCTGGGCATTGTGATCTGAGATACAATTTATTACTGGAAGTATGTTGTAATTACTGTACTGAGAATATCCATAAAAAATTTATCAATTGCAGTCCTGCTATTATTTTGTATTATTGTAGGGAAATTAACAAGTGCCATTAAGTTAAAAGAGAACATGAAGGCTTCCATATCTAGTCACGCATAGCTGTGAATGGGAAAGTCAACATTAAACTCTCCACATAAAACGATTTGTTTGTTATTTGTGAAATATAGTAGCAAAGACTTGAGGGGGGGGGGGGGGGAAGTCTACAATTTCCTGAGGGGACCCTGTAAATTGCTATTACTAAGAGCTTTTCCTTACCATATTCCAGTTTTGTAACACAGCATTCAAAGTGTCATTCTATACAGTACTTATTTACAACTACACTGTTGAATTGAATATTATTTTTTAACAAAAATGGCAACTCCCCCTTTCTCCATTTTACATCTGCAGAAATGAGAGCTTAGTTTATAATTTGGGATGAACAGCTGAGATATTCCCTTGTCAGACAAATGATATTCAGATATGCACAAAAAATCTACATTAAAATTTCTGGAATTTTGAATCTCTTCTAGGCATAAAATAATGTCACCAGTTTTACTAAATATTCCTGTAATATTTTGATAGAGAATAGTGGTCTGAGCACTTTGATTCAGTGACTTTGAATTGTTTACATTATTAGTACATACTGGTACCTTTGTAGTAATATAAACATAACTATTCATTGATGCAATGTAGTTATGTCAGTAAAGTCTCACTCGCACACTTGTTGCAAATTTTTCTGAGCTTTAAACTGCCATCCTGAGGGGGGGAAAAGACACATTGTAAGCACCTTAGAATTTGGGTAAATTTTGGTTTTCGTGGCTATAGAGTATAAAGGAGGGAGTAAGCTTACCAGTAAACATAAAATTTTTCAGTTTGAAACTACAGGATATAAGAGACACGTTTCATGCAGAAACCGATACTGCAACCTAACTCAGTAAATAAATCGATTTTAAAACAGTAAAGTCACTCAACACACAATACAAGTTCTAAATAAACATTTTATAATAGTAAATAGCCTTTAAACTAACCTGAAACAGTGTAATCCATTATTATCCAATTTGTAAACAGTCGATTTTGGTTATGCGATAATTTCACTAATTCTCAACACTTTTCGATGCAGTAGAGTAATTTTTTAATAATAATAATCAGAAAGAAAGTTAAATTCACTAAAAAAAATCAGTAATTCCATGCCGTTTAAATAGAGTAAATAAAATTTTAAACACTTCATTAAACGCACTTGCATTTTCAACATTAAATAACCACATGTTTTCGATAATTTCCCAAACTAAAAAGTAAATTTCCTGAAAGAGCAAAGAATCTAGTATATTATATTAATGTTTCAAAACATTCCATGCAGTAGTATAAATATTAAATCAATTTTAAAGTTATTACATCGTAAACCAAAACGTGGTAGTTTTCAAAATTAAATTGAGACCATTTCCGTAAACAAAACAACTTTTAAAACATGTAACCATATAAAAGCAAAATTCAGTGAATAACACTTTTTCGATATAAACAACACTTTAATAATTATTAACCAGAAACTAAATTTTTTTCAACATGTCATCTAGGCAATCTCAACCTCAACCTTTGTAAAACAGATAACTTTGCTAATACACCACCGATGATAATAATAATAGTTACATTTTTGAAGTCAGGAGCAAGCACTGAACATGTTGAAACTAATTTAAACACAATAATTTGTATTCCAGTGGGGATGTCTAAAAATTGCACAAATTAAGATGTAAATCGGGGGTTCACCAACTGTTAATTTAGGAAATTCATTACCACTGTGCTCGCACACTTAAATCATTTACAAGAAAGCTAGCTAATTTAGAATTATAGTCATAATACTTTTTATAAACCTTAAGGGCCAGGCTTCACTCTGTTAAACTTTGAACATTAACTAAAATTACATTTTGTCAGACTATTTTTTAGTAAGCGGCAGGTCACGATTAGTCTGCAGCTGAGGGTAAAGATTGGGCTGCTCAGGCCGTCTGGCTGTCTTTCAATTTCGCCTTTTGTTTCCAGCCGCGGCGTAATCATGAGCTAGTGTGTTTCGTCGAGAAGTGTGTTTGTCGGTCAGCCAGGCTGACTTCCGGTTTGAACTTTGAGATACTCTATTTGTGATCGCCCATATTAACTTTTTCTCACCAGTGACGAATGTTAGTATTGACTAAATTTTCTAATGGGATTTAGTCGGGAACTTCTTCCTCTTCACGGCGTGATTTTCGGCACGTTTAGTTCGATTGCCAATTCAACTGTATATGCTATTTTCAGATGTGACTGTGAAATAAACTTAAAATTTTTCATCAAGTGGATTTTTACATGCTTTCGTAGTGAACACTAACCTTTCCTCAGCTTTTGGTTTAAATAAGCTTTGTGGCGACCGATCAGCTTTACAGTAGAACCATCCAGACTAATACATGGTCATTCCAATTTATTAATGTGAACTTAGTAAAACTTTCAGCAAGTCAGGAAACAGTTAAGGTGACTAAACTGATACTACATCCCGGTATACTGGTTTATTCCCTTACAACATTTATCATTGTGTAAAATATTGCCAAATTTTGTTTCAGATTTATATTCAGCCAACAAGTGATGAAAAATTCCTTCCTGTTGCCCACACTTGTTTCAATCTTATGGACCTTCCTCGATATAAAACAAAAGAGAGACTACGCTATAAACTGCTTCAAGCTATTCAACAAACTGAAGGATTTTCAATTGTCTGACAGTTAGTGACCTTATTTTTTACTGCAAACCATTCTCAGTTTTTATATGTAACTTCAGAATTAGACATTGCAACAAAATTTTGTAATTGTGGCTTTATGAACTAGTGCCTCTGAACTATGTACTAAAGAAGTGTATATTTCTGGTTCTTTATAAAAAAAAATTGAAATTTTATCATTTGTTTCATTACACTAAAATATTAGTATTTATAGGATGTGTTATACCTTCACAATGCAACAGATAATTTAGGTGCTATGCTGTGGAGGGGTAGTTACACAAACATCAGATGTGTAATGCCACTGTAGTAGATCAATTCAAAACAATGGTTGTAAGCAGATATAAATATTCATTTATTTTTGCACAGGTTTATGTTATCAATTGTTACAAGAGAAAGCAAATATATTTTGTATATGATAGTAGTATGTACAGTTATCAGAATCATTCGAAGAAGAGTATTAGCAAGTTACAAGCCTAATAGGTATTTTGATTTCATAGGCAGTTGATTGAACTTAGTTAGCATTATTGACTTCAGTCGTTAGCTGATTTCTCAAAAATAAAATAAATGAACATTAGTGAATCGAGTACATAATTTTTGGTTGCTACAGGTACAAACTAATTGTTGAGTAAATGTTTCCTTTAATGTTGTTTTTATAATAAAGTGTCAACTGTTAATAAGCCATTCCGTCTGACTTTCAGGGTTCTTTTATTATTTTTTTTATATTTTTTAAAAAATCTGGTTTAAATCATTGTTAATGATAAATATCTACCTGCTTGATGCTAGTCAGAGTACTGTTACCCATTTTATGTCTAACACATTTTTTTTTTGTAAGTTCTTTAATTTTGATGTTATTATATACTCTGTTGTTTGACATTCATTGGCTCTTGTATAAAAGCCGTATTAACGCTATCAGTTAGCACTGGCCATTATAACATCAAGTACTGTCAAATTGGTTCTTGGTTTCACTTCTTGTTTTTCCTTAAAACTTAACGTTCAGATAATGCATTGCCTTACTGATAACTTTTTAAAAAAAATTGTCAGTAGTATCAATGAAGCCATGCTACTTTCACCGAGCAGTGATTTCTGATAAGGGGAGCAGCATTCTTGACAATAATTTTATATCAAAGAATTTTAATTCTTTTGTGTTCTATGTAAAAACCGTTGCATGTTTTATATGAAATCATGACTTCTGATGGTATTGATTGCAGTGTGTCATCTGTGTTTATCTGTATCATGGCAAATATATGCAGGCAATTTCAGTAACAACATTTCAAGAGTAGGGATACTGAATGATTGATGTTTTGCAGGAAGGCAACATTGTATGTTTCATATTTAATGGAATGACTAATTTTGCATGTATTTAGCAGATATAGTGTTGCTTATTCTTTCATTGTTGATTTTAATATCTGTTGTTATTGTTATTGTTGAGGCTTAAAGGTGTTAATAAAGTAACTTGATTTTTGTATGTAATGAACTTGAGTTTTAAATTTTACTACCTTTTTTGTACTTATTTTTTATTTCTGCAGTGCTTTCATGGATTTTAAGCCTGTTGTGAATTTAGTTCATCACCAGAGAGGAAAGTGTATAAATAATGTATATTTTTAGGATAGTAGTTTATATTTCTTTCTGTTGATTCAGAACATGTTAACCAAATTGATCGCACTAAAAAATTTTGCCGAGTATGGCAGACCATTCATAATTTGAAGTAGAAGGATGTATTGCTTATTTTTTTGGCTAGTTGTGATTCAGTAATCAGTTAATATAATTTATGTTGGTTAGAGTATGTCACTGTTTGAAACCGACCTGGGCTTAGTATACTGGGGTAATGCTTCAGTACCGTTTCTTCAGTGGATAGGTACTATTTTTTGACAGCCACTTAACTATACGCTTCAAATTACTTTTTTATCATCAGATTTCTCCTCCTCAGTGACAAAATTAGCATTCAAATCAGTATTATATTTATTAAAAAAATTGTTAAGTAGATTTGATAAAAAAACATTTTGAAAATGAAAATTGAGTTTGATTCACAGGCGATTAAATAAATATTATTTCTATAGTTAAACATGCAACCATTAAGAAATATATATTTTTATTTTGTAAAGAAATTTTGGTTTTGTGAAAAAAAAGTTTTCTTTGTTCTATTGATGACTTAATTAACCAGTCTAATTTAGATTTTTTGTTTTATCTTTGTTAAAAACTATTATTGGCAATGTAAGAACAGCTAGATAAAGTTAGTTCACCATTGCAACTTCTCTGTTGCGCCATTACTAGGTTATTCTGGATTGCTTAAAGTACCTCATTAGAAAGGTTAAAAAATTAATACAGCACCTCTTGCATCTCCACATGATGATCTCTTGTTTTATAAAACAAACTCCAGATTTCTACTTGTGACATTATTAACGAAATAACTAAATTCTGCCATCATTCATTTGGACTGTTATTGGGAACATAAAATAAAATGTTTTGTATATAAATTTAATTGTTTGTGTTCTGGATTACCAAAATCATTTAAACACCACAAACATCCAACCAGCCAGAAATGAAAAATCACAAAAATCTCTAACTTTTTTATGCTTTACACTTCATTGTTATTGAGTTCATTATACAAAGGAGAATTGGGGGTGTGGAACAGGAATGAATCTGACCATGGCCTTTTAAAGGAACCATCCCAGTATTTGTCTAAAACGATTTTGGAAAACCATCAAATATTGGGGGAATTTGAACCTGCACCTGGCCAAGCAATACTGCTCACCCACCAGACACTGTCTCTGTTAGCCTTTTATGAAAGTATTTTATCATAGTTAGAAGTGTGGTAACATGTATACTATAATCTTTAATACCCCCGATCATTTTTATATGTTTTTGCAGTGTGGCAGTAGCTGCAACTTTCTAGTTGTGAAGTTTGTTGAAGAGCAGAAATGCAGTTTTTTTAAATCTGTCCAAATCAAGCATACCTGCAAAATTTTGTTTGTTTATTAAGTATATTACAGTGACAGTAAGATTGCATATTTGTTTGGGAGGACTCTGCTACATACTTTCGTCCATATTAATATAGGCCCATTTGCAGCTCTAATAATCTCAAAAGTCACCAAATTGTGGAATCCTAAAATAATTTTCAAATCTTCAGCGAAGCAACAAAATTGCCCTAACCTCCCACTTAGTTACACAACTCTCTATACCACTTCAGAATTGGGGGGGCGGGGAGAGATAACTACAGCTTCAACTACATTGTTATTTGCTGGGGAAGGGAGGAGTGGAGTTCTTATGAGAAGAGCAAAATGCCTTCATGGAAATTTTTTTTGTTTCTGATGGTGACTGATTATTTTTCTATTACATTTATCTTTTGAATGGTCAGTGAAAATATAATCATGCATTTGTTCAATGTCATTCCTGTCAGTTTATATTACAAGGGTTCTTAGGGAGTGTTTTTCAACATTTTTTAATATGTGATTCCTTTACAAGTAAAAAAATTTTAGGGACACCCCCACGTCAAAAAAAAAAAAAAAAAAAAAAATCCTTTTCCAAAACTACCAGTGATATAAAAAAATGCTGTACTTAATTTTCTTGGTTTTCAGACTAAACCTATTGATTGAGAAATCAAATGCTGTGCTGTAGCTGCAGGCACTTGGCAGGCCATCATATATTCTTTGCCACAGTGGTAGTGTGGGAAGGTGGAGTTAACAGCCACATAGGAACAGTTTGTTCTCATTCACTGCAATCAGTTGTCCAAGTGCACCAGCTTTGCGGTGAGTGAGGATAAACTTGAGTTTTCAAAAGATCTGAGCAGCCCTTCACATCTGCTACAAGTTGTAGTGGCAGACGCAAATAGCAAACGAACAAAAACAGAATTTATGACAACAATTACCTGAAATATGGTAGAAAGAAGAGAAATGGGCTCCAATTACATAATTTGGTTGTTTATGTCTCAAAAATACAACTACAGTTCAATAGTTTATTATTAGTTTACTAGCCACAAAGCCCGTCAAAAATGACGGGTTTAATGTTCTGGCAATTAATTTCGTTTTTGTTGCTTACCTAAATAGAATTGTTACAAAATAAAACTCATTGTGCTGTAATTTCTCATCCTCGATTATGTCGCAAGAAGATTCAGTTGTCAACTTGGTCCAGGTTGCTTTTCAGCCTAACCACATTCTCTGCCCATATCACTGCTAGAAAATCAAAGCTTCAATCACATGTGAAATAATACATTCCCTGTGTTGCTTGTCAGTGTCATCATGCACTGCAATACAAACTTGATCCAAAATCTTCACAGTTTCTTGTCTATGATGAAGATCGATGTTTTAACTGCTGACACAGCTTACATCCGGCTGAAATAATGACCCCAATGAAAACCATCGATGCTAAAAATAAATCGTAACAGCTTACATTATGCCATGTAATATTAGTTTTAATTGTGGTTTAGGCCACATAGATCGTGATCAATTTGAAACTTCTTTCATTCAAACCAAGTAATGATTTTAGTGAAAAAAGGACACTGATAATTAATAGTATAATTAGTAGCATTACATTTCTTAGCAATTAATTAAATACATTGAATTGTTATAAAATAAAGCTCTCAATGTAATTCCTAGTGCCTTGCCCTGTAACAAAAGGTTTTCGTTGCTATCCTAGTCCAGGTTGTATTTCAACCTAAACATGTAAACAACTTGCCGCCAGAGAAACAATACTTCAATCACAAGCATATTAATACATGTACTATGTCACATTTTAGTGGTCAAATTGCACCGCGAAATAAACTAAATCAAAATTCTATAAGGGTTCTTCAATCTTCATTTTTTTATATTCGTTTTTCAGAATTATACTAACATATTTGAATAGCTGACACAGTTCCATGCAGCTGAAATAAGGCATCAGTAAAACCAAAGTAAATTAAAAATAAATCTTAACAACTTATGTCATTCCAATGTAATATTAGTTTTAATGGATGGAAGATGATATACTCCACCGGCCGGAAACTGGTACTGCCCTGTTGAAATTTGTATCAATTGCTTTGTTATAATGGCATCTTCTTCACATTTGCATGATCCTTTTTCGGAAAAGTCACCACGAATTAAATTAAAAATTCGGAAATGTGAGACACTCAGCAACCGCAAAATGTTAGCAACACTTTCATTAGAACAAAGTAATGATTTAAGTAATAGAAAAAAATTAAATTACTAAAAAAAAAAAAACTAAAAAAAATCACATGCCCTCTGCTGTAACTTCAAGTGCCAATTCTAATAACAATCTATCAAAACTGCCGCTAACATTGAGAAAATAATTTTTTTTTAACTTACATATATGTGATTTTAACGAATACTTCTACATAAACTGATATTAAATAAATCTAAGCAACTAATAAATATGTTCTGTCAGTTAATTTATTCGCGGATGCATAGAAATGTTATTAAATAATGTGGGTATTTCTCTGCAGTTGCTTAACTAAACAGAATTGTTACAAAATAAAGCTCATTGTAGTTTATCATTCATTGTGCTGCAGCAAAAAGCTTCAATTGTCAACTTGGTCCAGGTTGCATTTCAGCCTAACCACAATATCCGCTAATATTGCTGATAGGAAAGCAAAGCTGCAATCACGCGCAAATTAATACATTCCCTGTATCGCATGTCAGTGTCATCATGCATTGTGATATAAACTTGATCCAAAATCTTCACAGGTTCTGAAACCTTTCTTTCTTAATACCTATGGTGAAGATCAATATTTTAACGGCTGAGAAAGCTTACATCGGCGGAAATAATGAGAACGAAGAATGCCAAAAAATAAACCTTAACAACTTACGCTATGCCACATTATATTTAATTGTGGTTTAGGACGCATATATCGTGATCAATTTGCAACTCCTTTCATTCAAACCATGTAATGATTTCAGTAAAAAAAAAAACCTCATAATTAATATGCCAATTTAAATGCAAATAATTTCAATAATAGGACTCAGTTTAAAAAAAAAAAAAAAAAAAACTGAATTATTCATGCCCTCTGCCGTAACGTCAAATGCCACTTGTAATTCTGGTCCATGCTAAGTAATATTCTCACCAAACTTTTTGCAGCACTGATGCTCGAAATACAAACCTTTTATGTTACGTATCTATGGACAAAGAATTTAAGGAATACTTCTATATGTCAAAAGAATATTACGTAAATATAAGCATCTTATGATTGACATGTCGATTTTAACACAATACATACTTTTATTTCAGAGTTCTGTGAGTTAATTTATTCACTGATGCTAGGAAATGTTATTAAATAACGCACATTCCCACGAGTAATATCGTAAAGCGTGATGTCATAGCGCAATGTCATAGATTGACGTCATGCCGTGACATGACATCAGCGTGACACTTGCCTATTATACTAATAGATTAGTTTATTATAATTTTTATTGTATTTTAAGACATTCAACACCTGCTTTTTACATTTACTTGGCTTGAAACCATGTCACCACCAGCAAGACTTGGTGACGCCCCTATGGGTCATGACCCACAGTTTGAAATACATTGCCTTAAAGTGTTTAACTAGTTACCCATTAATGTTAACAAGCACCAACGTGGTGTTAGTGTGCCTCTACTGTTCCTATAGATTCCACTTCTAAAGAAATAGGACAGCACCACTGAAGATCAGATGTAGTCCTCACTTTATCACACATTGATAAAAGAAATTGGGGGGGGGGGCTATGGAAAGCTTGGAAGTTAACTTATAGACAGAGAATTGCAGTTTTAAACTTTTTGGAATAAGTCATTTCAATAATTTAAATTCTTGTATAGCTAAATAAATAAGAATTTTAGATTCTGGTTGTTGTAGGTGCGTATAGTAAACTTTTGTTCTGTCTAAAATATAACAGTCTGTTATTTTAACTAGTATTACAGCATCAAAAATAACAATCTGCTAATCTTATATATATATAAAAATAGACGTGTTTTTTCCTATATTTCACTTTTCAGCCACCCCTACCTAGCACAGATCACTGATGTTTGTGGGTGGAAGTATCATGGAGTTTCCTGTCATGCACAACGTTGGCCGAATGCCGATAACTGTGGGGATGTGGGAGATATAATGATTAAAGTTGGTCAGTGCAGGGCGTTTTCATATTTCGACCAAAACTTCGTATCTCCGTATACTTCTCTTTCCTGCCACAACTACATAACATAGACCTTTGGTGATTGTGTGTGGTAGTAGAATCGTCTTTCCTGTCGTGCACTATGGTTGTTAGAAGTCGGTAGCTATAGGGGTGTGGGAGATATGGGGGTTGAAAGTGGTCGACCTGTGGCAATTTCATACTTCTGCCAAAGACAAAAGTGTCATGGTGTATCACTTTTCAGTGAAAACTATAGATCACAGATAACTGGCGTTTGTGTGTAGTAGTAGCACAGAGTCACCTTTCGATCACAACAGCGGCCGAATTTCAGAAACAATGGTACTGTGGTAGATATGGTGGTTGTAAGTGGCCGACCAAGTATATTTTCGTATTTCGACTGTCTCCGCATATGTCACTTTTCTGCCACAACTACATAGCATAGAGCATTGGTGTTTGTGTTTGGTAGTAGAATCGTATCTCATGTAGTGCACTATGGTTGTTAGATATCAGGTAGCTATGGGGGTGTGGTAGAAATGGGGGTTGAAAGTGGTCGACCTGTGGCAATTTCATACTTCTGCCAAAGACAAAAGTGTCATGGTGTATCACTTTTCAGCGAAAACTATAGATCACAGATAACTGGCGTTTGTGTGTAGTAGTAGCACAGAGTCACCTTTCGATCACAACAGCGGCCGAATTTCAGAAACTGTGGTACTGTGGTAGATATGGTGGTTGTAAGTGGCCGACCAAGGATATTTTCGTATTTCGACTGTCTCCGCATATGTCACTTTTCTGCCACAACTACATAGCATAGAGCATTGGTGTTTGTGTTTTGTAGTAGAATTGTATCTCATGTAGTGCACTATGGTGTTAGATGTCGGTAGCTATGGGGGTGTGGGAGATATGGGGGTTGAAAGTGGTCGACCTGTGGCAATTTCATACTTCTGCCCAAGACAAAAGTGTCATGGTGTATCACTTTTCAGCGAAAACTATCGATCACAGATCTCTGGCATTTGTGTGTGGTAGTAGCACAGAGTCACCTTTCGATCACAACAGCGGCCGAATTTCAGAAACTGTGGTTGTGTGGGAGATATGGTGGTTGTAAGTGGCCGACCAAGGATATTTTCGTATTTCGACGAAAGGCATGTGTCTCCCCAGATTTCACTTTTCTGCCACGACTACATAGCATAGAGCATTGGTGTTTATGTGTTGTAGTAGAATTGTGTCTGTTGTCGTGCACTATGGTTGTTAGATGTCTGTAGCTAAGGGGGTGTGGAAGATATGGGGGATGAAAATGGTCGACCTGGTATATATTTAGAATTAGACGAGTGTGTGTCTCTGTATGTGTCATTGTTCGCCGTAGAACAGTTTCTTAATTCAAAGAATGTATTTTAATTATTATTTTGAAGTTTCTAGCGCAAAGCACTGGTTTTTGTGTGACTGAAAAATTATAAAAAGAGTGGTTAAGTATCAAAACGCAACATATAAAGATGAAAAATGCCAATATGTAAAAGTGAAAATTTGCAATTTCGATTCGTATCTTTGGCTTTTATAAATAAAAGTTTACGTATAACTATTTAAGGGGAAGCGTGGTGCGATGCATAAGTTGAAATTTATAAATAAGAGTGTCCGTATAGCAGAAAAATTAAAAAATGACGTATGGAAATTTTTTAAAAATAAAGAAAAAATTCCATTGGGATTCTCGAATTCTATCTTGGATAGTATCTTTAATTTTTATAAATAAAAGTGTTTGTATAAGAGAAAAGTTAAAAAATGAATCAAGACGTCTGCAAGAAAACAATATATTAATTGATTTTTATAAATAATGATGTGCATATAAAAGAAAAATTAAATAATGCATAGTGCAGCGTGAAAATTTAAAATACAACGATAGAAAAATGAAAAGTGTAAAGGAGCATATTTGTTATCTCTGATCATATGTTTGACTTTTTCAAATTAAAGTGTACATATATCAGAAAAGTTGGGAAGTGAATAGTGAAGTGTGGAAAATAAATATCTATCAGTTGACATTTACATTTTTTAATTTTTTAATAATAATAAAAACATACCAAGCGAAGCGGGTTGTCCTCAGCTAGTATTAAAATAAATAAACAAGTAATTATAAATAATTGATTACTGTTGCTCACAGTAGAAAATACTACAGTAGTATCAATCCTGAAAATTCAATTTAGTTTCAACTTTTGAAATCATAAACTTACGTTATATTTCTTGACTAGGTCTATAGTATATATAATTCTTTGTTATTTAATTATTTCTTAAATATTAAAATGGCAACTTGTTAGTAAAGAAATTAAGTATTTTTATCTCCAAAATAATTACAGTAACTTGATTGAGGAGTGTAGCTTTAATTTGCTGTTCTAAAAAAAGTTAACCACCTAGTATAAATTTTAACAAAGGACAGCTATAATGTGATACAGAAGGAAAAGCAATCAATGAAAGCAGTTTCACAAAATTCCTGGGTGTATATATAGATAACAAATTGAACTGGAAACAGCATATTCAACAACTTCTTAAAAAACTGAATTCTGCAACATTTTCACTGAGGGTAATACCTAGAATAGCCAATATAGAAACCAGAAAGTTAGTATATTTTGCATATTTTCATTCCCTGCTCACTTATGGCATCTCATTCTGGGGAAACTCATCACAAGCACAGAGGGTATTTAAATTGCAAAATCGTGCTATAAGAACTATTTGTGGAACAAGCCCACAGACGTCGTGCAGAAATCTATTTAAAAACCTGGGTGTACTAACAATGCCAGCACAGTATGTATACTCTGTATTATTATTTGTAGTAGAAAATCCTGAACACTTCAATCTTAATGCTGACATACATAGCCATAATACTAGGAATAAATATAACATTCACAAGGATTACAAATCACTGTCAATTGAACAGAAAGGGTTAACATTTACTGGAGCTTCCTTATTCAATGTATTACCAACAGAAATTAAATGTTATATACAAAAACCCAACTATTTTAAGTCCAAACTGAAAGAGCTTCTACTTCAGAACCTATTTTACTCTGTGAAAGAATTTTCTTCTTGGAATTTGGTAACTAAGAATGATTGATAAAATAGTATATATGGTGTTATGGAAGGGGAAGGTGACAAAATTATCCACAGTTACTAAAATGATATATGGTTTTTCTTTCTGTTGAAACTTTTGACAAATGAACTAATTACACTGTTTACAAAATTTCACTCATATATAGTAACTAACATGGGATAGCATGCACTCAAAAACTGCTGTGAAAAATTATCATATTAACAGGTTTTTAAGTAATTGACTGCTTATGAGTTGTTGGTAATATAATTGATATTGCTAATAGGTGTGTGTACTGTTGCACATAAATAGCAACTAACGTAATATAATATGTAGTCACAAATTACAGTGAAACCTTTCATGGTAACTGGTTGGTAAGAAAATAACTGGTTATTAGATGCTGGTAACAAGTGTATACACTGTTCCACATAATAAGTATTAATTAACTCGGGATTGTATTTGTAGATTACAGGAGATATTGGTTATACTAATGGGTTGTTGCTAACTTGTTGTCAATATATAATAATATTATCAATTATATAGTAATATTGACATTACTAATAAGTTTATGTACTGTTCCACATCCCCGAGATTAATTCTCACATGGGATCAAAGTGAACATATCTATCTATCTATCTATCTAATAGACTCATCTCTTAACTAAAATTAAGATTATATAGTATTATTTTTACTACTTCAGGTACACTTTTTACGTGATTCACTTAGAGGATAGAATATTGATAGTGAGGTGTTTAAAGAATAATATTGATAGAAACATGAATTATAATGTAGAGAGCAGCCTGAGGAAACTGCAGCATACCAGGGTTGAGCTCACTTGCCATGGCCGGATACAGTTGAACTACGTTGTGAGGCAGGTAAACGTGGAAACAGAGGTGGTGCTTCAGGAAAGCATTAGTCCTGTCTTGGGGTCATGCCTGTAGACACCATTGGTATGTGGGGTTTCACTAGGCATGGCCTGCACCTAAATAGAAAGAGCAATGGAATACTTTCTGAGTTGAGTTAAAGCTGTCAGAGAGCCCACATCCAGTTTGATAACATCAGATCTATACCTTTTTTAGATTAGAGGCTCTTGGTGAGGAGATACAAATAGGTAACCAAATGGACACTGACTAAAAATGTGTTTTGGCAAAAAACCTTTAAGGCTAAATAAATAACTGATAAAATAACTATAGATGGAGTTGAAACAGGGAAGATTAAGATTAATGCTGGAAATATCACAAGCCAGTTATAAGATTCTTACTTGTGAACTGTTGGAGTATAATGAATAAAGTAATATGGTTTGGTAACTCAATAGAGATACACAAACCACAAGTAGTTATAGTCTTGGTTGAAGGAAGGTGTGATCTTTATAAATGAGAAAGTTTGGATGTACTTTTGGCCTCAATCACGACTTAACAGATTTGATTGAAATTTGACACAAAGTTAGTAAATTGTGTGCGAAGTGACATAGGATAGTTTTATCCCCAATGATTAGTTCCTTTAGAAATTGCCATTATAAATTCTCAAACTCCAAAGAGTTTCCCACTTCGTACATGGCAATGCCACGTTTACTCTTTGCTTTTTATTTACATCACAAACACTTCTTTTCAGAAATAAAAGCAAAAAGCTTCTGATTATGCATGTGTGTGTTTAGTTTAAAAGCACTAAAAATGATGCACTTGGCAAATAATAGTTAGGAAGCAGGAAATATACATTTATACTTACCCTTATTTTTTTTTTTTTTTAAAAATTGTACTCTCGATAAGTTCATGTAGTAACGTCTTCAGTTGCAGACATGAAATGGTATAACTCGTCAGATATTGTGCCATAATCCCTTTTGTAATATATGCCATCATAATATATGTGAAAAATCAAAGCTTGAGGGAAAAAATGTACAATATTAAGAGTATATCAGCACACAAGGCGGTTCACTAAAAGTGACAAAATGGTTGTCCGCAAAAATGTCGTTTATGCATGTTCATGACAAATATGTTACAGTTTCGTTTCCACCTCGGTTCAATTTATAATTGCCTGTGTGTCTTTTTTTTCTGCTATACATTCTCTGTAACATTACAAATTATTTTTACCAAAATTTAAAACTTAACAGAAGATTAATACCCTTTTTTTTTTTTTGCAAATTTCTGTAGTAATCGGTTCAAATAGTTGCTTATGATAAACAACTTACTTGCTTACTGTTCAGTATTCTGCAAATAACTGCATTAAATCCATCTCTTAAAACGAATGTATTCAATGATCTAAGGTAGAAACTTTTCGTTTCAAGAAGCCTTATTAGGAGTAGTTTACATCGCGATACACATCGTCACTAACACGGTACATATGAAAGGAGCTTATTTGTGACTAATAATTGCATAAGTCCTGCTGCCTCATGCTATAACAAGAATATTCTGGTCCAGGCAGTATTTCAACCTAGCCACTATCTCCCCTAATATTGGCACTACAAAATCAAACGATATGGACACATCTTAACACATTCTACAAATCGGAACTAATTTTCAGTTGTAGCAACATTTTCTATATGAGGTTTTCTTAATAGCCTAGCATAAATTATCATAATTAATTTTATTATACACTTTCGGTATGAATTGCAGCTGGACTAAAGCACATGCACTAACACAATATTGCGATGTAAACTTGACCTGCAACATTAACGTAAGCTGTGTTAAGAGTTGTAATAAATTCTGAACTTTCCATTGTAGAAGGTATGTTACGAGCATTTTAGTATACATTTTTAAATTACGTTATGTTAATAATTGTCATGATGCTGATGCCATAGTTCATGCGACTGGATATAGTTCCACATATATTTATTATTTACTTCACTTTTACGACCGCCATATTGCAAAGCTCATTTTGTTTTCAGCGGTTGCTTTGATATCACGGTCTGAAATTGTGGATCAAGTTTATATCGAAATTCATGATGTCACTAACATCCAAATAGTGAATGTATTAAAGCGTGGCTGATAGAACCCTTGATTTTCTAGTGACAGTATTGGCAGAGTTTGTGGCTTGGATTAAATTCACCTTGAACCAGAATAACAATTGAAACTTTATTAGTAATTTAAGCTGCTGAGCACCAATTTAGTTACATGTATTGTGTTGTACTTAAATTGTATCTAAAGATCAATAATAATAGTTCCATAGCAGGAAATATAAATCTGTACTTAAACTGAAATTTTTTTAAAGTCATACTGTTGGTAAGTTCACAAGAAGATGTCTTTAGTTTGCAGACATGAAATAGTGTGACAGCTCAGGTGTCACACCTTAATTCCGTTTGTAATATGTGTCACAATATATGGGAAAAATCAAAATTTGAATAAAAGCACTGATTTTCAAGGAGCTGTATTAACGAAGGTTGTGGTAAGGTTGAAATACAGCCTGGACCAGAATGATTACTAATATTCCGTGGTGCACAGGGGATTTGGAGCACAGTAGGTGGCTGCCATGCGAAATCTGACTATAATGATGTCAGAATCTGCTCAAGAATTATATTGCCACTAAGGGGGCATCCATTAATTATGTGAGGTGAAATGGGGCGGGGGCAGGGGATAGACGGAAATCTCACGCGAGCTCTCCTGAAGGACAGTAGAGCCAAAAATATGTCAACAAAAGATGCAGATACTGACTTTAGGGGGTTTATAACCATCTTCAGAAGGAGGAGAGCTGAAAAAAAATGGTCTAAAAAAACTACAGGGTCGGCAGTGGTGGGGGAGGGTTGTCAAATGCACACATCATCTTAGGGGAGGGGGATCCAACCAGATTTCACCATGTTACATCTTTGTTACCTACATCCCAACTTTGATGTACATTTTTCATTGAAGAATAAAATCCAAGGAAGCAGTTGACCATATTTTCAACCCTAAAGGAGAATTTTTTCTGTGGTCATACTCTCAGTAATAAAAACTTTTATACCATAATACACTTTCAAGCGGTCGAAGTTGTGGATAACTGCTAGTAGACGGTATTTTCCCTGATGGATATAGAGTGTACCGAAGAGACAGAGGAGCAATTTATACAGGGGTGTACATAGTACTTACTAAAGACCACTATATTCATAGATCATAGCCATGAGTTCTTAAGTTTATATTTCTGGGAATGATACAAAAAAAAAAAAAATTAGTGTGTTGGCTATATTTGCAGCAGAAGAATAAATCAGGAAGATGGGACTGTTTGGAGGAAACTAAATAAATATTAAGAGTTTAGAGTGAGCATGGTCATTATTGGTGGGGATTTAAATGTACTTGGTGTCAATTGGGAAGGAAGAGTGATTACTAACAGAAGGGAATGGAAAGGTCAGACCACACTAGACCGCACCATCTCTGCACTGACAGTCAGCTGAGTTTCGGCTTGCACTCCTTGCATCCACACTTGTCCATAGCTGATCTGTGTGATGGATGGGTTCGTACTCGGTCTTCAGTCTCCGTTAACGTTTACACTTGGTTGTTTCATGGAATTAAAATGAAAAAATTACCTTAAAAGTGATTTGGAAATCGCAGCTAGGGTTACCACCTGTATTTTGTGGTGGAGTACTGTATTTTGTGTAGGTGTGCATTATAATTTTAAAAAGTAATAAAGTATATTAAACTACTTTTTCTGCCTGATTCTTGTAATCACCATATTGTTTGATCTCTTATGCACAAAAATAGTATCCCAATGCAGTTTTAACAAATGATCATCACACTGTACTGGATTGAAGGACTCTCATGTATCTCAACATACTCACAATGAAATGTCAAACATCACTCACTTCAAATTTGACATGTTTGTTATGGTTGAGGTTCCTTCGATTCACTCAATATGTTTTGTTAAGAAAGAATGAGATTATTATACATTTTAATTTAAATACAGACTGCAAAGCATCTGTATAGCAATAATAATTTCAAGTGTTCTCAAAGTTCCAGTCACAGAGTTTATCAGCTGCATGTACACCTCTATCTTTGTCACCTAATTTGAAAAAGAGACCTACAGGTTAATGTGAAATTCAAACCACGGAAAATCCTAGCATCAACAAATCAAAGCTTTTCCAGAGGTTAATGTCGATTTTAAGACCAGTAAAAATTACATCTCAGACGGATTTGAACCAGTGACTTTCATTGCCCAAATCGTATGCTGTAACCATTTGAGTCAAGAGACAAATCTCGATGTAATGAAAAATAAATATTCAAACATAATAAAATAAACATACACTTTTTGTATGTCATTTATATTTTCTATCCGAAAACACTAATTTACTTTTATATGATTGAATACATATTTTTAGTAGTTCTAGGTTGAGATGTTTACAACATGTGATTTGGCTGTGGAAGATCCTCGGTTCAAATCCTGGTCCCAGATGCAACTTAATATCGACCTTCACCTCTGGGAAAGCTTGATTTCTTAATGCAAACATGACAGGACTCTACTTACATTTTACGAACATATTATGAACCTAAAGTGATGCTGGGGGAAAAAATCTGAAAAAACCTCTTTTCTATTGCAATTAGTTACGCTAAAACAATGTTTAGTCATAAAGGACCAGAAATTTCTGAACTCTTTCTGTATGCATCTCCACTTCTAACAACCCAACTTCGGCCCACACCGTCAAAAAGTAAACCAAATTAATGATAGCCAAGTGTCAGACGACATGCCGTGTCATTTGAACTTACTTCAATCGAATGAGCAACAACAATAAGAAAATTGTTAGTGATATGATGGTGCAGGCTTAGTGTGGTCTGACCTTAATGGAAGGAGGCCCCACACAAATGGTAGAGCAGAGCATTGGAGGGAGGGAGGCGGGGGGATTCAAGTGTGGCCAAGTTTTACACTTGTGCCAACTATGTAAAATCAAAAAAACTACCCCAAAGATTATACAATGTGTTAATAGTATGAAACCTTTGTTCATAAAGTTATGGCATCAAAGAATTGGAGGAGTGATAAGGTCACAAATGCTCTCTCTTTTCACCATAATCAAGCCAGTGTTCCAATTATTTGATTGATATGATGAAAATCTAAACAAAGACACCAATCACTTTCAAAAGCACTCCACATCATGTCTCTTCAATCGTCCTTCCCTAAATGTCATAAACACACTTGAAATTTCTACCACTTAAATTACCACAAATATCACTGTCCTCAGATTATTATTACTTAGTTCAGTTACTTAAATTTTTACAACTGTTCTTTCCTTTCACATGACTTTAGGTCAACCAAATTTCTTAATCCTAGTTTTCTCCCTGACTTTGGGAAAGCTAAGCAATATTTGTTCTTTTATGGCCTGACCACATCTAGAAAAGGCCCATAAAATATCTCTTCAGCCTCTTCTTTGTTTCCATTATGCATCAGATTCTATTATTCCAGTCACTCAAACATACCTTAATTGTCATCAATATTTATGATTCTTCGCTTCCAAATCGAAGTATATTACAACAGTGTTTTTTATCATGGTTAATATGCTTTATTGCTTTTAATTCTGTATCCACAGATACAATTTGACTGTTTACTGCTTCACTTTTAACATTTCTTATTTCATTGGTTCCAAATTCATAGCATAACATTTAAGACTACAAGTGTGCTACAGCCAAATTTTCATTTTTGTAGGAATGGTAGGTTTAAAGCCGCATCAAAGTTGAATAGTCTGCCGACATTTCGGAAGCTTGCACTGCTTCCATTGTCAATCCTCACTTAACATCACTAAGTCTACCACATGGTAGACTCTTATATAGGTCTACCAGTTGGGGCAGAGGGTAAGGCGCGTAAGGTGTGGTGACCTCATGATTGGATCGTTTCTATACCCTAATGTGAGTCGTTTCCTAGTGGCTTGCAATAATCCAATTACTGGCTTCCATGTTTGGCATAAATTGAGTCCCTGATCACAATTAATAACATTATTACTAAGTCTTGAAGATCTCTTGTGCATGCGGCCGGATCAATTGATCGTGGATGAACTAATTTTCGACGGCGTAACATGCCATCATTTTCAAGTTGAGTCTGCTGGCCAGCGTAAGGAACACAGTCCAGGACGCGACTCTTGGTCTTGACTGACCGGATCCGGCCGGTCCAGACCAACAGTCACGTCCTGGACTGTTTTCCTTACGCTGGCCAGCAGACTCAACCTTAAGATGATGGCACGTTACGCCATCAAAATTTTTTTCATCCATGATCAATTGATCCTGCTGCATGCCCAAGAGACGTTCAAGTGTCAAATTCACCAGGAAAACCTATGATTACATATTATTACTAAGCTTAATCCCAATTGCCTACTTCACAACACTGTACCAGAAGTTCTTTGCATAACAAAGGAGAGTCGTTTTGTTGAAGCATGGCTCATGCCCATTGTCAATGGCATGTTCAGCTATAGCAAATTTTTCTTTTTGTCCAAGTTTAAAAATCTGACGTGTTCTTTGCGTCTCTCATTGAACTTCCTTAATGTTTGTCCTATATAAGAAGTACCGCATTCACAAGGAGTTTTGTAGATTCCAGGAGCCCAAAGATTGAGACCATCCTTCAGGGTTCATAACAGCTGTCTAATTTTTCAGGGTGGCTGAAAAATTGAACGGATGTCCTGTTTGTTGATTAGCCTAGCTATTTTTGAAGTTACTGCTCCACAGAAAGGTAGAAAGGCATGCATCTTCTCCCAATCGCTTTCATCTCTTTTGGGTTTTCTTCCATTGGTTGCATGTCAGATTTCCATAGTGCCATAACCATTGGCACGAAACACGTGATCCAGGTGTTACAGTCCCTCCTGTAAATGTTCCTTGTTGGATACCACCTCTGCCTTATGGACAAGAGTATTCAGCACTCCAGTTTCTGTGACGGAAGGTGGAAACTGTGAGCGATTGGTGTGCGTAGGTTTTCTGTAGATGTAGTGCTCTAACCTTCCATTTGGCTTCTGATGCACTAGTACATCTAGAAGCAAAAGTATTTCATCCCTGTCAATTTCTAACGTGAATTTGATATCGGGATGAATACCTTTAAGATGGTTCACAATTTCATTTAAGGCTGTTATTCCATGAGACCACATGAGGAACATAACATCATAAAATCTGTAAAAACTTTTAGGCTTAGAGGAACCGTGTCAAAAGCTACATGTTCCAAATAGAAGTTCAGTACTGTTGGAGACAACGGGGACCCCACAACCATGCCATCTGTTTGCTCATAGTATTCGCCCTGGTACATGAAGTTCGTGGACATGAGGGCGTGTCTAAATAACTACAAAGTTTCGTATCAAAATGTTCATTAAGGAGTTCAACAGTCTCCTTTAAAGGCATCTGAGTAAACAGTGATGTAACATCCAAGCTGACCATAATATCATCATGTTCTATAACCTCCTTGCTTTAACAATCTCCATAAAGACAGCAGAATTCTTGGCATGATATACACATTGACCAACCGATCGAATTTAACAAACATGTGAGATATTTAGTCAACCAGTATGTTGTCGAACCTTAAGCACTGACTATCAGACACATCGGAACATGCTCTTTATGTATTTTCGGTTGGCCATACAATTTTGGTGGTCTTGGGGCTCAGACACTTATTCTTCTCTTTTTCTTCTGCCAGTCCAGATTTTCTTATTAGAATGTTTCTCTTCCTGGCTATCCGTGCTGTGGGATCACACAGAATCAAATGATATCCTTTATCATCATCTAAAACTTCAATTATCTTTTGCTGGTTGTCTGTGTCGGTCAAGATCACAGTCAAATTTCCTTTGTCATCTGGTAAAACCATGATTTTGGAGTCTTCATATAAAACACATAAGCCTGCTCCTTCGGCTCTAGTCATATTGGGTTTAGGTGGTCTGGCCCTCATCAGGGTTTAGGTTGTCACCTTGTATACTTCTTCTGCTGTGTCTGCTGGAATATTATGCACAGCATGTTCCACTCCGCTGATGATGCAGCTGTTGGGTAGGGAATGTGGAGCCAGTGTAAACTTCAATCCTTTCTTCAGGGCTGAGACAGTACCTCCGTCAATTTCTTTCCCCGATAAGTTGATGACGCTTCGTGTATCTTACATTAGCCAAGCATTGTTCTGATCACATGAAAAGCAGTTGAATTTGCAGCACTATCTGGATGTAGCCATCCTCAATTTAGAATTTTGCTGTCCTGTGGTGAAGTTGTCGACCCATTCCCAATCCATTGACAAGAGGGCAGTTGCTAGTTGCAAATGACATCCCATCAGTTCCGTACCATTTTTATTGATATTGTGGCAAGATTGATGAATCCTGTCTCAGAATTGCCAGGCTGGTGTGGCATAAAATCATCTCGATGGCAGTATTGTTTGCCGGATGATTTACAACAGCAAACCATTGCACAGTTTCAGTATTTCTACACCTTAACAAGCAGGCCAGAAAACTAAGTAGTTTGGCCTTCTTGCATTGCAGCTTCTACATGTTTAATGCTCTGTGACATATCCTCCCTGTAGAGCTCTATTAGATAACCATGTACATTTTTGTGGTAGCAATACTGTAGAAAAATATTGCCGGGTTGTAAGCTGCATCAAATTTGAATAGTCTGATGAAATTTTGGAAGCTTGCACCGCTTACATTGTCAAGCCCCCGTTACATCACTGAAGTCTGCCGCACAGCAGTCTATTGTAAAGGGCTACCAGTTGGGAGCAGAGGGAAATGTGTGCAGAAGGCCTGTCTATTTGGGCCCTATTTATTCAGTGACATCGTGATCACATCGTTTCTATACCCTACCCATCTCTAAAGACCTCGCTGTTAAGAGACGTTAAGCAGTTAAAAAAAAAAAATCTATGCCCTAATATGGCTCAATCCTGTGTGGCTTGCAATAATCCAATTACCAGCTTCCATGTTTGACTTAAATTGAGCCCCTGATCATGATTAATAACATTATTACTAAACATAATCTCAATCACCTCATTCACAACACTGTCCCAGAAGTTATTTGCATAGCAAAGACGTGTCATTTTGTTGAAGCATGGCTCGTATGGCCCCTTTACAGCCATTCAGGTGGTGTACGGTCTTGAGTGCTGGTAGCTCCTTTTTAAGCAAAGTCTTATATTTGTGAATTATTTTATTTGCTGTCTGTATGGCCGACCCCTTTACAGTCGACCATGCAGACGGTATTTTGGTATACTTTTTAACCAAAGCATTAGCTATTCTATGTTAGGGCGCTAATGACCTCACTGTTGACGCGCCCTAAAACACCAAAAACAACAACAACAACAACATGGCTCATGCCAATTGTCAATGTCATGTTCGGCTATGGCAGATTTTTCATTTATTCCAAGTGCAAAATATCTGATTTGTTCTTTGCATTTGTCATTGATTGTCCTTGAGGTATGTCCTATATAAGAAGTACCACTTTCACAAGGAATGTTGTAGACTCCAGGAGCCTAAAAATTCAGACCATCCTTCAGAGTTCAAACAGCTGCCCAATATTTGGTGGAGGCCTTTTTGTGGAGCAGTAACATTAAAAGTAGCTAAGCTGCTCAACAAACAGAACATCCTTTCAATTTTTCAGCCTCCCCAAAAAATTGGACACCTGTTATGAACTCCAAAGAATGGTCTCAGTCTTCGGGCTCGTAAACCTACAAAATTCCTTGTGAATGCGGTTTTTTGTATGTACGACAAACCTTAAGGACGACCTTAAGAACACATATTTTAAACTTGGACATAAAGAAAAATCTGTTATAGTCCAAAATACCAGTCATTAGGCACAGGCCATGCTTCAACAAAACAACATGCCTTTGTTATGCAAATAACTTCTTGGACGTTGTTGTGAAGGAGGTGATTGTGATTAGGCTTGGTAGTAATGTTATTAATTGTGATCAGGGCCTCAATTTAAGACAAACATGGAAACCAGTAATTGGATTATTGCAAGCCACACAGGGTCAAGCCATATTAGAGCTTAGAAACAATCCAATCATGATGTCACCAAGTGAACAATGTCCAAATAGACCAACCCTCCTCGCGCATTTCCCTCCGTTCCCAGCTGGTAGTCCTATAAAATAGACTACCATGCAACAGACTTCAGTGATGTTAAACGGGGCATGACAATGGAAGCGTTGCAAGCTTCTGAAACGTTGCCAGACGATTCAACATTGACGCTGCTTGAAACCCAAGAAGTTTGCCTATAGTATTGCCACCACAAAAATATACATTGTTTCATTTTTGTTAACATTAACTATTCCCCCTACGGCTTCAGTCAATTTTTTTCATTGTTTATTCCATTATTATTCCTCAAAACATATCAACTTTTATTCTTCATTGTTTTTATTTTACATTGCTCTCTTTTCACTAGCCATTTCATTATAATTGTTTCATCATTTTCATATGCACGTTCATTTTTCGTCACATTTGCCACTCATTGTTCCATTTTTGCTGCTCATTTCATCTTTATTTTTGTAATTATTGTCATTGTTATTCATTAAAAATTGTCTTTTTTCATTAAACATTGCTATTAATTAATTATCTATTCTCAGTTCTCTTCTAACTTTTTCTGTTCATTCATCTTATTTAATAAGCTTCTAATTCTCCCTCATTATTTGTAATTAACTCTTCTGAAACACTGTGTTCTGCAAGTACTGCACCTGTTTCATCTTCACATAAAATTTCCTTCATTCCATTCTGTTCTTGCAAAGTCAGAAATTTCATTGTTACCGTCAATAATTTTGCTGTCCTGGTTTCGATTTGCATTACCAACTGTAAAGCACTCCATCTCCTTGACTGTCAACCTCAGACGTGTTAAATTCACTTAATCCTATCTTGAAATCTTTTTTTTATCTTTTAGAATAGTTACATTTTCATTTAACTTTTACTATGTTCCTTCTTTCATTAAATAAAGCCAATCATTATCTCCTTCTTTCCTGATACATCCTTAATCCTTTCTTCTTATCCTCTTCTTTTACTCTCTCCTCTTACTATATTCTTCATCTGCTCCTTTTCTCTCGAACACACAAAGTTCACATTACTTGCCATATCTTCTATACAAGCACTATCTTTCCTGCCTCTGTAATTTTCAACATCATTCTTTTCTTGAATATACTCATATCCTTTCACTAAAATTGCCTCACACAGTGGCATAACTATACCAGATGGGCCAGATCTGGGTTGTATAAAACGGAAAACAGGGCACCCAATTTATAGTTGACCATTTCTTTAAAATTATTTTTTAAAAAAAGCTCCAGTGGGCAGAAGCTGTTTGAAGGGACAGCAGGGCCTCTAAGGCTGAGGGCCTCCTCCAGCTCCCAGCTTGTTAACCACTGTCTTCACACACCATCTTTGCTTTCAGTCTGAGTGTTCTAATAAAACATTTAAATCACAACATAAAGAAATGTTAGTCAATTTAATCTATCATAGGTAACGCATCAGCAGATTTTAACTTATTGCTATTTGCTCTGTTTATGCTTTGCTCCACTGAGATGCTCACTAATACATACTCATTTGTAGTATTATTTCATTCACTTTCTTCTTTTGTATAACAGTTTCTTCTTGTACCCATTGTTTCATTTTTTCCTTATACTCAGATATTTCTGTGATATCCCATTTCATTACTTTCTATCTTTTAATTCTTCTCAATTCCTTTGTATAACTCTTTCCACTTTTTGAACATTTGAGTATCTTCTTTGTATTTACCATTCATTTACTGTCCATCTTCCTGTCATTCAAATGATTTTCTATCTTTTTACTTTTCTTGGTATGTTTCTGCTTCCCAGTACGTAACTTTTAGTTCTATATTCACCATATAATGTCATGTTAAATATTTCCATATCTTGCTTATCTACTATTTTTACTTATGCCTTCATGGGTATAATTAATTCTTCTCCATCACTCTTCATTAACAAAAAAAATATTCCAATTCATCTTCACCACATCCAGCCATCATCTCTTCATCATTTTCTGATTCATTAAACATACCACATCTCACTTAAGATTTTTCTCCTTCCTTTCAGCAGATTTGTAAACAACAGCAATTTCCACATTTGTTTTGACATCTTCTTTCAGCATCTGCTTCAAATCCTCTATCGTTTGTTCATTATTTTCTTCTCAATGCTTAACTGTTCATCCAGGTTTCTTGTAATAGCTTGTTCCATCATTTCATTTGTTTCCATCGAGTTTGGTGGAAGAGCAGTATGCTCTGGCCTGTCATTCAGGAGGACATGGGTTTTGGATCTCCGTTTAACCATCCTAATTGCAGTTTTCCATGGTTTCCCAAAACCGCTTCAGGCGATTGCCAGTATGGTTCCTTCAAAAGACCATGGCAAAATTCTCTAAAACATTAATGTTGATCAGGCATAAAGTCATAAGAAAACAGGAAGTCATTCTTCCTTACCCTCTCTTTGCTCTCATGTACTTCTCTTTTTCACTTCCCATATTCTGTCTTCTTGGAATATTTTTCCCCCCCTATGGTTTTCCTTTACATTTCTTCTAATCCTTTTTCATTATCTACTTTTATTTCTTCATTCTGTTCATTTGAACTAAATTTTTATACTCCTCTTGACCCTTTTTTTATATCAGTCAGTATTGGGAAAAAAAAAACATCTTCATGATTCCTGAGTTTTGAATTGTTCATCTTGTGCTAGCGTAGACATATTACCACCGATAAATTCATTTTCACGCTCACAGCAACTATTGTTAACTACACTCTTCCCCATGCCAGTGTTACAACTACCAGTGTCATGCACTTCTTTCCCGTTAACTTCCAGTTTTACAGTTGAAATTATTGATTTTTTATATTTTTCATTAAAACTAAAAAAATTCCCACAACTACCCTCCATTATGATCGAATTTGATGAACAGATTTTAAAAATGTATTACACTACCACACAAGGATTCATTGACAATCCAAAATTGCCAGAATACTGGAACACTGATTTAGAACAGATGTCAACATTCACATAACATTACTGAAATTCAAATATCAAATTATGTTACTTATTCCTTAATTAAGACATTCCACAACATATGCAGATATATCTAGATAATTTGATACTTTGGTAATTTTTACATTTATGTCCCCAATTTATTCTTTACAATTTCAACAAGTGAATTGTACTATTATTTTCTTTTATCCAATTTTCTTTAATTCAGTTGTTCACAGTTTACAATTTGACTTTCTGAATTTACTGTAATTGTCTCAAACAAATGCTACTCTCTTTGCCCTGCCTATTCCATGAGACTGCTATGACATTCCAAATTTATCTGTTTCAATACTTTCCAAGCTGTGATTAACTTATTCTTCTTTCTGCTGTTTTTAACAGCTGCTGGCAGTTTGATAACAGCCACAGATGGTTGATGAAGGTGATTTCAGTTTGCTACCATTGACTCTGCTCGATGATTTTAGGTTGGTTATACAGTGTATTAATTTCAGTAGCTATCGTGTATCCTGCGTAAGGGTTTTGTAAGTGTCTACTTTATAATGTTTAAATAATTACTCTTTAATGGTGATATGGGACAAAGCATGGTGGGTGATGGTAAATCTCTGGTCTCGCATTCAGGAGGACACAGATTCGAATCTCCGTCTCGGCATCCCCAAATCACTCCAGATGAATGCTAGGATGCTTCCTTCAGAAGGTCATGGCTTAATTCCTTCCTGTTCCTTGTCTCCAGTCCTTTCCTGCCTCTAATGACCTCAATATCAACGAGGTGCAAAACAAAACAAAACAAAAAAACTACAGGAAGTTAGCATGCCTTTACTATACCTGTCCATTCCACTCCAAAATGAATATGACAGTACTGCTGAGGATAAAGCTGTGGCCCTAGATTGCTGCTGCTCATTAAATATAGGATGGTTAATTGAGTTTTTTTCTTATGCTATGTGGGGGGTAATCATTTAAGCACACATAAGGAACTGACTACATTATTGAGATATGAAAATCTTCCTCAATAAATAACCTAACTGAAAAATTTTCTGTTAATTTCGGATACATTCTGTGCACATGTGGGTAATACCTCCTCTTGTTTCTATAATTTCCTAATGATAACAAATGAATTGTTTCATCACTATTTAAACAGACAGAATCCACTTGAAAATTGTGCTGTGTATTAACTATTATGTATCTACATCTATACTCTGCAATTTACAAATACTTTGGGTGGCAGAGGGTGCTAAGCACCAATCCTAATTGTGTTAATTCCAATCTCGAACAGAACTACAAAAGAATACATAAAAGCATCAGTACAGAATTTTATGTCTCTAATCTTATCCCTCCTGTCATTGTGACCTAAATAAGTTGGCTGAAGAAGAATTTCATTGCACTCATAAATTTAAGATTTTTGCATATTCTCCAATAAATGAAAATGACATCGCCTGTCTGCAAAACAATCACAGCCCAATCTATGTATCAATTCAGTGAAACTTTTGCAAGGATTGTAACTAGCAGTCATGAATTGAGTGGCTCTTTTCTGTACTTTCTCTAACACGTCAATCAATCCCAAGCGATACAGATCCCAAACTCCACAACAGTAATCCAAATGTGGACACACTGTTTTTTATGCTATTTCCTTTGTATGAGCATTACAATTTCTCAAAATACGACCTATGAATAGTAATCTAGAATTAGCTTTGCCTACAAAGGAAGTTATGTGCAAGTCCCATTTCATTTTAGTTTGTACTATTACACCTAGATACTTCAGGCAATCCACCATGTCAACAACTGATTTGTTAACTTTGTACTCGTGAACAAACAGAGTCTTTTCGTTACTTATTTTCATTTCCTTGCACTTTTTGCAGTTAAGAGTAAGCTGCCATTTATGGCACCATTCCTAAATACCATCAAGATCCCACTGAATTTCTAAGCAATCACCAGAAATAAGTGCATCATCAGCAAACAATCGCATCCTGCAATTACTGTTGTCACTGGGATTGTTTATAAAAATAAGAAAAGAAGTGGTCCTATTACACTTCCTTGAGGAATACCCGAAGTAACATCTACCTTAGAAGAGGCTTCCCTGTCAATAACAACACACTGCAACCGACCAGTTAGAAAATCATGTATCCATTTGCAAATCTGATCTGATATACCATATTTTTGAATCTACACTAAAAGTCAGTTGCGTGGTACAGAGTCAAAAGCTTTCTGAAAATCCAAGAAAATTACATCAACTTGTGAACCTGCATCGATAACTTTCAATATGTCATGTGAAAATAGGGCCAGTTGTGTTTCACATGATCTGTTCTTCTGAAATTCGTGTTGGTTTGCTATAAGTAACTTGTTTTCATCTAGAACCTTCATAATGTTAGAGCATATGACATGCTCCAGAATTCTATTGCAAACAGATGTAAGAGATATAGGTCGACAATTCCTAGGATCTCTCTGATCTCCTTTCTTGAAAACAGGAATCACATGCACTATTTTCCAATCAGAAGGTACTTTTCTTTCTTCTAAACATTTACAGAATATATCGGACAGAAATGGTTCTGCGTATTCCGAAAATACTCCTATTGGTATACTGTCAGGAGCCAGTGCTTTCCTCCAGTTCAGTAGCCTTAATTGATTTATAATACCTACACTATCAATTTGTATTGGACCCATCTCAAATTCTAAATGCTGTGGAAAAGCGGGAATGTTTTCATGTTTTCGTCAGTGAAATTTTTTTAAAAATTCGATGTGAAATACTGTAGCCTTGTCGTGACTGTCATCAACTTCCTGACTGTCTTGTAGTAGCTGGCATATTGTTGCCACTACCACTAAACATTTTTACATATGACCAAAATTTCTTTGGGTTTCCGTTGTATGTATATGCTTTGGGTGATTTGCACACAAGTTATAAGCTTCTACTAAAAGGAATGAATTTTATTTTGATTTACACTGAGTAAAGTTGAAATGAAAGTATCACAACAGATAAAACCAAATAAGAAACAGAAGGTGGGGAGGGTAGTAAGAATAGAACCTTCTGATAATTAAACTAGGCATAAATTTAACTGGAATTTAGAATATTCCTTCTCAGCTTTATAAAGAATACAAAACTGAATTGTCCACTGAGCTTCACATAGCAAGGCTTTTTAGGAGAATAACTATTCCCCTTATGTTTTACTTCTCTCCTAAATGACTAAGGGGTTGCTTGAAATTTTGTAAGTTATGATATTCTTATTTTTTCTGCCATCAGGATCCTCCTGCCTTCAGTAATGCTAAATGCAATGTTCATTTCCCTATTTTTATTTTGAATATTATTAATAAATGTAATATTATTCAAATCACCCAGTTTCATAAAACAATATGTTAGGTCCAGCTTTGTCTAAACCTTTTCAGAAGTTGTTAATAATCCATCTATATAAACAAAAATTAAGTGCTGTTCATTCATAACAGCATCACTTGAGAATGGCAAGACAGATTTAGCCTCTTTTTTTATGTTTGCTGTAGTCCGAATAAGGTACACAGGAAAAGAAAAATTGGAAAAGTTGCCCAGAAAATTTGGGAAAACTGAAAGTACTTTTTCTAGGGACCGATTTGGTTATTTCGTAATAGTCCGAATAAGTCTTCATGGGTTTCCATCCTTCTCCAGTTACATTGTACACTATATGTTGGGATGAATTCCATTTAGATGTGTGGGTGTTTCAAAAAGGACTTTACAACTTTGAAAATTCATATAAATTTTATGAAACAAGGTACATAGCTGGTTTTGGTGTTGTTTTAAAGGAAAACACTTCAAGTTTTTTTTACCTCAAACTAAAGATGTTCTATGTGCATTGGTTATTCCACAGACATCCCATCAGTAGTCGATTTCTTCCCAGATTCGCACTAGCATTTCAGGTGTAACTTACTCAGCAGTAGCGTAAATTCTTGCTCTAAGTTCAGGTAGAGTGGCCGGCAAAGGAGGTACGTACACCATATCTTTTATGAAACCCCAGAAGAAAAAATCTAGCGGTATCAGATCTGGGTAATGGGGGGAGGGGGGGCATGCAATTGGTGCATCACGGCCAATCCATTGACCTGGAAAGTGGTCATTGAGGAAAACCCAGACATCAGTCAGATAGTGTGGTGGTGCGCCATCTTGCATAAAGAAAACATTTCGTTCTCGGTCATCCTCATCGATCTGTGGTATCAAAAATTGTTGCAACATATCAAGGTACACTATCCCATTGATGGTTCTCTCTTGGACAAAAAAAGGGGCCGTACATTTTCCTCTTGCTCAACGCACAAAAAACATTCGCTTTAGGGCTATCACGAACATGTTGCAATGTTTCATGTGGATTTTCACTGCCCCAAATCCTACAGTTATGTGTGTTAACCTTGCCACTTAAGTGAAAAGTTGACTCGTCAGAAAAGATTATGTTGTCCAAGAAATGTTCATCATCATCCTCTCGATTTAACATATCCACACAGAATTTCCTACGTGCAATCTTATCAGTGTCTTTAATTGCTTGTAAAAATGAATATCGGTATGGTTTCAAATGCAAACGTTTTCTAAACACACGCCAAACCATCATATGTGGGACTTGCAGCTCACAAGATGCACGCCGCGTCGATTTCGTAAGGCTGTTGACAAAACTTTTTCTCACTTGCTCAACGACCTCGTCAGATGTGCTTGGATGACCTGAGGATTTTTTATGTTTTACTGAGCACCCTGTTTCTGCAAAACATCTATGCCAGTCATAAATTGTAGGCCTACTAGGAGGATCTTTAGCTTACTTAGTACGAAAATTACGCTGAACTGTAGTCGCAGACTTCGATTCTTCAAACCAACACACACAGCTAGCACGCTCGGGTCCAGTGAAGGCAGCCATCTTTAACGTAACTGCCGCTGGCACTTGTGCGGCACAATTAGGCACTAGCAGACTACGCGAGTCAAAACTAGAAGTGTTTTCTTTTAAAACAACACCAAAACAAAGCTCTGTACCTTGTTTCATAAAATTTATATGAATTTTCAAAGTTGTAAAGTCCTTTTTGAAACACCCTGTACTAGGAACTCATTTAAAGCCCTTTTACCATGGAGTCACACGACAAATGCGTCATCAACATATCTGAAAAAAAAAGGGCATGTAGGCTTCAGAACCGCATCTTCCAATGCTTTTTCATTGAAAGATTCCATGTATATAGTAGGTTGGCAGTTTCAGGAAAAAGTGGTTATCTCATGGCAATCCTATTCACTTGTTCATAAGTAAGTGAAATTTGTGGACGTCGGCACATGTTTCTAAAGTTACACAATAGCTGGTTCAAATTGGTGGCATATCAACTACAGCGTGTCCTTCAATGGGATGTGGGTGAATGAAGAAATGATCCTGAAGCTCACCATTATGTCTGAATCATTGATGATCTTGAAAAATTCCATGGAATCCTTGACATGCTGATCGCACTGGCCGACCAATCGACTTAAAAGATGAGTCAGATATTTGGCCAGTTTGTAAGTAGGAGCTCTGATATTACTGACAGTTGGTCACAGTGATTCACTTTCTTTGGTTTTTTTTTTGACAGACTGTATAGCCAAGGTGATCTGGCAGCAGGATTTTACAGCATTCCATGCGAGTTTGGAAAATCTTACATCCACCAAACTATCCACACTGCACAAAAGCGTTGTGAAGAAAATGCCATCTCTGCCTGGGACAATTCAGTGAATCAGCATTCTCCGAACTTGTGTACAATTATGGCCACAGGGTAGAATTTAACAATGTTAGGATACTGGCTAGTACCTCATATTTTTGGGATTCAATATTCAGAGAAGCAACTGAAATTCAGTTGGCCGATATCTTGAATAGAGACAGTGGGCTATGTCTTAGTGAGGGGTGGAAACCAGCCTTGTTGAAACTCTACAGAGAGCGTAGTACATCTGTCCATCTGCTGCAGTCAACTGCTCCATATCAGGTTCCATGGTCCACAGTGGAGATCTATAGCCACACCCACTGGCAGCCAGCCACCATGCGTGGGCTGCAAACAGAGCCGTTGGGCATATAAGGAAGTGTGGCACGTGAGCTTTCCTAGTATCTGTCAGTCAGCCGACCAGTACACATTTTCACACTTGAGGAAGATGGCAGAGCTAGTTGTTGAAATATTGTGTTATCTCAACACAATCTGGCTGTATACCTGTGAAGACTTCATTGCAGTTATATGCCAGCAATATCTCTGTTCTTAGTCGGAATAAGGTTTTTAGAGACAGAATTAAAAATTTGCTGATAAAATTCGGGAAACTAAAAATGATTTTTTGTATGTACTAATTTGGGTATTTTTTTAAAAATGTTTGTAATAGTACGAATAATGTTTTTAGAGGAAAAAAATTGGAAAATTGCCAGGAAAATTTGGGAAAAAATTGAAAGTGATTTTTTATTGACTGATTTGGCTACTTTTTTATAAAAATTATTTCTTTCTGTGGACCAAATTACTGTAGATAATTTTTTTAAAATCTTCATAACAATTAAAATAAGGTTTTTACAGAAAGAAAAAATGGAAAAATTATCTGGAAAATTGGAAAATTTTGGAAAACTAACATTGCTTTTTTTCTATGTATCGACTAATTTTAAAAAAATGTTTGTAATAGTTCAGATATGGTTTTTGTAGAAAGAATAATTGTAAAAGTTTCCTGGACAATTCGAAAATTCGGGAATAACTGGAAGTGCTTTTTTCTATGTACCAATGTGGCTATTTTTTTTATGTTTGTAATAGTTCGTATAAGGTTTTTTTTTAGAGAAGATTGCCTGGAAAATTCGCAAAAAGCTGATAATGCTTTTTTCAGTTGACCGATTTAGCTAATTTTTTTAATTTATTTTTTTAAAATCTTTTCTATGGACTGAATTGGCATTTTTTATTATTTTTTTTTTAATGTTTGTAGTAGTCTTGTTAGCAGAGAGGGCTGATGATATTGAGAAGTTACTGAATGGCATGAACAAAATACTGAAGGAAGATTTTGGAGTGAATGTAAATCAAAGCAAGACAAAAGTGACGAAAAATACCAATACTAGTAGATTAAATATAAAAATAGGATCGGATGCAATAGGAGAAGTAAGTGAATTCTGTTACTTGAGAAGCAAAATTACAATTGATGGCCAAAGCAGGAATGATGTTAAAAGCAGAATAGCACTAGCAAAAAGAGCCTTCATGAAAAAGAGAAACATTTTAGTTTCAAATATTGATCTAGGAATTTGAAAGAGCTTTATAAAACTCTTTGTGTGGAGCACAACACTTTACATTGACTTTAGGAATACCAGAAATAAAGAGAATTGAAGCATTTGAAATGTGGTGCTACAGAAGAATGCTGAAAATTAAGTGGACTGACAAAGTGAGAAATGAATGAGTTTTTGAAATGATGGGTGAGAAAAGAAGTTTGTGGAAGAAGCTTACAGGAAGAAGAGACAGATTGGTAGGTCATATTTTGAGACATGCTGGATTGGTTAATTTTCTTGTGGAAGGAACAGTCGATGCTACAAACTGTAGAGGAAGACAGAGATTAGAATATATGAAGCAGATAAATGAGGATGTGGGTTGTAAGGGCTATGTAGAAATGAAGTGTTTAGCACAGGATAGGAAGGGATGGAGGATTGCATCAAACCAGTCAAAAGACTGATGACAAAAAAAAAAAAAAAAAAATCTGAATATGGTTTTTAGAGAAAGAAAAATTGGGAAAGTTATCCAGAAAATTGAAACATTAGGGGAAAACTGAAATTTATTTTTCCTATGTACTGATTTAGCTATTTTTTTTAAATCATTTATTGGAGTCTGAATAAGGTTTTTAGAGAAAGAAATATTGGAAAAGTTGCCAGATAAAAACGGTAAATTCGGGAAAAACTGAAAGCTGTATTTTTTTTATGGAGTGATTTGTCTAATTTTTTATAAATGTTCACAATAGTATCAATAAGGTTTTTAGGAAAACAAAACTTGGAAAAGTTGCCTGAAAAATTCAGGAAGAACAAAGTCCTTTTTCTGTAGACCAATTTGTATATTTTTTTATTGTTCATATTGTTTGAAGAAGCTGTTTAGAGAAAGAAAAATTGGAAAGTTGCTGGGAAAATTCGGAGGAAAAGTGCTTTTTTCTATGTTTTTTTTTAATAAACTCAAGACCAGAAATCACGATTATAATGATGGAGTTGTATAATTCCTTTTTTGTTCTCTTCCTTATGTTCCCAGGATTGAAATAACTCAATTGAAAAAAAGTATTTGTGTATTATGTGAAAAATCTGTAAAAACGCATTCCAGCCTAAATTAAAATTATCTTTACTTTTAATTTTGTATTGTTTCACGCTCTAGCCAACAAATTTAATTATTTTATTTATTTTCCATTCATATTAATTGAGGACTTGTACTTGACGATATTGAACAATGTATTACCGCAATTAATCATCTCAGTGCCCAATCGTCTGATGCATTACACATTTAATCAAGAGTTGAAACATGAGGAACAATATTATTGTAATGCAGTGCAAGATCAGTTTGAATGAATGTTCTGTTGTTGAATCGGCAACAAAAATATGCGTTCATCACTCTCATGAAAGTTGTGAACGAGGGAACTAGAGGGATTTTCTCCTTGTACTCTCCTAGTGGAACTGGAAAACCTTTTTTGATCCATTGACTTTGGAAACAATTTGCTCACAGAATTAAATTACACTTGTACTTGCTTCATCAGGAATTGCAGCTATGTTATTGGAAAGCAGCTCATTCTGCATTGCTGTTTAATATGTGACGGATCGGGAGTAAGGAGCTACTCTACTAGATCGCGCCACAGACGCAGCGAGCAGGAAGCCAGTGCCACAGTGACTACAGTGTGATCTACGAGGGGCTACTTAAGGGCAGCGCACATCACAGTGAACTCTCTTCCTGCCTGACCATCGAGGCAACATCATTCTGCTGTCTGACATTGTGTATTGTTTGACTGAGTTTAATAAACCAGATCCTTGTATCAGCTGTGTTCTTGTAGTTACTCTCCACTGTCTGAGGAATATCCACAGCCTACCTTCGCTAGTGAGCCATCTACCTTGAACCAGGAACTCCATTTAACCTGCCTTATTCCTGATCTTCCCCGGATGGATTCGACATATGCAAATCAATGAAATTTCAACTTGAACTTTTTGAAGTTTTTTTAACTATTCATATTGATTGGGCTGAATGTATGATAGAAAGTATTTGGAGGCATTAGACCGTATGATGCAAGATCTAAAAAAACAATCTATCCTGGTTTGATGGTGCAATGATGGAAATGTAAATTAAACACCTCAAGATTCATTGAGATTTCAGATTTAATGGAAGGAAATAAATCATTTGGTTAATATGAAATTCTGACTTAATTAAATTGTAACTTAAATTTTGGAACAATGCATGATTCCAAGTTGATTGCATTCTAGGCACGCTTCCAGCATTTCAGCGCAGTACTGTCGATAGAATTCATTTCAAAAGTAAAAGTTCCCATTGGCCTACTAAAACCGCCCTCAGACGAAGCCTTGAATGAAATATTACTGCAAGAATTATTTGTAGCAACCTGGGAGTTGCGTAAATACTGTTTTGTATATTTTTCTTGCAACTAATAGTGAATTTATGTAAATGAATATTGTTTTATGGAAAGATACTTTGCAAATACTATTTAATATATTCATGGACAGTACTATACAAGAAACATTAGTTGAACGTTTGTAATTCTAAGTATTGAAGTGAGCTATGATGTTTAGAGGACAATTTGGGACAGTTTGGACTGATTAGAGCTGTAAAAGTAACGAGAAATTCTGTGCCCATATGTATTCGTTACTGAACCAATCAGTACCTGTTACTTTCAACTTATTACTTTTGATTCAACCAAACACTAGCATGAAGCATCGCGTCGCATACGGGATAACTTCGTTACTATCGTTACTCGTTACTCATTACTTTTTATACAATCGGACGCTAGCATGAAGCATCACATTCGCATCAAGTCGCGTCGCATAAGGGACAACTTAGTTCATACTTGGTAAAGTTTAAGTAAATTGTTTATTTAGTAAAAAAAAGTTTAGGTAAGTTGTTCGCTTGGATAAAACTTAAAATCAAGTAATTAGCACATAGGTCTTACAGAAAACCTCTGAATGTACACTTGATTTACTGTAATGAATATTGAATTAGCATACAAAAAAAAGACCTGACCTTTCACCTAACTGTGACATATCTAGTGACAATAGCTAATGATGGTAATTTTTTTAAAGTTGCCTACTCAGCCTAACATGATAATGGGACATGTATTTAACAAATATTATAATCTCATCAAAGTATTTCGTTTTTAAAATGGAGGGTTCACCATTGTCTTCCTTTACTGTTTTCATTTATTGCCTGCATACAATCCTAACATGATAATGGGACATGTATTTAACAAATATTATAATCTCATCAAAGTATTTCGTTTTTAAAATGGAGGCTTCACCACTGTCTTCCTTTACTGTTTTCATTTATATTTGTAAATTCCTCAACTTTTTCTGATAGATTTGTTAAAATAAATGTGGACATACTATGAAATCGGGCATGCAGGCAGAGCTTTGAGTAGGTAACTTTATCTGATGTCGCATTGTTTCAGTTTCCACAGTACAGTCATGACTTGTGATTATTTTATTCATTAGAAAATTTAAAATGGAACTGTAACACACAGAATAGATGAGAATGAATAGGTAGTTAGTTATCTATTCCATTCACATTTTGCGTAACTGGTAGGCTGATACTGATTTTTACAGTGACTGAATGACATAAATTAGGAAAATAAAATCTATGTTTTTCTTGTTTGCGGTCTGATATTTTAACAATGGGTTAATTACAACCAACATACAACAATATAATATGGGAAATTATTTATTTACTTTAAAAATTAACATTAGAAAATTCCCCACTCATCTGCATTTCTGATTAATGATTTTCTTTTGTTAATCTTAAAATTAATTGTTTGCTAAGTCACATTACTTCTGATACAATTCAGCACTAGCATGGAGCATCACATGAATGGATTCATTATTACTTTGTACAGTTCAAGTAAGTTGTTCATTGAGTAAAGTAAATGTAGGTAAATTGTTTATACATTTGATTTACTGTACTGAATATTACATACTTCAGAATAATACCTAATATCACAATCGCAGCACACTTAAATCAACTAATTTCAAAACAAACATCTGCTCATTCAAAGGTGGGCGAAGTCTCTGGGGCGATCCGTTCCAGCTCCTGCATGACCCCTTTCCTCCATGGCATGACCCATGATATGACATGTTCGTTGCTTTGTTCATTTATCGTATCAAACTAACATCTACACAACAAATGGGAGTAACAAAATATGCGAGTAACAAAATGAATTTGTAATGATTCGGTACTTCAAGTCAGGTAACGAACCCGTTACTCAGTAACAAATACATCGTTACTTTTACAGCTATAGGAATGATTTATGTGGATAAATTTGTGAGTAAATATTTTTTGTTTCTGTGCATTTCATGCTGATTGTGAATGATTTTGTATTAATTCTGATTGTTTTAATATGATTTTAATTGTTTAGGTATTGTTAGAATTCCAAAAATGTTGGTCAGAAGTCTTTGAATTATTCTGGAATTTTCTGTAAAGCTTATATAAGCAATCAGTAAAGACGAGTTTTCAGTAGTAGTAGTAGTAGTATTGAGAATTCAGAGTATTGAGTAGTCTTTGAAAGTTATAATTGCTGGAGATTTTCTTTACATTTACACCTAGTATCTTTGGAGTGCAATGTCTCAAAGGTAAATAAACTGAATCTCCTTGGACTAGTTATTTAATTTTAATTTAAATACAAAGATCACTCCGAAATAAGGCTTTTTTCTTCTCATTTTTAACTTTGTTTACACATTTTCAATAGCTTCTCACAAATTCACAAAATGGCCACAAATTTATTGAAATTTGGACTGGACAACATCTGTTGGGTCAGCTAATTATTTGTAGATGGGATTATTGGATTCCAAGTTTGATATTCTGACCACTTTTTTCAACATTTCCAATTATTTATTTTTGTATTTCATGTCAAATGAATACAAATTTATTCTCTCACAATAATTCTCCTATTTTCATTGGATACTTTGTGTTGTATTGTCATTTAACATAGTGACTAGCTCCTTCTCCAAACTCTTCATTCATCAGCGTTTAAAAGTAGTTATCTTGTTATGCCCAACCATTAATATTAGAGGTATTAAAGCTTAGTGTGTGGAAGTTGCTTTTGTTACAAGTAATGTTGACTTCAAATAATTTTTCAATTTTTTTTCTCTAAAAAATTTCTTTATGTTTAAAAAATGCTGTAATCTATAATAATAAATGGGAAACTTTTATAACTAATAAGAATTACACAGAAAATTTTGAGCCCTTTCTTTAAATATTTTGTTTATTGCTCAAATTGAATTTTTTAACAATTTCTAGACAGTAACACTTGTCAAAATTATCCTGTTTATGTTAGAAGATCTTTGCAGGAATTACCAAACAGTAGCTTTATATGCTCATGAACTACGTATGTGCTGTAAAAATAGTTACACCAAATTTTCATCTGAAGCATGAGATATTTACAAATTGAAAGGCACCCTGTATATTGTGGTAGCAGAATATTCACATTTCAACAAATGAGCCAGCTTAGTTTGGTTTGGTATGTATTAGATGGTAGTCTCCATAGTGTAAAACTACACATTAATTTGGTTTAACAACTTTGACTGTAGGATGTGCTTCATTAATAAAATGAAATATCAACAACTGAAAACCTGATTTAGTGGATTTGAAGTACATCACAAGTGAAAAAGAAATAGCCAACTTACATGCTGAACATTGTTGTAAAGTAGATAACATTTTATCTGGAACATTTTAAGATCTTCAACAAATAAAACACACAAATTACAATAATTAATAAAGATTTTTATTTCACCTATTAAAGACACAGATACACTTAGACAGCCATACTTAACAATTCATGCCATTACATATTAGGTTAAGAGCAAGAAATAAAAAGAAATTACAATGATGAAGTATTGAAATACAACATTAACTAGTAGGTATACATTCATTTCTGACTCTTCGTAAAGATTTATTCGTAATTTCGTTTATTCATTTGAATACCATACCTAGAACTTAAAAAAAAGTAACAATGAACACCTGTGTGGCACCACAAAAATATCACAATATGTTAAAAACGATGTTGCACGACTCATTTACAAAGCTGTTAACCAATCTTTAATTGATCATCAGTTTTAATTATATACAAAAAAATGTTCATCAGGAGTAAAGAATAGCTGACAAAATTCAAAAATGAATTATTTTGTACAGAAAGCAGATTGATTTTTATAATGTTTTACCTTTTAATTAGTCATCCCTAAAATTTGTCTGAAATAAACTGGACACTTTTAGTAACTGATTATAATTCTTTAATATTTTTCCTTTTAAATAAATTATAGGTAACAGTGGAAAAGTCTTGGTATTCTGTAATATAGCAGTTTGTATTTTCTACCTCTTGCAGATTTCTAATATGGAACAAAAATTAAGACTTTTTTCAGGATCTAATGGATTTTGCAATATTATTTTCAGTCTTTGCAAAATAAATTTATTCTTCAGATGGTAAATTTATGAGCTAATATTATCTTTACTGCTTACTTTCTGTGATTACCTCCACAATTTGACTTACAGGTTAGATGTACCTTCCTCCACATAATGCTGTGTACCAGGTGGTGCTCTATATCCAGGGTATGTTGGGTTCAGAGCATTCTGAGCAAAGAAAGCTGTGTAATCCTTCTTGACCTTGCGTGGTCGGAAGGCTGGTCCTTTTGCTAAGGCTAGTCGCGCCTCATTTTCGGCAGCAGCCTGTGCCTTATAAGCTTCTGGTGGCCATTTCTCATCCCCCCTCATCTTTGCTGAAACACCCTTCGTGGCTGCTGGTTGTGAACTAAATATAGGTGGAGGCTCCTGGCTTATAGGGGCTTCTGGTCGTAAAATTACAGTTGCTGGTGGTGGCTCAAAATGGACTGGTTGGTATAGTTGTGCTTGTACTGGTGCTTGCTTTGGAGGGCTTGGCTGGAAGTGTTGCTGTGCAGTATTTGGAGAATACCAGTTACCTTGAGAAGGGTTGGTATTTATTAGAGGGCTTGTAGAATTATCAGCAGGTCCCTGAAAAAGAAATATACTCTAAAATTGTGTTTTTGCTAAAACTAAAACAGCATATTAGAGCGGGCAAACTTTCATTACTCTCATCAGCTTTCTTTCATTTTCTGCAGTGTCTACCATACCTGTTTCTTATCAGATCCTTTTTTTGTGATCCAGAACGCTGTTTAAAATTATTAGAGATAAAAGATTATATTAATTCTCAGATGAAAAAATCAATCAACATTCTCTGATTCTTACAATAACTGGGCATTAAAATATCTTGTAGACTCATTAAAATTGTTTTGCATTTATCTTATATTTATGTCGCTCCCCCACTAGCTATCACCACATGTATGTGAAGTCTTTTTAGGTGTTGTATATCAATAAAATTTTCTTGGGAAGCTAGCAGAGTGAACTGGTTGGAATCGAAGCTTTTGCTGCCTTTATCAAGTGACTGTTGCTGGCAGGGGTGATAACTGAACACCATGCAGAGACTGGCGGCATGCCTCTGAATTTATTCTGCCAGTAGTCAGCAGCCACCACTGGGAAATGTATGATAAAGTCTCACAGTTACTGGCAGCAGTCACTTGACTAAGGTAATAAAGACTTTGATCATCAAACAGTCATGTTTTATTAACTGATTCACTTGGCTAATTTCCTAAAAAGGTGTTATTCAATGATGTATATTTCTTTGCTAACAATTTTAGTTATGGTTATAATTTAAGGGTTTCTCATATAAAAGACAGCAGTGTCTTTACATACTGAGTTATCATTAATGAATGCCTAAATCTTAATACAGATTTGAGCACAATGTCTTTGAGTTTATGAGAATCTTATTCTGTGAACACAATTGGGTGAACTGGGGGTTCTTAAAGAATTTTTATAAAAGGAATCTTTCTAAGGAGACATCGAACTATACAGAATATCATATATATTGTAAGAGTGAAGTTTTTATTCTCAATGTATATAAATAAATTCTCGGGCTTCCAGCCACGTAAAAATGTCACACTTGTGGGATGTTTCGAAGGCATCTGTCTTAGTCCTCATCTTCAACCAAATGTCAATGATAAATTGTTTGTTTACTCGATGCCGTGCAAACGGTGGAAGAAAAAACCAACAAAGCACAATGACGTCATCCACTCTTCTGCTCGTTACTGAGGCAAAACTGTTTCAGCAATTTAATAGCCAGGTTCCAAGCTGCACTGAGTTGATAACCAGTGTCCCTGTTAATTAATGAATAAGTTGTTCTGATTTCTACAGCTACTAAATCACCTGGATCTAACTTTATGTGTCTAAGAATCATGTGAGACTTGATGTGTTCTCTCTTTTTACTCGTGTTCCCTTGGTCGACTCCTTAGAACTTTTAAGGAGGCATTTTGATCAGATAGATATTTTCCACCATGTGTTGACAACGACTTATTTTTGGTTTTGAGGAGAATATTACGAGCAAGTGGATGGTGTAGCAATGGGCTCACCATTGTTTCCAGTCATTGCAATTTTCTTCACGGAGTTTTTTTTAAGAAGAGGCACTAAACAGTGTACCGTTCCAGCCAAAATGTTTTTACAGATGTATTGACGATACGTTTGTGATTTGGCCACATGGCAGAACTAGCCCTGGCCAATTCCTGGCACATTTGAATTTGCTCCATGAAAATATTCAGTTCACCATGGAATTGGAGGAGGATGGTTGCCTGCTGTTTCTAGATGTGTTTGTTATAAAAAGTGACATTGGTTCACTGGGACACTATTTATCGGAAGCCTACCCATACTGACTTTTATTTAAATCCCAACAGCTGTCACCATCCGGCACAATGCAACACTGTATTAACCACCTTGGTACACAGAGCACGAAGGATTTGTGACAAAGATAGTCTTGCAGGTGAATTGGACTATCTCCAGAGAACGTTCTAAATAAGGTTATAATCAGGGGCAGATTAGTTGCACATTTAAAAAGAAGAAATCTCGACAGAAAGATCATATTAATACCAAGGGCCTTGCCTTTCTGCCATTTTTGGGTGCCCTAAGTTCCAAAATAGGTGGACTGTCATCACACTGTGTTGGTTTTTATCTTCCACTGTTTCTGCAGAAGCGTGTAAACAAACAGTTTATCATTGACATTTGATTGAAAATGAGGGCTGAGATAGATGCCTTTGAAACGTCCCACAAGTGTGACATTTTTACGCAGCTGGAAGCTAGAGAAGAGTTTATTGAGCATCATATATATTATTTCTATACGGTATTATTTTTTTGTCAAAAGCCATTATCTCCCTTGTCATACTTAACCAAAATCGATTGATGAGAAATCTTTTTAAAGATTAAGGTATCCACTTTGATCATATAATATTTTAAGAAAGTAATTTTTTCAAATTTGACCCTTAAAGGGCAAAAATCTCAATATTTCTAAAATGCTGTTTTTTGTGTCATGAACAATTTATCTCCATAGATACCTAACTGAAATCGTTAAATGAAGTACCATTTTAAAGGTTAAGATCTCCACTTTGGTGACACCCTGCATTAAGACAGGAATTTTTCGGAATTCGCCCCATAAAGGGCAAAAGTACTAATATTTCTGCAACACATTTTTGTGTAACAAGCCATTTATCTCCCTTGATGTCTAACCGATGTAGATAAATATTGAGAAATGAGCTATTATTTTTCGGAATTCCACCCTTAAAGGGAAAAATTATCATTATTACTGTAGCTTTTTTTTTTTTTATCATGAGCCTTTTATCTCGATTGATATCTAACTGAAATATATAAAGCTATCATATAAAAGATTAAGGCCTCTACTTTGGTCACATCATTTCTTAAGAACAAAATTTTTTCAGAATTTGACTCTTAAAGGGCAAAAGTAATAATTGTGAAAGTCTTGCGAATGGGACAGTTCAGAGCCAAGCTGCTAGATAGCAGTAGCACATATCATACAGATATTAACAAACTGCTTCACTTGCATCGACTTTTGTATATACTTATTACACTAAACAATTGAAACAAATGAGGCGTTCTTCCTTCATTCTATTATACATGCCCAACCTTATTATTCATAGTATTCGCAAAATTTTCACATGGGTCATCTAGTTAGTGCTTAAACCAGCTACGTGGTGTATTTTCTTTTAGCCATTCAGACAAATATATATAATTTGACAGTGCTGTAGTTAAATGTTTTTATTAGCTGTTGGATAAAAAACTAATTTTTAAGTTCCATATATATACTTTATGTACTTACAATGGTTTAAGTTTTCTTAATGTTGCTTTACGTAACATTTTCCTCTTTACTTTTCTGATTATTGGGATCACAGACATTTATTTGACTGTTCAAAAGATGTATTGAAACCATAGAAATGAAACTATCCAGTGATTTAAGTAATATATTTATTTTCAAACAGCCCATATAGCCAATATAAATATAACTAATATAAAAATAGTTAATTTAAATAAATTACAATTAATACATCATATTAAAAAAAGAGAAAAAACCAAGGTGTTAATTTCATTTAATCCTTTACAAAAAAAGGGGGGGGGGTTACATTCTCTCTCCTCTATCCATATACCCAGCTTTTCTCTGATACTTGCAACAGTTCTGGTCCTTTTTATTTCTTCTGGTAATTTGTTATACATTGTTAAATCACTGTTTTTTGTGCTTTAATATTTCAATTATAAATTGAATGGAAGTGATTTGCCTGCCTTGTCATTTGATTATGTACATGATTACTCTTTTGTACTAGCCTAGACACATATCTTGGTAACAATCCACTTTCCAAACTACATACAAAAGTTAATACAGCTCTAATTATTTTCTTTTCAACACACACACACTATATATATATATACACAGACGGAAAAAAAAATCCCAACACCAAGAAAGACTTGTGTTAGATAAACGAAATTTGGTAGGCGTGTTTATACATCTGAAAGATGACATCGATTCAAATTTCGCGCTTCGCGCATAAGTGTGGCGCTAGTAGCGCTACTCAGAGCTTGCAAATCAGGTTTGCTTTAAATACGCGCTGTAAAGTTTGTGAACGTTATTTACCGCTGAGATTTGACATAGTGAGTTGATGTTAGCCAAGAATGCCTTTAAGAAGACGAAGAAGCCATTATCAACAGCTCACCGAGTTTGAACGAGGTCGTGTAATAGGGCTACGAGAAGGTGGATTTTCTTTTCGCGATATTGCAGAAAGACTTGGCCGGAATGTATCCACTGTGCATGATTGTTGGGTGCAGTGGTCAAGGGATGGTACTGCCTCAAGAAGACCGGGTTCCGGGAGGCCACGTGGCACTACTGAGAGGGAAGACCGCCGTATTCGGCGTACAGCTGTGGCGCATCGTACTGCGTCTGCGGCAGAAATTCGAGCTGCAGTTGGTACCACAGTGACACAACGAACTGTTAGAAATCGGTTACTTCAAGGACAGCTCCGAGCCAGGCGCCCTGTAGCGTGCATTCCACTGACTACAAGCCATCGCCGTTTGCGACTCCAGTGGTGTCAAGCCAGAGCTCATTGGAGGACGGAGTGGAGATCTGTTGTGTTTTCTGATGAAAGCAGGTTCTGCCTTGGTGCCAGTGATGGCCGAGTGTTGGTCAGAAGGAGGCCAGGGGAACGCCTGCAACCAAACTGTCTGCGGCCTAGACACACTGGACCTACACCTGGAGTCATGGTCTGGGGAGCAATTTCCTATGACAGCAGGAGCACTCTTGTGGTTATACCAAACACACTGACTGCAAATTTGTACGTCAGTCTGGTAATTCAACCTGTAGTGCTGCCATTCATGAACAGCATTCAAGGGGGAGTTTTTCAACAGGATAACGCTCGCCCTCATACCGCTGTTGTCTCGCAACGTGCTCTACAGAGTGTCGACATGTTACCTTGGCCTGCGAGATCACCAGATCTGTCTCCAATTGAACACGTATGGGATATCATTGGACGACAACTCCAGCATCATCCACAGCCAGCACTGACCGTCCCAGTATTGACAGCACAAGTACAACAAGCATGGAACTCCATACCACAAAGTGACATTCGAAACCTGTATGACACAATGCATTCACGTTTGCAGGCTTGCATTCAAAATTCTGGAGGTTACACCGGCTATTAATTTAACAGTATTTCACATTTGAAATGCATTTTCTTGAGCTTAAATTAACCTGTGATCTTGAAAATTTAATCAATTAAACATGTTAACTTGACAAATGCATTGTCCAAATTTCATTACTCTACAATAATTTTTTCTTGGTGTTGGGATTTTTTTTTCCGTCTGTGTATATACAAGGGTTGGGGCATAAGTCATGGCAACTATTTTTTTTTCTGGAAGATACCAGTCCGGTTGGAAAATGTAACATATACAGATGAAAGGACAAGGTGTTAACTACATGTGTGGACAATGAATAGCACTGAAGTATCGTAACACTGAACACTGAAATATCGTAGGTATACAGGGCAATATGGCCTTCACTGTGCAAAATAATGACAACACAGTACACATAAAGTTGACATGACAAACCTGGGCCTAAAGACCCTCAAAGTAGTCCCCTGCTACTGTCACCACATGCTGCCAACGATGTGGGAGGCGCTGAATACCATCAGCCTCAGCATGTGCCGCACCATGTGTGAATCGGGCCACGTGTCCTCTCGTGTTGCAAACCGCCTACCATGTAGTGGTTCCTTAATCTTGCGAATGAGATCAAAGTCACAGGGCGAAATGTCGGAAGAGTAAGGTGCGTGCTCCAATTCTTTCCATCCCCAACGTCACAGTAGCTGCATCTCGCACGACACTCACCAACTGACTGATTTCACAGCCCTTGCTGCGCTACTACCAGCCATCACAGAGATATCTGTTGTTCTGCATACACACTATGCCTGAAGAACTTCCACACGACACATGTACGCTTGTGATCTGTTCACATATCTCCAAGAAAAAAAACAGTTGCCATGACTTATGCCCCAACCCTCGTATATATAAAAAAGAATAGCGAAATGACTCACCACTTACCTTAGATGATGGTATCAAGGGATGAACACAAATAAATAAGCACAAAACACAGGAAAAATAATTAATATTTCGAGACTTGGCTCTTTGTCAACAGGAGAAAATGAAGGGGGGAGGCTGGTGTGGGAGACAGTTTCACAGCATGACCGTTAGTCAGGAACATGGGGGGAGGGGGGTAAATTCAAACAGAGGACAGGGAGAGGGAGACAGTGAATTGGAACTAGTACCTGAGCAAATACAAAATATTGCAGAAAGTGCAGAAAAATACAATAAAATGTTCATGACATAAATTTGAGAAAGTAAAAGTAAATAAGTAAACAAAATAAAATTGAAAAAATATAATAATAAAAGAATCTATGTAGTTAAACATCACCTCTGGTATGTGGTGGTTCAATATACTGTAGACAGTGGGCATGGAGGCAAGTAGAGGATAGAGGGAATGAAAAGTACTGACTGGGTCTTATCTCAAATTGAGACCTGGAGGTTACCTTGTGCCTAGTTTGTATTGGTAGGCAAGTTCCCACCTTCTGAGTTCAGAGAAGCTGTTGTTGTTTTGGAGGACTCTGACAGTATGGACCGTGAAACAAGAATTGAAATTATTAGTGTCATGGGAGATGGCATGGACAGCTACTGGATGTTTTGGATTCTGGAGTGAAAACTGTCTGATGGTGGCCATTCATTCTAATGGCTAAGGGATTGGTACTCAAACCTATGTAGGAAGCCAGGCAGTGTTTGCAGGTTAGCTGGTATATTACGTGGGAGGTTTCACAGGTGGTGTGTCCAATGATAGGAAAGTTCTCGCCAGTGATAGGGTTGGTGAAAGTGGTGGAGGCATGCTGAATGTCACACATCTTATAGCGGGGTCTATTGCACGGGAAGTATCATAAAACTAAGGATGGATAAGGAAATTTGACCCAACACTTATCAAATATGAAGGTGGCTGGGATGACAAACACAAAAAACAACAAAAAAGCGCAATATTTCAGCGGCAATAGCCTTATTCGTACGGAAGTAAGAAGCGAGACACCAGGCAGAGTCAGATGTGTACACAGTGACCGATACAGCTATTTAACCATTCATTAACTACTTTTAACTCATTATTTATCACCTTTATCATTTTTTCTAGATTTTCCCCATGATAATATATTGGTGTAACATCTGCAAACATGTGAACTTTACAATTCTTTAGTATTTCTGTCAGTTCATTTATATACAATATAAATAATAAGGGACCCAGTTTACTTCCTTGTGGAACTACATGTTTCACTTCCCTTAAACAGCAATTTCCTGTTAACCGTTTCAAATGCTTGCCTAATGTCTAAGACTCTCTTATCTATTACTTCTAATCAATTTTCTACAACCAACTGGATTAATGTCACTGTATTGTCCTGTTCTCTAAATCCTGATTGGTATTCAGTTATGAGATCATTTTGCTTGTAAAACTTAGTAAAGTCTCATACGCTATAGTTTTACTAAGGTTTTCCATCAGTGGCCAATTATTTTTTGTTCTAAGATCTACACACTTCATACTAACCTTTACTTTAGGAACTGGTACAATAATTCCTTTGGCAACATTCTTTGTTTTAATGCTTCATTAATAATACTAGTTATTGTACTTCCCACCAATGGCCATACTATTTTAATACCTTATTGCTTACTCCAACGGAATCCATGATATTTCTTAATTTCTGAACTGTAATCCCAATTTTTTCATCCGTCACTTCGTGACATTTGCTAAGGTGATTATCAATATTGGGTGTCGTCACATACTAATCTGTTTCGGGGATATTTTCTGTCAACTCCTCAATCCTTTCAATATAGAAATCATTTAACCTATTTGCTATATCTTTTGAATTTCCAAATATTTCACATTTTAATGATCTTTCCTTGTTTTTATACAAAGTTTTTAAGTGTTTCCATAATTTTGTTGTTTCATTTTTATATCTTGTAAATTCTTCCTCATAAAACTGTTGTTTACTTTCCCTCCATAGCTTTACGAAATTATTTCTATACTAGCCTTGTACCCGCGACTTCATACACGTGGATTAAGAATTTTTTTGCCAGAATTAAATATAGTAAGTTGTTGGTAACGAAGGATTAGTCCCAAACAATATCGAGTCGGCATAATATGACAGGAAAGCTATCACTATATCATTCTACCGTCGAACCTGCCTCTTGAAGAGAATTAATTTCCAACATATTTCTGTCACTATTCGATAATATCTCAAAATTTCGTGACTACAACTGTTAATCATACTGGAAAAAATATCCTGTGCCCTTCATACACATTTCCTTATAAAATTACATCACAACGATATAGCCATTTAGTCGTAAAAATGTAACAAAAAGACAGAGACTTACTTCCGTATTTATAATAATATTACTGTGGTTCACACTCACACACTGACTGTGAACAACACCTGAGGGATCATTATAACATAAAAAAGTGTACACCTACAACATTGCAAGACTACCTACGATATGCCTCGCATTGCGCCCCTAACTTTCTAATATCTACAGTTTAACATTCAATCCGAATAACCTACAACCCAGGCCTGACTCTTACGATGAAAAACAATTTTTAAAAATATTAGCCTCCACGGGGATTTCAACCGGAGACCACGATGTTCGTAAGCAAGCTCTTTAGCCAATGAGCTTCCAGCTCACTACACGGAAACACGGTCTGAAGACGTGCATATCCAACGTGTCTGTCTATCGCCGTATTTCCAAGTTATGAGAATCAATTGCCAACATATTTCTGTCACCATTCGATGAGGTCTCAAAATTTCGCAACTACAACTGTTAATCATACCGGAAAAAATATCCTGTGCCCTTCATACAGATTTCCTTACAAAATTCGATCACAACGATATAGCCATTTGGTCGTCATAACGTATCAAAAAGACAGAGGCTTACATCCCTAATTATAATAATATTACTGTGGTTCACACTTACACACTGACTGCGAACAAAACCTGAGGAATCATTATAACGTAAAAAAGTATACACCTACAACATTGCAAGAATGCCTACGATTTGCCTCGCATTGCACCCCTAACTTTCCAATATCTACGGTTTAACATTCAATCCGAATAACCTACGGCCCAGGCCTGACTCTTATGATGAAAAACAATTTTTAAAAATCTTATCCCCAACGGAGATTTCAACCGGAGACCACGACGTTCATAAGCCAGCGCTTTAGCCACTCAGCTGCCAGGCCACTATGGGGAAACTCGGAACGGAGTCGTCCACATCCAACGTGTATGTCTACCGCTGTATTTCGAAGTTATGAGACAAATGTGTTATTTATACAGATAATTTTTCAACCAGATGTAGACAGTATTTTTCTCCTTGTTTCAAAGGATAAGTGCGCAAAGTTTCATCCAGAACGGATAAAAACTGTGGATTTGTATGAAGAACAAACAAAAGAACAAACCAACAAACATACATTCATCTTTATATATAAATATTACTGTGGTTCACACTTACACACTGACTGCGAACAAAACCTGAGGGATCATTATAACGTAAAAAAGTATACACCTACAACATTGCAAGAATACCTACGATTTGCCTCGTATTGCACCCCTAACTTTCTAATATCTACGGTTTAACATTCACTCCGAATAATCTACGGCCCAGGCCTGACTCTTATGATGAAAAACAATTCTTAAAAATCTTATCCCCGACGGAGATTTGAACCAGAGACCACGACGTACGTAATATCTTGATTCTCCTGTTGTAGCCGCGTCGATTTGTTAAAACCTAACGTTTCTGCCATCTTGCTGTGGCTTTCATCAGAGGACTGCTTGTAAGTTTGCCGCTATCGCCTTATATAGCAGCAGCGCTAACCGCCGCGGTGACGTCACCGCGCCTAGTGTAGGTGGTTGGATGGGGCCGTTCGGCATGGGTTTTTCTGAGCAAGTATGACCAAATATGGTCAAGTTGTAAACCATTGTCGGCATTAATGTTGTTGAGCTGTTTTTGTATTTCTAGCGCTTCTCTTATGCGCCTAGGCCACCATCTGCTTTCAGTGGCTATAACGCTGGTCTTATCGAATAAAATTGAATGGCCGCTATCGGCTGAATGTAGAACAACAGCGGACTTGCTTACGTCAAACTTACAAGCAGTCCTCTGATGAAAGCCACAGCAAGATGGCAGAAACGTTAGGTTTTAACAAATCGACGCGGCTCCTACTGGAGAACCAAGATATTACATACAGTGACCACGGAAGCCTTCGTAATCATTTGACCACGACGTTCGTAATCCAGCGCTTTAGCCACTCAGCTGCCAGGCCACTACGGGGAAACTCGGTACAGAGTCGTCCACATCCAACGTGTCTGTCTACCGCCGTATTTATGTTATGAGACAAATGTGTTATTTATACAGATAATTTTTCAACCAGATGTAGACAGTATTTTTCTCCTTATTTCAAAGGATAAGTGTGCAAAGTTTCATCCAGAACGGATAAAAACTGTGGATTTGTATGAAGAACAAACAAAAGAACAAACCAACAAACAAACAAACATACATATATTCATCTTTATATATAAAGATTACTGTGGTTCACACTTACACACTGACTGCGAACAAAACCTGAGGGATCAATATAACGTAAAAAAGTATACACCTACAACATTGCAAGAATACCTACAATTTGCCTAATATCTACGGTTTAACATTCAATCCGAATAACCTACGGCCCAGGCCTGACTCTTACGATGAAAAACAATTTTTAAAAATCTTATCCCCGATGGTGATTTGAACCGGATACCACAACGTTCGTAAGCCAGCGCTTTAGCCACTCAGCTGCTAGGCCACTATGGGGAAACTCAGTACGGAGTCGTCCACATCCAACGTGTCTGTCTACCGCCGTATTTCGAAGTTATGAGACAAATGTGTTATTTATACAGATAATTTTTCAACCAGATGTAGACAGTATTTTTCTCCTTGTTTCACAGGATAAGTGTGCAAAGTTTCATCCAGAACGGATAAAAACTGTGGATTTGTGTGAAGAACAAACAAAAGAACAAACCAACAAACATACATTCATCTTTATATATAAACATTAATGTGGTTCACACTTACACACTGACTGCGAACAAAACCTGGCGGATCATTATAACGTAAAAAAGTATACACCTACAACATTGCAAGAATACCTACGATTTGCCTCGTATTGCACCCCTAACTTTCTAATATCTACGGTTTAACATTCAATCCGAATAACCTACGGCCCAGGCCTGACTCTTATGATGAAAAACAATTTTTAAAAATTTTATCCCCGACGGAGATTTGAACCGGAAATCACGACGTTCGTAAGCCAGCGCTTTAGCCACTCAGCTGCCAGGCCACTACGTGGAAACTTGGTACGGAGTCGTCCACATCCAACAAGTCAGTCTACTGCCGTATTTCGAAGTTATGAGACAAATGTGTTATTTATACAGATAATTTTTCAACCAAATGTAGACAGTATTTTTCTCCTTGTTTCAAAGGATAAGTGTGCAAAGTTTCATCGAGAACAGATAAAAACTGTGGATTTGTATGAAGAACAAACAAAAGAACAAACCAACCAACAAACAAACAAACATACATTCATCTTTATATATAAAGATTGTTTATACTCATGCCAAGCCACACATCTGTCTACTGTTGCTCCTTCAATTTCTTTTAATAAGATAAACTTTTTATAAACTATATCCCTGATAGTTTGAAAAGTTCTTAGCTTAGTCATGATAGCAACTGTTTAGCTATGTCACTATTTATGAAATATAAACTTTTTTTAAGAGCCAGAAAATAATTTATCATTACTGCATAATAATTCATAAAATAATTTCTAATTAATAAATAAAGTTAGTTGTTAAAAGGTAAAGATGCTTGATATGAATGCATACCTTAGAATAGACCGGTTGCTCGTTATAAATTAATTCCTTTTCCTCAGGTGGGGGTGGCCAAGTGACACGTTTCAATCCTGCAACAGGTGAAAAAGGAGATTATTTCTAAATTATAACTATATTACTTAGTTCCCAAAGTCTAACCTCTTGTCCACGTCATGGGAGATGGAGGGGGGGGGGGGAAAGTTCCTGAAATATATTGAGGATTACATCTGCCCCGTGACGTTTAAGATAACTGAGGAGGTCCTACAGGAATCATGCAAAGTGATGACTAATTGGACTCTGGTAAAGCCATTTTAAGACTTCCAGTTCAAAAACAAGCCTCAAAAATTCAAATTTGTTGATGCTTATGATGATCCTTCTAGCCCTGATGATTGTGCAACAACAATAATATCCCAGGAATGGTAAAACTGGAAGTATGTATAAATCTCTCAATGACAGATCAAACTGATGAGTAATTGGAAATGAGGAGATTGCTCATTCTTGGATTTTGTAGTAATTAAGAGGTTTCTTAATATTAGATTTTGCGAGAAAAAAATTGGTTGAAGAATATTTAGGCAAGAATATAAGTTATAATGGATTGGTAGTGAAATTTCCTTAAGGAATGATGTGGGATTTATTTTCCACAAAGATCTAGACAGATGCAGTATAATGGAGTTTGTCAATAAGATAATAAGACTTGTAACTGGAACTTAAAGGGGGTGGGGGGACTCACTTTCTGCGGGATGAGGAGAAGTTGAAATTCTTATATTGCCTGGAAGAATAAAAAAATTAAAAAAAATAATAAAAAAAAAACCATGAAAAACTGATTGTTATGGGGGACTTCATGGCACAGGTTGGAAGAATCCGAAGTTGATATTTGACTTTTAAGTCCTAGCAATTTTGGAAATCCTAATGTAGAAGGTGAATACCTACTTAATTTGTGCATGAAAAATAATTTGGTGGTTAGTAATAATTGGTTCAAGAAGAGAGAACCTCATAATCTAATATGATACAGCTGGAATGGAACCAATTTGGAGCTGAATCCGAGATGTGGAGATCATCCTCACCAAACACTTGGATGGAGAGCACTGCCTTCTTTTTGTGGTAGAAAACAGTGGAAGCTAAAGAAAACTAAATTTGATGTAATACCATAAATAAAGTTATAGAAACTCTCAGGACCTAATTAAAAAAAAAATATGCTGAGAAGGTAAAAATTTAAAATATCAAAAAATAAATTATTATCAGGAAATTAATGATGGAAAAGAGTAAAATCCTCTATTGTAACTAAATCAGATGCAACTTGTGGCTAGCAAAGTAAAACATTAAAATCTGCCGAGACCTCATGGTAGAATGAAACACTGAATAAATTATAAAAGAGGGAAATCAGACAAAGCCAGTTCTATTTAATGAAAGAAAGGTTGGTGATGTGCAAGAAAGAGAGGAGAAACTAAAAGAAAGAAGTCTAATCAAGAGCTAGAAAACAAGATATAATCTGATTAAAACATGATGAAAAATAAAAGGAGAGCCTTCAAGGAAATAGCATCTCTAGTATTCGAAGACAGGGAGACAGTGCATAATGGCAACAAGGAAACCAGAGAAATGCAATCATATTTTGATAAATTGCTTTAAAAAAGGAACTACAGCAAAAATGAGGAAAAGGTGAGAGCTTAATGTTCAACACAGTAGGACTGATGGTCACAAGTAGAGATAACTTTAAAGATGATGAACAGTAGATAAAATTCTATCAGGTAACTCACTCTGCTAGTTACCCCTGACAATTTTATCTATAACAAACGCCAAGAAAACCTCCACTGTTACATAAAATGAGGATTTGTAGCTCAACAGATATTGAGGAGTATGCAAATCTGGTCAAGCCAATAGTACCAATTGTAATACGCTGGATATACAGGTACACAGTAATAATATCCATTCAGAAGGAGAACATTATATGAGATGATTGAAAAACAAAATTATTTCCTTACTCAAAAAGGGGAAGAATTACAGAGGTAGTTATAGCTTCTCTCACATGTCTCAAGCGTTATTAATGTGTGCTTCAAGGAAAGGTAAGGAAATTAGTTGAGCCAAATCTAGAACAACATAGAATTAAATCTACATCTTATCTTAACTTCAAGGATGCTTGTAGAAATGCTGGGAAAGAAATAAAAGTCATAGTCATACTTCTCGATATAAAAAACGTTTACGACACATTCGCATTCACCGCATTTTAGTAATGTTACTAAGAGGAGTCTTCCAGAAGGCATTATAGAAAGAGTTAATGATATCAGAATACTGTGTTTTGTGTTCAAGAACAAGCTAGCAGGTCAAGATGATTTGAAACTAGAAATGGGGTACAGCAAGGAAGTTGTTTGTCTCCACTACTTTACATAAACATTATGAATCAAATTACCAAGTTGATTACAAAGAAATTTTTTTTTGCTTTGAGCTTTTCGCCTCACTGACATCAAAATCATTAGAACCGGGCAGGATGGGGGACAATAAATGGGAAGGAATTCAAACATATCCATTTTGTAAGAACCAATCTGGCAATCATCTGGAGTAATCTTGGGAAACTATGGGAAAACAAAATCTGGATGGTCAGATGCAGATTTGAACCTGTGTCCTCTGAAATGCCAGGCCTGAGTGTTATAACTCGGTTGAAAGAAAGACAGGAACATTAATGCTATGGTTTTTACAGGTGATTATACAATTTGCAGGAGGAAAAGGGGGGGGGGGAGCATTGGAGAAGACATGCATAATGATTTGACTGGTGAAAAGAAGGTTTGACGGGTTTGTATTTAAAATAAGTGATATGAAAACTGTGTGTTTGGTGGTTGTCAAATTAAAAATTGGACTGCATGAAATTGTTCCATACCTGAAATACCTCTTATAATGATTTCAGACTTCTTCAGTTCCGTTCCACAAATATTTTTGGGTAAAAGTTTTTCTCTGGCAACAAAAATATAATTAGATAATAGCTGCTTAGTTCCCACTCAGATTTAAGGATTAGAAGCTTCTACACTTTCTAATAGGGACAGTAACTAGATTCAAGCAACCAAAATTAAATTCCTCAAGTAAAATATCCAGAAGACCAGATAAGACAAAATCAGAAGTGAATCAGTCTGGTTTCTACTAGTATCACACAAAAAAAAAAAAAAAAAAAAAAAAAAAAAAAAAAAAAAATCTTGACATCTTAGAAGAATGATGGGTGAAATGGTTTAGTTACATATGAATATTTAAGGAAGAAATTTTTAAACACTATGGCTTTGTGGTTAGACAAAACTCCTATGATTAAACCATATGGACAATTTTGAAACTTGGTTTATTTATTGATTGAGATTGGAGAGAGTGATGAGGGGATTTACGAGAGAAGTGAGGGAGTTGTGTTACAAAACTTTGGTCAGACCATTGATCGAATATAGTAGTGTAGTATGGGACCCACATTTTATGTATCAAATACAGGAGTTGGAGAGGGTGCAAAAAAGGGCTGATAGATTTGTTTCTGGAAATTATTGCAGAATGCAATCAGTGACAGATATGATAAATGAGCTGAAATGGGATTCATTGCAAGACAGAAGAAGGATGAGGAGGGTCATGGGAGTGTACAGCGCGTATACTGGCGATGAGGCATGGAAAGATATTGGAGTAGATATGAAAAGTAGTGCATGGAAGCGAAAAGATGACCATGACCACAAGCTGGCACTCGATATCAGGCACAAGGGTGTGGGTAGATTCTCTTTTTGAGGTAAGGGTGTCAGGGATTGGAATGAGTTACCAAGAGAAATGATGAATAATTTACCGAAAACGTTGAAACAATTTAAAGATAAAATTTGTAGAGGGCAAATGTAGGTGGCTGCAGGATAGGGGGAGGATGGGGGTGTAGGGAAATTGGCACCGGAGCCTGTGCTTCATTGCAATTAAATTAAATTAAATGATTATATTAAATTAGACTAGTGCATTGATAAGTTTCCAATTCTGGAGTAAGTGTTAAGAAGTCAAAATGTTCTCTATTTTATCTAATATGTGAATGTGATAGTAACATGCACTAAGTTAGATTGAGATCTAATGATTGCCTCCATCTAGCAAGATTGTAAGCATCAATAAAGACATGAAATGAAGTCCTCTTGGGTGTCCAGCCGAGAAGACTTCATTTCATCAATACGCCAGGAAAGTCTCCACTCACACATCAACAAAGACAGTTAATTACAAGGTTGCCAAATATATTACTAGTTTCTTGGCCTATTTTCTAATATAATTTTAAAAACAATTCTAAAATTTTCTGTTTGTAACATTTTCAGTTGAAGTGGGCAAATATTAAATTCTACATGAAAAATTCAGAGTTCAGAAATACTGAACTAAATAATATGTTAACTAGGAATCTTAAATAATGGAATAGAAGCATTTAATAGTTGAAACTACCTACTTCTCATTTGAAACTACCTTACTTTCATTCACAAAGGGAGGTTCAAGTGTGTGGACCACCAATTTTGACGTGCCCCATTGAAATTAATGGACACATGTCCCGGCACTTCCGACATTTCTGAAAAAAGTGAGTTGAAAGTTCTTGGCAACTTGCTGTGGTGCATAGTGCCAGGAAATACATTGCTTTACATATATAAGAACGAAGTCTTTCTCGGCGTTGAGAATGTATAAACTGCTCTTAGGTGACTAGCCGGGAACTGGTCCCGGCACCGCTGGAGAAAAGCAAGCCCACAGAGAAGTCTGGACTTCTTTTGTGAAGTTTCTCCAGCCGCTTAGCTTGACAAAGAATTTCCTCCCCGTAGAGGTACGATATATAAGAATGAAGTCTTTCTCGGCGTTGAGAATGTATAAACTGCTCTTAGGTGACTAGCCGCGAACTGGTCCTGGCACCGCTGGAGAAAAGCAAGCGCACGGAGAAGTCTGGACTTCTTTTTGCGAAGTTTCTCCAATTAACTTGACGAAGAATTTCCTCCCCGTAGAGGTGTGATATATAAGAACGAAGTCTTTCTCGGCGTTGAGAATGTATAAACTGCTCTCGGGTGACTAGCTGTGAACTGTTCCCGGCACCGCTGGAGAAAATCAAGCGCACAGAGAAGTCTGGACTTCTTTTTGCGAAGTTTCTCCAGCCGCTTAGTCACCCGAGAGCAGTTTATACAGTGCTTTACATGTTTTTAAGACAAGTTCTACCCAGCAAAAAATGAACTACAACCATACAATAAAACTAAACAACATCAGATTTGTTAATTGCCCTTCAAATTTGCAGGGCAAATGATAAAATACTTATATTTCTTGACAAAATGTTCATATTAAAAAAATGCTAAATAAACGCCAGCATCTGAAATCTAATATGGCATGTGACTGCAGAAATTCACGTAAATTTTTTTATCAGGCTGACATGTTTGGCATCTGACAGTTTGAACTTGGGCTGCTTTACTTTCCTGTGCAAGCATGATGGCTTTAATGTGTGCTCTTATTTACGATTTAGCTAGTGTTTTTCATGGAAGATTACTGTAATACTAGTGGTATGTACTCTTGAAAAGAATTATGTCTAAATGTTTAATATCATTTTAAATTATTGTAATAGTATCTGCAGTGTAATTTTTCTTATTGAAGATTGGATTAAATATTTTTTTTCTATGGCTTTATGCCTTGCCGAGGTCATTAGTAGTGGGAAAGGACTTTGGATGAGGAACTTGAAGGAATTCGGCCATAGCCTTTAGAAGGAAGCATCCCAGCATTCATCTGTTGTGATCTGGGGAAGCCATGAAAAACCCAAATCTAGATGCCTAGTCGGGGATTTGAACCGGCAACCTGAATGCATGCGAGGCCAGAGTGTTACCGCTCATCCACTGCACTCGGTATTAGACAATTAACACCATATCTGTATCCAAACTTTTGTTTCAGAAGACATGGTCTGCATTTTATAAGATATTTGTGAAGAAAAAAAAAAGATGTACTCTTATCAAACTGCAGAATGAGGGTTATTGATTTATTTTAATTATGATGGAACACAGGGGAGCATGCTGCATAAACCACGTGGCTCAGTCCGGGGTGGGGGGGGGGGAGGAGGGGATGGCAGGTAGGCCATAGGGGGGTTCCAGGCAGGGCCATGTAGCTTTCCTTTTATAACATTTGTCACAGTTAAAATGAGGAACAGAATTCACAACAGATTGTGAATAATTATTTCCCTCAGACAATTATCTCCATATGTAATTTACAATAGTCTGACATGAGAAAACAGTACAAAATGTCTTCTGGAATCAAAAGAGAAAAAAGCTGTGAGCTATGTGGGGAGGGGGGGGGGGGGGTTCACATGGGGCCAAAATGTAGCTACGTGGTTTATGCACGATCCCCATGCTCCGCTGCTACTTTCTGTACTCAACTACTTTTCCAATCCATGACCTTTTTTCTTTCACTCTTTAAGATAAATTGTTTACAATTTCCTTTGATATTTTATTCCAGTTTCTGACTTCTAACCTACGGTACAAATTAAAATTTTCCTTCTTCCTTATGCCTGCATTCAAGTGCTGGTTTGTGGCTATACCTATACCTTTTTCATCCATATACTACTCTAATTTTTCTACTAATACCCATCCATGCCTCCAGTGGCTTAGCTAGGTCAACAAGGGCCCCGGTGCAAAAAATTTATTTTGGGCCTTCAGGCCAGACGGACGACCTTTTTTTTTTGCTTTGTGTGCTGGTAGGGGCCCCTGCCCCTGAGCAGTGATTGGGCCCCCCTCCTGAGCAGCGAGGGCCCCTAGTGAGGGGCTCCTGTGTTCTCAGGGGCCCCTTAGACGACGGTAGAGCTAAAAAAAAAAGAAAAGAAAAGAAAAGGTCGCCAGTTTGCCGTGAAGGCTCGTGGGCCCTCTAAACTGCGCTTGAGGGCCCCTAGAGGTGCGCTTAGGGGGCCCTTTGAGGTATGCTTGGGGGCCCCCTGAACGTGAGGGCCCCGGTGCACTGCACCGCCTGGCCCCATAGTAGCTACGCCCCTGCATGCCTCATCTATCTATCTATAAAATGAAAACCGGATATAATTGAAGCATAAAAACTCAGAAACTACAGAGCAGATTTCAATGGGGTTTTCACCGTTTTAAAGATTGGTAAGTCTTATGCTCGAACGTAACATAACGCCGGAGCGTTAAATGAAAAAGCTTACGTCATAGCCTACACCGTAAAAAAAAAAATAGCCATGATATCGGATGTAACGTTTACTTTCTTAAATTTTGGTTTTTAGTCTTTAAACCACATGACTATATCGAATGTGAAGTGGAAACTACGTAAAGTGGAAAATATTTAAATTAATTTTAATAATACAATGAAAAAATCTTTAGATATATTCTTTGTTTCTTGAAGTTACTATGGTAGTAGCACACGCCTTCACTGCCTTATTGTAACAGGCAGGGTATGATGGAGGTTTTGCTGGTTGACATTTCCTCCTATTTGTGGTAGATGTTGCATGTCTTCTCGTATGGTATGTCTTCATATAGGCGTTTTTTTATTATTATTATTGATGAAAAATCTTCAGTGGTCGGTTATGTGGTCCAACATCCATCGGATAATTGCCAAGCTCGTTAACCAATGAATTTTATATTTATAACATTGTTTGTTGAACTTTTTCGCAAGCTCGCGGAACCGATCTTTCAGCATTGGTAGATTTGCAGCTTCATGCAGGGCAGGCCGCAATGTTACAATCTCTGATGTTGTGAATTTATATTGGCTGTTGATATTTAGTAATGCATATTTGACGGGTATGAACATGAAAGTCAACTGTTTATTTCCTTTACTGAAGAACCTTCCGAGAAAATTGTTGCTTTTTGAAATTACGGTCTTTGGCCGCACAGCTACAATCTCTGATGTTTGCAAGCGAATTAAATTCTCGCTTTTAATAGTAAGTAATGCGCAACTGATGGCTTTTAACATGAAATTGAACTGTTTAAAACCTTTAGTGTTGACATAGAGTTATTTTTTTTTTTTTTTTTTGTAATTTATTGATGAGCGATTCTGTCTTTATCACATTTTTCTAAAAAAAAAACATTGTTTCTATTTCTGCTGTGGTTATTATGATAAAACTTAGTAGACATGTTCCTGATATGGCTAAAAAATATTGCAGGAATAAATCAACTCCAACCCCATCTCTATTCTGCTACACAGGGGATTAGCCGTTTAAATACCAATAGAAAACTAGTGCTACTGATATGAAATTCAATTCACAAGGGCAAAAAACTGGCATTTCTATCATTATCGTACGCTAAAATCTGATGATGAATTCTTATAGAACTCGGCGAAAAAAATCTAAAATAAAGAATAACATTTTTTATATCTCACTTAGTTTTCAAGATTTAACATGTCAAAAATCAGTTATAATTCATTGTGCTTTTGGTGACGTTTCTTTTGGTCCAGGCTGTATTTCAACCTAACAACAACGACTGGGAAGAAAATAAAACACCTATAGTGCATTTCTACCTTGTAGATATAGTAGTTTGGTGATGCAATATGTCGAGAACTAAGCGAGATATCAAAACATTTATACTTTATTTTCGATTTGTCTCATCAAGTTACATACGAATTTATTGTTAAATTTGGCTAAGGCGAACTTTTTCCTTCTGGTCCACGCTGCATTTCAACCTAACCACGCCAATGTTGAAGTACGATACCTCGAGAAATAAGCAAGATATATATATATATATATATATATATATATTACTTTCAGTTTGACTCATCTAGTTACATAGGATACCATCAACAAAATGCGACGCCACGATTATCGTAGAATCCCCCAAAAACTTACCTCTTTTGTGAGCTTCAATATTCCCTGTGTGTGCAAATCAATCTAGATCATACCGGGCAACGCCGGGAACTCTGCTAGTTAGCAATATATGCTTTATGCATTCCCAGGAATCTCTGTACCTGCCTGCTGTCTTTTTAGCTAGCAGTGTTTCTTTCTGTAACCTCTACATCTTGTGTATTTGACACTATAATACAATCTTTGAAACAGAGAGTATAAAATTCCTTGGTATTCAGATCATGGAGGAAGGAAATATATGGAGGAGAAGTGACGGTAAATCTGTGAAGCAGGCTCTAAACTCTCGCGCATGCGCAGTGGCGGCAGCGGCGATATTGTGTACCCAAACAAATGCGATGTTCACATTGCGTTAGATGCTGTAATTATTTCATTTTGTATGTGTATAAGTGTTTTATAATTCCATCTTGTGTTGCATACGGTTACACAAATAGGCAAGAGAGGAAAGAACCTGGAATATCATTTCATAAGTAAGATGAATTCTAACTATCGTTGTTGAAGTGGGTGGTAGGTTTTGCAAACTTCGGTGCCTGTCTATAAATATTTAGTCATAGCTCTCAATGGGATGACTTTGTTCTCAAATTTTTGTTGGTGTAGTGTAAAAAATCAGCATACCTTGCTATTTTGCACATAATAGACTAGCATTACTTTTTAACAAGTGTTGAAAATGAGATTTAAAGGGGTGTGTTTAACATAGCGATTCAGTGAATTTAGTATTGCGCTTTCTTTCATCACGTTGTAGTTTATACTGACAGTGTATGATGAAATTAAATGTGTTAAATTATGCTATGCAATCTAGGAATCTTGATGAAGCAAACTAATGTTGTTACTACAAATACAGTTTGCTATTCAAATACGCGTGTGTGGGTATGTCTACATAGTTTGATTCTATAGCGGCAATTTAATGTAGATTGTGGTTAGGTTCTAAATGCAGTCTGTACCAGAATGGTTTTGTTGTTCCATAAGGGACAAAGAATTTATCTATTACTGTTAGTAATTTCATGAGAACCAAGTTAGTGACAAAATGTGTATCTACTTCCAGCTATTCCCAATTAAGCTACGATGTATGGTAAAAAGATGACTATTTTTATTCTGATCTAGGCGCTTTTCAACCTAACCACAAGTGGTAGTAAACAAACTGAAATATCCATTCTGCATGTCCACCATTGTGCCTTTGGCAGAATTAATTTTTGATCCAGGCCGCATATCAACCCAATCCCAGTATATCCCGAAAACTAAGCAAGATATCGAAAAATGTTATTCTTTATTAAATTTGACTTTTGCGAAATGTTTCTTCTGCATTTCAACTCAAGACACCTCACTTTTGATACAGTATATCTCGAGAACTGGGTGAGATATCGAAATTTTTTATTCTTTATATTTTATTTGTGTCGTCTTTTTAAATAAGAATCCGTCATCAAATTTGACTTTGACCAATTTTTTCTTCAGAATTTCAACCAAAACCATTTCACGTTTGAGACAGAATATCTCGAAAACTAAGCATGATATCAAAAAAAAAATAAAAAAAATATACTTAATTTTTTATTTGTCTCATCGAGTTACATAATAATCCATGACCAGATTGCGGCTTTACGTTTATCCTAGAGTCCCCTTGAGGTTTTTGTAACATATACCCCGTGTCTGTATGGGTTCGGCCTACCCCCCACTCCTCCTCCGCCAGGCTTCACTTCAATGCGTGGTCAAGGTCTCTTGCGTAGTCTCAATATATTTCCTTCCTCCATGATTCATATAGATGAGCAACTCAGTTGGCAAACTCGTATAACATTACTACTGAAGAAATAAGCAGTGACATCTTGTAACAAGAATACTTTCTGTAAAATTTTTATTCGGTCATGTTACATTGCATTATCTGTTAGAAAAATTCTTTAAATTGTAAAAAAAAAAAAAAAAGTTATCACAGCACAGAAAAGAGCTATTAGGATACTGTGTAGGGTAAACCAAACCACTTTCTAAGAAATTCACATTTCTTACAATTACTTCAATGTATATAGTTTTTCATGAGCTTGTCATGGTAAATTTTAACTTGTTTGAATGATTTTCCAAGTACACAATTTCAATACAAGAAACAAAATTAATTTTCACAAAACTTAAAAGTCATTAGAACAAGTGGCAGGTAATTGTTCCGGGATACATATTTAATAAACTTCCTAAAAGTATTAATCAGTCTGCAGATAATTTAATTTTAATTTAGTTACAACTTCCCTACGCACTAACTTTTCTATGACAAGATTTTTTCCTGCCTGATTTTAAACTTATTCAGCTTTTTTGGTAAATAGTTTGGCACTTCCCTTAATAATTTATGCATTCATCTAAGAATTTGTGCAAAAGAATTAACTGAATCTGATATGACTTTTACAAATCTCAGTTGTAAATTTAATTATTTAAATTTTGCTTGTTTTTAATGTATAATATTTTCATTTTGATGATTATTCATTGTGTAAGTATAGACATAAATTATGGCATGTTCCAAATCCTAGAGTCTTTCCATTTTAGAGAAATCTATAGAACAAAAAAAATAAAAAAAAAAATAATAATAATAATAATAATAATTTTTGAAGTTATTTGCAGCTTGAATAGCAGAAGGATATCAAGTTGCTTTCATTGTTGGTGATGTTGGTTGTTGATGATTCAAATAAAAAGTTATTTGTTCCATTAGTACTGAGTTTCTCAAAGATGATACATTCTTTAAAACGAGGGTCCTTCTATAAGGCCTCAGAAAATCCAAGAGATAGCACACATAGTCAGTGGCGGATCCAGGATTTTTGTTTGGGGGGGGGGGAGCTAGGATTTGGTTTGGGGGAGGCTTGACTCCAGCCTTGACTGCCGTCCTTATGAAAACAGTAGAAGGGAAAAAAAAAACACGATTATGGGCCTAGAAGTAAAAATGATCTTCGTTAGGATTACAAGTCATAGTCATTCGTTCAGAAAGTGGTCCAATATTCAGGGATACATATCTTCAATAAACTCCAGACAGATCTTAAATGTCTAGCAGTTGATAAGATTAAATTCAGGAAACAATTTTAAAAAAATATTAATTGACTACGGGGTGTAAGAGGTTGGGAGAGACAATACTAGTCTTTTCCAACCAAATGTCAACCTCTCCTTCACGTGGTGCACCCTGTTTGCACGGACGAGGCTCTGGCGACTGAAAGATTCCCGGTATAAGGAGTCACCCACTGCTTGCCAACGGCCTCCGAAAGGAGGGCGGAAGAGCGGGGAGTGGTTCAGGGCACCCTCTTGCCCTTGGGGTTGGAAACGGCCCCTAAAGGCGGATGAATCAGAAATGATCAACGGCATAGGGATGCAGAAGGCAACGGGAAACCACTGCATTAAAGACCCAAAGGGTATCCCGAGGACATGTAATCCTCTCAAATACATATATCATGATGGCTTCCTGGGTAAAATATTCCGGAGGTAAAATAGTCCCCAATCGGATCTCCGGATGGGGACTGCTCAGGGAGGAGTCATCAGAATGGATAGAAACATTCTACGAGTCGGAGCCTGGAATGTAAGAAGTCTGAATAGGGCAGGTAGGTTAGAAAACTTAAAAAGGAAGATGGAACAACTTAAGTTAGATGTTGTTGGGATTAGTGAGATTAAATGGAAGGAATTATTATGAACAGTTATTATGCAACAGTTTAGTGACAGGATTATTTTGATGAGGTTAGAAAACTAAAGCCCGTCCCAACCACATTAGTACAAGTATATATGCCAACGTCACAGGAAGATGACGAAGAAATAGAAAAATATACGCTGGAATTGAAGAATTAATCCAATATGTGAAGGGGGAGGAAAATTAATAATCATGGGTGATTGGAATGCAATAGTGGGAGAAGGAAAAGAGGGGAATACTGTAGGAATGTTTTGGTCTAGGAGAAAGAAATGAGCGAGGAAGCAGGTTGCTAGAATTTTGTGAAAGATATAAGCTAGTAGTGGCGAAACACACTGTTTAAGAACCATACAAGAAGAATATACACCTGGAAACGTCCTGGGGATACAGGCAGATATCAGCTAGATTATATCATGGGTCAAACAGAGATTCAGGAATCAAGTTTCTAGACTGTAAAGCGTACCCAGGATGCAGACATAGACTCGGACCATAATTTGATAGTAATGAAGTGCAGGCTGAAATTCAAGCGAATAAGGAAGCAGCATCAGCAGAACAGATTGGCAGTGAATAAGCTGAAACAATCTAGCACAATAGAAAAATTTGCAGAAATGGCAGACTTAGGTCTAAGAAGTAACTTGTGAAAGGAGCTCAACCGAGGACGAATGGAATGCATTAAAGACCGAAATAATGAAAGCTGGCAAAGAAACATTAGGCTTTAGGGAACAAGCTGCCCGAAAACCTTGGATCACAGAAGAAATTTTGGAGCTGATGGATCAGTGGAGAAGGTACAAAAATGCTCAGGATGAAGCAGGAAGAGAGCAGTACAGGCAATTTAGAAATCAAATAAATAGGAAATGCAAAATAGCAAAAGAAAAATGGCTACAGAAAAAGTGTGAAGAAGTAGAAAAGGAAATGGTCGTAGGAAAAGTAGATGTTGCATAGAGAAAGATCAAACAGAATTTTGGAGAAATGAAGAAAAGAGGTATGAATCATTAAAGCTGCGATGGGAAACCTCTTTTAAGCTCAGAAGATAGAGCTAACCGATGGAAGGAATACATTGAGAAACTGTATGATTGGGGACGACTTGAACAATAGTGTATTGGAAAAGGAAGGCGATGTCGACATTGATGACTTAGGAGATCCATGTTTTGAGAACAGAATTTAATAAAGCTCTGATGACTTGAAAGCAAATAAGGCAGTTGGTATTGATGAGATCCCTGCAGAACTTCTTAAATCTCTAGGAGAGGAAGGAATCGAAAGATTATTCAAGCTGATATCAAAAAGTTATGAAACAGGAGAAATTCCAACTGATTTTAATAAAAATATCATCTTCACACTTCCAAAGAAAGCACAAGCCGACAAATGTGAGAATTATCGCACCATTAGTCCTAACATCACATGCTTCAAAATTACTAACCAGAATAATATACAGAAGGATGGAAAGGGTAGTAGAAGAGATAGTAGGTGAAGATCAGTTTGGGTTTAGGAAAAATCGCGGTACAAGGGAAGTAATTCTGTCTTTAAGATTAATACTTGAAGGGCGCATCAAGAAAAACAAAGATACTTTTATGGCATTTGTTGATTTAGAAAAAGCTTTTGATAATTTTAGGTGGGACAAGATGTTCAAATTTTAAAGAAGTCAGGTCTAAAGTATCGAGAGAGAAGAATACTCTATAAACTATATAAGAATCAAGTGGCTGTAATAAAAGTAGAGAATCACGAGAGACATGCATCAGTTAAAAAGGGTGTGAGACAAGGTTGTAGTCTATCCCCGTTAATATTCAACTTGTATGTAGAAGAAGCAATAAAGAAAGTCAAAGAAAAATTTCCATGGGGCATAAGTTTTCAGGGAGAAAAAATCAGTATGCTACGATTTGCTGATGACATTGTCTTGTTAGCAGAGAGGGCTGAGGATATTGAGAAGTTATTGAATGGCATGAACAAAATACTGAAGGAAGATTTTGGACTGAATATAAATCAAAGTAAGACAAAAGTGATGAAATGTAGCAGAAATGATACCAATAGTAGCAGATTAAATATAAAAATAGGATCGGATGCTATAGGAGAAGTGAGTGAGTTCTGTTACTTGGGAAGCAAAATTACAACCGATGGCCGAAGCAGGAAGGATGTTAAAAGCAGAATAGTACTAGCTAAAAAGAGCCTTCATGAAAAAGAGAAACCTTTTAGTTTCAAATATTGATCTAGGAATTAGAAAGAACTTTTTAAAACTCTATGTGTGGATCACAGCACTTTACGGTAGCGAAACATGGACTTTAGGAATACCAGAAATAAAGAGAATTGAAGCATTGAAATGTGTTGCTACAGAAGAATGCTGAAAATTAAGGTGGACTGACAAAGTGAGATATGAATGAGTTTTAGAAATGATGGGTGAGAAAAGAAGTTTATGGAAGAAGCTTACAGGAAGAGAGACAGACTTTAGGTCATATTTTGAGACATGCTGGATTGGTTAATTGTTAGTGGAGGGAACAGTCGAAGGTAAGAACTGTAGAGGTAGACAGAGATCAGAATATATGAAGCAGATATATGAGGACGTGGGTTGTAAGGGGTATGTAGAAACGAAAAGGTTAGCACAGAATAGGAAGGGTTGGAGGAATTGCATCAAACCAGTCTAAAGAATGACGACAGCAAAAAAAAAAAAAAAAAAAAAAAAAAAAATTGACAACTCCTACTCTGTCGAAGGATTTATTTTTAAGGCATCTAAAAAATAATTGCCAGTCGTCATCATCATCTTCTTTCATCTCCAGTATCCTGGGTGCGGTGTAACGGTGTAAGAGGGCTCACCACCTTTGCCTGTCCAAGTACGTTTCCTCTTCTTGGATTCTAGACCATGATTCAGAAGATCAATCCATCTCCTCCTGGGCCAGCCTCTTGGTCTTTTACCCGTCGGTATTTTTCCAGCCATATCCTCGCTGTTCTTGTTGGGTCCATCTGCCTGCCAGTAGTTTGTGTAAATTAATTGACGTAAGTAATGCACAATGTATGCGGTGACTGTACATCTTCTGATGTATTTATCTATTTTGTTATGCAATTGTTAATTTGTAAAGTGACAGCTTTCTATACCCCACAGAGCCAGTCTCCTATATTGGGATCTGCGGAAAATGATTGTATTGTATACTAGTAAATATGTAGGCGAGCTGCATGTATCTGAGGGTTTTAAATGGCATCACGCAAAACCATCACAGGCATTTGGATGGTGTTTCAAAATTTTGAAATCTTATTCTCTAGCTTAAAATCTGTGAATTTCGTAAGCCAAAGCAATTGAGAAATGGAGCAATAAATGATAGTAATAAATAAACGGTGCCATTCAGTATTTTAGATGAGCACACTTTTCAAGAAATAATGGCAAGAAATCACCCTACCAGTCTTTGGATTTTTAACTTCGGCTATTTATGCCCTCGGTGCTATGAAATGTAGAACTTCAAAATAACACGATAATTAAAAGTAACAAGAATTAGTGACATTTGAATTACGTAAGCATCTATGTGCTTTAGTAGCCACCAAATATCGCACTACTATACTACTAAGGTGCGTCGGGGTAAGTTCCGACCATTATTTACAAGTTCAAAAACCATTTTTTTCAGGGTCAGTTAAAGTATGAAATATAGGTTTCTTTAAAAATTAATCAGCAGAATCTCACCTTACAAAAAGTGTGTTCAAAAGTATTTATTTTAACAAATTCGAAGAACCAACGCACGCACTTGCTCCAGCGAAACGGGATAAGTGCGTACCTGGCCTTTTTTTACCACTAATTCTTCTCTATAGCGGCACAGGGGTAATTTAAAAAAATCTGTTTTAGTGATTATTCTTTTAGTCTTTGGATGGATTGAAATTGAAAAAAAAAAAATTGGCTGAAATATACACTTTTTCCTGGGGCAGATCAGAAGATACGAAGAAAAGGAAAAAAGTAATAAAAAGAAGAACAGAAAATAATTAACAATTGAAAAGCCTTGTTTATTGACACAAACCTATATTTAAAATGAGAACCAAAGATACAACAGATATCCTTATTACATTTAAATTTCTCGTCTTCTGTTTTTGTTGAGTGGTTTCTCAACATTTTGTGAAGAAAACGTCAAATGGAAAAAATTAAAAAAAGTTGGAAAACTTTCTATTTTCAATAATTAATCAAAGTTTGGCAATTTCCACTGGTTTGAACTAATGTATAACCATGTTTTTATTATTAGTATTGTAAGTATAAGAATAAGGAATGTGGTATACTTATTCTAATATTCATTACACTTGTGAATAATAAACAAATTATAGGGAAATATATACTTACGTGCCTAATTCTTGGATGATTCACATTCTTAAGTTGTTATTTAATATCTAAATAATTAATACTCAAAAAGGGGGAAGTGCATACCACTCTACACTTGCCCCAAAGGCTACATCTGTACTTACACCAATACGGACTTTTTGTGGGGCAAGTGCACACCAGGGATCAGCAGGGGTGGATCCAGGATTTTGGTTTGGGAGGGGCTTGAATGGACTTTGGTTTGGGAGGGGGCCTTGACTTGAGTGGATTTTGGCTTTGGGGGGATGGCTTGAGTCGGACAAAGGCTTGAGCCCACTAGCCCTCCCCCCCTCCCCCTGGATCAGCCCCTGGAGATCAGCATCCAAAACATAAGTATTCATTAATAACATAATAGGTATCAACTAAGCACGAAAAAATCTTGAAATCGCTACATGTAAGATTGATGACAACGGATTCGACTCTCTTTGCATCTCGACGCCCAAGTAAAATCGCGCGGAGTCTTTGTAACTTTCAGTGAAGATTATGCTTAGTGCTAAATGCAGTCTAGTGCCAAGTATATGTAAGAGCGGATGTCATGGAACATCTTCTCATAGATGGCAGCACTAAAAGTTTACTATAAAATCAGTTACAGCTGAGGTACGCACTTTATTTGGATTCCGTTAACGTAGTTTTTTAACTAGTTATTTATTTCTAGAGTTTTCTTAATTACTGTAAGTTAAAATAAACGGAATAAGTTGATCAAACTATTACTTCATAAATGCACTTCAGAAAGCGTAACTAAATTGTGAGTCTAATTTAAGGTTGTGCTAAATGTCGATACGACACAACAATTACTTCCCACGAATTACAACTTTTCTGGTAGCAATTAAGCAGACATAATGCCGAGAAACTTTTTATTTTTTATGACCCATCCATAAACTGGATTAGCAGCAGTACTTTTCATTAACACTATTTAGCGGAGGCAGTCCTATGGCCGTTCATATTGGTGCCAATATCGTTGAACTTGTTTGCGTGTAAGCTGAAATGCAGCCTGGACACGTTAAAACTTAACCATAGGCCATAATATTTCGGATACCCTACTTTCATTCCCTGTGTGTTACTACAGGGTCCGGCAATAAAACCTCCCTCATTTTAATGTGTTGTCACATAAAAACTAAATATGATAGAGAATAATTACTTTTATTTATGAAAAATACATACTTTGCCATTTTTAATTATTTGGTTTTAAAAATTATATCTGCCCTCCATTGTTGACACATTGACAAAGTCTATCCAGAAAGTTCTCCATACATTTTCGCGTCATTTCTCTTGGAATGGCTGACAATTCTTGGGTAATGGCCTCTTTAAGTGCTTGCAGTGTTGTGGGATGATGTTTGTACACTATAGGCTTTAAGTGTCCCCAAAGATTGGTGAATGTTGCATAGACACACACACGCGCCAAATTTTCCGGCGTTGTTGCAGTCCGAGGACGGCCTGTAGGTTTTTTTTTAGTGCTGAACCTGTCTTTCTAAAGTTTGACACCCACAGTTGAATAGTTTTTCTATCCGGGACACGATCATGTTGGCCAAGTTCGAATTGTCTCCGAAAATCTGAGAACAACTGTTACGAATAAATTCGTCCACAACAAACGCACGATGATCACCAAGCCATGACATGGCGCACACTGAAAATGGCAGGTACACCTCTTTAAAACAAAACACATTCCACATCAGTATCCTCACTACAACCCGCACGCCGGCTACGTGAAATGTGGGAGGTTTTATTGTCGGACCCTGTATTACCGAGGTCCAGGCTGCATTACAAACTAAATACAAACAAATTACCTTTAGGTTTCCGTCCTGCAAGGAGTATCAGCATGGAACCTTTAGTGCAAAAATTAGCCAAATCGTTGTATGAAGACCAACGTCAGCCTTGGATCGATAGCACAAAAAATACCGAGAGGACGAAGGTCCAAATCTCGGTCCGGGCATCCAGATTTGGGTTTTCCATGGTTTCCCCAAATCACTCCAGGCAAATGTCGGGATGTTTCCATCAAAAGGCCGTGGCTGAATTCCCTTCCAGTTCTTTGTCCCCAGTCCTTTCCCGCCTCTAATGACCTCGACGTCGACGAGGCTTAAAGCCATAAGCTATATATATATACTAGAACGTCCTCATTACAACCTAGCAACAGACTCTTTTTTTTGTATGAAATTCTTTTATTTGTAATGCATGATGTTAATGGTAATTTTTGCTAAGTAAGGAAACACAGAAAAACGGTTTCAAATATAATTGAATTCGTATGGGACTAACAAACAATTAAAATAATATTTTCTGTGTCTTTTCTCATTAAATCGTCTGCCTCTTCCAGCCAATTTCATCAACCAGTCAACGATTAATACATAATAAACGAGGAATAGAAAATAAAATAAAAATAAAAACATACAGCCAATAACGCAATAAATCGCCGTTGGCTATTATTAACGAATAGGGCTACCCCCTGCCAAATAGTATCATCGAAAAATACTATTTCCATTTCAATTAATAGACAGTTCACACAAAATAATAAAAAAAGTTTCTCGGCATAGTGTCTACTTTCCATTCCTATAAAAATAAAGTGCTCCCCACCCCCTATCGGCCCAAATTTTCGGCGACCCGGGATGTCAGGGGGGGGTGCAAATGCACCCCCTTGCACTCCCCCTCCCGGCGCCCATGCATAAACTAAATAGATTGTGCTTTTACCTTTTTTTACGCGTCTTTTATAATAAGGAAAGGTTTGTATTTGCCATCTTTAAATAGATTTCATCTATTGTCTTCAACTACACGGAATTATGATTTTTCCCCCTCTTCTTGATAATATTTAGTAGGACCTACTAGGAAAAAAAAGGCGTAAAGCATTTCTATACACCCGAAGTACCACGCAAAGCTGAAGACAAATGCTAGTAGCTTCACAAAGAAAGTTAAACAACACGATTTTCACACAGATAAAGTGAAATATACATATTCACTTCCCACTATTGATGATCTAGTTGTGAACAAGACGCGAAACCATTTAGGCTTTACAGATCAGACGATGGGATCGTTAGGACCAGCAGAATATTAGTGACGTAAAGAGAATAAAACACACCGTATTGAGCGACACTCGAGATTTACGATTAACAATGGAGAAGCGGAAAGCTGGATTTACCACTGCAGCGTTCGATTCCTGCATCATCGAATGTCGCGTGACTCTCCAAACAAGGCAAAGAACAGACAGGGAAACTGAACTTTAGGCATTAAAACGTTTTGTATAGGGAATGTGTCGGAGGCTCATGGCATAGATTCCGTGACACATGAAACGTTCCGTAACATTTTCGTACGGCATCCTCCCAAAAGCACTGGCTTCTATTTTTGTGTTTATTCTCTGGGAGCACCGTTTAAATTCGGTTGTTAGTGGTCGCCTTTGTGCGCAGTACATAAATTGTGGCTGGTCGCTGCTTCCAGGAATAGTCTAGAAAACTGGCATCCACGACACTAGCCCTACCGACTTCGTGGCATTGTTAAGATCTCTCTGCTGAAAATAGATCACCTGGAATACGGTCCATGGGAAGCATAGCACTTAAACTGATTGTTAAAGTCGCGGTAAGAGTAGCAGCAGAACTACTACAGTCGTGCTTTCAGTAAATGACGGGCGTTATATTATCGTCTGTATGAAACACATGAATCGTGTACCATATCCTACGTTGACAATGAAAGTCGATTGTTGGGCTAAGTGGCGCGGTGTGTTATCAATTTCATCCACGCTTTACCATTAGTTGGAATCGAGGATTAGTGCAGAAGACAGAAGCGGTATAAACCTAAAATGTTCTGTATTAAAGGACAGGCAAGGGACCGAAGACGGAGAAGCCGTATAAACCTAAAGTGTTCTATATTAGAGGACAGGCAAGGGACTAAACTGGTTTCAGAAACCGAAACCTAGATGACAAGTCCATGAATTGAATCGAGGTACCCTTAGTTGGAGTCCAAATATTTCACCTGTATATCTGGATATGATTCTGTTATTGGCAGTTATGCATTTTTTTTAGTTCGGTAATCTGCATTGAGACAAATCGGAACCCCGTAAACGAAATGAGCATCCTCTTCTAGGAGTACTATTTCTAGGCAGTTATCGTTCAACTGAATATCGCGGATTTTAAAACATTCATGATCCAATTGAACTGAGTATAACTGTTAACATAGAAGCAGGACTATACCTTCAGGATAATGTTCAATCTGATTAGCACATTTCCTGCTCAAACTGCTAACTGTATATAAACACAGAATTGCTACTGTGAAACACACAGCTGCGTGAATACATGGAACGCTATCTAGATGAAAAATGTGTAATTTGAGTACATTTGCAGGTTTATGCTGAATTTAAGAAACCAAACTATTAATATGTATTTACTTTGCGGTAGTTAAATGTTTCACCCATAACCAGTGACATGTAGAATGAACTTTAATTTTTCAAAACTGCAGTATGATTATGATTTATGACCGTCGTCTTCAAAAACTATGGAAAAATGTTAATTCTTGTATAAGGTATACATTAAATCTAGTGCCGGCTCAAACCTTGTCAGAAGAGTAACGGCACCCATCAGCATTTAATAAAAATTAAAAAGCATCCAAACTAAACCACTTCCTTTACTGAAAAGTTAAGTGTCTTCTTCTACCACTGCGCGTCTTAATAATTCTTCACACATTAGAAATTTTCTGAATATGATATAAAGAACGTTTAGCCACTGAAGTCTTACATATTTTTTACATGTTGTAAATGCATGTAATAAAACTCACTCAGTTAAACAAACAGACCAAATTTTATACTCATAAAGTTACCGGTTAAACGTCACCAACAACACTGTGCCTCTGTCAAAGCGAACTGACAAGGCAGGCAGATCGAGCAAAACTCACTTGCGAGCGAAGTTCCTGCGTTCTGAGATAGGCTGGTGACACACGAGATCTAAGGTGGATCTTCAAACGGTTTGCAAGTCCCACGGGCGAGTTGCGGTTGTGTGGAGGGGATGGTGATCTCACGCATGCGCATTACGTGTGTTTGGGATACTTCGCGTTTGCTGAGTCGGCCGTCTTCTTTTTACCTGTCGTCTCTTGAGGCTAAAGAAATTACTGCGCAAATCGATCATCTAAAACCAAATCATATTTAGTTTTATAGCAATAGACGGTAAATAAGTTTATTATTATTATTTTTTTTCCATGGTCTGTTTTTCCAAGCAGACTATAAACCTTGCTAGCAAAGATAGTTTTATATTCCATAGTGAACAATGACGTGGATTCAAAAACGTTTTTACATCTGTTTGGGATCCTTGTTTTATACGTAAGATGTAACTACCAAAGAATTAAATCTGTAGAGGCCATGCACTGAAGGAAGAAACAGAAAAATACCTAGCAAAGTAAATAATAGTGTGTGATGTTTATAATTTTTTAAATCTCTTTTATATGTTTATTATAATAACATATAAAAAATTGTATGTTCACTTCGATGTTTTTAGGAAGGCACCTTATTGCTGTTTATAGGGTTGTTATGAAAGTGGAGTGTTCAATCTCAGAACAGCTAAACCCATCAGAAAATAAAAAAATCGTAAACAGAAAATCTGTTGGTAGTGTAGAGCGTTTTAAGAAGTAAAGTCATTAAGATGTCGTATACCTTGCATTTTGTATGCAGAAATAGAACAAAGCTATTGTTAGAACTGTGGCATACATTGTGACTGGTTCATTTGCTACCTGCGATCTTATTTTTCTCATGTGAAATTGAAGACATCAGATAAGGATGATTTCGTTCACTTGCCATATAATTTTGAAATAGCTTACTTGCTTCTAACTTTACTCATTCTAAAGTTATTTAACTTCTTGATTGTTTGATTGGAAGTTATGTATGCTAGAATTTGTTCTGTGCATTTAAATTCAGGTTATTGCATAATAAATAAAACTGTTTAAGAATTGGTAGCAACATGTCTAATGGCTTATTTCTCGACAGATATTTACACACGTACAAAGAGATTATAAAAAATACACTCATTATTTTGATATTTTTTAGAAAATTTCTTACAAAATTCGAAACAAGTATTAATATTAATATTTATACTATCCTAAGTTTAGATAAAGCTTTCTCAGATAGAATTTTGAGGGTAACAGTTATCAAGCAAATTAAAGTAGTCATGTCCGTTCAATGCATTATAGAAATGACGTAACGTACTCTTTGCATAAAATTATAAAAGTTTATATGGAATGTTTTATTGTTATCTAGGAAAAAGATATTCTTCTGCTGGGTTTAAACAGAAATACTAATTGATAAAAAGAACACTTTGTTCTCGCAGTCATTTTTAAAGCTTTTTTTTGGGGGGGGGGGGGGGGGGAAATCTGTTCGATAGTAAACTGGACTTTTTTAAAAAAATATTTTCTAATGATCTCAATTTAAACCCATACGTAGTTTTTGATACCACATAGTATCACAAGAATTAATCAGGTAATTACAATTCTTGAGCTGGATTTGATATAAATGAATAACATAGATTTATTCGATGTTATCGTGTATCAGTAATCAGTTATCTGTAATGGGTTTGAAATATTGGATATAAGAATTTTACTATCAATATAGTTGCCACACAGTCTTAAACTGTAGATAAGTATGTAATGAATGAAAGAGGACATAATGAACGTTCAGCAGTTATTTATTTGGAATATTGTTTTTAATTAGTTTAAAAATATTTACCACTAGAAAATTTGTTCGGCATATGTCAAAAATAGGTCCTCTTTTTTCATTTAAACTCATGCATGTTAAGTACACGCACGATCAAAATTTACTCAACAATGCGCACAAATTGTTGATTAATGAGATACGTTGTTAGCAAAGAACTATATGCCCAACAAAATAAGTTCAACAAAGTAGTAATTATTACACATTGGTTACATTTTGTATTTATTAGTGCCTTATTTTTCGAAAAGTATTGAAATACCATTAACTTTGATTATAAAATAAATTTACAGAAATAGTAATTTCAGTTTAAATGGTTTACTTGAAATCCTAAGTGTCATTTCTGAATATACGGTGGAACATATAGGTACAACCGGTATAAAACACATTAGAACCTACACGTAATAATCATAAGCAAGAAGATATAAGCATCCGTCTCCAAATAGATTAAAATAGTTCATTCGCTATAACGCTGAGAACGTTAAAAAATGTTTCATCGAACAGCAAAGCAGCTAGTTTTGAACTGATCACTAAATACACAGACGGAAAAAAAAATCCCAACACCAAGAAAAAATTATTGTAGAGTAATGAAATTTGGACAATGCATTTGTCAAGTTAACATGTTTAATTGATTAAATTTTCAAGATCACAGGTTAATTTAAGCTCAAGAAAATGCATTTCAAATGTGAAATACTGTTAAATTAATAGCCGGTGTAACCTCCAGAATTTTGAATGCAAGCCTGCAAACGTGAATGCATTGTGTCATACAGGTTTCGAATGTCACTTTGTGGTATGGAGTTCCATGCTTGTTGTACTTGTGCTGTCAATACTGGGACGGTCAGTGCTGGCTGTGGATGATGCTGGAGTTGTCGTCCAATGATATCCCATACGTGTTCAATTGGAGACAGATCTGGTGATCTCGCAGGCCAAGGTAACATGTCGACACTCTGTAGAGCACGTTGCGAGACAACAGCGGTATGAGGGCGAGCGTTATCCTGTTGAAAAACTCCCCCTTGAATGCTGTTCATGAATGGCAGCACTACAGGTTGAATTACCAGACTGACGTACAAATTTGCAGTCAGTGTGTTTGGTATAACCACAAGAGTGCTCCTGCTGTCATAGGAAATTGCTCCCCAGACCATGACTCCAGGTGTAGGTCCAGTGTGTCTAGGCCGCAGACAGTTTGGTTGCAGGCGTTCCCCTGGCCTCCTTCTGACCAACACTGGAGATCTGTTGTGTTTTCTGATGAAAGCAGGTTCTGCCTTGGTGCCAGTGATGGCCGAGTGTTGGTCAGAAGGAGGCCAGGGGAACGCCTGCAACCAAACTGTCTGCGGCCTAGACACACTGGACCTACACCTGGAGTCATGGTCTGGGGAGCAATTTCCTATGACAGCAGGAGCACTCTTGTGGTTATACCAAACACACTGACTGCAAATTTGTACGTCAGTCTGGTAATTCAACCTGTAGTGCTGCCATTCATGAACAGCATTCAAGGGGGAGTTTTTCAACAGGATAACGCTCGCCCTCATACCGCTGTTGTCTCGCAACGTGCTCTACAGAGTGTCGACATGTTACCTTGGCCTGCGAGATCACCAGATCTGTCTCCAATTGAACACGTATGGGATATCATTGGACGACAACTCCAGCATCATCCACAGCCAGCACTGACCGTCCCAGTATTGACAGCACAAGTACAACAAGCATGGAACTCCATACCACAAAGTGACATTCGAAACCTGTATGACACAATGCATTCACGTTTGCAGGCTTGCATTCAAAATTCTGGAGGTTACACCGGCTATTAATTTAACAGTATTTCACATTTGAAATGCATTTTCTTGAGCTTAAATTAACCTGTGATCTTGAAAATTTAATCAATTAAACATGTTAACTTGACAAATGCATTGTCCAAATTTCATTACTCTACAATAATTTTTTCTTGGTGTTGGGATTTTTTTTTCCGTCTGTGTAATTTAAGCGGAAGGAAGAATATTTATGGTGTTTGCAAATACCATATTCAAACTGGAAGAGTCATGAGGAAAATACTTCAAACACTAACTAAAATGCGCCAGTGCAACAGCATATCGAATATCAGTTGTACAGTCCTCGTCTGCCATTACTGGTAAGTTTTACGGAAAATGATTCCGCCTGCGGGTACCGCAACCAGCCGGACTGTGGGGTAAAGCCTACCGCTTTTCACCGGGTGTTATGCAGTAAATTTTTAACGTGTTGCAACGCTAAATAGTCATTGTCGGACACAGGATTGCATAAACGAAGTATTTTTTCTTACACTTGTACAATAAGGTAAACTGATATTGCATAAGATGCCACATTAAACATTTTTCGTTCACTTTCTCTCCTTCGATTTTAATCGAGGTTCCAAAGATTGTTGAAAAATCTTCACCATATTACTTCGGAACAGGTACGATCTATCATGGAAATGTTTCCATACTCAGTAAACTACAAAGAGTTGAAGGTCCAGTATGTATTATATTTCCCTTCTGAAGAGTGAAACAGGATTGCAGAATTATTAGAAACAGGTTACGAATACTCAAAAAGATATGTATCACGGAACAAAACTAAAGAAAATTATAAGTTCGACAGGGTACATAAGTTAGTACAGAAAAATATCCGAATGGTAATTGTAATTTTTTTTATCGTTTAGTGAGGAGATGAACCAGAAAAATAATGTCTGAAACACATGTTATGAAGTTTTATGAGGAGAAAGAAGGTTACGATAAAAAAAAAAAAAAAAATAAATTAAAAAAACTGAATTGAAGAAGAGCGTCCACAAAAATATTATTTGGAATTTGTTTCGCCATGTGTGAAAGCTTCATACCAAAGTATTTTACAGTAATTTTTCTCTGCTAATATCAGATGTCATACGTCCGCTTTCATAAAATGTATTGCTTTTCGATGTAAGGGTACGTAAACATGTTTGCTCAAGGAGTTGCTATTGCGAATACAAAACATTTTTCGCATCTGACCTCACTGATAAGACGTAAACTGCTTCATAAAAATTAAAGAAAGAGGATTAATCTCACTTCTGGAAACTATAACTGCTACAGAGAATGTTTAATAAACGTACTTAAGCCCATTTCTAACGTCTATTCAATTTATCCATCAAAATAGTTTACAAATATTTTGATTAAATCGGACGATTACAATGGTTCTCAAAAGATAATCTGTTTATGAAATTAGTTAATCATTCAGCAGCCAAGTTTACGAAATATAACGCTTACCTGCGTACCATTGTTAGAGGAAAGAAAAATATTTTTATAGAATTGAAGGAGAAGAAGGCAATATTCCGAAACTACTTTCAAAGATACTGGTTTGGTGGCTGAGATGTGATCTCGTCGAGATAATATTCATGACGTTAAAGTACAGAGCACGTTAATCAGCCCTGGTGAAAATAATTTTGAGCATTTTAACACCTGTCAGGAAGCAGCGTCACATGTTGACATTTCTTTTTACAAAGAGTGGTGGCTATTTTTATTTATTTTTTGCTTTATGTTTTGTTGACGTCAATGTCATTAGAGGCGAAAAAGTAATTGGAGCAGGAATGGGAAATAATTTGGCCATAGCTTTTTGAAGGTAGTATCCCGACATTCGCCTGGAGCGATTTGGGGAAACCATGGAAAACTCAAATCCGAATGGTCGGACGGCGACTCGAACCCGCGTCCTGCCGAATGCGATGCCGGAGTGTTACCGCTCACCCACCACGCTCGTCGGCTGTATTGTTAACTGCGTGCATTGATTTGGAAAAAACGGAACCGTGCAGGGCGCGGCGGGCCGGCTTCCCACGCGCTAGGTGTCCTGTTCCGTTCCCATTTTCGCGAGGGGCACGCTGACGTGGACCGCGCCCGCTAAGTTTAGAGCGGCGCACAAATATTTGGTGACCGCCGCCTCCCTGAGTCACAGCCGCCGGTGAAAACCACCAAGAATAATACGGAGCCGCCATCCATCATGCGGCAAGCGCAAATAGACCGTCGTCACTGTTTACGTTGGAGCAAGTGGAATATATAATATAAAAAGTTCACCAATAAATGAGTCTCTTGCAGCGAAGTGTCAAGAAAGGACCTAATCGTAGAATGTTACCGAACAGAAGAGACAGGAAGGTGAATTTTTTGTTGAGGTTCTAGGGTTTGATTAATTTGTTAATAGAAGTTTCAGTTGGGTGTGATTGTTTTGTAGTTAGGGTTTCAAGGCTGCGTTCATAGCACGTTCATTAACGTCCTTGCAGTCTATGGAGAAAATGTTCGAGGAACCTAGCTTTTGACGAGATGAAGCATAGAGGAGTGGGGAGAGGTGATGTGGAGGGGGGGGGGGAGAACAACCGCGCAAGTGTGAGTCGAACCTCGTGCAATTAAAAAGAATGTGTTTAGCAGCATAGCTTTCTACTTACAAGTGTGTACCAGCCCCCTTAGTGCAGCTGACTGGCCTGAAGATACTTCTGGTGTTGTACAGTAGCTTGCGAAATGGCAATCAACGCTGCATTGATTCGTTGTCAGAAATTATGCACTGTACAGTTGGTGAGGGTATTGTCGAAGATATCTGGCGAACAAGTTGCCACCATGCGAGGAAACCTTGTTCCAGCGCTGCATGGTAAGGAGTAGTGTTGCTTTGAAATGTTCTCGCTGCGACTCTACGCACAGAAGATAGTACTTTGGACTGTGGGATCTTTGAGATACACCGAGGTCTCATCCATGAAAGTTTGTCATAAGGTGCGTCGTACGCAATATCTCTTCAAAACATTACGCCTCTCTGACGGTACTGGTCTTCGACTAACCAAGACACGGATAAAACGGCCTGTTACTAGGCGGTTACGGGTAGCCGCCGTAAACGGCGCCGCTTCAAGTCGAAGACGTAATGTTCGGAGAGGCACTCCTGTAGCTGAAACGAGAAGCCATTTATCTAGCAGAAATTGAAGCACCGACCAGCTGCAGCCCTCATGCTAATATACGAGGGCTATCCAGAAAGTAACTTTCGTTTGTGCCTAACGTGGCAATGGCTGGGTATGGAGCCGCCAACTTGATGTCAAAACGTTTCTATACTCATTACGCATCAAGCTGTCGTAGCGTGTTGATTGTGTTTTTTCTACTTTTTTCGTTGTGAATTATTGAAATGTACGCTTCAATAGAAAATCCTGAGAGCGAGCTGTGAGGTGAGTTCACTTATTTGGTTTTTACTAGTAAAAATCCTCAAACCAAATGAAATTCATCGGCAACTGTGTGAGGTGTACGGAGACGGAGTGGTGCATTTAGTTTAAAAACAGCCGCACCAATGTTCTTGCTGAGCACTGAAGTGGTTGGCTTAGCCTTGTGACTAATGAAAATCAGCTGTAAATTTCGTGAAAATCACCGCTTTATGATTACGCAACTCTCGCTTCATTACCCCCAAAGTTCACGAAGTTTACTGTATGAAATGGTATTGGAGAATATTGATTATTACAAATATTGTGCAAAATGGGTGCAAAAAATCTTGACGGAAGACCACAAAAAAAACAGCATCATGCTGATCGCTGAATTTCCTCGAAGCCTACGACAAGGACGGTAGCACACTTCTCGATCGTGTCGTAACGGGAGATGAGACATGGATAAAGCATGTAAATTGTAAGGCAAAAAGGCAGTTCATGCAATGGGAGCACACGAGTTTTCCCAAAAATCTAGTAAAATGTTTGCAAACGTTATCAGCCAGAAAGATAATGGCAACTGTGTTTTGGGACGCTGTGGGAGTGATTCTGGTTGGTTTTTTTGAACGTGGCGAAACAATTAACTCAGAAAGGTATTGAGAAACTTTGAAAAAATTAAAAAGGCAAGCGATACAAAACAAGCATCGGGGAAAAACTGAGCTCAAAGGTGTTTTTTCACTACAACACGCGTCCACACACAACTTGGATGGTTTCCTATGCGAGGTGTTTGATCACCCAACGTATAGTCCGGATCCGGCGTTGAGCGATTACCTCCTCTTTCCAGCGATGGCGACCTGGTCGCAACACCGCACTTTGACAATGATGCAGAACTTCATGCTGGTGTAAAAAAGTGGTTGAAATCTAAGGTGCCCGTTTCTACAGAGACGGAACTGAAAACCTTGTGCATCGTTATGATATGTGCCTCAATTTTAAAGGCGATTATGTAGAAACATAGTATAAGATTGTCCCTTTCAGAGTTATATATTAAAATTTATTTTTCTTATTTGGTTGGTGTTTTATTTCAAAATGTAAGTTACTTTCTGTACATCCCTAGAATAATGGGCCGGCGACCAAGCGTGGTTGTACAGAAATACGTCTACCATGTGTAATGTGAGAATCACGCCTTGTCCGACAGGTAATCACATCTCATGAAAGGTGGTATTCCGTAAGTCAACGATGCAACCCTTGCCAGTCTCCGACAGGTGTGATGCGGCACTCTTGTATGTTGCTCTTACGGCACCGCGTATACTTTATGAGTAGCCAGAAAACGGCAGAAACTTTTAATACGCAAGAGATTTTATTTGAACCTCTGTCTCTGCTCTAGCCATGATCTAATGAAAATTGTGAATTTGTTTATCTCGTAGACAGATGCGGTTTATAATTACCTGTTTATATACACATAATCACAGGACTAGTACAGTGGTTTTCACGTTTCGTGGAAGGAGGGAAAACATTTGTATAGAAGTTTAAGTAAAAAAGTCCCTTTTTTTCTCAAATACCTTCATTAATAATTTACAGATTCTCTCTTAAGTAATATCAGAGACAATAAAGGAAGTATAGATCTCCTAATACCTGACTATTGAGTAATGTACATTTAGTTTTGGTTATTTATGTTTAGTAGCGATTATCTATTCCTTCAAAATAATCGATCTTGGCCGACAACAGAAGCATTGGCTAGAATATTCATGCCACTCTTTTCATAAAATTAGAAGTAAAAAAAAAGTTTGAGACAGCAGATGAAAGTGTGCTAGAAAAAGCTCTATTCACGTTGTAACGTAATAAGGTTTGAAACATAGTTAGAAACTAATGGCTAAGGAATTTGGAGAAGATTGAATCAACATTAGCTAGATTATCATGCAGCAGGCAAAAATTATCATTACCAGATTTATTGTTACAAATAATATTTTTCAGCCAGATGTTGCTGATAACTGGTTTACGTTAATCATATTGACGTCCTAAATAATAGATGTCAGAATCGAAGGAGAAAAACTAAGAATTAATCGTAAATAACGGTCACAACTTCTGTGCATAATGTAGGGTTCAAGTTGTACAATAATTTGCTATCTTACAGTATGAATGTTGTAGTCAAAATGATGGGGATACATATATTATCCTGAAAAATATTTCAAAGTTCCATAAAACATATAAATAGGCTGAAGCCCAAATTATTAATGAATTTGGTTTATATGGATTAAACTTAAAAATATAGTTGAGTTTCTCATCTTTTGTTATTTTATTTTTTTCAAATTGAAATTTTGAAATTTCATTTTCCTGTTTAGGATGTATTTTTATCTGTTAATTCTTTGAAGTGGAATATTCTTTCCTTAGGAGTTTTCCAATGAAAGGTTAAATTTTTACACATTATGTACAGAAGAAAACTATTAGAAGTTGAATAGTAAAACTATTAACAACTGGTACTATAAACACACATGCAAATGTCGAAAGTTAACTGAGTGTATCCCAAAAAGCCGTGTATTGATGATGAGGCGTGGAAAGGTAGGAGAATTAGGAGTAATGCTTAGAAAGGAAAATTAGGATTAGTGTTGGAAGGGAAACAATAACCTTGACCACAAACTGGCACTTGATTTCAGGCACAAGGATCCGGGAAGATTTTCTTTCATAGGTAAGGGTATCAGGATTGGAATAACTTACCAAGAGAAGTGATGAATAAATTACCTAAAATACTGAAAGAATTTAATGTTGAAATTTGTTGAAGGCAAATGTAAGCGGTTAAAGGAAAGGAGAAGAATGCTTGTGTTCGGAAATAATCACTGGAGCATGCGCTTCATCGCAATTAAATTTCACAAATAGAATGTCCATTATATCACTTTCCATGTTTCATAAAAATTATTGTTAAGCGTAAATCTAAACAAACGGTTATGTTCATTCAATTGTTAAAAAAGATTTACTGTCGCTTTTTAAATAAAAATTCTTGAAAATATACATAAATAGTGTATTTTAAATGAGAGGGGGGGGGGGGTTGTAAGGTGTTGATGAAGAAACTGATATATCAACATATAATCAGATCAGATTACGAATTTCGTCATTAGTAACTGGGTTGCTATACTCACAAAAATATAAATCGGGGAATGAATTGCTTGTTGATATGTAAATACCTTTGCGCAACATTTCATAAAAAATTCAGCTAGGCAACACATTGGTCAGGTAATAGGAACCGTTGGTTGAATACGGTGGTGTAGTATGAGACCTACATTTTGGGTGTCAAATACAGGAGTTGAAGGGAGTGCAAAGAGCTGCTGGATTTGTCTCTGGAAATTACTGCGAAACATAATCAGTAACTGATATGATAGAGGATCTAGAATGGGGTTCACTGAAAGACAGGATAAGGGTGAAGAGAGTCATGGGAGTGTACAAGGCGTAATTGTTGATAAGGCGTGGAAAGATATTGGTGGAAGAGTCAGGAATAGTACACGAAAGGGAAAAGACGACCATGACTACAAACATGTAACAGCCCTCAAACCTAAACTTAAATGGAATTGTATTTTGTGATCGTTTGTAGTAGGCTGGTGTTTGGTTGAATATGATCTGATAGGTTTGTTCTGCAATTTCTTGTAAATCAATGTATATAGACTTTGTATTATGGAAAGAAATTATTTAAAGGCCATTTAATATGTTTAAGCACAGAATTGTGCAAGAGAATTCCTTAAATGTTGGTAATTCCAAGTATTAATGCAAGTTACGATGTCTAATGGACAATTTGCTACAGTTTAAAATGATTTCTGTGAATAATTTTGTGTTTAATTATCTTTATTTTCCATTGCTGACAATTTTGTATCGATTGTAAATGATTATGTATCAATTCTGATTGTTTTTGATATGTTTCAATTGTTTAAGTATTGTCAGTGTTCGAGAAATATCTGTCGGAATCTTTTGAAGTGTTCTAGAAATTTCGGTGGAGTTTATTTAAAACGATCATCCAAGACAGAGAAAAAGTTTTAGTTAGTTTTTCGGCAAAGTTTTTCACCGACTAAATTATCTGTGGAAGGAGTGTTGTATGCAATCTCTGGATTGTATCTATGCATGTAAACACTATCGTTCAATTCGAGTTTCTTTGAGAATAAAAACAAGTCTAAACTGAAATACATTGTGGACTACTTAATTATCGTATTAATTAAACCACCAACAATCTTACAAACGGGTACTCGATTTCAGGCAGAACGGTGTAGGAAAATTTTCTTTCGTCGGTAAGGGTTCGTAGATTGAAATAAATTATCAAAAGTAATGATTTACCAAAAACGAAAAAAAAATTAAAGTTGAATTTAATAGCCGGCATAAGTAAACTGAAAAGGGCATAAAAGGATGGTACAGGAAAATTGCCACCCGAGCAAACGCTCCATTGCGGTTGAAAATTAAATTTGAAAATCTATCAAAGACATACAAGAATAACATTAATTAGAAAGCCTTAATCAGAATACAACGTGAAGTTCGGATCAGCCCTCAAAATCGAAAATATGCTTTCCCTATACAACAGAAAATTAAAGGAAAGTAAAATCATTGAATTTGCAACTTCGGTCTGCTCTTAATGCTGGTCTACAGTCTTCTTCATCACAAACCGTGGCTCGTTCGGCGAAGACATTCCATCAGTTTTCAGTGGGCTGTAAGGTGCGCTTTGCGATGTATGTTTCACCCTTGCCCTGATTATACCTGGCACCGTTTCTTGGAAAGTTTCCTCTGAGGTTTTAATAAAGCCGGCCACGGGTCATTTCGGGATCCGCGTAATCTGCGACAAGGACACTATCTAAAGATGCCTGTGGTGGATAAAGTCCAGCAAACGGTGCCAGCTCGGGTGTGCTCACTCTAGTTCAGAAATGGGGAGATATCCTTGCCTCAGCGAGCGTTGCAGCCTCGGTAAAAACTCCTAAGACTCGTTTGGACAGATACAGTTATTTGGCTTATTAGAATCCGCTTTTCGGGAAATTGTATGCATTTTAAGAGCATCCCTACTGAACTGAATGCAGATACAAGCAACTGAATAATACAATCTTTAAATATCTGTATACGATACGAAATATATGAAGTTCTGCGAAATGTGTTTATAGATGACAATAACAAAAGAGAAATAAATGAACAGATCGGTTAATGAAGAGATGCGGACAGGAACCGGATGAAAAAGAAGAAGAAAAATCTTCGAGACAACTATTTAGAAGTAGTGCTATAAAACAATAGATCGACGAACGAAACAGAAGAACAAGATTTGGAATTTTAAGAGATATTAATTATTTTCGCAGATGTTAAAAAATAAAGAAAGACACTCAGGGCGGAAAAAAATTGGGCATGGATTGAAAGAAGAACGATAAGCTAGCGAAGAAATAGTACAAAGAAAGTTGAAAGATACTAAAGATACTAGCAAATCTTCAAGATGCCACGAAACTTGTTTGAGTGCTATAATCATCATTTCTCAGTATAACATACTTTTTAAAACGCCCTTATAAAAACAGTAGAGCAAAAAAAGAAAAAAGTAAAAGGTCCCCAAAATCCATGTCATCGGGGGTGACATGGTGCATTTGGGGATTTGGGGGGGGGGGGTGCTTCAGCCCCCTAGCCCCTGGACCCGCCACTGGTTGAGTGAATATGATTTTGTATGTTTGTCTTGCAATTTACTGTAAACCGGTGTAAATAAACTTTTTTATGAAAGAATTATATAAATACTATTTAATATGTTTAAGGAAAGAATTATGCTAGAGAATTGCTTAAACGTTTGTAATTCCAAGTATTAAGGTGAGCTGCGCTGTTTAAAGGACGATTCGCTACAGTTTAAGGTGATTTATGTGGATAATTTTGCGTTTAAATATCTTTAACTTTCATTTCTGAGCATTTCGTAATGATTGTAAATGATTATATATTGATTTTGATTGTTTTTAATACGTTTCTAATTGTTTACGTGTTGTTAAAATTCGAGAAATATCTGTCGAAGCCTTTGTAATATTATAGAACTTTTTTTTAAAAAAAAAACTGCTTTACGTCTCTCAACAGCGAGGGCTTTAGAGACGGGAAAGGATGGAGGGCAAGGAATGGGAAGGAATTCGGCCATGGCCCTTTGAAGGAAGCATCCCGGCATTTGCCTGGAGTGATTTGGGAAACCATGGAAAACCCAAATCTGGATGCCCGGACGGGGATTCGAACCGCCGCGGCCGTCCTCCCGAATGCGAGGCCAGAACGCTAGCTGTTACACCACCACGCTCGGTCTAGAACTTTCTATGAAACTTATATAAACGAACGGTCCAGACACTAAATCTTCTGAGGAAACATCTCGCCCAGAGTGAGGGGAAGTTCTTACAACGTTGGTGATATCTCCTTCCCGATCAATGTCAGACACAGCGGAAACAAATTTTGCGTGAACAGTTTTACGTGTATGGCAGTATTGTCTTTGGAATCAGTATTGAATGTAATCTCTGGATCTTGTGTTTACATGTGACCAGAATCTTTGAAGGCCGATGTGCTTATGAGAAATAAAAACAAGTTGTTGAAACTGTATCGTGGACACTCATTATATATTTCATATATAATAAACCACTAGACACCTAATAACTTCCGTTGATACGGTAATTCGAATATTAAATTCAGAAGGTTATAAAGTTATCCAGAAGATTGTTCATATAACCTTTAGCTTTCTTTCAGTTAATAACTCTAAGTACATCGATGTGTCTCGTGATTTCCGTACTATTTTCAGTACATCTTTGTCTGATCTGAAGAACTATAGAAGTCATTCACTAAATAATTGAGCACTGCGCCTCCTTGATGATCCGTCTTTCCTCGTCTTTGAACAAAACAAAAAAATATTTCCAGTTAATTTGTCTCGTACTTTTTCCTTACCTACAAGATAACTGAATCGCAACTACAGGTTATAAACAAGGGCTCGAATATTTCTTCATCTTTCTAACGTGGTTAAAGGAGTTCGCTGCTTTAATCTCCCTGGATCTTTCATTTACAACTAGACTCTTAAAGAAATTGTCCACAGACATATCCTTGCCGACCATTAGTTAGTTGCGTATTATTTTTCATCTTTTCATCTCTGTATTCTAAAACTATTTTATTATCTTTTAATCCATATTTCTTTTTCAAGTTTTTAACTTGCCTGTTATGCTACAGTAGTAACATAATCAGCATAGATAGAAAAATTGTGTCTAGTTAAATGGTATATTCGTTAGCTAGCCGGCTAATTTCAATTTTTCTCTTGTTGATGACAATAATTCATCTTAAAAATGTAATAATGCTTCAGTGATAGATTTATTCTATTATTGTCGTTTGTGATTTCTAACTATTTAACGATAGGACTACGATTGCGAAGGAAAATTTTCTCTGGCCTCCGTTAAGGAATAATTTAGGTATTTGACTGAAAATCGTGAAAATGGAAATTTGGTTGCACAGAGCGACATTCTAATTTGAGTCCATCAGAATACAAAGCGGGAGGGTTATGATTAACATTTAATTCTGTGATGGAAAATAAAACTTACAATTTCTCAAAACCTGTATTAAGAGCTAATTGTGAAAGACTTCAGTCACCACTAATAAAATATAACTTTTCACAGATGTGCCTGAGCCACTCATATATCATGCAGCTATTAAATCAGATGTTGTTTAAGGTTTTAGCTCTGTTTATCTTCCTGTTTTTTTTTTTCCTATTGATTTTTTTATGGATGATGTAGGCGACAACAAGAACAATATAACATAAGGGAGTGTGTGTTTTTTTTTATCTGCCTGCGATACAGTTAAGCCTGAGTTGATGTCTGTAGCGTCATTATTTTTCTGTAAAGTGTATTTAAGAGACGAAAATGGAGACTTCACCTATAAGATCACGAATACCGTATTGAGGTTGACACACAGGAATATCCAATATTTAATACGATCAGTCCAGGTGCTGAGTATGTTTCTCAGTGACTATCATTGTTATATCACACAGTAATTTTTATCTCCATTTGTATAGACATTTTTGAAGATTTCTCATATTGTCTCCCTCATACCCCAATAACCACTATACAAATTCGGATCGTTCTTCACAGTGTTAGAATATCTGGTGTCTGTCTTTGTATACATTCCGTACCTTAATTTCACTACCATTTTTTTCGGGCCATGGTATGTTGAAGCAAACATCCTAGCTTTCGCCAGGAGTGATTTCGGGAAGCCATAGATACTGAACTCTGGATGATCGAACAGGGATTTGAACCCGAATCCTCTATGTAGCTAGGGGCCAAGAGTTACCGCTCATCAACAAGCACCATGATGATATAATAATCTATATATATATAGATGAATGTATGTATGTATGTTTGTTTGTTTGTTTGTTCTTCATACAAATCCACAGTTTTCATCCGACCTCGATGAAACTTTGCACACTTATCCTTTGAAACAAGGAGAAAAATACTGACTACATTTGGTTGAAAAATTATCTGTATAAATAATACATGTTGTCTTATAATTTCGAAAAATTACTGAACGGTGATAGACAGACGCGTTGGATGTATAGGTCTCTGTACTGCCTTTCGATACAACGGTCAGGTAGCTCAGTGACTAAAGCGCTTGCTTACTGGTGTTTGGATTGTGGTCTCTGGTTCAAATATCCGTGGAGGCGAAGATTTTTAAAAATTGTTTTTGATCGTAAGAGTCACGCCTAGACCTCGGTTATTCGGATTGAATGTTAAACTGTAGATATCACAAAGTTAGGGGTGCAATGCGAGGCAAATCGTAGGTAGTCTTGCAATGCTGTAGGTATACACTTTTTTACGTTATATTGACCCCTCAGGGGTGATTAGCAGTCAGTTTGTGTGTGATCTGCAGTAATACTACTTTAAATGCGGAAGTAAGTCTCTGTCTTTTTATTACATTTTGACGACTAAATGCCTATACCGATATTGACGGAATTTGACAAGAAAATCTGTAGGGCGGGCATAAGTCATTTTCTTTTTTCAGTATGATTACCGGTTGTAGTAACGAAATTTTAAGAACTTATCGAATGGTGACAGAGTGACGGATGTGTGTGTTAGTCTATAATGTTACATCGGTTGCTGAAGGTGTGCATCTCGCGCATTATGTTAATGAATAATTTGTTAATAAATTTCGTTTAGAGAAAAAACGTATTCTTTAGTATAGATGTAGATTTTCTCTGCCCAATTACTTTCTGTCTGCTTAAATGTTTCTGGCATCAGTTTATCTTGCCTTCTTTTTTGACATGCCTTGCGGGCGTAAACTGGCCTAAGTTGTAGCTCTAGCAGAACACGAGCAGCTGAAGTTATTAGAACCCAAGAATCGGATGCTCATGCTGAATAAAGAAGAAATGACCAATCTGAAATAAACCTGCCCTTACTTAACACCCCCTAACCTTCGTTTGTATTTCTGTTTTTAAATATATTGGAAATTGATTCTCTTCAAGAGGTAGGTTCGACGGTAGAATGATATAGTGATGGCTTTCCCATCATATTATGCCGACTCGGTGTTGTAGTTACCAAGAATTTTCTATGTTCAATTATGGCAAATAAATCCACGCGTACGAAGTCGCGGGTCTCAGCTAGTAACGTAATAATGTTGTGCTCGATGGAAATACTTCAAGCAGGATCTTACGAAATAGTTAACGAGAAACAGGAAGTAAAATAAGATTATGCAAACAGTCAAACTGTCTCCGAGCTAATCTTGTGGCATACGTGCATACCTAAATAATTTGAGGTAACGATAAAGCCAATGGACTGCATCTGGGGAGTTCAAATAACAAGAAGTTCAAGGTTTAGCGAAAAGGATGTGTCGAGATAGTTCTCTATAAGATGCCATCGTATACTTCATTTCCGTTCGATCGTTCCTCTAGCACCCCGTCCGCAATCTCCGGTTCTAATTAACACGATTTCAACCACAAGCAAAACAACCGCAAACACGTTACATGCTCACGGATTTAAATACCGAATCCAACTTAAAAAATATACCTGCTGATTAACTATTACACCAAATGCACAAACATCTGATAGCTAAGAAACTTTGGAAGGATCTTGTTGGCTTGAAATTTCTTGTGAGTTCGTGGGGTTCCTAGCCCCTCTTTATTAATAATACATAGGTTTTTCGGATAATTCCTGGGAAACTTAGTTGTTGAATTTCTTGATAATCCGTTGATTTTTGTTAGAGTTATTTTACTAGTAACAACTACTTCTCAGCGTGGTACCAGTCGACTAATTTTTGCGCTGATTTTTACTATCAACTTTATATCAGAAAATTTCTAGTAATTTTGTGAAATTCTTACTGAGGTATTAAATAAATTTTCTGGTATCAGTCAAACGATTTAAAAAAAATTAAAAATAAACACAAATACATAAATTTAAGTTGGCTCTAGTATAGCTACATAAAAAAGTTATGATACCGATCCTGTAATTAATTGTGGAAAATTTTGACATACAAAGAAATCTGTCTCAGGCACACCAAAAACAGGATCCAAAATACTCAATTGCTCCAATGAATCAATTTCCTTAATTACCGTCGTATACGGGGACGTAAAAACGGCAATGAACCCGCAGCGAAGGTTTCGTTTTATTGCTAGAAGCCTTCGTTGCTGCTGAGTAGTGACACATTTAGCAGTTCCTGAGTCAGTGGGTGATGTGGCCAGCTTGCACCACAGCACCTTCCTCCGCCAGACCGAAATAGTTCTTTGTTGCGTGGCCCGGCGCATCGGCTGCCTTCAGCCGTTAAACCGTCAGCGGGTGATCGAAATCGGCGCCTGTGGCGAAGGAACGGAGTTTCGTAGCTCGGCACACTTTAAGACATACTTTATGAGAACCATAATATATCTTTCTTTCTTTTTTTATTCAAAAGGTTATTGGTTAACAAATTCCAAGACAGTTCAGAATAACAATGCTGTCTGACAATTTTTTAATAAAAGTATGATGAATTTTTAGCTTCACCATGTTCTACAGAACACGTAGAATAAATTGTATAGACTTAAGATACAATTTTAGTAGATCTTTTTTTTTTCACGTGGGAATCTCAGTAGTTAAGACGCTTAATTTTAAAAATTCAGGGCCCGGTCCCACGTTCAAATCCCGGTAGGAATTTTTATGAGTAGTGTTTGATGGTATGAGCTACTCCAGGACATTACGTGTTTCTGACTCCACCTTATACCGTAGGTTCCAGAGAAAAGGAACTTGCCATCCTTCCCACGACACAATGGCTTAGTATGCCTCCTTCGGGTTGTGAACTAAGCTAGTTTTTTATTAGAGTTACTTTGTAAATCATCGCTAAGTAAGCATCCTCTCTCCCCTCCCCTCAAAGAACCCTGTGGATCACATTCAACAAGTAATATGGTAAAGGAATTGCGTTTGGAAGATAGGAGACTCCTTTGATGGATATTTAGCTAAGAATCCGTAGTATATGGAAAACTTAAGAGAGAAGGAAAACTTTTGCAATTGAGGGACGCTACTTTAAATTATTGAGAAAGTTACAGAATGATTTAATTCAAAGAATTTAAAGTAAAATTCGTGTGATTCTAAGGCACATTTGTTTACAACAGAGGACCATAGACTCAATCCCAATTATTTGTAATAATGATCCGTAAAACGGGAGTGCGATTAGAAGACCAGTGAATTACTACTCTTCTTTAATCAGTAATCAGTCAGCTATCAAATTGGGCACAGTAGCAGACGATTCGAATTTCAATAGTGTTTTATAAACAACTAAAAAGTAACTGAATTTTGTGAGCGTGTACAAGCAATATCGTGGCGTAATTTCATTTGAGAAATTACTATGAGTTGCGTTGGGCTCTTACCTTTAGCGCCCGCTGCCTCCTCCTCCTGCAGCATCCGTAGCACCGCGGAGTTCGCCAGGTTGGGAGCTGCTAGTTGACGGAAGTCAATCCTGCAACATCGTATCACCACTTCAGACACCACGATAAACCAGATAGCCATAGGACAACGCTCAAAGTATCTGAAACGAAGGAACATCCTCTCATGGGGTTCCTTTATGTCTCTAAAAGGCATCAGAATGCTCTTCGTAAGGTCATACAACAACTTTCAGTACAGATTAGCTTTACTTTCTCTCATTCGTGAAATTTCGATGGTTTTCCAAATTTCCACTCATTCCGCTTCTGTATTTTGCTTCATTACCTAACCCTGTAGCATTATTGGGGGAATGGAAAACGTAAACAGAACCAGAGTTTGCTATTTTATATCAAAAACATAATAATTACTGAAGGTGAAAGTCACTGTAGGAAAAAACAAAATCCTGCCAAGACAGATATACTTGTCTGAACTGGTAATATCTGTCTCTACCAGTCAGATGGTGAAATGTTTCTTGGAAGGGAGTGCTATGATTTTGTCCAAACTTGAACAATGCCGCGAAATGAGTACATATTACTCTCTACTAGAGTTATCAACTTTCTCAGTTCAGATATCATGATAAAGATCTAGATGTATTTTACTTTTCAGACTCTTTACGTAAGAATACCAAACCACATTAGATGACAAAATTAACATACTTCCTCTTAGCAATGCTGGCTTCTGTCAGAGCAACATTTTATAAGCCACAGCGAAAAATTCTCTACGAATACAAAGACATCGCTACTAGTTTTCAGAACGTTCTAAATAGCAAGTTACTGTTAAAAACATTTAATTTCGCATTACTTAAAACTAAATGAAATTATAAAGAATTTACAAGATTTTGTTCGAACGAAATAGACAATTTCGAAAACACATCTAAATATGGCAGCTGACTAAACACAACACATTTATGTCTTTTGATTAAAACGATGGACATCTAAATCAATTTGATACATAAGGTCTAACATACACATTACAACAATTTCACAGCAATAAAAAGGCCCACACACTTACGAACCAGTCTCGCTTAATTATAGTAAATGAATTTATTCCTGTATTTTCCTATATTTTGATTATATGACGGGAGGATAATGAGAGAGAAACTATGTTACAGTAAATTTAAATGTTTTAATGCTGGCGAAGGAAGATAATTTAAACATCAAGTTTTTTGGAAGCAGATCTGAAGTTTAAGAAATGTATACTTTTCTAATCTACACCGAGTCTGGCTCTGGAGAAACCGAAGGAACCATGTTCGAATCACAGAATTCATTAGAATTTCGACAATTTCCCAGAATAACTCAAGAAAAATGCTTATATGATTCTTTAATACAGGCCACATTTGATTCCTTTACCGCTCAATGCCAATAATACTAGTCTCGGATAAAATAAGATCTTACATTAACCTTCACCTCAGGCATAACTTTTCTTAGTTCATGTGAAGTACGATATCACGCTCCGTGTTTTGGATTAAGCGTAAAACTTCAGGTCCTTTTCTGGCAGGGTTAATCTATACAGAAGTGGGATGCGCAGCAAGCTGAAACTCTGCATCTGGCGTAATCCTCCGGGGTCATCCGACAAGTAAAGTTACACCAGTTCACACGTGCGACTAGAAAAATTAATCATTATCACCACATTATGCATCAAATCCTTTGTTCTGTACATAATGTGACATACAATGTTTTGAGCTTCGTCAATCCTTCCGACCACTTTGGTGTAATTCCATAAAAAATTGCCGTAAGTTTTGAAATAATTTTATTCATTTTATCATTAATTTTTTTTTTAAAACTGCACATATGGGCCTATGTGAAATAACTGAAGTGCAAGACAATAGAAAGCAAAGGTATGAAATTGAAAAGAATATTCTTTTACTGCGATATTTCGGAATATCCTTCAGTTATGTTAGCGAATAACGGAACATACGGTAAGTGTCAGTGCGCACCAGCAACAAATTCCATTAAATGAATGAATATCGTTAGTTATCAGTGGAGGGGTAAGAAGACATGTTATAGACTGAACATCAAGAAAATTTTAGTCGGTAGAAAAAAACGGAAAAAAGCATACTGGTCGAGAACGGAATGTGATGAAAATAATAACCACTATAAAATAAATTAATGGAAGTTACTCACTAACTATAGATCAGAGCAGGGACTATTTGGTGTTTAGTATATGTTGATAATTTCTCATCTGCGGATCATGCACTCAGCGTGGATGGTAATGGATCTAACTCTCAAGAAATTGCTGACGTTACTACAGTTTAGGGATGTGGCGTTGAATGATATTTAACAATCTGTTTTTGATGAAAATCACTTTTTTATTCGTCTTGACGGAGGTTTTTCGAAGTACTTGAAGTTCAGAATTCCTCTCTAGATCTCATTTGTGGCACTTTTTCGCCAGAGTTCATATACCGGAAATATACTCCCACACAACATACCCTGAAAAATGTTTTGGTCTGTAACCCATGCCGCATTTCACAACTCCTCCATCTCTTTTTTTCTGATGCTTTTGAATCTATAAACCAAATACTTCGGCCAAGGCAAAATGTTTGAACTGCACCGCCTGGAAAACTTTTCCTATCATTGGAGATTCCACCTGCACCACGCTCCATCTTGCACACTAATTCGCATTCCTCTATTGCGCAAAATCTGAATTGCCCTCGCCATAAATAAGTTGTCAATGCGAGTAAATGATTACACAGTTTACACGCGTCTATATATCACTCGTGGTAGTTAAGACATCTCCAGTAACGTCAAAAAGATTTAACATTTTTATCTACTAGAGCTTTCGCTGAAGACGCTATTCGTTATACCATCGTAACTATAAAGATGAGGACCAATGCAATAGCATATCTCTAGGACACCGAACATCCCCCTGGTCCACTGTGTTGGTGAGTTTTTTTTGGTGCAGTTTTCTCCATGTCTCAATCAAGCTGATTGAAGATAATGTCCGAGCAAGTGGATTGTAAGTACTAAATAAAATTCTGTCATATTTCATTTCAAAACAACACCAAGTTACCGGTGTGTTAAAATAAAGATCATAAACAGTAATTTACAGGGAAATCAAGAGTTAGGATATTCCCATTGCACTGTTATAATTTTTTTATTACTATTTTCTACATTTTGAAGATTACAAATTTTGCAAAAATTAACACGGTAAAAACTACAATCTGCGTTAAATTCCATTTCAAGGGATTTTACGTACAACAAGCACATTTCACCAAATGTAGACCGTTAAATTGAAGTTTATTATTCGATTAATTTTTATTTGTAATTTTCTTCCATTTCAGTTGGTTGAGTTTATATTGCGGTGTTTGAAGATCCAAAATATAACCGTTTTGAAAGAAAATAATTCAAATATCACACAGAATAAAAAGAATTACAACAAATATAACAATAAGTTTACCACAAATAAAGTTATTATAATAAAGAATTTGTCACTTAAATCACAATACTGCCCGCAGTGTGTTTACAATGTGGAAAGGAAAGGTTTGATTAGAAAGATGTAGAGCGGTTAATACGATGAGGCAGAAAGTCTGATGGACAAAAACCGACTGTTTGTTAAAAGTAATCTATTTTGTGTTAGGAGAGTCACTGCCAATGAAAATCAACAACGAGAATAAGATATTATACCAGACGAGAGACTTTTTTATGAACTGGAAACGATAATTTGAGACGAAGATTGTCTTTAAAAGACAGGGTTCTGGTGTTACGACCTTAATTCGCACACTAAGTTACCGACAGTTGAAAGTATCTTCTAACGCATTTATCCTCCAAATTCCTTGCATTTTTTGTGTACGATAGAAACGAAATAAACAAATCAGTAATTTGTGATGTGCCATTAAGTGGCTGGATACTCATAAATCATTTCACAATCACCTTCGATCAGGGCTTCAATTGAATTTAAATAAAATAGAACATTAACGTTTCTATTTGTGAGGAAAAGGGAAATTTGGTGCTGATCACACTAGTCTCCAACTTCGGGCATGAGTCATTGATTCTAATTAATGAATTTATTTTTTTTCATTCTTTCCACGCTTTGAATTTACTGTATATATATGTGACTATAGGTATTAGTGATAAAACATCACATAACAAATTTTTTAAAAGGATATTTTCTCGTTTTTACACGATATAAAATGCAACTTAATTATATTGAAATGTTTTCTGAATTAAGTTTTTTTATTTGTGAGTCTTAACTGCAGCAGAAAAATAATTTCATTTTCACATCTAATGATCTTTCTTATTTAATATTCTACTGTGATAAATTTATGAATATAAAATAACCTCAAAAAATCGCCAGACTCATCTTTAAATTCATCTGATATTCAATAATCTTAACGTTTCGTCACTAGACAGCGTATGAAAATCGGTTTCAAGCTTGAGAAGGGATGGTCGATAGCTGTGACTCTATTATGCAAAGTACAGCGTGCAATGAATCTCTTTCTCAAGCGTCACCGGCAAGGAGGATGGATAAATATTCAATACCTATCCCCTGTCAGAACAGCTTCATGGTAGCAGATAGATTTAATTTTTTTCAATTTTTGTTTAAAAAATTTCTGTGTTGTGAAACATACCAATTTTTGTGAGCACATAATAATTACAATCTAAATCATTGTATGATAAAATCAAACACACAATATGTTGTCATTATCTTAAACTTTATAATGCCGTATTTTAGAGGTGCCTTTACAATTAGACGTTGTGAACAAATTTGCTCCTGGAGTAGACTGATTTGCCAGTAAGGTATTCTTTAAGTTTTCCTTTAAATACGCAATTTCCTTACCATTACAGGCAAAGTAAGTTTCTCAAACAGACGTATCACAGAATAATTAACACTTCTTTGAATCAATGATAAAAACGTTTAAGTTTTCTGCAAGCTATTTCTGTTTCTTTATTCAAATTGAGCGCTTGGTTTTGTCATTTAACGTTTAATATGAACAATATTTCATTTAAGATACATAACTACGAACAACATAATTATATAACCTATGCCAAAATATTTAGTAGTGTTTGATCCTAGATTTTTTGCTTAACTTCTGAGAATTTGTACGTCATAATAATCACTAAGATTGATTTTACATGTGCTTTGTTATACCAACAATATTTTGTAAATTGTATTTAGTTTTCAAAGATAAATGCTTCTTTAGGCTATATATTTACTTTTGAAGCCTACATTGTAATCTGTTTTTAAGCTTCTCTAATGCACTATTATGTGTTGTGCGAGAAAACTCTTTTTAATAATTTTTTCTTCGACAGATATTTTCATACTTCAGGTGGAAGATTATATGATAATAATGCATGCTTAAGTGCGACCATGCTTGCTGATTGATATAATGAGGCTGTATGGCAGGCCTAAGCTATTAAAATATTTTCTTCATCAATATAAGAAAAAAAATGAAATCCACCATTTCCTGTCTCATTATGTAAGCTGACACTGATCAGAAGCTTTATGTCATTAATCGAATCTATATCTTGCCGATATCACGCCGGTTGTTATTCGACCATTCATCTAAGTATGAAGTCTTGAAGGCGGTCTGAACTCGCATCATTCGCCTGTTCCCGAGCACAAAGTGACTGCATATTAATGCACCGAGCTCGCTGATTACTTTTGAAATTTCCCGGCGAGTTACGGCAATGCACATTGTTTAATGTTGGTGGAATAGGTTTTTCACCTTGCACACTAACTATCGCTTATTTCTGGCACATTATTTTTCGTATCTGTTGTTTATTAAACCCGTGTGATACTATCCTTAGAGTTATTTTTGAATGCTGTTGACACGGAATAAAAATACACACACGTGTGTAATATTGTAGGTTGCTTCATAACGCATAAAGTGTCATCATGAAACCTGTGTTATCTTCTTCTTTTCTTCCACTATCATATATCTTCTCTTCTCTGATCTGCTTTTAAGTTTGATATTTCATCATCAATATATGCATTTTAACTTACTAAAAAAAAGTAATCAATTTAAGAAATGTATTTAATTATTTCTATGTAGTTGACCCTAATGTTTCTCTTGGCAATTTTCTTAAAAAAGAATTAGGATACTATGACTTAATTTTGTGAAGTTTGTGTTATTCAGGCTGCGCGTTTTAAAATTAGTCATATTTGTCAGTTTTGTTTAGAAAATTTCACATCTAAACGTATGTGACAGTAGGACATCAATACTCTAAAAAATACATTTAAGTATTAGTAATTTTTGCATTCAACTGTCATATCATTTCATTTTCATATCGTGATATTATCAGCTTAACTGCAGGTGTCTTTACTACATGATATGACTAGTATAACACAAAAGATATAGATCTTCTGTTTCGCAAGGGAACACTGTGAAGCGACATTAGCATTCAAAACTAGTTTTAATCATTAAATAGCGTGTAGAAATATTTGCTTGGTGCTTTTTTTTAGTGTCATTAAGTGTTAAAAACGCCTTGTAATATGTTTCATAGTTTAAATAGTTCGGATAGATGTTGGGTCAAATAAAACCGAAGCACATGTGATTGTTTACATTTATTAACAACGGTTAAAGGGAATAAATCATTTATCAGTGAAGGAGAAACCTATTACCAACGGGTTTAGTGTTTGAAACGGCTTTGTTTCTCTGGTAACTGGTGAAAACCGTATTCTGTTCAAATTATCCTACCTGAAATATCGAGGGTTTTCTCGAGGACGCTATATTAAATTTCTGTTAAATTTACGCTTTAAAATTGTAGTTTTGATGGTTTAGGTTGCTTTAGTTAAGAGTAAAAATACCGCAAAATATTAGTAATCAAGTGAAATAAATCCAAGAGAGTGCTGTTCGTTACTAACCAGAAAGTGGGGTTAGGTTAGGTTAAATTTTCAATCAGAAAAAAATTAGTGCGGAAATCGCTGCAGTGGTGGCTGCGAAACGCATGTAAATCCTGAAATAATATTGTGTAGAAAAGTATTGGTTTAAATTTCGTAGGAAAGGCGTTTGGAAAAGTTTGAAAACAGGTGTGAATAATAGAATTAACAAACAGATTTTCTGAAAAACTAAGGGAAGTGGACAGTGTGATAACTCACTTGCTTAACAAAAACAGGTGTTTATAGTTTAACAGTAGAGTGCACGTTTGGTATTTAGTGGATTTAGAGTTCTGTAGCAGAATAAGTGTATAGAGGGTCTTGTAACGGCTCAGTACTGTAGTTCCTAAAGATTGAGATAAGTATCGAATCTTAAAATAAATTGTGTGTATGAAGACTTGGGCAGTAGAGTAAGGAAATTGCTTAATAAATTTTCTATCAACTCATACACAGTCCAGTCACTTTAATGTGACCACAATCTACTTTCGACGTCAACGTGAAATAACCAATCGCAGAAGGCAGGTGGCAGCACATAACCGTGGAGTGTATATGAAGGATGTCCTATGGCATCGGAAAGCATTTCAAATGTTGGCGTAATGCAGAAACGTAGCGATTTATCCGACGTCCAAAAGGGCATGATTATTGGCTTTCGGGCCAAGGGTGGAAGCATTTCGGAAACGGCTAATTTTGTGAACTGTTCACTTGCCGCCGTGGTGAAAGCATACCGTGCATTGCAAAATGGCACTATTCAAAATAAGCGGCGTGGAACATGTGGTGCACCACGGGCTATAGATGACAGAGGCGAACGAAGGCTACGGAGATGCATTCGGGCAAATAGACGTGCAACAGTTGAGCAACTGACCGCCTAGATGAACCAAGGGGCTACCAAGAGTGTATCCTCAACAACGGTTCAGCGAACGTTGCTGCGCATGGGCCTCCGCAGCAGACGCCTAGTTAATGCACATGCTGACTGCTGTTCATCGGCGACGAAGGCTGGAATATGCACGCCAGTACCGCAACTGGACGCCCACAGAGTGGCGACATGTGGCTTTTTCCGATGAATCTCGTTTTATGCTCAATCGGACATATCCAGTAACGGGGTAGTTCTCACTTGCATCACATCACGTAGAAGATTTTTTTTTCTTATCTTATATACATTGGTGAGAGTATCCAGAAACCAAGTTTTCGACCTCCAACACCCTCGGCACAATTTTCTGTGGCCAAAAAAACATCAAAATTTGGGTACTTTTTTCCGTTTTTCATCTATAACTCTTTCCTGATAAGTCCTATCAAGAAATATTCTATTTTCAATTTGAAAGAGGACAAAATTTCCTACAACTTTCGTATTACAAACTTTTTTCTAAACTCAAAATTAAGCGAGCTACAGTTCTTTGAAAATCAGCCATATTTCACACTTTTCCTAAATGTTGGGTTTTTACCTACTTTGCAGCTCAAAATGACCTGAAACTCCTGTATATATAACCGATATATATGTATTTCTGTATGACATAGTATATATATGTACTATACTTTGATTACTGATGGTCCATTCAATAATCATATAGCATTGTTGGCCGGGAGATCCCGAAGGATTGTTCGGCCGCCAGGTTACAGTGTTATGGATAGGCCGCGCTTCTTGTGGCTATCTAACTTGACCAAGTACTAGTACCGCGTATAGGGAACCTACAGCTTAAGGTGGAATTAAAACCACAGAATCGTTCTGGCTTACTTCATATTACACAGCAAGCTGTGGCAGAGGTAAAGGTCGGGTTAATGGCCTTTGAAAATCATTGCTGAGACCGGAATTTCGATCTCCAGTCAGACGCCTTGAGCTACCAGATCGCTCTATTACTGAAGATAATAGAGCGAACAACAATGCATAATGTTATGACGCAAAGTTATAAAGTCATAATAATTTCGAAATAAGTTAAAAAAATGGTCATAAATAAATTTCTTTTCCGTTTGGATTGTCCCGGCTTATCAATGAATTGTGTCTCTTTCATCCATTGCATCAGGAACAGCTTCCTCGAGGTCGAAGAAATCTTCCTCTCCTTCATCTACTGCATTCCAGGAACGCTTTCACGAGGCAGGCGAGAGCAATTTTTGCAAGCAGCTGAACAATGCAGTCCTGATTAGCGACAGCTGCATGGAGGAGTACAAGGTTTCTGGAAGGAATATAATACAACCTTCGAAGTAAACTCAAGTGCATCTTCTTTTATTATTGTTTTTTTTTATGACTTTACGCCTCGTCGACGTCGAGTTCATTAGTGGCACGATGGGACTGGGGACAAGGAACGTGAAGGATTTCGGCCATGGCCTTTTGAAGGAAGCATCCCGGCATTCGGCTGGAGTGATTTGAGGAAACCATGGAAAACCCAAATCTGGATGCTTGGACGGGAATTCGAACCGACGTCCTCCTGAATGCATTTATTATTGTAACTGTAATAAGACTGGACGAGCCTTTCCTTCATCCTCACGGCAATGGGTACGTTTCTCGACCCAACCAACCTTTACTTGGTGGTACGTGCATATTGAGTGACACGTTGCCGCATCTGATTTTGGTGGCAACCGTGCTAGTCTGAATGCATTTTTTGGGCAGATTTCTTAATCATTTCATATCTGAGCCTTCCAATGTTCCACAAGCAATTTTTCCGTACCGTTCCAAGATGATCTGTTCCCCTGCGTGTTCTCCAAATGTTCTCTGGAGGCTAGAGTTCTGAGAAGTTAGCATGCATGTTACTTTCAGATATGGTTGGTATTGAATCATGCAGTAGAAGTTTTCTTTCCCATAGCCGAAATATGCTGATATTGTATCACATCCAGCAAATGCATGGATGAAGAGGATGTGTGTGGGTTCAAACTCGTGGTACTAAAGCCCATTAGCAAAATGAGAAAGCCAATATACTCACATAGAATCATCACACTGTCGAATTTTGCTGCTTGGGAAATTGCTGCGTCAACGATCAATCCAGCAGCATCTTGTTTTGCCTGTTGATCTTGGATGCCTCCTTTTTCAGTTTTTGCATTAGTATCAACATTACACAGTTCTTGCTGCTCTCATTTGCTGCGTCACTGTAGCACTTGTTTCCTCACTGAAAATGATGCCTGCTGAAGTATCTGATGTTTTCAAACTACAAATCATTTCAGCTGACTTTATTCCTCTCTGCGCAGCATAACTTCTGTATCCGTCAAATATAACTGTGATGTTTGATCTATAGTTCGTTGTCAAATAGGCTTCATATTTTCCACAGAAACAGCAAGGTATTTACTACTATGCCACCACATAACCTTATGCAGGAGGAATCATCCGTGCATAGCAAAAAATTTTGTGTTGGGTGTTGTATCTTGAAGAGATTTAAATGCTTCATATAGCGACAATTTTTTTCCATTGTTGTACGGAACAAATTCAAATGGAACACATTGTTTCAATCCATTAAAACGGAAAAGAAATGGATTTATGTCTAATTTTTGACTTATTATGACTTAATTTTGACTGCATAAATAAACTTTGTGCCATAACATTATGTTTTCAGTTTTGCAAATCCGTTTTTCAAACTGGTACAAATACCATCAGGTAATAGAACGAAATGGTAGCTCAGTGGTTAAGGTATCTGACTGACGATCGAAATCCCGTTCTCAGCAGTAATTTTCAAAGGCCATTAACCCGAGCTTTACCTCTGCCACAGCTTGCTGTGTAATATGAAGAAAGCCAGAACGATTCTGTAATTTTAATTCCACCTTAAGCTGTAGGTTCCCTATATGCGGTACTAGTGCTTGGTAGGGGAAGATAGCCACAAGAAGCGCACTGCGCGGCCTATCCATAACACTGTAACCTGACGGCCGAATAATCCTTCGGGATCTCCCGGCCAACAATGCTAAATGATTATTGAATGGACCATCAGTAATCAAAGTATAGCACATATATATACTATGTCATACAGAAATACATATATATCGGTTATATATACAGGGGTTTCAGGTCATTTTGAGCTGCAAATTAGGTAAAAACCCAACTTTTAGGAAAAGTGTGAAATTTGGCTGATTTTCGAAGAACTGTAGCTCGCTTAATTTTGAGTTTAGAAAAAAGTTTGTAATTCGAAAGTTGTAGGAAATTTTGTCCTCTTTCAAATTGAAAATAGAATATTTCTTGATAGGACTTATCAGGAAGGAGTTATAGACGAAAAATGGAAAAAGGTACTCAAATTTTGATGTTTTTTGGCCACAGAAAATTGTGCCGAGGGTGCTGGAGGTCGAAAACTTGGTTTCTGCATACTCTCACCAATATATACAAGATAAGAAAAAAAATCTTCTACGTGATATAATGTTTGTGAGACCCCCTTTTTACGACCCCGTTACTGGACTAACAGATGGACGTTGGCGCATACGGCGTGAAACGTATGAAAGCAAACACCCTGCAACAATTGCCGGAAGGATCCAGGGTGGAGGAGGGAGCATTATGGTTTGGGGAATGTTTTCCTGGCATTCACTGGGTGAACTCATCATTGTGGAAGGCACGATGGATCAGCACAAGTACGTATCTGTCCTTGCGGACCATGTCCACCCCTACATGTGAATAATTTTTCCTCAGATTGATGGCTTTTACCAGCAGGACAATGCGAGGTGTAATACAGCTCGCAGTGTACGTGCGTAGTTCGAAGAGCACCAGGATGAGTTTACCTTACTCCCCTGGCCAGCAAACTCACCGGATTTAAACCCAATCGTGAATCTGTGGGACCACCTCGATAGGGTTGTTCGCGCCATGGATCCTCAACCGCGTAATCTAGCGCAGCTGGCCACGGCACTGGAGTCGGCATGTCTCAACATCCCAGTGAACACCTTCAGAAACCTAATTGACTCTCTTCCTCCAAGTCAGTGGTATACTAGTGTAGTTACAGCTATCAGAAATAAAGTAGGTGTTGTGTGGGTAGTCTGGTTAAACTGTTCTATAATAGAATCACTCAATAACAATCTACCAACGGTAATACCATATTTTAATCTGTAATGTAGTATTGTTCTTGCTATTTTAAAAATTGTTTGGTAGGTACTTGAAATATTTAAAAAAAATCATGTCTGGAAAGTGTGGCGCCTGTCGGAGGAACATGAAGAATGGTATGGGGTGCAGTGGGTGTAGGAAGGAGTTTCATTGGGCTTGCAGTGTAGAGGGAACGCGGGAAATAAATGAGGCTCTCTCTTGGATTTGTCCACTTTGCATTATGTATGAAAGGATCAGGGAGATGGGCGTAAGGATGAGGGAGAAAGACGAAAGGATTAGAGTGTTGTTGGAAAGAGTCAGGGCCCTTGAAGCTAAACCTGTGGAGGCCTTGCCTGTGGAGGCTCAGCCTATAGTTCCAGATATATAGAGAAGACAGAGATATAGTGTCAGATGGAGAAGAGGAAGATGATGGTTCGGAGCTGATAACAGGTCATAGGGGAAAAAGGTAAACAGGATGAAGAAGCCAATCACTCCAAAAATTGTTGGGAAAAATATGTTTTCCTGTTACCAGAGTCAGGATGGGAGGAGCCTCATGTAGATGTAAGAGTAGGTAAGGTGCATCAGGCCTTTAGGAATAGGGGCGTACAAGGAAAAAAATAGTAAGAAAAGGGTTCTGCTGCTAGGTAGCAGTCACGGGAGAGGTGTAGGCCCTCTTTTGTAGGATCAGTTGGGCACAGGTTACCAGGTCACAAGTTTTTTCATAACTTGTGCAACTTTAGGCCATGTAATAGAGGATGTAGGATCATTTTGTAGAGGTTTCACTAAGGTGAATATGGCAGTGATAGTAGGAGGTGCGGGGAACAGTCTCGATAGAAATGCTAATTATAATATAGAGAGTGACTTGAAGAAAGTGTCGAAGAAGGCACAGCACACTAGAGTGAAGCTCATACAAGTTCTAAGTCGCCATGACCAGCCGCAATTGAACCACGCTGTGAGGCGGGCAAATGTGGAAACTGAGGTGCTGCTTGGGAACACCATGAGTTCCGTCAAGGGGGTTGTGCCTGTGGAGACCATTGGTAGGTGGCGATTCACTAGGCATGGCCTACACCTAAATAGGAGGTGCAAGGGAATACTTTCTGAGTTGTTGACTAGGACTGACTATGAGGGAGCCCACTTCCAGTGGTGACGGGGTCGGGACTTAGCCTTTTTTAGATTAAGGGCTGCTGGTGAGGGGGTAAAAATAGGTAATCATGGGGATAGTGAGTGCAGATTCATAGTTAGAAAAATCACTAATACTAAAGAAATAGAAGAAGCTTTTAAAACAATAACAGAGGATGGCAGATCTGGGAAGGCAAATGTTACTGCTCAGAATATCAAAACGCCAGTGATACGAGTGTTACTGGTGAACTGTAGAAGTATAATGAACAAAGTAATGGAGTTTGAAAACCTAATAGAGATACATGAACCCCAAGTAGTTATAGGGGTCGAGTTCTGGTTAAAAGAGGAAATACTAGACAAAGAGGTTTTTCCCGATGGTTACAGAGTGTACCGCAGGGATAGAGGAGCAACTAGGGGAGGGGTATTCATACTGGTTAGCAAACACTACTACAGTTCACCGGTGTTCAAAGATCATGATCATGAGTTACTTGGGATAGACTTCTGGTGAAATAAAAAAGAAAAAGTCAGGGTGTTGGCTACTTACCGTAGCGGTAAAATGAATGATAAAGATGAGAATCTTGGGGAGAAACTAAATTCATAAGAACGCAGTTTTTCTCGGCGTTGATAATATAAAAATTGTTCTCTGGTGACTAGCCGAGTTAAAATAGTGTTATAATTACACTTACAATCACACAATACTTCAGCGATCTGATTCGCTGTTGCCATCTTCTAGCGATTCAGATTGCCGAAATATTGTGTGATTGTAAGTGTAATTATAACGCTCCTTTAACTCGGCTAATTACCCGAGAATAATTTTTATAAACTAAATTCATATTCACAGTTCAGAAGTGTGCATAGAATGGTTATTATTGGTGGAGATTTGAACTTACCAGGTGTCAACTGGGTAGGAAATAAGATTAATAATACAAAGAAACAGAGATTTGCAAATACCTTAGTAAGAGAAGGAGGCTTTACACAGGTGGTTGAGCAAAAAACAAGGGGACCAAACATGTTCGATATATTCCTAATAAAACCGGAGGATAACCTAATCGAGTGTCAAGTAACAGAAGGAATAAGTGATCATAATGCAGTTCTGATGGATATAAGGGGATTCATAAACCAGTGGCCAGAATTTAAGGGAGAAATAGATACATTTACAGAAAGGCACAAATCTTGGATCTGAAAAGATATTTCAGGGTTAATTTTATTAAATGGAAGAATGACACAACTTCAGTGGAGACAAAGTGGAAAGTGTTCAAGGAAATAATAAAAAAGGGTGAAGAAATGTTTGATCCAAAACAGAGAATAAAGCGAAGTACAGAACCTTCATACTATAACATGGAGGTGAGGAGTTTAAAGAGATTGGTGAGACGAGAACATAACAGAGTTAAGAAACAGCAAGGTAGTAGGGAAGTCATGAAACAACTAACCAAGGAATTAATAATTTCAAAGAAACTGGCTAATGATGAGTTTATGAAGAATATTATTGGTGCAGGGGGGCCTCTGACTGATGAATCTAGAAATTTCTATAGCTATATCAGGAAACTCAGAGGAAGAGAGGGTATTGAGACAATTATAGATAAGGATGGAGAAGAAGTAACAGAGGATTTGAAAAAGGCAGAGTTATTGAGTAACTGATTCAGTGAGACCATTAACGACAATAATTCAGGGGTTATATCTGGAAACGAGCCTATCCGCACAGTTGGAAGAGAGCAGATTAGAAAATTTGAAACTAAATATGTAGATATCATGAAGGAACTAAAGAATCTAAAGAAGCGTAAAAGGGTAAGTATTGAAAATATTACTATAGATGTCTTAAATATAATGGGATGGGACTTTGTACCTTACCTTGAAACATTATTTAAATTGAATTTGGATACTTGTTGTTTACCAGAGGACTGGAAAAGTGCGATAGTAGTACCGGTCCATAAAGAAGGGGTCGAACACTATAGGCCAATCAGTTTGATATCAGTGGTAGGTACATCAATGGCGACATTAATATGCAACCAAATGTCAATCTCTCCTTCACGTGGTGTACCCTGTTTGCATGGACGAGGCTCTGGCGCCAGAAAGATTCCCGGTATAAGGAATCATCCACTGCTTGCCAACGGCCTCCGTGAGGAGGGCGGAAGACCGGGGAGCGATTCAGAGCACCCTCACGCCCTTTAGGTTGGAAACTGCCCCTAAAGCCGGATGAATCAGAAATGATCAACGGTATGGAGCTGCAGAAGGCAACGGGACATTAAAGACCCAAAATACATATTATATCGTGATGGCTTCTTCCTGGGTAAAATATTCCGGAGGTAAAATAGTCCCCCAATCGGATCTCCGAGTGGGCACTACTAAAGGAGGAATCATGAGTATGGATAGATACATTCTACGCGTCGGAGCGTGGTATATTAGAAGTCTGAATAGGACAAAAGCTGCCAATGGAGGCACTGGTGTAGGATCTGTAATGAATAAGAGAGTAGGAAAACGGGTGAGTTATTATGAACAGTTTAGTGACAGGATTATTTTGATCAGGTTAGAAACTAAGCCCGCCCCAACCACGTTAGTACAAGTGTATATGCCAACGTCACAGGATGATGACGAAGAAATAGAGAAAATATATGCCTAAATAGAAGAATTAATCGAATATGTGAAGGGAGAAGAAAACCTAATAACCATGGGCGATTGGAATGCGATAGTGGGAGAAGGAAATGATGGGAATACTGTAGGAAGTTTTGGCCTAAGAGAAATAAATGAGCGAGGAAGCAGGTTGTTAGAATTTTGTGAAAGATATAAGCTAGTTGTGGCAAACACACTGTTTAAGAACTATACAAGAAGGATATACACCTGGAAACGTCCTGGGGATACAGGTAGATATCAGCGAGATTATATCATGGCCAAACAGTGATGCAGGAATCAAGTTCAAGACAGTAAAGCGTACCCAGGAGCAGACATAGACTCTGACCATAATTTGATAGTAATGAAATGTAAACTGAAATTTAAGCGAATAAGGAAGCAGTATAAATAAATGAGCGAGGAAGCAGGTTGTTAGAATTTTGTGAAAGATATAAGCTAGTTGTGGCAAACACACTGTTTAAGAACTATACAAGAAGGATATACACCTGGAAACGTCCTGGGGATACAGGTAGATATCAGCGAGATTATATCATGGCCAAACAGTGATGCAGGAATCAAGTTCAAGACAGTAAAGCGTACCCAGGAGCAGACATAGACTCTGACCATAATTTGATAGTAATGAAATGTAAACTGAAATTTAAGCGAATAAGGAAGCAGTATAAGAAGAACAGAATGGAAGTGAATAAACTGAAACAATCTAGCACGAGAGAAAAATTTGCAGAAATGGAAGAGCTGGATCAAAGGAGAAGGTACAAAATATGCTCAGGATGAAGCAGGAAGAGGGCAATACAGGCAATCTGGAAATCAAATAAACAGGAAATGCAACAAAGCAAAAGAAAAATGGCTAGATGAAAAGTGTGAAGAAGTAGAAAATGAAATGGTTATAGCTATAGTAGATGTTGCGTATAGGAAGATCAAACAGAATTTTGGAGAAATAAAGAAAAGAGGTGTGAACATTGAAGCTAGTGTTGCCCAAAATCGGTCTTGGTCTTGCAGTCTTGGTCTTGGTCTTTCATTTTTGCTAGACCAAGACCAAGACCAAGACCAGGTGTATTGATGCAAGACCAAGACCAAGACTGGCCAAGTCTCGTCTTGTTCTTGCATTTGGGCAACACTAGTGTTGCCCAAAATCGGTCTTGGTCTTGCAGTCTTGGTCCAAGACCAAGACCAGGTGTATTGATGCAAGACCAAGACCAAGACTGGCCAAGTCTCGTCTTGTTCTTGCATTTGGGCAACACTAATTAAAGCTGCCGATCGGAAACCTCTTTTCAGCTCAGACGATAGAGCTAACCGATGGGAGGAATACAATGAGAAACTCTATGATGGGGACGACTTGAACAATAGCGTAATGGAAAAGGAAGATGATGTCGACTTAGGAGATCCTGTTTTGAGGAAAGAATTTAATAGAGGTCTGAATGACTTGAAAGCAAATAAGGCAGTTGAAATTGATGAGATCTTTGCAGAACTTCTTAAATCCTTAGGAGAAGAGGGAATCGAATTCAAGCTGATATCAAAAATGTTATGAAACAGGTGAAATTCCAACTTATTTTAATAAAAATATCATCTTCACACTTTCGAAGAAAGCAAAAGACAGTAAATGTGAGAATTATCGCACCATTAGTCTAAAATCACATGCTTCAAAATTACTGACCAGAATAATATACAGATGGATCTAAAATGTAGTTGAGGAGGTAGTAGGTAAAGATCAGTTTGGGTTTAGGAAAAATCGCGGTACAAGGGAAGCAATTCTGGCTTTAACATTAATAATTCAAGGGCGGATCAATAAAAAAAATACTTTTATGGCGTTGGTTAATTTAGAAAAAGCTTTTGGTAATGTTAGGTTGGACAAGATATCAAAATTTTAAAGAAGTCAGGTCTAAAGTATCGAGATAGAAGAATACTTTATAAACTATATAAGAATCAAGTGGCTATTATAAAAGTAGAGAATCATGAGAGACACGCATCAGTAAGAAAGGATGTGAGACAAGGTTGTAGTCTATCCCCGTTAATATTCAACTTGTATGTAGAGGAAGCAATAAAGAAAGTAAAACAAAAATTTCCATGTGGCATAAGTGTTCAGGAAGAAAAAATAAGTATGCTACGATTTGCTGATGACATTGTCTTGATAGCAGAAAGGGCTGAGGATATTGAGAAGTTACTGTATAGCATGAACAAATACTGAAGGAAGATTTTGAACTGAATATAAATCGTAGCAGGACAAATACCAATACTAGTAGGTTAAATATAAAAATAGGATAGGATGCAATAGGAGAAGTAAGTGAATTCTGTTACTTGGGAAGCAAAATTACAACCGATGGCCGTAGCAGGAATGATGTTAAAAGCAGAATAGCACTAGCAAAGAGAGCTTTCATGAAAAAGATAAATCTTTTATTTTCAAATAATGATATAGGAATCAGAAAGAACTTTTTAAACCTCTATGTGTGGAGCACAGCACTTTATTGCAGCGAAACATGGACTTTAAGAATACTTGAAAGTAAGATAATTGAAGCATTTAAAATGTGGTGCTACAGAAGGATATTGAAAATTAAGTGGACAGACAAAATAAGAAATGAACGAGTTTTGGAAATGATTGGTGAGGAAAGAAGTTTGTGGAAGAATCTTACAGAAAGAAGAGACAGGCTGGTAGGTCATATTTTGAGACATGCTGGATTTGTTAACTCGCTCGTGGAAGGAACAGTCGAAGGTAAGAACTGTAGAGGACAGAGATTAGAATATATGAAGCAGATAATTGAGGACGTGGGTTGTAAGGGTTATGTAGAGGTGAAGAGGTTAGCACAAGATAGAAAGGGGTGGAGGATTGCATCAAACCATCAAAAGAATGACGACAGCAATATATATATATATGTATACAACCATATTACAAGTGTCTGTGGGGATAGTAAGTGGTTTCCAAGTCGGCAACATGGCTTTAGACAAGGATATTCATGTGACTCTCAGTTAGTAGGCTATATGCAAGATGGACAGGAGAGTTCAAGTTGATAGTGTAGCACTAGATCTTTCAAAGGCCTTTGTCAGAGTGAGCGATAAAATGGTGCAAAATAAGATAAAAACTATTAGAGTTGATAAAAAGATGATTTGCTGGGTAGAAGAATTCCTAAATGTAGAAACCAGGGTAGGAAATCCAGTATCAAAAAAAGTAGGAGTGAACATGGGAGTCCCACAGGGTAGTGTATTGGGTCCATTGTTATTCGTTATTCTAATGAATGATTGTGTTAATGGTTTACTGTCGGAAGCTAGATTGTTTGCAGATGACATAATGTTATATAAAAGGATCAAAACAATAGAATACTGTAAACAGCTGCAGGATGATCTAGATGGGACAACTAGCTGGGTGAGTCAACATGGGACGAAGATAAATGCAAAGAAGAGCCAGCTTATTAGGTACACAGATAAAAAGCTAAATTACTTATTGAATTTTATCAATTAGTGTAGGGAGATTGCCACCGGAGCCTCCATCACAGTTTTATCAATTACTCATATTATTACTATTAGCTGTTTCAAACTTCACCAAACATTTCCCTACTAACATTGTACTTTACCTTTGCGATCTATTATCTTGGTACGTATTAAAAACTGGTCAGTTAAAGTTACAAATTTAAAGATGGTCACGTGGGATATCCATTTGTACAATCAAGACTGACTGTAACATTTCATGTATTTTTTGACGGAAACATCTTCCTTTGGTTTGATATTTTTATTTCTTATCGATAAGATTTGGCGGGTGTGATGATAAGTGTTGCGCCATATGGAAGCGTCCATAAATCACGTAGCTCCATTTTGGCCTCCTGTCAACCCCCTCTCTCCTCACACGTAGCCTGCCATGGCTTTTCTCTCCCCCCCCCCCCCCCACCCCGCGTATCACATAGCCTTTTTCCCTATTGATTGTAGAAGACATTTTGAACTGTTTTCACATGTCAGACTATCGTAAATTTCATAAGGAGATAATTAAATGACGGAAATAAGAATTTACATACTGTTGTGTGTTCTTTACCTCAAATAATATGGCTGAAAAGCTACGTGGCCGGGCTAGGAACCCCTCCCCTTCCCGCCTCCCCCACGCAGCCCAACGTAGCTTTCCAGCCACCCCCTGGACCAAGCCACGTAGTTTATGGATGCTCCCTAATAAACCACTGCCATTCACTTGCATATAATAACTTCAGGGTATAAATTTAGTTTATTCCACAAATGTCTATCATAAATGAGTACAATCATGCAGTTTGTTCTAAAAGTATGTCAACGTTCGTTGGATTTGAGTTTTATCCAATCAGTAGTTACAACTACGGCGCTGTTTCTATGAATCTGCTTACAAACACTGAATTTATTAGGAAGAGCAAGAAAATCGTACATTGTCCGTAATAATTATTCATCCCTATGTTCATCTGATTTTTTTATTGTTACTTGTTTTGATACAATCCTCCATATCTTTCTATATCGTGCTAACGTCTTGATCTCAACATTGTCCTTATACCCTACGTCCTCAGTTACCTGCTTGATATATTCTAATCTCTGTCTTCCTCTACAGTTTTTACCTTCGTCTGTTTTCTGCATTAAAAAATTAACCAATTCTGCTATATGTAATTTGAGAGGATTACATGGCCTCGGGATACCCTTAGGGTATTTAATGCAGTGACCTTCTACAACGCCATGCCGTTGATCATTTGATTCATCCACCTTTATGGGTCGTTTCCAACCTTAATGGCAATAAGATGCCCTGGACAGCTACCCGCTCTTCCGCCCTTCTTTAAGAGGCCGTCACTCCTTACTCCGGGAATCTTTCAGTCGCCGGAGCCTCGTCCGTGTAAACAGGGTGCACCACGTGAAGGAGAGGTTGACATTTGGTTGGAAGAGGCTAATGTAGTCTCTCGCAAGCCTTACCATCTGAATTAACTTTACCGAGGGTGGTGGGTGAGTGGTTAACGCTCTGGCCTCGCATTCGGGAGGACGGCGGTTCGAATCCCCATTCGGGCATCCAGATTTGGGTTTTCCATAGTTTCCCCAAATCACTCCAGGCGAATGCCGGGATGCATCCTACAAAAGGCCATGGCCGAACTCCTTAAAAAAAAAAAAAAAAAAAAAAAAAAAAAAAAAAAAAAAAAAAAAATTAACTTTGGAAAAACTGGATATGTATTTGAAATAGATATATCTAGAAATAAATTTATCAGTTGTGGTTTGTGATGTCCTGGCGTTATATAGATCGTCTCCTTCAGCTATCACCAAACCATTAGAAATTCTGACCTGTGATTCCAGCTATTATTCAGTTATTGCGCTAGTGATATGACTAATTTTGGAGGTGTGAGTTACCAGGAAGTTTTCAATTTGGGGAGCACAAACTCAAATTGTCTGTATCCACATGACATTCAACTCTCCAAGGAAAAACGCATTTGGTTGCCACTAACTAGAACGAGAGACCACTACACAGCCGTACGTTATCTTGTACTGACGCCCACTTCTCTACAGCTGTCCAAGGAGAGCCCTAAACACCACTGAGTTATCTTTTAGGATCCCCATGAAGTCCAACAGCTGGGAGTATATCGAAGTACTTACGTAGAGCTTGTGTGCACCATATGGCTGCATAAAGACTAAATGATGTTATTTATATGCATTATTTCGTTCACAATAATTGTTACAGCCATTAAATAAAAATTACAAGCGGAATACTCAGTTGGATTATAAAAGACCGAGAACAATTAATCAGTATAAAATAAATACTGGGGACATATCATGAAGAAAATATAACAGAGGGTATCCCTGGTATTTGAGAGCGCGGGGGTCAGTGCCATACCAATTTTGGTCTTCCATGATTTCCCGAAATCTTCCGAGGATAAAACCTGCATGGTTCCTTCAAAAGGCCATTGCCGAATTCCTTACCTTTCCTTATCTCCAGTACCACTTCTAATAACGAGCCGTAAACCCGAGCGAAATACTCCCACCCCCTACTCACGGAAGTCACTTGTAATAGAAGCAATTTCAGCCCATCTAACAACACTATTAGTTACATTTCAAGTGACATTGGTTTTTTTTTTGCCAAAATCTATTTTAATTCTTTTATTTATGCTAACTGACTTATGTTATGATGAATCGTAAAATATCCAACCTGTTCCAACAAAATAACTCCCACTGTTGTGGTTTTTATAGCGCATTTCTCTTCTGAATATGAAAAATCATATTGTAGATCATGTAGCTCTGTAATTATCGCAACAGCCATCTCACCTAACCCAAACAATTACAAATACCGATGTGGGTGGTCATTAAATCGAAATTCTTGTTTAAAAGCCTATTTGGGTACTGCAAACGTCATTCAAGTCGCAGACAGAGGACATTTTTAAGATTTGCTGATTCAACCATAATTCTAAACTTAATCATGAGCTTCAATTGGAATTTGTGGCCACAAAAGTAATCACATTCTTCCCATCATAAGCACAAAATTTCGCTCTAAGAACTGTACGAGTAACTGAACTATTTTCTTCTTCCTTACTTACCATATGATCAATGTGAGTAAATTTATGTTTTTGAAGTTTTCTCGTTTTTTTTCTGCTTTTTGTAGGTTATTAAACTTTTTCCACGTTAAAATGCTTAGACAAGTTTAATTTTTAAAGAATTTATTTCGTCAGAACACATTATGAAATGAATAACAAACTGTTTTTGAAACATCGAATTACATAATTAAACAAATAGGACAAAGTATGTTTGTTAAGTATAATCAGACTTGAATTTATCATTATAATTAATATTATTAGAAAAGGTAGATTAAGCCACACAACCAGCTCCGTTGTTTTGAACTTATATTTTCAAACGTATGCTTGATTGATATCAAAGTATCCATCATTATCACTGTAAATTCATCACAAGGCACTGACAAAGCTTAATTAGAACCCTCAACGCTCCATCCTGGACTTTAACTGTCGTGTATACAGCGAGCCAGTGCAATCATACTGGAGTCGGTATTCATACACATTCGTAACCACACACACACATGACATACCGTAAAATTAATTTTGTGATTTTTCTTTCACTTTTGTCGGGCAGGATACTTTCGGAGTGGTTACATTTTGATTCCCTTTCTCTGTTACAATCTCTTTTAACGCAACGTATAACATTTTTGGGAGACATAATCAGAACCCTACGTATATGATAAATGTCAAGCAATAGGAAAAAATTGGTATGGTGTTAAAGTGCCACCGCGGTGAACTTGATAATGACTGCACCAAATTCACCGCTGGCAGTTGGCACACTTTTTATAATTATGATTTTCGAACGGATTTTCACACTTATCAATGTAACTCACGGCTTATAGCCACCCGTAAAAAATGTTTAATGCAAAACACAATATTTGGAACGTTGTTAACAAGTTACGAAATCTCTGCTTAATGTAGAACAATAACAATGACAACTTCTGCCGACAAGGCACACATGAGAGCCGGCTAGCATCTCCACGCGGTCACAACATTCCCACAGTGTTCACCTTACCAGGTTCCGGTGAGCGCGGAAGGCATCTGTGTGCGTGGTCAGTGCAGACAGGCGAGACTGGTGCGCACCCCCGAGACAGTCTGTCGTATTTGTACTCGGCGGGCAGTCGCGCAGTTGGCCCAAGGTGAGGGTCGCGCCTGACTCACCGTCCCGCTACAGACCCTGCTCTCATACTTGGCAGTGCAGACACCGAGTCATCTCGACGACAGATCAGCGGAACGATACGTAACTTGTTCAGGCATTCTATTTCCAAATGTGTTAGAAGGCGTGGTGGTTTCTCTGTCTACAGATCGAAAGGTCTCCGGTTCGAGTCATAATCCTAGTTCCAAAGTTTGTTAACCCCTGTTTAATTTGTAGAAAAGTTCGTCTTTCTTTCTTAGGGCTTTACGCCCCGTCGACGTTGAGGTCATTAGAAGCAGGGAAGGAATGGATGCGATAAATAGAAAGTAATTCGGTCATGACTTTGTAACAGCCCTCAAACCTAAAATTAAATGGAATTGTATTTTATGAAGCATTTGTAGTAAGCTAGAGTTTGGTGGAATGTTTGTTTTGAAATTTCCTGTACATCAATGTATATAGACTTTATTTTATGAAAAGAAATTATTTAGAGGTCATTTAATATGTTTTAGAACAGAATTGTGCAAGAGAATTGCTTAAATGTTGGTAATTCCAAGTATTAATGCAAGTTACGAGGGCAATTTGCTACAGTTTAAAATGATTTCTGTGGTTAATTTTGTGTTTAAGTATCTTTAATTTCCATTTCTAACCACCTTTAAATGATTGTAAATGATTATGTATTAATTCTGATTGTTTTTAATATGTTTCAATTGTTTAAGTATTGTTAATGTTCGAGAATTATATGTTGAAAACTTTTGAAGTGTTCTAGAAATTTCGATGTAGCTTATATAAAGCGAACACCCGAGACAGAGAAGTAGTTTTCACCGACTCAATTTACGACGGCCAAGAACTGTATTGTCTGTGCAAGAAGTGTTGTATACAATCACTGGATTGTATGTAAGCATTTAAACAGTATCTTTGACGCTTTTTTTTATGAAAATAAAAGCAAGTTTAAACTGAACTGTATCGTGGACTAGTTATTTATCATATTAATTAAACCACGAACCATCTAATAACTTCTTGGAGCACAAATGGAGAGTCATGGAAACCAGAAATCCGTCTTATCGGAAGGTAATTCAAACCCGCGTCCTTCGAATACCAGCCGGGAACATTGCCACTAACCCACCAGGCTAGGTACTAAGCTTTGTGTGTGTATATGTCAAACACAATAGAATAATGTTGTGATTCAGATTCACCAATTATTCGTTTATGATACGTGGCATATTGTGATGGCAGGTGAACTGTCGCTCGGTCACTCACACCACAAGCGTTTGTAGCATTACAGTCGATAAGCAAATAATGACGAACAGCAGTTAGCGGCTCGGATTAATGAGATATCAGATATCGGCGAAGTAGAAATAGCAAATGTTTCACATAATTAGGGGCGGCCTGACTACGGCCCGGATGACCGGGGTTCGATCTCCGACGAATCCGAGGACTTTTCCTCGAAGTTGAATGACCTCGCAGCACACTCAGCCTGCTGTCAAATGAGTACCGTGGAGGGAACTCCTCGGGAAGTTAAAGAAAAACGGTCGGACCGTGTCGGCCACCACGGCACATCCACTCCAGTGCCTACGGTCAGGAAACAGGAATGCGGAGTTCTGCCTCCGCTAATCCTACGGGAATACGGCTTGAAAGCTGTGAAAACCAACTGCCATTAACCTCCTCACATAATTTAAGTAAAGTAGGCTCATATTTGAAGAGACCAAACTGAGATTTTTTCTGTTAATGTTATCCAGTTTGAAATATTGTATTGTTACTATGGCCTTGTCTGAAGCTGTATATAGGATGCTGTCAGTCATCTAGTTAGAAGTTCGAGATGACACTAGGAAGAGAGTCAGGGCGCCGCAGTTTACAACATACACATTTGTTATTCTCCGCTAATAAAAGCCTGGCATATAAAACAGTCAGCAGCATGACAACCACAAGAATTTTCAAGTTATCCTAAATGTTTTTTATCTTTATCACCCAATAAAGTTTAGGTAAAACAATCACAACTTTTGCTTCATTGAAACTAAAGCTATTTATTTACGAAGTAGACATATTTTAGCTTGTTTAAATGTCGTCAGTGGAATTCAGACAGTTCTGTATGCTTTTAAAATTTAAAGGAATATTTACATACTGTGGTTTACATACACTTTTTTGAGATTCGTTAGAACCGTTAACAGTCAACAATTTTCATGCGTTTGTGTATGGACATTTTACACAATACGTCGTTCACGTGTTCTAGTACAAAGTAGACAGTACGCAACAGTGAAATCGACTTTACCCAGTGTAAGTTAAAATAAGCGGTAAATTTGGTACCGTAACAACCAACATCAAAGATAAGCTTGGTCCAGAAGCAGGCGCATCGAGAATAGTGTAGTGAAAAGTTATAATCCATGGATATTACAATATTTCTTCATAGTCGTAACGAAGTTTCAAGGAAACTGTAGTATAAACTTTTAAAAAATAACACTCTACATTCAAATTGTGTTAGTCTAAATCGAAGAATGAAAACGGAACGTAGTAGGTAACAAACATATTTCAGTGTTATACATCTTCATTTAGTAACAACAGAATTGAAATTTTCTTCTTATAGTCTTAAGGCTATTGGCATCTTTGGCCAGGTAGTGAAAAGTGGTATCCGTAGTGATTTTCAATAATCTGGAGTGCCACTGTCATCAGAGTTTAAATGGTAAAACACCTTCATCCCACGTATATTACCAGAAAATTTGGAATTTAGTTGTGAATATGGATCAGAGTAATTAGGCTAAAGTTGCTATCTAAGTTTACGCAAAAAGAACCGGAAATTTGACGTGGAAAGGTTCTCAAACACTCCCTCTCACCCTACCCCCACTTGAGGGTACACACAATTCTCCCGAAGGTTCCCCCATTATTATAGCTTTACTTGGAGACATGCCAAAAAAGCTGAACGGTTCCTCTTCAACATCTTCATCTTGGGAAGAGCCAAAAATGACAAGGCGCTATGTGAGGAGAGGAATGATTCTTCTTTCTTCCAGCGCATTAGGGACCGTGCACAAACTACGTGGCACGGTCCAGGGGGGGGGGGAGGAGTTGGCTGAAAGGCTACGCTGGGCTACGTGGAGGGAGGGAGGGGGGGTTCCGAGCCAGCTTTCTTCTCATAAAATTTTTCACAGTCAAAATGAGGGACATAATTCACAACAACAGTAATTTACAATAGTCTGACAAGAGAAAACAGTACAAAATGTCTTCTGGAATCAAAAGAGAAAAAAGCTACGTGCTACGTGGGGGGGGGGGGGGGGGAGGGGGGGTTCACAGGAGGCCAAAATGGAGCTACGTGGTTTATCGTATTCGTCGCCATCTGTCTGTGAACGGTGCTATTTATGTTCTGCGTTGTTAGCGTTATTTTGTTTATGAGTCGTTTAGTTGTTGAGGTGGAAATCGGCAACCGTCCTACCATTCGCAAAGACGATTACAGAAAACAGATTAAAACCGTAGTCTGCTTAGCTGGTGTTTCAAGATGCGTTGTACTAACTTCCCAGTTCAGTATTGACTGTTTTAGAACGCACGGCCAAACTAGCAGATAATAATGACATTGATGAATGTTAGGTATTGGTGGGAAAAAAAAAAATGTGGATCATATAGGTGGGTTCTGTTGTTTCGCAGCTAGAGAAAAAACACTGAAGTTTATTTATTGCACTGGTGACTAAAAACAGATCCTGAGCGTGACTTTTCCTGCAGACGAGTGGAAAATGAACTAACTGCACCAGAGTCAAATACAGATTTCGTACTTTATTTCTCTCCCTGTAAAACTAAGAATTCTCAAACATTAATCACATAATACATCTAAAGACAGTAAAAATCGCACCGCGCGCTTCGTTACGAAGATCTAAGATACAATATCTGAATCCAACTAATAAATGTGGATGAGAGATCTTGGTACAACTTTTCATTCCGAAATCAAATCAACAGATTGAACTTCCACGAAAGAGGACAGGAACGACAATGCAGTAAAAGTGTTTCTAACACCCATCAGCAACGTTCTCATTTCATACATTAAGTTTTAAAACCATGATTAGTGCGTCAAAAACTGGTCAAGAGTGTTTCTATGATGCCGGAAGAAACAAACACAAAAAAAATCTGATCTTTTTGTATTAGGTACTTACATATAATCGATCCCAATATTTTTTTAAAAATATCTTTAATAATCACGCAGTGGCCCATTAAAGCTTTATGATAAAAAAGGCTTTTCGGTGACTTTGTTTACGTGGAAAAGGAAAAGAACGCCGTCGGTTTCTCAGCATAAATTTATTAACATTTGATAACTTATAAAATTAAATCAAAAACAAAATCCTTTCAAGAGAAAGCCTAAAGTAAGTAAGAAGTGTTTCCAATGTTATTAAAAAAATCGAAATAATTTTAGACGAAAGTGGCATTGAAAGAGCCTCAGTTGTTAATTTTGACGCTTCATTCTTACCGCAGTCCTTTATATAGTCCGGAGCAGAACGAAACTAACAGAGAAGAGATTTTAATTTTCTGTTCCGCTACTAGTTGACGTAGAGCGAGACATACCACAGATTTCGAGTCACACTCTGAACTTTCAATATGTGGAAACCTCGTCAAAATCTGAACGGTAACTTTTAGAAAATGTTAGAATCAGCATAAAAATAATTAAAAAATAATTCAGAACCCTTCCAATCATTTTTATTTCTCGGTACATACCCAGGCCCGTTGCAGTTTTCATACTATATTTGTTGTTGGTATCCTCTTTATAGTAATTCTGCTGCCGAATGTAGCGTATGTTGAATAGGGTTCATATGACAGGATACGCGCCGCGCTGTCGACCCAGTTGTAGGGGTGACGCATATGCAGCGGCACACACTATGCAGCTCGCCGCTGCCACCGCGGCCTGTTGCTAGAGGCGATCCGGTGAGAGCGGCCTTGGCACACTGCTTGCTTTCTCAGCCTCACTGCACGCACCCAACTAAGAATCGGCTGTAAACGCTGCTTTTACAAGTGGGACAGCCAGCTGCTCATCAGTAGGAGGAAGGAACAGTTAACAAAGTTAGCAAACGATTATGGGCAAGATTAGGAAGATAATTCGACCATTATATTTGCTAGTAAAACTTACCAGCTTTCTTGAGAAGAAACTTTGCGATACAGTGGGGAAGAAATTATAGAGGCAGGATCGGCGGTCTAACAGAGTTCCTCCCCAATTATACTCCAACTTATTTTGATGACATGATCATGCGAGATGAGTATTGTGACCGTGTTTTTACCGTTTTTTACCGTTATTAGTATGGTTTATGTCAAATTTTATGTATAAATATTTTACACTTTCAAATTTATAGTACACTTAACTTCAATATGTAATATGAGCTATCTTTAAAAAAAAAAAAAAAAAAAAAAAAAAAAAAAAAAAAAAAAAAAAAAAAAAAAAAAAAAAAACCTTCAACAGCGAGGTCTTTAGAGACGGGAAAGGATGGGGGGGGGGAAGGCAAGGAATGAGAATGAATTCGGCCATGGCCTTTTAAGGAAGCATCCCGGCATTTGCCTGGAGTGATTTGGGAAACCATGGAAAACCCAAATGTGGAAGCCCGGACTGGGATTCGAACCGCTGTCCTCCCGAATGCGAGGCCAGAAATGAGCTATCGATATTTACGTCAATAGTAAGAAGTTTTAAAGCTGGAATTCATTTTTAAAGTGCAGGGTTAGGTGCGTGGTGGAAAATCATGCACGATATGGGAAGGTGAGGAAGTAGGAACATTGTCACCGTGGCATGTGTGTTCCATCGCAACTGAAATTAAATTAAAACAAAAGTCATTACTTTTTTGTTGCGCTGGCTCATTCAATTAAATCTATTCTAACTAAAGCAGAAAATTTTAGGAACGCTGTTGACGAAGAATGTGTGGTAATTTAAGAGGTATATTATACAAACAGAGGAGAAAATGTTATATATACAATTTAGTTCTTTTCTCAATATTTTAGCAATAGTATTTCTGCACTTTCTCATTATTATGTCATATCTCCGATCTCCTATATTCATAAAACTTTACTAGCGTTTTACTCTACTGAAGCTTAATAGCCAAGTTCTGTCATCTCTGCAACAGTGCATGAACTTGAAAAGGAAATAGTGACTGACGTGAATGTATAGCCCAGAAAAGTTTGGACATATCTATGACGATTTATCACCTTTGCTAGAGCGGTCTTGTGACCCAGTGGTTAAGGCGTCTGTCAGGAGATCGAATGGTCCCCGATTCGAGTACCTGTCTCGGCGGGGATTTTCATAGGCACTTAACCCGGCCTTCACCTCTGGCTCAGCTTGCTGTGTAATGTGAAGTACGCCAGAACGCTTCAGTGGTTCGAATTCCACGTTAAACTGTAGGTCCCATGCACTTGGCAGGATTGCCAGGCTAGGTTAAGTCGGCAACGACAGGGGCGGAATGCGCAGACAATAAGATCCCTGTCACCAGGACCATTAAGACCACATGAAATTATAATTATCACCTTTGCTACTAGTTTTTAATAGACTAGATTATTGTTGAAGATAAAATGTCAATATTAAAAATATAATATAATACTTGGCGTTCTTTAACGCAGCCATGAGCAATGGACATACGGATTACTGGTACCCGAAAATGAAGTTTTTGATAGATATTGTTCGAAAATTAAGGCTTCGATGGTGTAAGTGACTTTTGAGCTCAATGATCATCTTTATCTTGGATATTTTTGATTTCCATATAGAAATACACATAAAGAAAATGGCCAGCAGTAGCTTTATTCAGACACTGCGCTTCATGTTCGTGTATCGGGAGACAATACAGCAAAGTCACTTGAGTTACGTGCTGAAGAGTTCGCTTATTTAGATCCCAGTGGGGCCATCAACACGGGGGTTGTTGAAAGACAAAGGCTGGGGAAAATTGTGTTAATCGCATGTAGATCTGGAACCATGTTCTTATTTAAATACTCTCCCGGCGTTCACCCCATTGTTGAAAGCGTTTCAGACAAATATGCTTCTGAACGAAGTACAGCTGAGCTTTTATGTTTCAATTCGATTTACTTGCCTTGGGGTATAATTAATTTAGTTTAATTCTGATGGAGAGCATGCTTTAGTGGCAATTTCACTATACGCCCATCTTTCCTATACCCGCCTACTGTTACCCTCTACGAATTTCAACTTTATATCCTTTCAGCGTTTTTGGTAAATTATTCATTTCCTCTCTTGATAATTTATCCCAAACCCCAATTCCCTTACCTTCGAAAGAAAATCTTCCCACACCCTTATGCTTAAAATCGAGTGCCAGGTTGTGGTCATGGTCATCTTTCCCCTACATGCACCTCTTCTGATTCTTCCACCAATATCTTTCCACGCCTCATCACCAAAAAATTCCTTGTACAATCCCATGACTCTCTTCACCCTGCTCCTGTCTTCTAATGATACCCATTCTACACTGAAGAGCCAAAGAAACTGGTATAGGCATGCGTATACAAACACAGAGATATGTAAACACTCAGAGTACGGCCCTGCTGTCGGCAACGCCTGTATAAGACAACAGGTGTCTGGCGCAGGCGTTAGATCGGTTACTGCTGCTACAATGGCAGGTTATCACGATATAATTGAGTTTGAAAGAGGTGTTATGGTCGGCGCACGAGAGTTGGAACACAGCATCTCCGAGGTAGCGATGAGGTGGGGATTTTCCCGTACGACCATTTCACGAGTGCACCGTGAATATCGGGAATCCAGTAAAACATCAAATCTCTGATATTGCTGCGGCCGGAAAAAAGATCCTGCAAGAACGGGACCAACGACAACTGAAGAGAATCGTTCAACGTGACGGAAGTACAACCCTTCCGCAAATTGCTGCGGATTTCAATGCTGGGCAATCAACAAGTGTCAGCGTGCGAACCATTCAACGAAACATCATCGATATGGGCTTTTGAATCCGAAGGCCCACTCGTGTACCATTACTGAGTGCATGACAGAAAGCTTTACGCCTCGCCTGGGCCCGTCAACACCGACATTGAACTGTTGATGATTGGAAACATGTTGCCTGGTCTGACGAGTCTCGTTTCCAATTGTATCGAGCTGATGAACGTGTACGGTTATGGGTACAATCTCATGAATTCATGGGTCCTGAATGTCAGCAGGGAAATGTTCAAGCTGGTATGTAATGGTGTGGGGTGTGTGCAGTTGGAGCGTCATGGGACCCCCTGTTACGCCTAGATAAGACTCTGACAGGTGACACGCACGTACGCATCCTGGCTGGTCACCTGCATCCATTCATGTCCATTGTGCATTCCGACGGACTCTGGCAATTCCAGCAGGACAATGCGACACCCCACACGTCCAGAATTGCTACAGAGTGGCTCCAGGAACACTCTTCAGAGTGTAAACACTCCGTTGGCCACCAATCTCTACAGACATAAACATTATTGAGCATATATGGGATGCCTTGCAACGTGCCGTTCAGAAGAGATCTCCTCCCCCTCGTACTCTTACGGATTTATGGATAGCCCTGCAGGATGCATGGTGTCAATTCCCTCCAGCACAACCTCAGACATTAGTCGAGTCCATGCCACGTCGTGTTGCGGCATTTCTGTGTGCTCGTGGGGGCCCTACACGATATTAGACAGGTGTACCAGTTTCTTTGGCTCTTCAGTGTAGCTCCTTTATCGTATCAGTTACTAATTGTCTTCGATGGTAATTTCCAGAAACAAATGAAGCAGTATTCCTCGGTACCTCACATTTTGCGAATATTTATTTTAAATTCTTCCAGGGATATTTATTCCAGTTCTTGGTTCTACCTACGGAAACTACCTTATACTTAAAGGCAAGAGCTGATTAATGTTCATCCCTTCTCTTCCACGTAGTCCTTGTGCTTCTTCTACCAATATCCATTCTGGTCTCCTCGTTAATATATGGCGATACACTCCCAGCACTCTCTTCACTCGCCTGCTGTTTTCCAGTGATAATAACTGAACAGTGACTGTTTCGTCTATTTTTAACTGTATTTACATATTCAAGCAATAATAGCAAGATGCCTGTGTAGCATAACTATATTTCACTTCAGTTCTCCTTCTTATAACAGATTACTTATTTAAAGTTACCACTAAAACGTTTTAAATAATGTTTTATCTATTTTAGAACTACTTTAATTATCATTCATAATTGCTGGATTGTTGTAATGTATACCAACACTGCCGATCGCGATTCGTCCATCGGTTGCGGATGATATACCTGTTTCCCTAGTGACTTATGGGATACAAGTCACAAAACTGTTACTCTCACTTACGGGGAACCATTAGAGGTGGGAGAGGGGAAAAGATGTTAGGAAATCGGTTTTCGCCTGGGAAACCAGGTCCAAGTGTCATGACAGGCAGGCTTTGCGTCAATCGTAGACACGAAAGCAAGGTTATGTTCTGTTCTCTTAACTGAGACCTACTTACATCTAGTGTAACATCCAGCATGGGGATTATCAACGTGTACGGAGCTTTTTAGTTTCTGAATCAGGCTTTTCAGTGTGGTAAAGATCACAACTACAGTGATCGCATGATTAGGTCTACCTCGATTCAGAAAAAAGTACCTCGTGTGAATATACATTTGGCTTTCTGTTCACAAGACGTTACCAAAGGATGATTTAATTTATTGTTAGTGAACGCTCTGGGTGACAGCAAAGCTGGTTTGTTTTTGCAGGACCGGTCGTGATTATGTCCAGTTATCCGCTTCTTTAATCGCGTGCACAACTGCGTACTAGATTTGTCCTTGTAAACGAAACTTGCCTTTACTCTGAAGGTGTCTGTCTTCATATAAAACTCTACATGCCACTCCTTGTACTTCCTTGGTGTACGGAGAGTGCATAGTTTCCTCAGTGTGGAAAGAGGAATCTAAACAGCAAAAATTTTCAAATCTTTGGTAACTGAGTATTTAAATTCTATCGCACCATTAAATCTTAATTGTTTCATATATGCTTTTAAGTAGTCTATACTGAATTGTTTGAATGGAATTCGAGAGCCCCAAGTTTCATATTCGGATGTAGCCGTCGACAATTCATTTTTAATGGTTCTTCTAAACTGATTTGTCCAAACATGGATTCTTAATAAAGCAAAACACAGATTTCATTCCTTACTCTTAATAATTGTCCATGTAAATCCTTTTAATACTTTCTGGGTTCCACTAATCTTAGATACAATAACCACTAACATCTCAGATCGCTTCTGCTATGTCTTTTTTTTCCTTATGGCTTTATGCCTCGTCGACATCGAGGTCATTAGAGGCGGGAAAGGGCAGGGGACAAGGATCGGGTAGGAATCCGGCCATGTTATTTTGAAGGAAGCTTCCCGGCATTCACATGGAATGATTTGCGGATACCACGGAAAACCCAAATCTGGCTGCCCGGACGGCCTTCTCCCAAATGCGAGGCTAGAGCGTTAACCGATCACCCACCACGCTCAGTCCTGAGGGATGAGTGGTAAACATTGTGGGCTGGAATTATGTTCGAAATCACTCCAAGCCAATGCGAGAATGATAATTTCAGTAAGGCCATGAATCCTGTCCATGAGTTATCAACATCTCTATCAAAGATCGATGATTTATACTGATGTCACGTACGTCATCACAATTCGAGCGTTGGGAGAGCATATATCGCAGGCAGTGCTTAATTCTTCGGCCGTCGGTGGGCGCTGAGCGACCAGTTACGGACGAAGGCTCCTCCGCGCGCCTTACGTAAACGCCACCAGGGTCACTGAGAGAATTCCCGTGACGTACTCAAAGCACAACAGCTAAGCTCACACCTTGCAGTCCTTTGACTGTCTTACTTGATAGCCAAGATTATCACTATCAGCACTTGATATGACTTCACATCGCCTTACCTTCTGCAAATTTTGTACATACAGCATTCGCACCGACACAAAAGCAGGACTGTAATCTTGCCGCTTACTACTCGGGCGAAATATTACTAACAAATGTAAACACGTGAAAATATGGAGGTCCTGTTTTTTTAGTATCACATTTACATAATCTTGTTACAAATTTATATCCATCCTTGGAGAGGGATGATAGTGAATGTAAGAGTAATCTCATGTTTGTTAATCCAACAGCATTGGTATCTGTCGTTAAGGTTCAGAAATATTCAAAAAGCCACGAATTTTGATTTAGTTGCAAAGACATCGGGAGCTCTACATTGAAAATGTCACCAGCATTTCAAATGTGGTTTCCAGCGTTTTAAAAGACTGATATTAGCAATCCAGTAATGGAATAATCAATTCATTACGATGGTTTGAAACGGCATGTCCTTCAACTATAGCAATCTGTTGCGCATTTCATTTCTATTTCCAAGTACAACCGTAAACAAAAGGTGTCCTCATATATAACCGATACCTGTCTAAACTTAGGTATAATTTTATAAAGGAACATTAACGACGCTAAAAAAAAAAAAAAAAGGCATTAACAGCAAGGATTATTGGGGACAATGTACAAGAGTGGCAGGGGAGTTAAAATCAGTACGTCAAAATTATCAACTTTGTGTTGATTCCTGATGCTTTCAACATAATATAATTTAGTAAAAATACGATAATGAAACTGATGTTATGATTATGTTTACACAAACATAATTCCAATAAAAGTTGCATTGGTGTTTTTACTAAATAACAATTTATCATTTAGCTACTGCCGAAGACATGGTCTGCTATAAATTTTCTTCATATATTTAGTTATTTTGCCTCAAGCAAAACTCTGACAGTGTGCTGTATATTCTGAAAGCCTTCAGCCGAATTCTTCGGCGTTCAGAGGCTGTGTTATTGTTTAAAGAGATCAGTGGTTGTATTGTAACTCGATCCTCGGTGTGGCGTGCTCCTCTAAACGAGGGGAATTTTCCGGTATGCCGGCGCTGTGTTTGTGGAGCCAGCTCACTCGTTGGCGCCTACGTTAAACAGTGGGCGGCTGCGTTTATACTGGCAGTGTCGATGGCCAATGTTTTTCTTGGACGCCTCCGAACAGGTAATGGACCGTGGCTGGCGCGGCGACCTACCTTTTGTAACTTGTCTATACACGTTCCTGGCCACCGCTACTTAGCCATACTGTCATACTTTTTGTTCGGTAATAACCTCAGCACACTTCCTCGAGAGACGAATGACATTTCTTACTACATTCACGTCATACACATGTGTAGCGTCATCGAGGAGGATTCAACAAAATGAAAGGTCCTCGGTTCGAATACTTGTGTAGGTGGGGATTTTCATTCGCTCTTAACCCGACCTTCACCTCTGGCACTGTGTAATATTAAACACGCCAGAACACTTTCGTGGTTAAGATTCCACATTAAACTGTAGGTCCCCGATACCCGGTAGGATTACCGGATTAAGTTACGTAGCTACAATAGGGGACGTTAATTACCCCTGTCACCAGGTAATTAAGGCCACACGAATTTACAGTTTACTTTACTAGTAAATCAAATGGTTGATGCTTGTCGACCAAGATAAAAAACATTTAAAACTACAGAAAAATAGCAGTCTCAATAAATTATAAGCAACAGCATATTTAATGTGTACAAATGAGCAACATGCGGTTTTAAAAGCAAACAGAAGACTTTTTTTGTTTTTGACTTTACGCCTCCTCGTAGTCGAGATCATTAGAGGCGGAAAAGGATTGGGAACAAGGAATGAAAAGAATTCTGGCATACAGTTTTGAAGGAGCCATGCCGGCAGTAGCCTGAAGTGATTTCGGGAGACCACAGAAAACTGGATGGTTGAACGGGGATTCGAGCCCGCGTCCTTCAGAAAGTGAGGCCACAGCGATACCGGTCAGCCACCACGCTCAGCACAACTGAAGAGAAACATCCAAAAGAACAGACATAACTAAATCCTTGAAGGAAGTATCGAGTTTGTCCACCAAACTGCTTTCACAAAATTGTATAAATAAATGTTAAAAAATTTGTCGTTGGCCGAGTAATTTCTGTTGAAACGTAAAAGTTTGATTCAGGTTAGTAATATTTTTATGTGCCGTCATACAATGAGAGACCTGTTGCTGTAAAGTTCATAAAAGAGTTGGTAAACTGTATCAGCGCCGTGAGTTCTAGCTAGTTATCACCTTCTCTGATGATGCCGCTCCATTAATCAAACATACTGCTACACGTGGGGCGCCAGCACAACCCACGGAACGAAGGAGGTTCCTTATCTCAGAAATATTTATATACTTGTTTTTGATATGGCGGTTGGTGGCTTAGAACCTTAAGCCAGTTTCTCCTTCCTTTTCTTTACAGCTGCAGAAAATAATATGAAGCAACTAGCATAAAACAGATAAGACCGAGGCAGAATTGGGCTAAACAGATCTGAAGCCAACAGTTAGCACTCAAGATGGAAATTGTATCGCTACGAGGCGGCATGTTCGAGTAATAACGCAATGCCGCCTATTGTATTTTTCATACGTGGATAGAGATTCATAGTTGTGGCTTAAATTTTTGTAAAGAAACGTAGTTATTAATGACGAGCGATGCTCAGGCGTTAATTTAGGTTATTTTTAGTTCAGTGTCTCCGTTGTTCTGTAATTTTTTTATTAAAAAAAAGAAGTTGGAAATCGATACTCTCTTCTTTTTTTTATCACCGCTATCCCGCTGCCCACTGTTTCGCGGGGTCTATAAAGTCAGCTTCTGCAGACCCTGTCTCATAGAGGTAGGAACTTCAGCGTTATCATCAGTTTGTGATACGTATAACTTGTGTTCTTTATGATAAGTGCACTGTTTTTGCGAAAATTCTAAATGAAGACGGTCCTAGTATCCGGTCACGTGTTTACGCAAAATTTCCTAAAACCATAATCAGGACATTTGTTAAACAAAAATCCGAAATGAGAAACTGGGCTGGTCGAGATGCTATCTTACTATTTACCTGAATGTTTACTGATTAACATCAGATAAACTTAAATCGGAGTGATTGGTATGCAAATGACTAGATTTGCAATATGACTATGAAAAAGTCTCCAAGTTTTAACTGTAATACATATAATATAGTTGGGGCTTAGCATTCTGAAAGACACGGGTTCGATTCACGATCCGAAAATCCACGTTTCTGTTTACTTTGGTTTACTGAAGTCAGTCAAGCTGAATGAGATGGCTGATTTCGTTTCCATTCTTTGTGGGCGATACATTTCCGGATGAAATGAACTTGTCGTCGACCAACCATAATATTGAAAAAATAAAAATAGAAGCAAAATCATTGAATGGAATGAAATATTATTGCAGTTTTAGAGGAGGTGAATTCAATACTACGTTGCTTAGTGCTTGTTTTAAATAAATACAACAATATCTTGAATGAAAAAATCTAAAAACTTAATGCACTTTTATTGAAACACTGTGGAGCTCTTTACTATCTCCTTTATAAGCTTTTATTAGCTGCTAGACATTGCAAGACTTGCAAGGAGCATCATATGGTCCATAAAGGTTATGCAATTACAATGTAGTCTGTATTGTGATTGGTCCATTAATCTTTTGTATCACCGGAGTGGCAGCCTACAGATTAAGTGCGCTAAGTGTGCCAGACGTCGTGAGTGATATGCCTCCGTACTGTGCCTTCAACATTTCACTATCTCGAATAATAAAGGTGATGTCGAGCATTCTGTCAACAAAATGACGGGTCAGGGTGACGTAAGAACCTAATTTTTAAGTCAGCTGATTGTAAAGCAGTATTTTATTACTCTTTTTTTTTTTTTTTAATTATGATAAAGATTTGCGGTGACCTTGCTAAATTATAATTTAAAATGGTGCGTTTTGGCATTGTTGTATATGTGAATTAAATTGTTGTCAGATAGATTAATAAAAAATGTAGTACACATTTAGAAGGATGAGGAGAATAATTTAGCAAAACTAGTCAAATATTTTTTGTGACTTGAGCTTTACAATTAATCAACGTTGAGGTTATTAAGGCTGGGATAGTACAGAGAGAGGGAAGTGGGCTAGGAACGGGAAGGAATTCGGCCAACATGTTTTGATGTAATCATCCCAACATTCTCCTACAGTGATTTCGAGAAATCATGGAAAATCAAAATCTAGGTTTAGGAGTAACAGTAAATATGTTCTTTTAACAACGTACTTAAAAGTGCGTCAGTAATTGTAATTGGGTCTAGACTATGAACAATACTAGTGAAAAGGTAAGATAAATTTCTCAGTTATTTATGTTACAAAATCCGTGACTAAATGAGTATCGAATAATATCTCAGAGGAAAACTGAAGTGAAATTAAAGCGTTTTTTATAATTTTATATATGTTATTACCCAGTAAGTTGGTGAGAGCATTAGGGCAGCACAGTACCTAATTAAGGAGATATTAGGGATGCTGGATCAAGTCTGCGTACCGGAGGGGAAATCAGTACTATTTTCGGGACTTTTAAGAAATCTTTTCGAATAACGCTGGAACAGCACGCGTTTCAGTCTCAGGAATGCACATTTTATATACAAAATAACGTGAGGCACATTAGGATCAGTCCTATTTGCTGTCAGGCACATACAAACACAAAAGCTGCGCATTCAAATTTATGTTTTTTAAATTTAGCATCTATTAATAATTAACATAAAGGATATAATTTACATAACATTAGTTTAAAAAATATTTCCACTCTCGTGTTTACTATGCTGGCCTTTTCTTTCCATTCAAAGACTTACGAATGTCTCGAGAAAAATTTTGCTACTGTCAACATTTTAAAACTTCGAGAGCAGTTACATCCCCTAATTTTCTGCTATATTTGGAAGGTTTAGTATATTGAAATATCCTTACATAACACAACATTTCCTGGAAACATTGTCTTTTAAGCCTTTCAACAACTTCTTACGTTCTATGTTTTATTTTCGAAGAAATGTAATGATCTGATGCTTCGATGCGGTTCTCTAATAACTGTCAAAAACACTGTGCACTGGTTCGTGAATAACTGAAATAGCTTAGCAAATTTTCAAATACAAATTCATCATTTGTCTGCTTTTATCCTGTGGTAATTTAAATTATAATTTAATTCCAAACTCGTCTTACTTAAAACTTCGATTATGTTTGTGAAAATTCAGCAAAGATTTTTTTTTTGTTAATAACTTGTTTATCATCGACACAATTCTCTTAAAAGACAGCTCACTTTTAATAAGTATAGAAACATTTTTAAGCTGGGTAATCAGTTAGACCAGTTTTTTTATAATCTGTTTTTCGTAGTGGTCGGCGAAGATGATAAGGGTAATCCGCAGGCAGAATATTATACACAATATTACTGTATAAGGGCTATAAGGGAATATAAACTATAAGCACACCTTTTTAAAAAGTCACGAATATTTTAATGACTAAAAAAATCTGGTATTTCTAGGATCATTATCAGTTGGCATCAAAAAGAGATCCGTTCTTATATATATTAAATTAATGATCGTTTTGTGAGGGCTTTGTAGTAAGTGTGAGGGACCGTAAGATTGGTGAAGTAAACAAAAATAAAGGATGTCAGGTCATATTTCGTTTATTTTATTTTGGGGTGTAGGTGGGTGGTATCCTGGCTAAAGTAACATTGTTATACATTTGGGTCTGATTAGTATGTAATTAACTTTTAATAGTTCAGTTTCATAACTGTGTTTCCGTAGGAATTTAAAATATGCTTTTAGATTTATTATATTGCAATGGCACGGTAAAATATGTTACAGATGTTAATAATAGCCATATAGGTAAACAATTAGGTCCCTTTAAAGTTAGCGGGCCGCAGCATTATTTTTAACAATTTACTAGCCCTCAAATTGAGAAACGATGAATTAGGTGAGGCGCGGCGGCAGGATTTGCAGCGACACCTGTTGCGCAGGTTGATGGCGCAAAAACAGTGAACAACAATACCGTGAATAATTTATCAGGTGAACAAACAAAAGAATCACAAAGTAGTCATCTAAATGAAATCAGTGGCATATTAAAATCTTATCGTTAGGTGACCCTATCCGGTAAGTTATACGGGATATTGACAGTTTATTTCTGGCGTTACTACACTCAGACGCCATAACGAAAGTACTGAAAATGTTCTTAGTGACACCAATTAATTACATGAGGTGAAATAGGGGGGGGGGGGAAGGGAGGTTCGGAGAAATGTCACTAAATCTCACCCGGGGGGGGGGGGGGGAGTTGACAGAAATCTCATGTCATCATAGTTCTTTAAAGAACAGTAGAACAAATGAAAGTCTACAAAAGACGCCAATCCCAACGTGAGGAGGGCATAACCGCCCTTGAAAAGCTGGAGAGAGATAAAAAAAAAAATCTGGGAAACCTCATGTAATGAATGGAACTTTGTAGGCTGCCTATGGGATGAGAGTGAGTGTGGAAATGTAAATTGCGCACGGCCAGTAGTATTGCCTGTTTCGTGCGGAGTCCTTGTGTGTTGTCCAGCTGGCGCCGCCTACCTTGTGCGTGGTGAGTGGAGCTGCGCTGCTGTGGCGGCGGGGAGCGCCTGGACTGGACTGGCGACGCGCGGCTCGCGACGGCTTGCCGGCCGGCCGCCGCCTCCCACCAGGCCGGCACGGCGCTCTCACATCGCTCCTGTCGACGACTCACAACTAAACTCGTAAATAGCATTCTTTCCGTTCACGCCGCTAGATACCCAAACGACTGCTTGCCTTTGCTATCTCGTTCTAATATGTTACAATCTCATCTATATCGACAAAGCTCTAATCTTGGTCACCGTGTCTGTCACGCTGTGACGTCACGCAGCCAGCCCTCGCTGCTGGATTAGGGAGCGTCCATAAACTACGTTACTCGCGCTAGAGGGGGGAGGGGTTGGCTGGCCTACGTGGGGGGAAGGGGGGTTTCGCGAGCCAGGCCACGTAGCTTTTCATTCATATTAATTGTCACAGTTAAAATAAGGTACAGAACATACAGCAGCATGTAAATACTTATTTCCTTCATTTAATTATCCCTGTATGTAATTTACGACAGTTTGACAAGAGAGAACAGTACAAAATATCTTCAGGAGTCATTAGGGAAAGAAGCTATGTGCTACCCGGGGAGGGGGTGGTGGTTCGCAGGAGGCCAAAATGGAGCTACGTGACTTATGGACGCTCCCTTTATAACAACCAGAGATATTACTCCCATAGTACAGGTTATCTGGTTTATTAAAAACAGTTCTATTTACTTAAACATCCGCAAAGAAATGAGTTTCCAGAATACTGAAATAAAAGTATGTATTTCCTTTAAATTAACATATTAATATTATTAGTTGCTTTTAATTTATTTGTATTCGTACAATGTAGATTATTTCGATAAATTCTTAACTCATAGATACGTAGGATAAATGTTAGCGGATGTTTAGATTAGACTGAAATTTTGCCTTCGTCAGAATGACAACTGGCGGAGGGCATAAGTAATTTAATTTGTTTGTTTGTTAGGTTTTATTAAAAAATATTTTGTTTTCATAAGCGCCACATTACTTTGAATGAAGTAGTTCCACATTGACCGCAATCAATGACTACGATTTGAACTAATATTAACCGCCATATCGTAAGTTCTTAAGATTTATTTTTAATTTCCTTTACTTTCACTGAAATCACCACATTTCACCCGCATGGATGTAACTATGCCAGCCGTTCACACGTTGTAATATGGATCAGAATAACGAAAAAAAAGATGTAAGAAATAGTGAAGATTTTGGGTCATGTTTATATCGCGATAAATGATGTGACGAACATGCAATACAGTGAATGTTTTAATTCGCGTGTGATAGAAACTATGTTTTTCTAGCGGCAATATTAGAGGTTTATGTGGTTATAATAAAATGCAACCTGGACCAGGATGACAACTGAAAATATTTCCTACAGAAAAAGGAATCGTATTGAGCGTAATTTTATACCAACTCAGGATGAAAGTAAAACATTCTGCTGCAACGTAAGTTACGAGATATTGCACTGGGCGTTTTTTTGTAACAATTAAGCAGATGGGAATAAATGACTAGCAAGAACACTCCATTCAACCTGTCATTTTTGACGGGCCTTGAGGCTAGTGTAAAGTTAAAGAGCTAAACGTGGTACTCAATCTGAAAGTTGGATCAACTCTCCTGATGGAGTCATACTAAGCCTGGAATCAGAGGTAAGACGGCTAGTTTCATTCCTCCTAACTTAACCCAAACCAGTAATCTAAAAGTGAAAAGGGGAACTACTAGAGTACTGGCTCCTCGTGCCGAGGGTTCCCGATTCGAGTCCGGTCTAGGGCAATATTGTTAATGGTTTGGCCGTCCTGTGTAGTATATAATTAGCTGGAAACATTACATACTAGAGAATCCAAAAACACTGGATGACTCGTAATCAAACTTGGCTGGCTGCATGGCCTAAGAAGCCAAAAGCCATTAAAAAAAAAGGCGACCTACAGTTTACCATGGAATCCAAACCACGGAACGTTCTGCCGTACTTCACATTAGACAGCGAGTTGGGACAGTGGTATAGGTCGGGTTAATGGTATTTGAAAATCCCCGCCAAGATGGGGTTCGAAACGGTAACCTTTCAATCTCCATCAGACGCCTCAGTCACTGAGCCATCACACCACTCCATAGTAAGTTAACGAAATATGAACGATTAAAGTTACTGATTAGACGAGTACAACATTGTGACGTTACTTGATTCCTATCGAGAACTTCGATATTATAAAACAGCTTGCAACATAATCATTTTAAGCCAAAATTTCTATATTTTATTTCTCGAAGCAAAAAAAAAAAAAAAAAAAACTATCGTTATGCATAGGAATAAATTTTAATAGAACAAATTTTGAACTTTCATGGTAATGAAATAAAAAATTTAGAAATAAGAATCATAAAAATATATTTATTATTTAATATAATTACGCAAATTCAACTTTCCTTTCTCGCCCCGTTGGCTAAGTTGGCTGTGGCACCATGGTGGTGTCCAGTATTGACAAGGCATTAGATGGTTTGAGTCCTTTTAGTAGAGGAAATTTTTAACATCAGGATTGTGTGCCAAGGTCCTGGGTTAAATCCCAAACTTCTCAGCTGTATTTACCGAGTGAGGGCATACGGCATTGTTAATGGTGATTCGTTCGTCAGATGGCGACATTAAACTTCTCGACTCATTAATGTATTTCGGAAAAATAGTTGTGAGTATGTCGACGGTTGGTTGTCACAATACCCTCTTTCATCTCTCAACGAACACAAATATCATCACACTTATCCAAGCACATACTAACACTTAAAAATACTGTCCTCATTGCGGAAGGCAGTGGGAAACCTTTTCAGTACAATTTTTCTGAGAAGTAACATCTTCTACGTTAATACTTACATCGTTATCACTTGTATGTGAAAATCTTTGGCTTTTGGCCACTATTTGCACATCCGTAGATTTAACTCGAAATAAAATCCTACAGAATGCATTCTGGCGTTTTCGTTTAATGCCTTGGCGGTATGCGTCAGACTCTACCACCAATCTCAGCATTTCACTTCTTACCTAACTGAATATTAATCCTCGTACTAGATACTCGCCGACATTTTCTTCTGCGTAATGAGCGTTACTCCATTGTTTTTGCAGTTTAGTTCCAGTTACTATTGTGTGTATGTTCTAGGTCTTGCTAGTATCTTTGTTTGGAAGCAGTTGTGTGAAACTGGGTCCTGTGTTTTCTGAATATGGAAGAAAATGAATTAGACTATAATCTTACGCCAGTCGCTGTAATAAGATAGTGACAATGTAGTCTACATGTGAAGAGGAGAATTATTTGAATGAGTCGTACAAAGTCTTGTGGAATTTGTTACTGACCTGGTGGGAGAGCTGTTAACGCTTGAGGCTTGCCGTATGGCAGGACCTTACATCCTTACATACCGGCATCCATATACAGTTTCCCGTAATTTCCCGAAATCACTCCTGGGTAAGATCGGGTTAGGGGGCGTTCAAGTACTACGTAACGCAATTTTTGAAGATTTTAGACCCTCCCTCCCCCCCATGTAACGTACTGTAACGTTTTTCTATACCCCCCTCCCCCTCCCTAAACGTTACGTAACATCCAAGTGACCATTTTTACCTAAAAGTCACAATCATGTTGCGCAAAGTACCGGAAAAGCGCTAAAATACTTTTATTGTTTTAATCGCGTTTGCAGTAATAATAAATAAAAAAAGAGATTTTTAAGTAATATGTAATTAATTTATTTAGCCATAAATCAAATATTTAGGTACGTAAAAAAAAATCAATTGGAATTACTGCTCCTCTGTCCACGGGTTTGCCAGCCACTCGGACTCTTTCATTACTGGCATCCGGTAAGCAGCAAGTCGCTGTGGCCGTACTCTACTTTCACGGCGGTCTTGGGCAGTCTAGCCATGCACATAACGACTATGCATTTGCACACTCTTGTGGGATGTGAAATAGATTCCACAGGTTGCACATATTCTGTTCTTGAGATCGGATTGTACTGATGGGCAAAATAAATCGCAAGGCATTTGCTTAAACCTTTCTAGAGGAGGCGAGAGATCAACGGACAACCTCACAAGAAGTGGTGAAAACTTGCATGATCCTTTGTCTAGCTGACTAGGTACCACGAGATTGCTTGGAGTTTGAAGGATTGGGCAGGGTGGCGGCAAGAAAGTATCCGGAAGACAGATTTCAATGCATTCCTCGAGCGAGAACAGCAGGATTCATCCGCGCATTTAATCACTTGCAACAAATATTGCGATTCACGGACGTGAGCGCTATACCAGGCCAGATTAGGTTCTGCTGGATCCTGCAAGGTATCTTCAGGCTTTCTATATTCCACCGAAAAGTCGTATGTCAATTTTCATTTCACTCTAGACCTTAGCAAGTGTCTCCCCGGCGTGCTGAAAATTGCGGTTTTTTCCAAATCGTCATCAACAGTCATTCCTTTGTCGTCGAGATGAGAATCGAAATGCGGCAGTCCTTTGCTGAGGGGGGGCCATGCATCGCTCAACTCGGTTGTATGCTATCCGCCCAGGAGCATTAGTCGCTATAAACAGGGCGTCCAGGTTGCATTTTTTGAAGTGTTGAATGGCAAAGTTCTTGACTTTCCGATAACGCGAATTTTCGTACGGCCATCCATCTACAAAGATGATGATCGCTGGCTTCACGGTGTTCGATTCTGTCATCATTAAGGGTTTGAATGCAGATTCTGTTAAAAGTGATTCGAAATCATAAGCATGGGTGTTCGCTGTGGAGGATGCGTTTTCCCCACGCCTTATGGATATGTGTGTCGGCCCGCTGAAACCAACAGCTTCTTCCTTACCGAAACCGTCAGGATCCACGTTGACGCCGGCGTGTACAGAGGGAATAAGTTTGTGCCGCTCTGCTACGACCCAGTCATGGTCAGGTAAAATTACTCTGTATTCCACATGCATTAAAAGAGGTCTCTGACTTTTCACTGCCGGTAAACCTATTGGTACACCGGCCTTATCGTCTTGAGAGAGAACAAATACTTGCTGCGGCCCCAGAAGTGACGCGAAATATTCAAAGGACCTGATTGTAGCAGTGCAGAATTCCCCGTCCTCGTGCTTTCCGTGCATCTCGGTTTGTGGTCTTGCTAACTTTACGGGTACGGTGCGTACATGCCTCCTCCCCTCTTGAGTGTTAGAAACGCTTGGGAGTAAAGCAAGATATGTGCCGCTTCGAGAAATTTGGAATCCCAACAACAAAAGCCTCTCATGCAGGTCGGACAGAGTGAGACAACTCCTAATCATCTCTGATCGGCGGCATTCATCAGCAGCGCTGCCATGAATGGCAATGTTAATTATGGTCTCCAAGAAAGCAGGTTGCGAGTCAACCAAAGGGGGCTGCCCAGGGCCACATCGAGGTTTTACTGCAGCAAGATTGTTTTTCCGACTTTCAGCTTTCTCAAGTTTTTCTTTGGCTTGAAAACAAAAATAAAAATAACGTACAACAAAATTGAGGGATTCCCCGTAGGGATAAAACGACACCACTGAGGTATCGATACTTTTACTAGATACAGTATCAGTCGTAAAGCATCCATACTTATACGGTATCCATTGAAAAGTATCGATACTTACTCGTATCGATTGATTTTTCGTAGTGGAATTTGGAATAAATAAAAAAAATTGTATGTAATAAGTATTGACATAAAAATATATATTTATTTGACGAAAGATATTTATTACATTCTCACCTTACTGATCGTTACAGGACTAATACCGACTAGGACAAACTAAAACTAATTTTATGAAAAAAGTAAGTTTTTGTAGTGCTCTCCAAAACTATTTGTTTTTGTAAGTGTTTGCCTGTTAGACGATTTCTGGATGTAGTTATTGTTCCTCCAGCTTTGAAAAAAAGCCCTTCACAGGGTACAGAGGTACCGACAATGTTTAAATAAATTCTCGTTTGTTTGTATAATCATGCAAATACGGGTTTTAATACCTCCCATTCCTTTAATGGATTTCTTTTAAAGCGCAGACTGGATTAGCCAAATAAATTGAAACTTCATCGGCTTTTGAGTTAGCACAGCGCCGCTTTTGGCCAACTGCAAGCTGTTTGTTGTGTAACCAAAAATCAAAATCTTCGTTGGTTGCTTCTTCTTCAGATCCACTGGTTGACACTGTCGGATCTTCTATAATAATATTATTTAATTTTTCTATCGCCCTCCCACATGCACTTTGTAACGTTCTTAAATGTAACGTCCTTATTTTGTATAATTCTTTAAATATATTTATATACTTTATGGCTCTTATTTCCAGCACCAGACCAGTATATAGAGATTTCCTTAACCCCTCTTTGTCCGGCGCTGGTTTTAATATGATACTCACGCTGAAAAATCAAAATTATTATTATTCCAATTCTTATCACACAAACTCAAATTAATTCCTTTGTCTATATCTACATATATCTCAATCTCAAATCAAAACACTTTCTACTTATCTCATCACTTGTATATTTTTTATTTAACAAACAATTCTCTTTTCTCAGGTCTTATAACATTATCTTTATCCATAACCCTAAATCTTCTGCCCTCAGGCTAATATTTTACTATTAACAATCCCGCCAGGATTCTTGTGGCTTCTCCAGTGAGCCAAACTGTTTCATCTCTTCTTTCAAACTTATACATTCCAAAAAACCAAAACTCGTCCTCTCCATTCAAATCTTCTCTTCAACAACTCACTCTTGACTCTTCTTTTATTTTTCAGAGATCTCATTATTCATCTTGTTATTCTTTGACCTTTGAACTTAAAAATTCCGAGTTAATACACACCATTACAATTTATTCAATAAAAAAATAGCTTAATTAATGTAAAATCACACAAATGTGAGGTTGTGTACCTCACAACTTGCATCTTGAAAATGGAGGTTTTTGAAACATGGGTCTAAAATTGTTCCCAAAAATGCAAGGGTGTTAAATTAAATGAGACCAAATTTTTTTTTACTTTCAGCCAGTAGGTTTGTTTGCAACTGAGTGACACATTCTATTGATGAAAATTTTGTTAGCTGCGACGTCAGACAATTAATAATGCGTATGATTTTGGATAAGGTAACATAATTCTGGTCTGAAGATTCTCTTGTGACAAATTCGAATGGTTGTAACAAGGGGACTACCTGTTTCAATATTTCAATTTCTTGTCCAGTCACCAATTCAGGATTATCTGTAGCATCGAGTAAAAGCTGCGTAGCAATTTTCGACATATCTAAAAACTATCAATCATATAGTGAATTCCAACGTGTCTTAAAGTCAAGAATAAATTTTTTTAGTACATCCTTCAGGAACTCCACTATCGAATTGTATTTTCGGCAAAGAGTTTTCTTTTTTTCTTTCGGCCGGGCATAGACAAACAAGTTTGCCACAACAAAAACACAGAAAAAAATGTGTTGAAAAAAATGCAGTAATGACACCCAAAAAATATTCTTCACAGTGTAGATGAGCGTTTAATGTATCAATTAACGTGTTAAATGAAATCATGATATTGGTATACCCACCGATACGAGTACTTTTGACCGATCCCTACTTCATACTTATTTTTAAAGTATCGATACAATACGTACTTGGTATCGGCAGGAATGTATCGAGTAAGTACTTGTATTTACTCGTATCGTTTTATCCCTAATTCCCCGTAAAACATAAACGAAAAGGGTTGCCAACTTGGGAGATTTAAATTCCCTAGTTTTTTATTAAAATAAAAAAAGTTACGTAATGCGTTTTTCTAATACCCCCTAACGTCTCTGTAACGTACCGTAACGTTTTGCAAGACCCCCCTCCCCCCTAAATTGCGATAAGCAATACTTGAACGCCCCCTTAGTTCCTTCAAAACGGTTATTACCACATTTCTTCCTTTACTTGCCTCCAGCTCTCTTCAGCCATTAGTGACCTCGGCGTCGACGAATCATAAGCTAAAAAAGTGCATATTGAATTTAATAATTTCGGGTAATCCTCGAACACGAATAACAGTGTTATTAAGGTTTACAGTTTCTTTTATTAAATATTGGTTCTACGTTACTCTGTTTTTCACTTTTTACTTTTTTCCTCGAAAGATTCATCAGTTATAGTTTCAAACGATTCAACTTCAGTTACTTCCTCTCATAACCACTAAACCATCCTGCGCGAAACGTTTTCTCAGTCGCTGCGGCAGTATCTTATCTATTCCTAACTAAGCTCTCTCTGCACTATTGTTTGTGGAAATCGCAACTCCCAGAAGGAGTTGTCTGAATCACACGGAAGCTGTGCAGAACAGTGAAACTATAATAAGTGATAAAGAGTGCAGAGAGATAGCGTGTACGTAGGCCCAGCAGCGCCCTCCTTTGTGTGACCAGACAGGTCAATGTTACGCCATGCGCCCATGCCCAGTCCGTGCAGAGCCGCCAAAAGAAGTTGAAACGTGTAAGGAAGTGCCGGTTAGCCTCATCGAAGTCAAAGGACGAATATCAGCACGTAAGTGCGCTCGAACTTGGCAGAATGATTGGTCGGGCATTGCGCCATGTAGAAAGCACGCCTACTACAATAGTGATACGGGTGTGGAACCAGCGACCGAGCGTGGTGGGTGAGCGGTTAACGTTCTGGTATCATTCGGCGGGGTGGTCGGTTCGAATCCCCGTCCGGGCATTCGAGTTTTTCATGGTTTCCCCAAATCACTTCAGGTGAATGAGGGGAGGTTTCCTTCAAAAGACAATGGCCGAATTACTTCCCGTTCCTTGTCCCCAGTCCCATCCCGCCTCTAATGACCTCGACGTCGACGAGGCGTAAAGCCATAAGGAAAAAAATGGCGGAATAAGGTGGAACCAATGGATAGAAGAGAGTCGTACACAGATACGAGGACTACAAATGTGATCATAGCGCGGGACGACCGACATCGTGTCCTTCCATTGCAACGGATGTGGACATTTACGCGTAGACGGTTCAGAGCCATCCGCTGAGGGTTGGACTGGTGGCACAGTTGCCATTTCGTTGGTTTCCACTAAGCAAAACGTCGGACTGCAATGAGCACGTGAACGCCGTCACTGGCCGGCTGAATTCGTATTAGACGCTATCTTGATGGACGCAGTCGGGTAGACTACATTGTTGGGAGGCATAGAGGACAAATTACAGGTCAAATTGTTTGGGACGCCTTGACTGTAACACACGATTTCGACTCCTACGTATCTGAACAGCAACAGCTACATTGGGGAAGATTTAGAGCCGGAGGCCCTACACCTCCTTCAGGCGGCTCCACTTGCCATATTTCAGCATGTGGCGAGGAATGAGTAAGCCATCTTCGAAGAATGACGGGTACCACTGCTTCCCGGGCTTGTATTGTACTTTCACTTGTCATGTTGGCCGCAGGAAATGTCTGGGATAAGGTCGGTAGCTTATGCGTTTTGGTCCTCCTGTAAGCACTGTCGATGCTTTACGAAACGCGCCTGCAGACCGCGTGGCAGTGTATTTCCCAGCAGCATATCAAGGCCATCTTTCATTCTACGTCTAGGCGTCTAGTGGCTCCGATTGCAGCATGTGACGGTTTCGCACCGTATTGGCTGCTCACGTTCAAAGTGCATGTACAGTTCTGTAATTCTAATTATTTGTGTCCACTTAAGACACACTATGACTTGGCAGTTATAATACCTGGAAGGGAAGAGATCACCATAAACTTGCACTTAATTTCATTAATAAGGGAGCAGTAATTTGCAGTTACGTGAAACTGAGACTGGAATAAATTTTTGAGGGATATGCTAAACAACCTCTCCGAAACAATGAAAGAAAACAAAGCAGAAGAAGGTGTGCAGGAAAATTGCCACCAAGGCGTATGAACCATTATTTAATAATCTACTATATAATTTTGTAAGATCACCCACTCACCTCGATAGCTATTGGCTGGAGAACGGTGTCACGTGTCAGCCTTCGCTCACAAAACAGTGACCAGAGATACCATTAGAAGGAATTCGTGGTTATGTCTACAATGTAATAACGAAGCAACTGCTACCAAATTAATTGACATAATACATTCACAAAGTTTCCTTTTCATTGCGTTTCATAGTTAAAAGTTTTTTAATAAATTTAGTGGATGAAAAAACGTGGATCTGGCTTTCAGTATCATGTTACTAATTAAAGCAACTTAAAAAACTTAAAAATAAAATAAATTACTCATAGTCTCTGCTGTAACCACGAATGCCAGTTGTCATTTCGGCTTGAGATAAATTTCAGTTTAATTACAGCTTTCACTAATGTTGTTGCTTAACCAAATTTTATGCATTTACGGTTTATTTGCTTTTTAGGCATTTTACTGACCACTTTCGTTGTTTGTCTTTATTCATGTGAGTTATTAGGTTATTTTAAGTGGACATTAGACCAAATGTGTCACTGAACGGACTATTTTGGCAACTTATTTCTGCGGAGTTGTTCAACTGTTTCGTAATATGGAATGTGTATTATGTTCTCTGGCCATCACAGATACTATGACCAATATTTACGTTATGAGTGTTTGTCCAGCCTCAATAATAAACAACGTTATGCTTTCGAAGCAAACAGGATTTTTTAAATTTTTTTAATTTTGAAGAATAAACTTTAAGTGTCAAATACAAGTCAAGTTCGTATTTAAGCAAGTTCGAGTGCATGACCTTTAAAATAGTTACACGACAGCGCGATTGTTCCTGTCTGTGTTTAATACGTACTCTATTGATGTTTCTGAGTTCTTCAAGCTCAATAGATTTTATTCATCCTAAGGTTGAAACACAGGTCAATCTTATATTTGGCCTGATCAGATGATCCAGCCATAATCCTTCATCGTAAGAACTGGAACTATTCTAGACCCGTGACGATATGTAAAAAACAGTCACGGGCTTACACTGGTAATAATAATAATAATAATAATAATGGTAACTGATCCGACACCACTATCGCTACTATTCATATTACAAATATCATTAGTATGAGTTTTTAAGAGCGTACTGTCGCAAACTTCATGAAACGATATCAGAATTACTGTTTCAGCCTTTCCAAAGATCCACCATTCTGTGCCAACACTAACTCAGTTGCAATCAAAGATTAATGATACACTATTTCCAAGGTTGTTGAAACTTCTTAGAAAGATGGGCAGAGATATCTAGTGTATTTTGAGAACCATTAAGAAACCGCTTTGGCTCGCTGCAACCCATTCATCGTAATTGCCTGAGAAGATGGTGGCAGTGATTTCGCGTGTAATTTTATTTCTACCATCTATTTGTAGACGCGATTTGTCCAGAAAATAAAAATGTTATAAAATTCTCTTCTAATTTTATACCGTTATGTTTCATGGTGATTGAAGCTATTAACTAAACAATTAGCTTCACTCTTATTATGCAAGGTTTTTTTATGGCTTCGACATTTACAACTCCTCAGCCAGTTTCACAACATCCACATTGATTCGACAAGTTTAAATCTATTTTTACACATCTTCATATGTACTCTGAAATTCACAAAACTTTGGATGGCAGAGGATACTTTGCACCAAAACTGTGCATTCCAATCCCGAATGGGGCGAGAGAAAATAGAATTCACATAAGCATCAGTGCGGCACCATATTTCTCTAATATTTTATCTCTTTTTCCAATTGGTTGGTGGAGGAAGTATTTCGTCACCTTCGTAAATGAAAATGGGTGTACACATGTTTAGCAATAAGTTCAAACCGAACATACGTTGTCTGTCTACCAGCGAATCTCAGCTTAATCTACGAATCAATACAATGATCCTTTCATAATGACTCTGACAAGCAGTCACGAATCGAGTGGCTCTTCTCTGTATTGTCTCAATGCTGTAAATAAATCCCCTACAAAATGGATCCCAAAATGCACAACAGTAGTCCAAATGCGGACGCACTAGAATTTCGTACTCTATCTCCTCTTTTCTTTCTTTTCTTTTCTTTTTGTATCAATGATGCAGCTAACATTGGAGCTCCTGTATCCGTTCATAATAATGCTCTTGGGTGTGATAATACTTATCAGCCAGTTGTCGACTGAGGTGGCTTTGTCTGCTTTAATGACTCAGAAGGTTAAACATACACAGCAGCTGCCTGCTCTCGGCTGTTGAGGACAGCACATGAGAAGGGGAGACCACACCTCTCTTCGTAATGACCACCAGCAGTTCCTAAAGGCTTTGCTCTATTCATCTAAGGTCCAGAGGCGGATCTCTCGTGTATTCATGATAAAATTCTCCTAGCCAAATTAGGACACAATAGTGCTAGTAGCACTTAAAAATAAATATCATACTTAAAACAGAAATCTAACATTATTCCTAAAATAGCCAATTATAGTTGACGTTACACAATTACAGAAAGGAATACTTTTATATAGTTTTTCAAGCATACTTTACACAACCACTTTTGGTAAATGGTAGTGCAAAAAAATGATGGTTACGTCTAATAGCAGGAGCATATTTTCAACTTATATATAATACGAAATCTCTAAGACATATGAAATAATAGTGTGAAGAAACGAAGAATACGGTTCAGAGTCCATAGGCTATTGCGCAGTTTGAAAGACACGCTTAATTAAAATCACCAAAAAGCTTTTTTATATATATAATGTAATTAGGGAGACACAGTGGGAGCTTTTGGAAAAATACGACAATTACGAAGAAAAAGTTCGTACATCCTGAAACATGTCGAAAAATTTAGTTATGTAACTTACTAACCAAGAATAACTTTTATTGCAGATGGTTTTAGGCAAGGACATTCATGCGAATTTCACTGGGATATATGCTAGGTTACTGATAAGGGAGGCCAAGTTGATTGTGTAGAACTAGATTTTTCCACGGATTTGGCAGAATGAGCCATAAAATAGTTTTAATAAGGAGAAAACGATTGTAGTGGATGAAAAATTGTTTGGCTGGGTAGCAGAATTCTTAAACGGTAGAAAGAATAGGGTATGAAATGCGCTAATAAACTAGGTGAATATGTGAGTGCCATAGGTTAGTGCACTTGAACCACTGTTTTTCATTATTCTAAGGAATGATTGCGTAAGTGATTTAAAGTCAAAATTTAGATTATTTGCAAATGTCATAAATGTATATAACAGGATTAAAACAGGATAAGACTGTGAACAGCTGGACAGGATGTCTAGCTGGGTAGGTCAACATGGGATGAAGATAAATGCCAAGATGAGTCAGCTTATTAGGTACACAGATAAAAAACTAAAGGTTGTTTATGATTACAAAGTGGGGAAGGAGTTGGTTATCGAGGGCCAGAAGCGTAAATATCTTGATATACAAAGTCAGCTAGGCAGAGAAAATCGGGAAGGTGGTAGGAATATATATAAATATATATTTATATTTAAATACATATTTATAAAATACCTTACTTCTTAAAAAAGGTGACGAGGGATTGTATCAGAAATTTTGGTCAGACCATTGCTTGAATATGGTGGTGTAATATGGGGCCCACATTATGGTTTGAAATATAGGTGTTGGAGAGGTGCGAAGCATATTTATTTATGCAATTTACCGCGGAACACAATCAGTAACTGATATGATAAAGATGCTGGATCATTGGAAGACAGGAGGAAGGTGAAACAGTGATAAAAATGTACAAGGCGTATATCGGTGTTGAGGTTTGGAAGGATATTCGTGGAAGAATCTAGAGTAGTGCATGGAAGGAATAAGTTGACCATGACCACAAGCTGACTCTCTACTTCAGGCAAATGAAAGTGGAAAGTTTTTTATTTTGTACTTAACGGAGTCAGAAATTGGATTAAATTACCAAGGAATGTACTGATTAAATTTCTAAACACGTGGAAAGAATTTTAAAACTCGTAAATGGCAATGATAGGTTGGTAAGGATGTTAAAACGGGGGGAGGGGGGGGATTGGGGAGAGACTTAATTGCAAGCGAACCTCGTATGCTTTTTAACAATGTGGTTTCCATAATGTTTATTCAAAAGTGTGATTTTGGGATGGATTTTGTAATCCATGACAAGAAATGTATAGGTGATCATGTAAAATTTCGTGCATACCATAATGAAAATTACAGATTCACGTGTGTCTGAGTTATCAGAATTATTGAGACACTAGGTCCAGTAAGTAGGAACCTGAACGCATTTATTTTGACACCTTAGACTAAAAACAAAAACTATTTATGGTACTAAGCTCAGAAAATACGGAAATAGATTTTAAGATAAAAGAGCAGCCATAATTTGTAATGGCTGAGTTCGGAATTAAAAAAAAAAGAGAGACAGTCTGCAGTAATAACTACTGAAAATATTGAGCAGTGAAAAAATGAAATGAAACACTAAAAAGAGAAATTTCGTAATAAACTGATAAAATAAGGAAACAATTATGGCATTTGTTCACTTACTATACTTCATATTCTCTGCTCGATAAAAGTATTGTTCTACACTGGAGATTGGTGCCTTTGGTGCTGAAGTGACTGCTCTAAGGGTGCTTTAATTTACACCTGACTGCAACAAACAATTTGAACACAAGTTTCCTTTTTTTATTGTCTACGTCTCAGCTGATTTAATCAAGCCCAGCTCAATCCTCTCTCTTGTTTATTTCTTCATTTTAATAATCCAATTACTACATCGTTCTTTAATTATTGTCTTGCATACAACAGTACTTCTTTACAGAAAATTATTTCTTTTCCCCGTAATGTCTATTTAAAAAGTTACAAGCCCTTAAAATCTAAAAAGAGATCCACAAAAATAGTTTATTTTTTATTAAATTCTTCTATAAACTCGTCGATTCATCCATTATTTTCAAAAGTTTTCATTTACCTGTTTACCTATACGATCAACTTTCAACATGCTTCCATATCAACGTCATCCAAATAAATTTATTTTTCTTGTTTGCAGTGTTTTGATGCCGATTCAAAACTGTGATGATTTTCATTGATTGTATGAGCCACTTTATGTCACTTGGCTTACATTTCCAGATAGATCCAGAGGCACTACATCTAGTGCACAAAATTGCATATATTGTTAAACAAACCTTCAGCACTGACGAAGAAAAAACAGAAAATTTTAGAGGATTTCTAACCAAACCATTAAAAAAAAAACAACCGGAAGTTGTATGCATTAACACGATGGATAAGATAGTATCTGTGAGAGGCATAACTGACTCGTTGTCTTTGTACGTTATATGTACACTGATCAGCCAAAATATTATGACCACCTATGCACTAACATATTGGTCCACCTTTCGAACGCAATACAGCAGCGATTTAGCGTAGCACGGATTCTACAAGTCCTTGTTAGGCTTCCAGAGGTATCTGATACCAGGTTTCTACGCACAAGTCATGAAATTCCCTTATATTACGGCCAGCGGTTTGTGGGCGATCATCTAGGAACGAGCATCTCGGAAACGGTGAGGCAGGTCTGCTGTTCGCGTGCTTCTGTATTGAGCATCTATGCAGAGTGGGTGAAGGACGGTGAAACCACGAGTAGACAACGCCACATCACAGAACTTGGAGGTCGGAGACTTGCCCGCTCTGTAAGGCATGATAGGGGGTGATCTGACGGAATAGTACAATGCTGGTGCTTCCACAAGTGTTTCAGGGCAGAAGAATCTCAATAAAAAGTGCAACACCCAGACAGGAATGGTGGAATTTTAGGAAACTTTGTAGTTATATTCAGGGTCATAACCAGAAGAAATGATAACAAATTGAAAAGGATCAGGCTAATTTTATTACTTTTAGATACAGTTGTCACTAAGAAGTGCGCCCACCTTGAGCACCTATACCTTCGTGGATCCTTTCCTTCATTGAATCAATAAGTGTTCGGTTATATTCTTGGGGTATGTCTTTCTACGCCTGCATGTCTTGTGCAGTCAGTTATTGCGTATTTTTTGGTGGGTGACCATTAGATCTAATGTGTGTACTCCTGACATGCTCTATTGGGGACAAATCTGGAGACCGCGTGGTCCAAATTGAGATCTTATCCCCCTGCACGGGTTGTGTTGTGATGGCCATAGTATGATGACGGACATTATCCTGATGGAAGATGCGATTTGGATGGTGGACATGAAGTGTATTACAATAAGGTGCAGCACCCCGTCTACATAGTGGTGGACTGTGCCTTCAACAACAACCAACTCTGTCCTCCTGCCAAAACTGATTGCCCCCAATCCATGATACCAGTCGCTGGACCTGTGTATCGTTCTGAAATCACAGCAGGGTAAACCGTTTCTTCATTACGCCTGCGTACATGTTGTAGATTATCACTTCGCCACAGACGGAATCGAGACTCTACTCTAAATACAAATGTACGTCATACACCTGTCCATTTGTGTTTTGCATTACATCAGGTTAGACGATGTTAGCAATGAAATCAGATTAATGCAACACATTGAGTAGGGGCCAGGGAGTGTAACCCAGCTTCAAACAATTGATTTACAATCGTCCGGTGGGTGACTCTCTCTGTAACCACTGCTTGGATCTGACCTGCAATTACCTGTCTGCCAGCCACCCACACAATTTGGTGGTCTTCACGTGCTTTTGTCCTTCTGTATTGATCTGTGCCTTCTCTATGAGTACTAAAGCCTCCTTCCATCCACCAGTGTGTATACTGACATTGCACTATGACCAATCCTTCGGGAGATTTTACGATATGATGCATCCATTTCAAACACGCCAAATTCTCTGACCTCGCCCACAGTTAGACATTTGGTTTTAGATGGTAACAAGAATTTTTGGACAAAAAGTGTCAAGTTGAACCACACTGTTCACAACTTACACGCTAAGAAAATTATATTTAAAAAAAACTAAAATATACGCTTTTGTAGCAATAAGTACTAAAAGGTTAAAAATAATATTTAAATATAAAAATTGTGTTGAAGAGCGTTAGTATGTCTCATAAGTCAGTATAACTTTATTGAATAAATTTAAAATAACAAAAAAAAACAGCGTCACCGACCAAAAAGTTAACTTTAATGTTAAAAAAATGCGCCGGATGCTGTATATCAATAATTATAATTTTGTTTATCGCCAGCTGTTCGTAAAGGTGGAGTCATTATGAATAAGAGCACCACACGTTTTTTTCTTTTTGACATTAAAGTTAATTTTTTATCAGTGACTCTATTTATTATTTTAAACTTATTTTAAAAAGTTATACTAAATTGTGGGACATCCTAACGCTGTTGAACAAAATTTTTGCATTTAAAGATTATTTTTAACCTTTTAGTTAACATTGTAGCAAAAGAGTGTATTTTAGATTTAATCCTTTAAACTATAATTTTATTTTTAACTTATAGTTGACATTGCAACTAAATAGTGATTTTCAGTTTTAAAAAATTGTAATTTTCTTTTTAACTTCTTAGTTCACTCAGCTCCATAAGGGTGTTTTTTTTTTTTTTAAAACTACAATTTTATTTTAGCATTTTAGTTTATATTGCTACAAAAGCATGTTTTCTAAATTTTAAACTATAATTTTGTTTTTAACTTTGTAGTTCACATTGCTAACAATGAAACTAAAATTACTTCATTGAATGCCAGGACTTATATATGAAACTTAATTGTGAAGATTAAATTTAAAGATTCCATTACATTCCTAGATAAGTAGATACGAAGTTAAACTGGTAAAATCGTGTTAAACAGCAATGATGCTGCTACGACTGTATTGAATAAAGGGTGAGTCATGACAAAAATACGAGATCAAAATACAGTTTATTGTTTAGCTATTATAAATGTTTTTGTGTTTACAGAATGTCATCATCATTACCAGCCAGTTCAGTCATTTTCTGATGTGTCATCTTAAAGTCACGAATACAGGTAGATCTTGAGCAGTCTTCTCCAGGTCGTATGATATCGGGCGAGCTTCTGCTAGTTATCTCCGACAACCCTGCTAATGTCCTTGCCGCATCGGTCTGTGGTGATCTCTTGGGCTCCATTCTAACACTGTTTTTTTTCTGTCTTTGGTGTTTTCTCTGCCCAATATGGCTGACCTATTGCCACTTCAAGGATGTTGTCTTCTCTAAGATGTCTGTGACCTTCTTAACTGATCTAATGTCGGTTTCTATTTTCTTGTTTTTTCTAGTCAATCATAACATTGACCGTTCCATAGCTCTTTGGACAGTCCTTGGTTTACCTTTTGTAAATTCACTTAGAGTCCAGGTCTCGCAGCCGTATGTCAGCACTGGTCACAAACTATTTTGTTTAGATTTGTTGGCATATTAGATTTGAGGATAATAGAATGCCTCCCAAATGCTTGTCATCCCAGCTTAATGCGGCGGAAAATTTCTGGGTTTACATCAGCTCTTATGTTTACGAGCTGGCCAAGATAAATGTACTGTACCTACTGACATTTTCTTAAGATTTATTATCTATTTGTACATTCCCGTCTGTGGCCTATTTGTTAGACATAATTTTTGTTTTTGAAAGACTCATTATTAGACCAACTGCTTTACACTCGGAGGCGAGTTCGGTAACAAAGGTTTGGAGTTCATCAATGTCATTAGCCACAAGTGCAATGTAATCAGCAAATCACAAGTTGTTAAGTCTTCTGACATTGATTTTAATTTCTCCAAGACAGTTAAAAATAATTTTGGAGAGATGGGATCACTTTGCTCAACACCAGAATGTATTTAATATAAAACGAAGAGACGTAATTGCGGAAACAGGTTTAGGCGTTTCGGCGTGACTGACAAAAAAAGACTTAAAAGTATTAAATGAGTACGAACTGAAGGACTTAACTGCTATTGAAGTCTTGCAGCCAGTTTTCCCCGTAGTCAAAACTCTTTTGAAACAAAAGTCAAACGCCGGACTTGAGCTCACCGCGAATTAGTGGAAGGATGCGCGTCTGGCAGGCTCAACTGCGCCGCACAGTAGTGGAAAGTCAACCATTTTTCTAATGTTAGTCAAAGTAAAGGGAATTTGAGGACATAGGTATAAAATTATTGTATTGTCATCGGTTCTTAATAAGTCTGCAAAAATATTCAAACATTATGGACGTCAGGAAGTGGGTGAACACTGAAATGAAAATATTTCACTGTATTCAAAAGTTTTTTTATTGTTACTGTTAGAGTAATGAGAATATCAGGACTTAGCTATAAAATTATTATATTTTCACCTTTTCTTAATACGAGTGCAAAATTTCAAATAATTCGGATGTCGGGAAGTGAGTGAACGTTGAAATGGAAGATTTCATTGGATTTAACAATTTTTCTATTGTTACTGTCAAAGTAATAAGAATATCAGAACATAGCAATAAAATTATTGTATTATTATCGGTTCTCAATATGTGTGGAAAATTTCAAACATTTTTGAAATCTGGAAGTAGGTTAAAATTCAATTGCAATATTCCATTAGATTTAACCACTTTTCTATTGTTACTGCCAAAGTAATACGAATAGCAGGACGTTGCTATGAAATTATTGTATTGCATCGGTTCTTAATACATGTGAAAATTTTCATATAACTCGCACGTCTTGAATTGCGTGAAAATGAATTGATAGATTCCGTTACATTCATAAACATGCAAACAGTTGAAGCTAACATAAAGCGTGTAGAAACTAGAAATTTTGTCTAATAAATAGCCCCGTAATTATCATACTATTAATGTAAAGCTAAGAATTTTTAATCATTTAATACCCTTCATGCGGGGAAAATTTGGGCCAAATTTAATTCATGTTCACAAATCCTTTTGGGTGTTGCACCTTTAATTTACGCCAGTGAATATATAGTTTAAAATAATTCATTAAAATTTTAGGTTGCACTCTCCCTAAATGCTAGGTTCCACTCTTCCTCCATAATTATCAATAGATAAGTAGAGTAAAATAATTTCATGGTTGTATGGCCGATATTTAGTTACGTGGTTCCAAGAGGTTCATTCGGTTCTTATGGCTCTGTGCCTCGTCGACGTCGAGGTCATTAGAGGCGGTAAAGGACTGCGGCAAGGAACGGGAAGGAATTCTACCCTGGTCTTCCGAAAGAATGATCCCAATATTCGCCTGGAGAGATATCGAAAAAACCGTAGAAATCCGAAATCTGAATGGTGGAACGAGGAACGGATCAATCACATTTATTTCGAACGCAGCAAAAAACAAATATTGTTTCCATGCAGAAAATTATTCTTCGAAAGCACAAAATCATTTTTCTCCATCTTTCTTATGAAACACTCTAACTATAATTACTTAGCTAAGTCGTTACATTTTATAAAAATAATTCACAAGCAATCGTTATTGGAAAAATTGAGGATAATTACGTTATGCACAATCTCTCCTGCACTGTTGCTGTACTATGAAACTCCAGACACCACTATTTTTAAGGACTTAATATTCAAGAACGACACGTTATATAAAGAAATGAATTACGGAGAAACATTTTCGTACGCGTTTCTAAATATAGAATGATAATGGAATATGAAACTACCGTTATTCGTTACGAACCACTATAAACCATGCGTAGTGTGTTTTTTTATCCAACCCAGGTTCCGGAAATTCTATCTTACATGAGAAAAATGCGTGGTCGGAAATAAGCTGAGCCATAACGTTATAATTTGTAGCTCCTCTTCACTATTTTTTCGCGGGTTCTAATTTGGAGCCCAATATAATTTTGTGTGACAGATATCTCGTGTTTAAACAGCCGCTAATAGCCCCATGTTTCTTTGCCTCTCTGCAAGCCTGGCCGCTTCTCCTTGTTTACCCGCCCGCTGTTTACACGTGTCGCATCTCGCTTTTCGGCCGCACTCATATATCACGTCTGCTTGCAGCTCGTTGAGCAGCAATTATACACGCTATACTAAAAAGTAATTACGCACTTGTGAAGATGGGTAACTTAGTACGTCAGTAGTCTTGTGTGACCACCATATGCTATAGGGCGGTGTAAAACCTGTTGATAAGACAGCATGAGGTACAGGAGGTACAGAGCCATCGAATTTCAATAAGGGGGTGATTATGGGCTGCCATCTCAGCGGGCTTTCTATCCGAGTGGTTGCCGTGAAGGTTAACAGGCCAAAATCAACGGTCGCGTTCGTCCTGCGTAAGTGGAAGATTAATGGGCATTGCACCAATGCCACAAGTTATGGGCAACCTCAAATTTTAAACTCTTGACATTGCAGAATCCTGAAAAGTTAAATTGCCAAAATGAGGCACCATCCATGGCTACCATCCGAGTATCAGGAGTATCGGTTTGGGGCCATCCATAAATTATGTCACACGAATTTCATGATTTTTGGACCCCTCCCTCCCCCCCTTGTCACAGGTTGTCACATGTGTGGGACCCCCCCTTCCCCTGGTGTGACATCACATATTTTGCAATTTTAAATTTATAAATTAAAACTGCACTTCCAAAATGATTTATGCATATCTAGTTAAAAAAATAATATCACCAATAAATCAAACTTAAGAAAATATAAAAAAAATATAAAAAATCGAATTAATGATAGAAAATTGAGTCATCATGTGTCCATGGATTTAGAACCCATCCCTTGATACTCTTTATTATTGGCATAATAGTCAGTTTATTCTTGATTTCGACAGTGTCGGGAACATTAGACGTGTCAACATCATCTTCCGCCACGAGCCAAAAAGTGGTACAAATTATGCATGTTATGTCACAAAGTTTATGACACGTCCCCCCCTTGTCACACGATGTCACACTTTGTTGACCCCCTCTCCCCCCTCAAGGTTTGACGTAATTTATGGATGGCCCCTTTCCATTGCAATGTTGGGTATAAAGGATCAAGGCCTGCATATTTCACAATAGCAGCTGCACATATGCCTGACATCACAACAAGCAATGAAGCTCGGCAGCATAGGTGGTGATTGGACCGTCGCAACTGTACACTGGAGTAGTGGAAATTGGTTCTGTGTAGGAATCAGTCGAGGTTTGTATTGTTCCGGTCCGATAGATGTCTATGTGTGTGACGAGTACCAAAGGAACGACTTCTGTCAGAGTGTGTAGTGCCAACTAGTAATAGTAATTTAGTGGTTGTGGACTTTAGAGTGGAGCCTTTTCACCGTTAATGTTCGTCCGTTGCAGCTTGAACTAAGCCCAACTGTAACATTTTGGATATTGAAATGCTTCCGACATTGTGGCATTTTTACGGAACGGACCCATGTTACTTCCAGGATGATAATGCCAGTTGCAACGTTTCAAGGGCCACAATGCAATGTTACGCCAACAACCTTGTTTACCGATTGGACTGGCCCACCCAGAGGCCTGATCTTAGCATTATACGAGTAGAACATCTATGGGATGAATTGGATGGCCGGGTGAGAGATCCATCAGGAACAGCCAAAACCGATTGCTCAGTTCACGGAAGGGTTGCTAAAGACTGTCGACAAATCTCAGTGGATGTTCTGTAAACCCTCGTTGAGAGTACGTATGCAAGACACGTTGGCTGCTGTTATAACCGCAAGAGGTGACCTCATGACATTATAACGGGATGACAACCACTGAGCAACCGTCACGGACAGGTGCCCAATTACTTTTTGGCAGATAATGTACATTGTTCTATCTGGACGAAATTCCACATGTGCATTCCCTATTATCAAGTATCCAGGTTTTACGTGTGACTTTTGAAAGTTTTAGAGACTGATAAGTACCCTGTTCAGAAATCTGTCAGACACGTAGCAGATATATAGAATACTGATTTGCAGCCTTGGTGAACTTGACAAAATATATCTTAAAACAGAAATTACCCAGCTGGGTGAAGCGTGTGTTATACTATGCTCACGTTATTCGGTTGATCAGATGTAAGTCAGGCAACTACGAAGCATAGTGAGTTAGTCTTCGATGCGTAACGTGATGAAAATAGAAAAGAGAGGATAAAATACTTTTTTTTTCTTCTTAAGGCTTTAGTCCTCGTTAACATCGAAGCTATTAGAGGTGGGAGAGAAAATATATATTTTATTAAACACAAAACAGATCCAAATACAAAAAAAAAAAAATCTAAAAGAATGATACCTTCCATCACGTTATATATATATATATATCACCACGCGTGTTCCATCGAGAGTGGTATCGTTGATATGGTATTAAAAAATGTCACAACGTTGTTTCAGAACATTGTGTATTTGGCTGGATATGAGTTCCAGAGTCATTAACAGTGTAACTACCACTAAATTCAAATAGCTCAAAAATTTGAATAACTTTAGGATGCTGGTATTTAATAGCTTTTAATGAAAATTGTTTCCAAACAATTATGTTGACAAGTGTTTTACTTTTTTTAAAAAAAATTAGTACAATAATCCAAGTTACGTATTAAAGTACAAAAATTATACACTGAAGAGCCAAAGAAACTGCTATAGGCATGCGTATGCAAACACAAAGATATGTTAACACTCAGAGTATAGCGCTACGGTCGGAAACGCCTATATAAGACAACAGGTGTCTGGCACCGGCGTTAGATCGGTTACTGCTGCTACAATGGCAGGTTATCACGATTTAAGTGAGTTTGAACGTGGTGTTATAGTGGGTGCACGAGAGATGGGACACAGCATCTCCTAGGTAGCGATGAGATGGGGATTTTCCCGTACGACCATTTCACGAGTGCACCGTGAATATCGGGAATCCGGTAAAACATCAAATCCCTGACATTGCTGCGGCCGGAAAAAGATCCTGCAAGAACGGGACTAACGACGACTGAAGAGCATCGTTGAAAGTGCCAAAAGTTCAACCCTTCCGCAAATTGCTGCGGATTTCAATGCTGGGACATCAAAAAGTGTCAGCGTGCGAACCATTCAATGATACATCATCGATATGGGCTTTAGAAGCCGAAGGCCCACTCGTGTACCATTACTGATTGCACGACACAAAGCTTTACGCCACGCCCGGGCCCGTCAAAACCAACTTGCTGTTGATGATTGGAAACATGTTGCCTGGTGTGACGAGTCTCGTTTCCAATTGTATTGAGCGGATGGACGTGTACGGGTATGGAGACAACCTCATGAATCCATGGACCCTTCATGTCAGCAGGGGACTCTTCAAGCTGGTGGAGGCTCTGTAATGGTGTGGGCGTGTGCAGTTGGAGTGACCTGGGAAATCTGATACGTCTAGACACCACTATGACAGGTGACGTACGGACTTGGGCAATTCCAGCATGACAATGCGACACCCCACACGTCCAGAATTGTTACAGAGTGACTCCAGGAACGCTCTTCTGAGTTTAAACACCTCCGCTGGCCACCAAACTCCCCAGACATGAAAATTATTGAGCATATGTGCGATACCTTGCAACGTGCCGTTCAGAAGAGATATGTACCCGTTCTTACTCTTACGGATTTATGGACAGCCCTGCAGGATGCATGGTGTCAAATCCCTCCAGCACTACTACAGACATTAGTCGAGTCCTTGCCACGTCTCGCTGCGGCACTCCTGTGTGCTCGCGGGGGCCTCACACGATATTAGGCATGTGTACCAGTTTCTTTGGCTCTTGAGTGTATTAGATCTGGGATACAAATTAACAGATGAGATAACAATTATCCAAGGAGTGCGTCAAGGTTACGGTCTCTCACCAACACTCTTTAGTATATTTGTATATGAGAGACATGAAATGAAAGTTAAATGTCCAACATGGAGTAAAAATAAGTAATAGCATTTTCATAAATACTATGATATTTGCAGATGATCAATTTCTATGGGAAAATGAAGATGGACTCCAAAAACCAATACATATGTTACAAGGTACTAGAAAAGATTGCGATGGTAAGGGAAGCATCCTATCACAGTCAAAATAGTGATTGGCAATGAACCTATAGAACAAGTCTCCAACCTCACCTTGTTGGGAATTATCCTTTAATGAAGATGGCGAAGTGAAGAAGAAACCTCATGGAGTCTAAATTCGCTACACTACAGTAACACTAATTAAACGATTATTGAATTTTATAACTAAAGAGAACCAAAACTGGTGTAAGTTTATAGTATGTGTACGCGATACACACTTGGTATTTTCGTACATTTTTTTAATTTTTTTTTTATTTTTATATATATATATATTTTTTTTTTATTGACGATGAGGTCAGTAAAACTAGGAGGGAATAGCGGGCCATGATCTTCAAGAATGATATAAACCCTGCCTTTTATCCTGGAGAGATTTCGGAAAACAATGGCACACCGAAATGCGGATGGCCATACTAGGAATCGAATTCTTACTATCCTTAGTTTTACTTCAAGGGGGTGTATATAACTTACGCATATTAAATCTTTTTTATTTTCATCATGTTGTAAATAAAGATATTTGAAAAAGGGGTCTGCCACTAAGTACAACGGTACAAGTACAAGTACGGTACAAGTGTGTAGTACCTTCATCTCATTCCCTGGTCACGTCAGAGGACAGGTCACATCAATGCGTGTGGCTATATTTAGTTGATATTCAGTCAGACAGCACAAAAAATTATGTCAGTTCTATACCCGGTGGAAGCGTGTCAGGTACGGAACCAGACAAGAATACATTCTTCGAGACGCAGTACTGTGTCGTCTTCCACGAAGCATTTGCGAAGCAAATGGAAAAAAATAGCAAGGTCGCACTGATATAGAATAGTTTTTTCAAGGGTCAATCGAACCTTACGGCTTTATCATGTTTTACTGGATGTCTTGTTACTTTATTGAAGTATGATGATACGTGTAATCTGCAGAACTGGATATGCTTACAAATTTCTAAATTTTGTTCTACTTTGCAGATGTTTTGATTGTTCTTTGCTTACTTATTATTTGTGTCTTGCTTTGTGACATGTTAGTAGATACTGTTTTTGTTACTTCAGTTGTAAAACCCTTAACTTTTATGCTCTGGGAGCTATGTGTAAAAAGTCTACAAATTTATAGTAAATACAAACGAACCTTTTTAAGTTGACAGGAATGGCAGCTCCATTAATAACTTGTTCGTTTCGTGCTGTGATCGCCTCGCTGGCCGAGGTGGCTGAGATACAGTACAATGGCGGTTTCCAGCGCTCGACACGGGGCTTTAGCTCCAATGGCGGAAGAAATTTTAATCTTTCTGAAAAAAATGACAATATTGTGCACCAGCGTCCTCGGTTAGTTCCCAAAGCTCTCCGCTGTGCCTATGGAGTCAGGGCATACCATGTTGCTGTTTACTCTTACGTTATTAAAGCTGGCAGCCTTCGGAAGAATAGGACTGAATTAGATCGTAGCGTGTTTCATCCTCCTCATTCTTTAATCTTTAATCTACAACACAAAGCATCACAGCCAATTACAAACATAGTACCACGACCTATTCCAAACTGAGGAGAACTCCGGGAAAACCACTACAGTTAAATCACCCCAGGAAGTTGCCACGAAAGTTCCTCTTGCTAGCCCCGGCAGTGGAGGACCTAGCCCACTGGCCTCCCATTGAAAGGGTCTTCGGTTCGAATACGGCCTATGGCGTGGGTAATTTTAATTAAGTGTTGTGTTCAATTTAAGCTGTTGTCACTAGGGTGCCCAAAATTACATGAGTAAAAAATAAATTGCAGCTGGCTACGTAGCCACAGAGACATAAGACCATTTTTTAGAAGAAAACAATGCTATTATAAAGTCCGGTGAGAAAAATAGAATTCGGGTAGTGACTATGTGAAAATTATAGAATGTTTTTACATGGTTAAAATGACTGGTGGTAGAGCAACAAATAAAATTTGAGTAGCCTTCTTAAAGTTGTTGAAATATTTAATGATGTATAGTTGAAACAAAAGGAGAAACATGAAAACTAGTTTAAACAATTTCGTACTCTTTCTCCTCCTGGTGCCGATTCCGATTCTGGTGTAGACGCCTTCCAAGGAAGGTGTACAGTGAACGTGTCCGTGGGAGCTCTCTTGGGACTACTGTGGTTTCCCCTTCTCTCCCATTGTGTGTTCGAATGTGTTATTGTGGATGACTGTGATAGTGTGTGTGTTTAGTATGGAACGTTGTTTGTGTTGTATGAAATGAGAGAGGAAGAATAGAAAGGGTGAAACCGGATTCCGGCCCATTCAGGCTAATGTTCCAAAAGACACCAAGGAGAGCGCCAGACATAGCAGCCCCGTCCGAGGGACGAATTAACATCTACAGTGCTGTATTCTCTCACTGTATACGGGCTGCGGAGAGATTTAGGACTTAACCCTGGAGTTTGGCGTACAGTCTGGTGATTATCAACTGTGCACCACAACGTCTCCTACCCTGGAGGATAGATCCCAAAGGTGAAAATTTCTTACACCGCACGAGATTCGAACTAACTAATCTCGTATCAACGCCGGGAACTGAACTAACAAAGCGAGGCTTGTGTACAGAAATTAATTTAATAACATGATAGCTGAAATAATTAGAGCGTTTGCATGTCTCGTTTTTAATTCCGTAAAACTATCGGTTGTTAAAGATGTTTGTATAAATCTCTTCTGAACAATGGTTCTTAACCCTTACTGCATACGGATATTGTTCAAGTCTGCGCCAATCTTCCCCATTTTGCCTAAATGATTACAGAAAACCGCCCAAGAACCGTAATCAGGAGGACCGGTATGTCAGTTGAGTTTGATTCCATTTTGAGCTCACGACCACAGTGGCTAGTAATTGCTGTAATATATGTAGCCGTGGCCAAGATCTTACTAGGCTGGTTGTATACCACTCCTGGCTATAGATGGTGGCGTCAAAGCCTCCTGGAGTAAACGGGCTGACATTATCTTCTATAAATCTTCGTAAGTCACACTCATTACAGTCCCCTGCACTTATAAACATTAAACACAGAGAGGAAAGCAATCAACTATCTCCTGTATGTCTAATGCGTGGATTCAATGCAACTTCTTGCCAGCTGAATACTCTGTAGTAACATAAACATATCCTCGCAATAATATTCCACACTTTGCTTATGTCTTAAAGATTAGATAATTTATTTTTTCGACCAGAGCTTTTTTCCGGTTTTAAAAAGAATTCTTTGTGTTAGCATTCCGACATCCCAATTGCGATGCATCTCCCTCTCGCAAGATGGTGCGAATCTGGCTTGTGACTATCGGCGCCACTTCTGTTTATTCTTCACTTTGAAACGTTTGTAGCAGCAACTCTGTTGTAAGTTGTTCCTTTGATGTGAAGCAGGGGTTCTTCATTAGAGCGATAGCAGCATTCCCGCTTTGAGCTAGCCGTCAGATGCCGAGTCTCGGAGCTGTCGCTAGGATATGTGCTTCGCAATGCTGCCAGCCAAACTGCAAGTATTTTATCTGCGTCATTCAAATGATATTGAACACTGTGTCACGCGGCAATAGACATTTAACTCTCTGCTCAATTAACTTGATAGCTGATTATTTCTTATTGCTATCATCCATACTTTCCTCTCAGCTGTTCATACACAGCATCATAGCATAGTTACAATAATTTCACGTTGCAAAATTTTATATCGAGTATCAAAGATACCTCACGCTCTATTTTTTAGACCTCATAAACATGATGTTATTATTTTTGACATGATATTTGTGCAACTATCTATCTATCTATCTGCTTGTCTGTAGGTCGACACTTTTTCTTGATGCGATATATCCAATAATAATGAGCCGAATTACACTTAACCTTACACCACGTTCCAGGTTTAAGAGCCCTCCTGCTCGATAAATCAGCAGACATTTGACAAATATCCCGCTAAACTATACTGTGAAAAACAGAGGTCACTTACAGAACTTTTCTTATATACGACCCGACAAACTGAAGATTTTTTCAATTTTTTCTTTAGTTAGGGATTTATTACACTTCACCGTGTCCATTACAGCAGTAAGGGAATTATGGAGAAGGAATGGAACGGAAACAAGCCTCGTAGATAAAGATCAGCTATAGTGAACTCCTTAACTTGAAACTAGTAACAATCCTCCCCACCCTGGCTGCGTTCATAGGGTCCCAGATCGAGTCCGCTTTACCGTTTCGTACTCTCCATAAAATTCAGTAATTGGCAAAGAAATACGTAACATTGTTATAATTTATCTCTTTTGTGTTCGCTGCATTGCCTGAGAAATTATAATGCTGTCTCCACTAATTCAAAATTTTATTAATAACTCTTGTGACAGAACGAGAGTTCAAGTATGGCACACAGGGGCAGTTTTCTGGTTCTCTAATGATTAAAACACATATCTTGCCTATGGTAGGTCAGAAGGCGATCGCTTGCAGCAAAAATTAGCCACTGTCACATTTTCAGGCTAGGCAGTGGATTCTGCTCAATGACTCTGCAACGCTATGCGACTTTTCCACACACACTGCTTATGATATTGTTCAGTTGCGAAAAAAATTTTATTATATATACTTTACAATGAAATGCACTTCCAATTTAGAGTATTTTAAATCAAAATATTCTACTATACAGCAAAGTTACCTCGATATCAAACCTTTGCTTACTTTGTTCATAACTTGTAAAGCGTATTATATGTACGTGATTTTAGTATTTTTCGCTTAAACATAGAATATTTTCATTATTGGGGGAATATTTTAAGATCGTAGGTAATACCGCTTTTCAGATACTCCTAAATTAAAAACGTAGACGGCCACTCAAGTCCTTTTTTTAGTGAAAAAAATGAAAAATTAAAAAAAAAGATACATAGTCCTCTACTAGGGGCGGGAGAAAATATTTTCGACCCCTTACAGTAATTAAGGTTGGGAAACTATTTTCAACCTCTAGAACAAAATTTTATTTATGGTATTCGGTTTTGAGTCAACGTCAGCTAAACACTTAGATAGATAGATAGATAGATAGATAGATATGTTCACTTTGATCCCATGTGAGAATAATCTCGGGGATGTGGAACAGTACATACACTTATTAGTAATGTCAATATTACTATATAATTGATAATATTATATATTGACAACAAGTTAGTTATGACCAATTAGTATAACCAATATTTCCTGTAATCTACAAATACAATCCCGAGTTATTTAATACTTATTATGTGGAACAGTGTATAAACTTGTTACCAGCATCTAACAACCAGTTATTTTCTTACCAACCAGTTACCACAAGTCATAAGCAGTCAATTACTTAAAAACCTGTTAGTATCATAATTTTTGACAGCAGTTTTTGAGTGCATGCTATCCCATGTTAGTTACTATATATGAGTGAAATTTTGTAAACAGTGTAATTACTTCATTTGTCAAAAGTTTCAACAGAAAGAAAAACCATATATCATTTTAGTAATTGTGGACAACTTTGTCACCTTTCCCTTCCATACACCACTTCCACTATTTTATCAGTCATTCTTAGTTACCAAATTCCAAGAAGAAAATTCTTTTACAGAGTAAAATGGATTCTGAAGCAGAAACTCTTTCAGTTTGGACTTAAAGTAGTTGGGTTTTTGTAGATAACATTTAATTTCTGTTGGTAAGCTCCAGTAAATGTTAACCCTTTCTGTACAATTGACAGTGATTTGTAATCCTTGTGAATATTATATTTATTCCTAGTATTATGGCTATGTATGTCAGCATTAAGATTGAAGTGTTCAGGATTTTCCACTACAAATGATAGTACAGAGTATACATATTGTGCTGGCATTGTTAGTACACCCAGGTTTTTAAATAGATTTCTGCACGACGTCTGTGGGCTTGCTCCACAAATAGTTCTTATAGCACGTTTCTGCAATTTAAATACCCTCTGTGCTTGTGACGAGTTTCCCCAGAATGAGATGCAATAAGTGAGCAGGGAATGAAAATATGCAAAATATACTAACTTTCTGGTTTCTATATTAGCTATTCTAGATATTACCCTAAGTGAAAATGTTGCATAATTCAGTTTTTTAAGAAGTTGTTGAATATGCTGTTTCCAGTTCAATTTGTTATCTATACATACACCCAGGAATTTTGTGAAATTACTTTCATTGATTGCTTTTCCTTCTGATATCACATTATAGCTGTCTGTTGTTTATTTTGTGTAACAAACTGAAGTAACTGTGTCTTTTCTACATTAAGTATTAGTTTGTTGGCACTAAACCACCTGTTAATTTTCTTTATAGCATCATTTGCTGTGTTTTCGAGGTTTTGTGCTGATGGGTCTTTCAACGATATGCTGGTATCATCTGCAAAGAGCACCATGTGTTCATTATCACCTAGTATATGTTCATTATCACCTAGTATACTTATCACAGACAAATTTGTAGTCTGAAACTTATTTCGTTTACGACTTAGATGAGTGTGACTGACAGGGCAGACAGTAGTAGGGCTCTTTTCTCTTGAGGAACGTGACTAATAAAAAAATAATAAATAAATAATAAAAAACCTGAAGAAGTGTAATAGATTTATGTGTATATGCTTCGCCAATACGCCACAATTTCAAGTTACTTTGAACAGTTTATACTTTCACAAGCGAGCAACATAAACGGAAAAAGAAACTTTCAACAAAATGAATGTCGTATAGTACGGATACTCCTTTCCCCAGTAAATTCCATGGTAAATTAAATTAAAATTAAGAATTATTACTCCATCATCACCTTCGGAAAAATTGTATCCAAGCAGGACATATAGGTGTCTGACATAACTCCATATGCAATTATCCTCAACAGTTCTCTTCGGCAGTTATTAATTATGCTACAGTTTTTCCGTCTAAGTATCAATAAGATAAGAATGAATGTCTTACTTTTTGTAGCTAGAAGCGGAACTGGATTGTGGTGAGTAAGAAGTTAAAATAAACAAGTACTATGATAGCACTACTCCAGATCATGGTCATAAGGCTTTAAATAATACTTATATTAGTTCTTAATTTCAGCAGGAGGAAAAGATGAACTGTTTACTTCGTCACATACACAAAAATTAAGACTGATTGAAGTTAAAAGGTTTTTAAAATTTATTAATACCGTGAATGACTATCCCTCGTGTGCTAACACATGTGTCAAATGAAGAAGTTGTAGTGACTCGCAGTTACTTACACTAATTCGAAGTTATTTGACCGCACGCGTCGAAAGTCAACGAAGCAGAGCAGTTGCGCCTAAGCTACACGCTACCACCGTTCCACATCTGTATGCGTAAGCCATAGGTGCCAGGCCGTCTGGTCGAGTGGCAGCTTGCTGCACTCTAAGCTATTACGCTGAGCGGGCGGATGTTTCTGTTTCTATCTCGCGAAGGAGTACTTTTAATTTGGAATTTAGAACTAAAATAAATTTTGTTTGAAGCCTGATAACTAATATTCTGCTTCTGTGTTAATAGCTACAAAGTGACGAACAGTAGCCGTAATTGAAGTGACGCAAATTATCTCACGTGGATAATCAAACTTTTTCACGATAAACACTTAACTGAACTGTTTGTTTGGCTGACAGCCAACTTAGTTTTCGGAAAAATTGTTAAGTTTCTATTGACTCAAAAAAGTAAACAACAAGCCGCTGATGTATTTTTCTGAAATAAATTCTGTTGACATTAAAGTAAATTAATGAAAACGACTAAAAATTAATTTTTTTCCCCTCATATTCAGACTAGATGCATTAAAACGAATAGGAACTAAGTGTATTATATGTATGTATGTGATTTTAGACAATTTCAGATAATGTCATTATTTGTTCTAGCCTTCAAAGCCTAAAACCACATGAGTAACAACTGCCGAAATATTAACCTTATACCTCATTTAGCCTGTAGAAATTTCTTAAGTATTTCTCTCAGTTGTGTTGCCCTGAACAAGATTACAATGATATTCTAAATTTCAGTTTATTTTGTTGTTTTACTAGATTAACTCTAAAATTTTCTAATTGCATGTAAGGAACTTTTTTAATACACAAATCTTCTGCTAGGTGGATGTACCGTAGGTGTCGGACCATGTCTTTTATAATGATTACACAACAGTAGAACACTCTCAACGAAATTTCTGTGTGTGTGAGATTCAAAAATGGAATCTGAACCCAGCTTTGATATAGAAACTAATATGATGCTGACTCACACAGCCAGCGGAGTATTTGGAGAGCGTGTTCAATTGATATTGTTTGGCTTCTGCATCTGAGCGTCGCACCTGCTGTTGTTTGGCACGCGCTAATAGCTGACTGCAACACGCTCCGTTTGACCAGCACAAGGAATCGTCGAGAATACATCCTCGACACATTACCTACTAATCACGTGCCAGGGTCCCGTAAAAGAGACCAGGAACTCCCCAACCGATGTAGGTGGATTTTGATCTACCAAATGAAGCCGGCTCGATTCTGATTAACGTGACTTCCATATGACCCTTCTTCGATCACTGCGTAACAGACATAATGTCGGATGCGGTGTTGATATAACGAAGTTCGGTCTGTAAAGCCCTTTCTTGAACAGTCCAACACTGAATTCTGACGGAAACCAACACTAATCAGATAAATAGGGGATGACACAGGTACAGATTTGTCGTATTGTAACTACTTATCATATAATATATACGGGAACATTTACGGAAGAAATGTCGGGCAATTTTAGTTAAGATTGGAACGAAACATAAGAGCCAGAAGTTTCAGTCGATTGTAATTTCTTGATGTTTTACTAACCTCCCCTTATTTCATCTTAAAACTGAATTATTTTGTTTATTCGACAGTTTTATCAGGTGATTTCACATTGCTTTTCTCCGACATAAGGAATATTCAATACTTTCACATGACTGGCAAGCTTCGTTAGCGTAGGGAATAAAGTACAGGCTCCGCGTAACGAAGGTCTCCGGTTCGAGTCCGGCCGAGAGCATGGGTGTTTAAGTGCTGTGTGTGTTAATGTCGTGTCCGTCTTGTGGTGTCGATACCTAGTAGCAACAATTCACTAGAGAAAATGAAACACTGAATGAGTCATTATGATCACTTTGAGCTTGCTGTATAGCGTCAGCAGCCGAATGCCAATAACAAAAAAAAAAAAAAAAAAAAAAAAAAAAAAAAAAAAAATTAAAAAAATCGTATGACTGTGCTTTTAAGGCGTCACCACACTGTATCGGGGAGTAGGTGCAAGGGGACCCGGTATGACTCATGGCCCTGTTCCCAGTTTCAGCCTCATAAACCACACATTTCATAAACAAAAATACTCTTATGACAATGGACACAAATTACACGAATCGTAGACAGACGGCAATACTTAAGTTTCCCCTACAGAATAGTTTCGTCTTGCAAGCGAGAAGTCACCAATTTGTTACTGGAACAGATGTGATGATTACACCTCACTTCCGTAGAGATTCATGATGATCAGGACTCATGACTCTAAGAGGCCTCAACACTTCCCGATTGAACATGGCTGATAATAATGAAATGGATGTCATAACGCACGAAAAGTCTGGTAACATCTTTAAGACGTTCGTTCCTGTCTTTATCGCTAGTGTCCATCCATTTCGTAGCCAATAATGATTCTAGACGTATTACCAATGAAGACCCCGTCAACAAGTCGTAATGCCACAGGGGATGACTAACCTACTCAAGTGCTACATACCATAGGAGTTGAAGTGGAATTTTGTGCTGAGTAGTTCTGTTGCTTGTAGCTACAAGAATCAAATATTTTGACGTGTATACAACGACACAAGAAAATTTGGTTTCTTTTACTTCTGTAAGATTAATTGATTAATTAATTTAGCAATCTAATTTAATTGCAACAGGGCGCACGCTCCGGTGGCAATTTTCATACACAGCCATTTTCCCTTTTCTTATTAATTTTTCCTTAAATTTTTCGAATTGCGTTTTGTGTCCTTTACAATTTTTATTTTTAAAATCTTTCGCTTTTTTTGGTAAATTATTTACCACTTCTATGGTAATTTATTCCACCCTTTGATTCCCTTAAATACGAAAGAAAATTTTCCCATTCTCTAATGCCTGAAATCAAGTAACAAACACCTTGTTCCCATGGTCATTATCATTCCTTCCTTCTCATGTAATACTCCTCATTCTTCTACCAATATCCTACCAAGTATTACTGATCATATACGTCTTGTACGATTTCATTTCCAGCATTCTCTACACTCTTCTTCTGTCTTCCAATCCTGCTCCTCTACCATGGCAGTTACTGACTATGTCGTGTGGTGAATCTAATTGCCCTTATTTACAACCCCTCTGACATACCCAAAATATGGTTTCCGTACTACACCACTATATTCAAGCAATGGTCTAACCACGGTTTGGTAACCAAATTCGCTAATTTCTCTGGTACAATATACAATGATATGACGAAGCTTTAGTAACCTAATTAATTTATTTCCCTGGTATATCCTCTCATTTCCCTCTCCAGCAAAACATTTTGAAACTCCTTTCTACCAACTGTCCAATTAAGTTTATTATCAAATCTTATGCAAAGATATTCCCACTCAAAATTTTCTACAAGCAATTCCTTCCTCACCTTATAATCATAAAGAAATTTCCTTTTTATACGTGTACCTAATAAGTTGATTGCATTAACATGAGACAGCTGTTGTACTCAACAGAAAATGTGCTTGTTATAATTTTGCATTTGACTGGTACATGTTCCATCAATCCTGGACATAATCATCACTACCAATAAAAGGCTAAGCGTGGCCACCATGTCTGTAACGCCGAAGTCACGATGCCGGCCTTCGTTGCCAAACTAACAACGGCCAGAGAAATTTTTGCAAAAAACGAGGTTAAGGAACTGCGAAGAAATCAATTATTAGAACGCTGGAAGAATAGCATGGATTTCGTTTAAATCAACAAATTAATAATTAGTTTCTTTTTGTTTATTTGTTTTCGTTCGAAGTAGATGTTTTAGGTTTTTACTCTGATCACTATTATGGCAAGCAAAAAAAAAAAAAAATGGCATATGGTTTATATCGCGATGGAAGCTTTCATTTTCGAGCAGAAATATTAGCGTTCATAATGAGTTATTCAAGTATTTAAATTATTTAAGATGCTTTCATGAGCGCCATGATGAAATCATTGCTTCATTTGAATGAAAGTAGTTCCACATTGGTTGTAGTCTATGTGACCTGGACCATGATTAATAAAACTAATATTATAAGGCATAACGTAAGTATGAGCGAGTGATTGAAACTTATTTTGTAGCGACAATATTAGCTCAGTTTGTGTTAAGGTTAAAATGCTATGTAGACAAGGATGACACCGGATTTTTTATTATTATTACAGCATAAGTTACGAGAAATTGCGTTCAACATTATTTTCTAACAATAGCATTTTGATACAGAATTGCTTAGAAATTACTTCGTAGAAAATTCCGTTCAACCAGTCATTTTATCGGTATTGAAGCTAGTTAAGAATAAAAGGCTGTAGGGAATCGCAAAATATAGGCAAAGCATAAGGAAATGTACTGTAGAACTTGTGTGACGTTCGATGGAGTGTCCAACGGTAGCCAAAGAGACTTTATTTTTCACAACCACAATTATTAGAGTAGCGACAACATATGCAGTGACGGGGAGCAGAGTTTCGTCTCGACTAATAAATACACTTCTATGCTTAAAAAGACCATATTCCTTCCTGCTCCTAACCCCCAGTCTTTTCTGGCTTCTAATCAACTTGACGTCGATGAAGCGTAAAGCCAAAAACGTTTCAAGAACTGTCTAGGGTTTTGGAACACTAGAACGTTCGGTAGGTGAGAGACGCGCTTCTTTCTTCATCAATACAGGAACGAACAATAAGCATGTGTTCAGAGATTCGACAAATTCGATTTCTTTTACAGACATGAAACTAGCCATCAACAGAGAGGACTGGATCAGCCTACTGGCAATCTTAGAATAATTTTGGAAGCGACTAATTCACCGCTTGTAGAGTAGGCTGAACTACATCATGTGAGGTGAGGTTGGCTTCAGAGTGTCGGTGGACTTTGGACAGGTGTACAACCGTGGAAACTGCTTGTAGCAAAGAAGTGCCGTGCTGTCTGGCAGGTGTCGTTCCTTGGCAAGAGGTCTCCGGGAGACACTCGGGCTCGCCAAACAGGCTAAATTAAGACGAGCGCCAAGGAATGCGCGCCTTGTGACTGCGGTACTGGTCACAGGGTTGATTTTGGCGAACAACTCATCGCATATCAATGTTAGGACCACCTGCGAACAAAACGTCTTCGGTAGTTTGGCAACGCGAAGCTTTAAAGCGATACAATTGAAATACTAAACACTCACACTGTTATGCTATTAAGACTTCACATAAATTATCTCCACACCGGATTAAAATATCGAGATTTTTAATTTTGAAATCTAAATAGTAGCTCAATAACTTATATCTCTGTCTCTCTGTATTTTACGTTTTCAAGTCTAAACTGCTAAGCCGATCTTGATTAAATTTGTCAAGAAAATACTATGTTTCATTAAGAAAGACACAGAATATTTTTTCTCGGGATAATTAACATATTTTGTCATAAACCTCTGAAAACTAATGGAACGGCGGCAGACAGTCGGATAGCGCTATGAGTAAGTCTCTGCAATGGTATATCGGTCGCTCAGGCTTTGTTACTCTCACAGTCAGTTTTAGTTTTTTAGTTTTCCTTATGAGACAAGTTCAATGGTAGAATGGTATGGTAATGCGTTTGCTGTCATACTATCCCAACCGCGTTCTTTTGGGAAACCTTTTACTTTAAACTTACAGCTTTGTAAATCCAATTCTGGTAATAAAATTCTAATCCCACCCGTAGGAAGTCACGGATAACATCTAATTATATATATATATATATATATATATATATATATATATATATACATATAGAAAAATAAACATCCAAAGTGTCAAAGAGCCATATTTAGATATCTGCTATTAGCTGATGTCTTTCACTGCTGCTGTAGCAGCACAACACATCAGAGAAAAGTTAAATATAAGTCTATAGCGCTAACAGTACCGTTTTGCTGTGTGTTGAGGTAAGGGGAACAATTCTGATAGTTAGACTACCGTGGGTCAAATTAAAATCAAAACGAGGATTTTTCCCTGAACCTGAATGTCTGGATCGGTACTCCGTGTCCGCTTAGCTCACTGATAGATGATCAACGGTATGTCGTCCGGTGCGGGAAGTGGCAATATAACCGTACACACGCGTCTATTTCTTTTACAGCCGTCATTTAGAAGGAAAGTCCGCATTTTGATTGATTTTATTCGACTTTCTTCTGACGTGAAACTTTTTAATTTTTACGATAATGTTTTGATGAAGGTTTTGGAGCACAGGAGAAAAAATATAATGCTTTATTCGTGTTGAGAGTACGTCAAGATATGAAGAAATTTAATACGCTAAACAGTACTCAATGATCTTCAGATGCTACTGAATTTTCAATAGGAAAAAATGTTAAATTTGCAGGAAATAAAATGTTTTTAACTGCTCAGCAATTCTACTGCACAAAAGATTACTAGTGATAATGTTTAACGTGTATTATGGATCATAACTATTCATTAGTTGCCGATAAACACAATAAGTTTCATGATTGTTATGTTGGTACTTACATGTCAATAGGTAATCATAAATCTAATTATTCTATTTAAATATTTTTCCTTGCTGTCGATATCAATATCTCACTATAATCCATGGAAATAGGCTGTAGTTAAATATACTCTTTTTTTGTTTGGTCCTGTTGTCTTGAGTCAATGATGATGATAGTATTTATAGAGTTATGTACCAAGTTAAGCTTGGTTTTCTATCCAAATGTTGGTTGGATTTTCCCGACGGAGGTATACTTAGGCTTACATTGGAGGAAGGGAGGCCAGTTCCTTTCTTTCTTACCTTACCTAATTCGGTAATCCAACAGGGTAAATGGAAACTACAGTTTAATGTGGAATCAGTACCACGTAAGCTTTGGGGCAATCTGTGCGAGAATTGAAGGTCGGGTTAAGGGCCTATGAAAATCCTCACCAAGACAGTGATCCTAACAGGTGACTTTTTGATCACCAGTCAGACGCCTTAACCACCGAGCTACCAGGCCGGTAATTCAGTCCCATTACGTTTATAGCTGCCACGGTATAGTAGAGCCGTTCTCACGAATGATTAAGCTTCTGCCGAAAGTAATGTCAAGTGCGGAATGAACAGAAGAGAGTAGGAAAAGACTGTGAATTGGACGAGACGAGATATCCACGTAGTGTATGACGTTTGCAGTTGGCCAGCAGTTGTCGACGGCAAACGTTGGCAGCTGAGGTAAGTGATCAGGGGCAATACGACAAGTGCAAGTCGACCAGGTGTGATGCTTGGCATCCGCTGGCGGTCACTCTCCGGCCTTCGCTCAGCTCGTCTGCAACCCAGCATTCTCTGTCGTGGTCAAGGCTGTCAGCTCGCTCCATCTACACCTATACTACCTGCAGTACCGCTTATGATTTCTCTTTCATCAGTATTCATTGATATTGTCTAACGAGAGACATTTTTATGCCACCCCATTATTTTACATGTTTGTTTTTTGGACGTAAAAACCCCAACGTAATCATTAAAATTATCGGCAAAGTCATATTTGATATCTCACTTCTGGACTAGATTCTAAGTGGACTTCTAAGCTTTTATTTCCTGACCACTGAAGGTTATTAGTTTCTGACAGTTTCCTAATACCTGTGCCTAATGGTAAATTTGCTTGAAAATACGTAGCAAAATGTGCTAGTAGATGTGGATAATATTATTGATTTGTATTAAGTCCTCCGAAACCGTAGACATAGCTATACCACCTGTAACTTAGAAAAAGTCAGTTAATCATCTAGAGGCTATAAGAGCAATCTAGTCTTCGTTCTCTTTGTGTTAATTCTCTTCTCCAAACATTCCCACTATTTTTTGAAGCTGTCAAGAAGATCTGTTAAGGAATGGAATAAATTTGGTCTATCGCCTTATTCCGTGGTTCAAATCAGGACACTTTGAGTGGGATTTCCAGCTTCCAAGAACTTTTTTTTTTTAACTGCTTAACGTCTCTTAACAGCGAGATCTTTAGAGACGGGTAAGGATGGGGGGCAAGGAATGGGAAGGAATTCGACCATGGCCTTTTGAAAGAAGCATCCCGGCATTTGCCAGGAGTGATTTGGGAAACCATCGAAAACCCAAATCTGGATGCCCGGACGGGGATTCGAACAGCCGTCCTCCCGAATGCAAGGCCAGAACGCTAACCGTTACACCACCACGCTCGGTTGCAAGAACGGCAGGACTCCCAACGTGTCATTTTGTTCTTCGCATCTGACTGATCTTCGTTTGAGCGAACCCATCATAATGGCGTCGTCAAACTGCATACTAGCTTGGCAAATCTCCTTCCGAATTTGGAATTTACAAAAAGAAGGAAATGCTGCTAAAAAGGATTTGAGTGACTGCATAATGCATCTGCCCAGCCGTATATAATTTCAGAGGTCTTCTTGCAACATAGTAAACCTTGTAGCACCTGGAATACATTTTTTCTTTGCTTCTATCTTTACGCCTCATCGACGTCGAGATTATTAGATGCGGGAAAGGTGAGGGAGCAAGGAACGGAGAGGAATTCGTCCATGGAAATTTGAAGGAATCATCTCGGAATTCGCCTGAAGTGATTTGAGATAACCATTAAAAACAAAACAAAACAAAAAAAAATCCTCAAATCTGAATGGCAGAGCAGGAATTCGAATCTGCGTTCGCTGGGAGACGGTCCGCAGTCCGAAGGGATCAGGGTTTGATGCAGTCAGTAAGCTATCTGAATTCTTGTTAACCTGAGAATGGAGATTTGTAGATTTGCTAAGAAGTGTTTGTATTTATGATTCACAGAATTCAAGCGTATTTCATGAATATTTCATGAACACAAAACCACCAAAAATGATACGATTCTCGTCAAATTTCAAACAAGTGGTAGTGCACCGAATGGTTTAAATTCCCTGGGACGACTCATTTTTGATACTTTGTTCATTTTATAGATTATGCGAATATCTCCATTTCAGGTATCAAGGTACGAAGGATAAGCTACAGAGACACCGTAGAACTTTGCCTAACAAGTACAATGTCTGTCTATAATATTAGTTAAACATTACTATCACGGTTGGAACTACCTCTGTGTGTATCACATTACGGCTTCACGTGACATGTATATATTATTACCAGCTGGTGCCCACGACTTCGTTCGTGTTTTTAAAGAATTTTTATTGACAGCTACCGACATGTAACCACCATAGTGCACGATGGGAGACTCGAGGCTAATACCACACACAAACATCAGTGTGTGCAGGGCTGCAAAGTGAAATATAGGGACACACATGTGTTTGGTCGAAATATGAAAACACCCTCTGTCGACCAATTTTACCATCATATACCCCACACCCCAAGTCTACCAACATGACACCACCATGATGCACGTTGGGAAACTTGAGGTTAATGCTACACACAATCACCAGTCGACTGCGCTAGATAGTTTTGACTGTGGAGTGAAATATAGGGACGCATGTCCAATTTTATATTAGGTCCACCACTTTCAACCACCATATCTACTACATCTCCACAGCTACCGAAATGCAATCACCATAGTGTACGATGAAAAACACCAGGCTACTACCACATGTAAACGCCCGTGGTCTGCACTTGGTAGTTCTGGCTGCAAGCTGAAATATGGGGACACACACGTCTTTGGTAGCAAAACGAAAATGACCTACGTCGACCACTACCAACCACCATATCTCCCACACCCCTATAGCTATCGACATCGAACCACCATAGTGCATGATGGGAGACACGGTGCTACTACCACACACAACCACCAATGGTTTGCGCTATACAGTTGTGGCAGCAAAGTGAAATATATGGACACATATGCTTTTGGTCAGAATAAGAAAATATCCTTGATCGACCACTTTCAACCACCACATCTCCTACACCCCCAAAATTACGGAAATTCGGCCAACGTTGCGTACGATCGGCAAATGCATGCTACTACCACACACAAACACCAGTGATCTGCGCAGGATACTTTTGGATAAAAAGTGATACATACGGACACACACGTCTTTGGTCGAAATGCGAAAGTGACCCAAGTAGACCACTTTCAACTACCACACACAAACCCCAGTCATCTACGTTAGGTAGTGGCGGCAGCTAAAATGTGAAATACAGGAAAATACACTTCTATTTATATATATAAGAATTTTTTAAAAGGATTTTAGCCATATTTTGGCCTATTTTATTTCGATGCGAGGGAAAATGTATCAGTAGCTGATTTCGTTGGAGATAAAGGAATGGTCCATCTATTGGAAGTTGTCTGATTCACAAATGAGGCATTCTAATTATCGGGCTGGCTCCAATCTCCGAGTGATGCAGCGGGAATTCCTGTTGCAGAGCACACAATACCCGCACAGTTTGCGCAACACTAACAACGGGCCCTCAGAGGCGGTGTACAGCTCTGAAATAGCACAGTGTTTACCGGCAGGCTCGGACCTCAGGACGCCAGCCAGATCTAATTTCGTTTAACGGTAAATGCACATTTCCTTCGTCTCCTCTATCAGCGCAGTGTCGGAATAGTGGCTGGTTAATTCTAATTACGGCAGACTTTCACAATTTTTTACTAGACGAATTACGACTGTCGACTAAAGACAATGACTAAATTTAAAATAAAATTCGTTATTTATTCAAGAAGTTACATAAACCAAGTAATTAACGTATTGTTATTTCAAGAATAAGCTTTCACCCATCCGAAGTATCGGTGCAGTTTTTTTCAGTAGGTTAGGCATTCTTTGAGGGTAAGAAAACCTCTTACTGCTATCGATAATCAAGAGTGAGATTTATCTTGACAGCTTTAGTTTATTCGTATGCGCTTATGTCTCACAACTCTTTCTGCGCAAACTTTCTTTTAAGTTTTTCCGCAAATTTCTAATAGATTTATGTCTACAGCTGCAATAAAATTTATAACATTACCTTGGTGAACGATTGGAAATACTCAGTTCATATCTGACATAAATTCAACACTGCCTACTGGTTATTGAAGGACTGAAATGATTTAATAAGTTCCCACGCCTGTAGCAGTGACGCGAGCTTGGGTTTGGTTTATGTCTTTGCTTTCTGTATGTTTTGAAGGAGAGAAGAGACACTATGAGATTATAGATTTTTCTGTACTTCCGTGATTGCCTGTTAGCTTGTGAATCTTTTATCCTAGAAAATTTTAATAGAGGTCTATTTTAGATTATAATGCGAAATTTGTAAATAAAACATGGTGGTGAAAATAACTACAGGAGATTTACTTGCGGTACAAATTTTTTTATCACCAGTACACACGAGTAGGCCATTTGGCACCAGTCCACTTGGTCTCAAGCAAAACTAGTGGGACGCACACGACAGCATCAACAATGGCAAGCCAGGCCAGTTCGCTCTTACAACTATCGCTAGGTTATATATGGGTTTTAAGAAAATCATCTACAGTTAATTTTATTTTACAGAGAGAAAAAAAATGAACAAATAAATGCCTCGTACATAAATTACTAAAATCATATATTTAAAATTAGTACGAACATAGAAAGAAAAAATATCGGAATTTTCAGAAACATATGGACGGGTTAAAGTTACAGTGGTAAAAGTTTCTTGTCTTCATTTTCCAAAAATGAATGATATAATAAATGATAATAATAAGATGATGTAATAAATTAGGGAGCATAAATGTTGTAATGATACCAATTTATGGATGTAGCCTGGATTCAAATTTAACATAAAGGCATAAATGTAATAAAATTTGTACAGTAGTTACAGTTTTAATGCTGACAAAAATGACTTCATTATTATCAACAAAGCCAGTGGTTACGGTGTATGAATCAGACGAATGTGTTTCTCATCAAAATTGATATAAAGTGAACTTGAGAACTTCAAAAGAAGAATTTATTTTCAGGCTTTCATTCATCACAGATCTCAAACATTGTCAAATGTTTCTTGAATTATTTCTTCAGAAATCATTATTTCTGTAGAAATCCTATGCAGAAGTACGAAATTAGTCAGCACGCTAGAAGCGATACAAACACAAGATTTAAGTCTGACTTACATCACTTTACTGATAAAAAAAAGGCAGGTGTTTCGTCCATCATTAGAACTTCCAGTGCCTCCTGTTGGCAATTGAATGAACAATTTAATAACATTCGTGATTTTATGGAAAGACAGGATTGTCTTTAGGGGTCATCTGGGCTGTTTATTGTGGTTTAGAATCTGAAATCTGTTGTTGTGCATGGTTCGCTGGCGAGGTCGACAACCGCAGCCAGATCGAGAGCCATTCACAAGTCGACTATCGGTGATCAGCGAACAGCAGCTGTTGAGACATATCTGTGGGTCGGCACAGGTGAGTGACTCAGTGGGTACCGTGCCAGACGGCGGGACGCAAATACCGAGACTTGGCGCTATTCCTGGACCCGCCGCCAACAGCCACCGTACTTCAGCATCTACCGTAGGGTACTTGTTGGAAACATCTACGGTATGGAAAAGATTCCAAATTCTGTATCTCAGATAGAGTAAGAGAGCGAGGTAACTAGGTTGTAAAAAGATGGTCAGGACATTCTTTGAATATGGTGGGATGGTATGGGACCCAAATTATGGCAATAACATGAGGTAAATGGTAAGGAACTATCAGTAATAAGTGGAAAGGTAGAGATGATCACGGTCATATATTAACACTTGATTTCATGTGAAAGTTTTCTTTGGTAGGTAAAGGAGTTAGGGACTTGAAGAAGTTATCGAGGGACGTTAAGAACAATTTACATCAAACAGTTAAAAATAGTAAAAGGCAATTATTAACTGGGAAAGCAGATAAAGCACCGAGGAAAAGACTTGATAAATGTTTTGTGTAGAGTGTGTCACTTTATGGGGCAGAGACGTGTACATTGAGACGAGAAGGTGAAAAGGGGACAGAACCATTTGAATTGGGGATGTAGAGGATAACGGAAAGAATAAGCTAGATGGAAAAAGAGATTAATGTTGAAGTGATGAAAAGGGTCGGCGAGACGGGAAACTACTCCAAATAATAACAAAGAGGGAGTGCTTGTTAAGAGTCGCCTGGGAAGGCCTAGTTTGGTGGGAGGAGAAAGATCACAGATAACATCAAAGGAAACGGTAACTAGACGGACTTGAAGAGGAGGGCAGAGGACAGGAGAGCTTGGAGAGCAACCATGTGAAAACCAGCCTTAAGAAGAACACTTATGATTACATTGAGTAAAAAAATTAATTTAATAAATCTTAACTTTGTATGTAGGAAACTTTCCTCTGGGACAAAAGCTATTAATAATAACTAGCTTTCAGCTGAACTTTTGTCGTGTTATTAAATCCATGATAAAATGATTATGGCTCATTGTTCCATCCGACTTACCACTACCAATTTTTTGCTAAGCATTGGTTCAACTCTCAAAATTTCACAGAAGTAAAAAAAAAAAAATTAAAAAAAAAAAAAAAAAAACAAGCGGCCTTGTTCAGTCACTTGGCTGCTGCACTGAAGCCGCGTTCCCACGATCTCTTGTAACGAAGGCGAGACGGGACGGGACGGAACGGGACGGGCCGAATACTCAACCACACACCATGAGAACAGGGCCGCCTCTGCTAGCGGAGATGAGACGCAGCTACCCACTCTGAGTCGGTAAACATCACAAGCGTGTGTAGCGGTGCGCTGTTGCCATCGGTTTGCAGCAGCGGTGCGCACCCCTTCTGATTGCTGTAAAGTGCTCTGTGCATGACACTAGGCAACGTGGTGCAAAGGTGGCGGCCAGATAAGCTAGGAGTAACCTGCAGCCCGCGCTCGTCCCTATACTTCGGCTAATGAGTTCCCGTCCCGTCCCGTCCCGTCTCGCCTTCGATACAAGAGATCGTGGGAACGCGGCTTGAGGCGGTGTCCGGCACTGACGCGGGGTTAGCTGGTTCGAATCCTGGTGATGGAAAAAATTCTCATCATCAGGATTCGGCCGACAGGGAAGATGCTAGTGCACAGTTGCTAATCACCAGATTGTGCACTAAAGTCATGGATTAAACCTCTGCACAGCGCTTATGGAGTGATGAGTGAGGCGATACGACACTGTTGGTGGTGTTTCGTTCGTCAGATGAGTGGCCTGGCGGTCTACGGGGTGTCTTTCGGAAGTGTAGTCCTGAATGGGTCGGCACCTGGTTACTTCTTTCATCTCTCATCCACAATACAAACTATACACTGAAAAACCTCACTATCGTAATTATTCACACTTACAACAACGCTTATGACCATTGTTAGTCTGGGGAAGGCAACGGGAAACCACGCCACTTCATATTCCCAGACGTTGCCGTGAAGGGGTAAAGCATCACCAATGGTAAGCGCGTACTTTTGACACGGTTAAGGCGTTCATAAGAAAAAGAAAGAAAAAAATCAATAATACAATTTAGTGAAGTGGCGCCTGCCACTGTCCGTGAATTGGGTAACTTATTTGCTAACCTGTTTTGTATTGTTCTACTTATCAAATATGTAATTTTGAGGCGAAAATTTTCCAACTCAACAGCCGGACTTAGATGTGTATCTCTAAAAACAATCATTGTTTTGCCTATTAATTGCTGCCAGAATTTGAAACTATAACAATATTGGTACAAACAATTTGCCCTTTTAACTAATCGGTTGCTTTTGTATGATGTTACAATGTAAATACATTTAAATTGTGTCTCTTTTTTTTTTTTAAAAAAAAAAAAAAAAACTGAGTTAATAAATAATTAAAGTTACGTGCAAGTACGTGTAAATTAACCAAACCAATACAAAGAGCAAAAAGTGAACAACAAAACTTAAAGAAGAAAGTGAAAAGCATAATGTGATAAATTTTCGGAACACTGAAGTGATTTCGGGAAATAAGGGACAGTCTGGTTATAGAACTTGCGTCCTCCTGTATGCGACGCCCGTGTGTTAACCTCCCACCCTTTAAGTTATTTGTAATTCTTTCATCACTAAAGGGAAAAGCAAGTATTTTTAAACATCACTGCTAATCTTTATTTATCAGTTTTATTCTGTTGTTACTCGTATTGATGTTAATAGAACGGAGAAATTCGTTACTGACTGTATTCGCATAAGTAAATTTGCTGCTTCCGATCGATTCAGACCCATAACATTTTCCGTTCGTGGTGTAGCGTCCAAGAAGCCGCTGTTCATGGTTAAACATCTCCTACTGCTTTCGAACTCTTTATTTCGCTCAGGTTAAAAATAAATAAATATTAAAGTAAAATATTAATACAACTGCCTTTTCCTAGTATCTAAAATTAGAAATTCCATCTCAAAATGAACGCGTATCCATTAGTCAGAACATGTCATTAATCTATGATTCTACTAAATTCCTTTATCTCTTTCTACCTTTGAATAGCATTAAAACGATTCACAGTGTCATGAAAATTATCTTTCGGTTTGAAGTATCATGTTATTGAGGATGCAAAGTGAGAAACCTCCAGATGTTACCAATATTGTCCAAGGGTCTTTTTACAAACATTTCTCTGCGCTTTTTGTGGCCTCCACCTAGGCCTTCGAAACATATTATTACATCAATAAATGAAGAAGCCCTTTATGCAGGCATTTAAATAACAGCAAAAAAATTTTTTTTCGTACCATTTAACTTCCATCATGCCGCTCCTTTGATTAACAGTTCCACTCCTTAAGTAACAGAAACTAAGCATATTGTTCGTGACATTTTTGTTTACGTTTTGTGGCATTTGGTAGCTATACGAAACAAATGCAACAATTAATTGCAATATTTGATAACATATCGAGAAAACCAAAAATTGTGTTCATGATATTACGGAGCAGCTACTAAGAATACATAAAACAGGAAAAATAATGATATTAGTTAAAAGCTACATTTCTAAACACCTCTCAACCCGTGACTAGTGCCCTGAGAACATTTTGGCACACATGACATATTTGAGTTCTGTGTACACGCCACACGGCCCGTACATTACCGCAAGAATAACAGTTACTTACGTTCTTTGTAACATCGTGAAATTAGTTTCACAAGTTTCCGAGAGATGTCTCTCCACTACAGCAGAGAGTAGAACTAAAACGAAGAAGGAACGTGTGATGCCAACTGTGTAGCGGTAAATCATTTCTACGACAGAGCTAGCTCGTCGTGCGCTGTAAATCAGACAGAAGTGGTGTACCAGCTGTGAGCGAGCATTCACGAGACTTAATTCCATTCGTTCCGCCCAAGATGAGAGGTGGACGAGACAAGTCTGCCACTTACAGCAGAATTCGAGATAATACTTCGAGGTTCTGTTTTTAATATTGTTAAAGCGTTAGCTATACGGGACAAAATATGGAAACGGATTATCATTATTAACATGACAGATTGTGTTATGGAGGTTGTTCTACAAGTGATTAGCCTGACTATGGAAACGAAATAGTTCAACCATCAGAAACTGCATATAATTCTTTATTCTTTTGTAGAATAAGTTGCAATATTCTGGAGCGTTACTATTCTGTTACAGGTATTGACAGAGAATCAGATGTAGTTAAATCCGAAATAGAGAAGGAAGAAATTACTGGTGTGATTAAATATTTGCATAATAAAGAGATCCAGATTTGGGGTTTTCCATAGTTTCCACAAACCACTCCAGGCGAATGCCGAGATGGTTCCTTCAAAAGATCATAGCCGAATTCCTTCCAGTTCCATGGCTCCTTATCCTTTCTAGCCTTCAATGACCTCGAAGTCGACGAGGCGGAGAGCCGTAATCAAAAGAAAAAGGTTTCTAAGCGTTTAACGGTAGGTCAAAAGACGATGAGGAGGGAGGTGTTTCCGGATGCTCCTGCCCTCTTTGAATCGATTCCAGTAAATATTTCCGAACCGTTTGTCAGGGAACGAACTTGTGCTGCTTCCCTTGAGCGCCTGCTCAGTCATGTGCGAGGGGCAGGAGGTTCGGATTCATGGGAGCAGGCCCCAGACGTTTAGTAGATCACTGCCCAGCCGTACGTGGTGAGATTTTCGATCCAATGGAAACAGATTCAGTTTCAGCTTGTAGATCTCAGCAATTGGAGATGACACGAGTTATAAGAAAAAAGTTTGCTGCGACGCTGAAAAGTTGTGAAGTAGTCGATGCAGTTCTGTGAGGACTCTAGCAGTAATTAGAAGAGGGTTTTCAACAGTATGTACGTAAGAAGCTGTTGTGTGGGAGAGATCCTAGCGAACAGATCGAGAAGCTGTTTTGGTTGAAATTGCCGTAATGTTCTAACTTCTAAGTTATTAGAACGATGTAATGTTTGTTCATTGTGCTCAGGATGTATTAAAAAAAAAGTGACAAAATGTTGATCGTTGTTATTTGACCGTGAACTCAAACATGAAAGAAATTTCTAATGTAATAGCTTTCAGCTTTAACTGACACAGTCGTCAGACGACAATTCGACACAGCAGTGGAAGCAGAGACCCTAAAGTTACGAGGACCATTACCAGGATTTTGTTTCTTTGCATTTTTCTTAAGGATCCAAGCAAAACAGCCAAAAAGTTTTGCCGTCGAAAGTTTGTGTATGTGGATGAGACTTGATCCCGTATCTGCACCATAAAAGCAAAGTGAGAGTCAATGCGGCGGAGTTACATCAGTTGATTTCCAAAAAAATGTTCATGGATGTTCTTTGTGCACAGAGAGTGGTGATGTCTTTTTTTTTCTTTTTAGTATTCTATAGGTGTTATTGCTTCTACATTTCTTGAAAAATGGAAATGCCATCATAGAGGGGTATTTTACACTAACCTTGCAAAGTATCTGTCCAGGAAAATTGGTAAGTTGTTAAAAAGAATGTGCTGCTTCAGGAATACAATTCTACGTGTCACAAGTATCTTATTTCCACTGCTGCAATTAATGAGTATGGACTTCAGTTAGTACCGCAACCTACACCCCTTGTTCGTCTGGCCTGGACCTGTCAGTCATCCACCAAATTTGAAAACTTAAGGAGATACTATCTGTAAACCATCAGGAGACTATGCCATATGTCACCTAATTTTTCGACAGTCTGTCGAAACCCCTTAATATGAAAGTCATAAAAGCATTTGAACTTGATTGCAAGATGTTTGAGAATCTCAGAGATGACTTCTCTGAAATAGATGACAATTCTTCATTTAGCTCATGGGAATCAGTGTCATGCCATGAACTGATGGTGCGGCTCAAAAACCATCAATCTAAATGTCTTCATAACTAAAAAAAAATAGCAATTTTTCTGTCTGATACAGAGGTAAGAAGTGGAAGGATAGTGTCAATATATATATATATATATATATATATATATATATATATAAATTTAGTTCTGTAGATACAGTCATTGTTCTTCATCTTTTCGTGTTTACCTGAACCTGTTCTAGACGCTAATAAAAGAATACGGACGTTTATCGTGGAAAAAAAGTTAATATGTGTTCTGAAAACGTGAAAATTCATTGTGATATCAAAATGAAGTCTTAATAAGAGAAATGCTCACCCGACTGCGCCGTTGTCGAGCACCTGGACCTGCTTGCTGAGCGCCTCGGCGACATTCTGAGGAGAGTACAGCTTGATGGGGGAGTTGAACTGCTTGTTCACCAACCGAGGACCGGACATGGCGCACGGATCCTGCGTCACATACAGAAACAAACACTCTTTATTGTAACACGAAAACACATTATCAAATTCACCTCATTTCCAGTTTCTCTATTCCATCAACATCTGCAGCAATACGAGTAACAATAATGGGTGTAACTGAGGATACTCCTTTTATCTAGCTAAGTACCCATTGTAAAGAAGTAAAAAAAAAATAATATTTAAAAACGTGGCGGCTGGCAAAGCGTTTTTTCTGTCTTATCCAAATAAACCAACGGAACAACTAACTCATTGCTGTCACTACCAATGCGGCCACCGCATATCCGTAATATAAGTATAGCATTAACTTTTCGTTTTCTGTTAGCTACATTACCTACCTCGATTCAACAGACTTTTCTTTTTTTTTTTTTTGAAATTTGTATAATTTTCTCACTTTCTTACTAACACATCGATACAGTACGACATGTATGGAGTTTACTTTTTATGTTGCCTATTCTTTTCAAGTGTTCGTTCTATGAAAAGAAGCCTGACACGTGAATTTTCTGTGAAAGGGTTTTTGAGTTCACAACACAACGTTGTCAGTTATTATTACTCTGACTTTACTACACTTCATACTGAGAATTTTTCTTATTTTCTCTATCCATCATATAAAAATTCTTTCCTTCCTTTCGCTCTAGCCTGTAACAGCATAGAGGTCTCACTAAAGATTTTCAGTGCCAGTACCTTCATTAACAAAAGTAAAGAAGACGGTAATTTCCTAATTTTCCATTCAGCTCCTCTCATTACATCAAGTACATCTGAGCATTCACCATCCACGAATTATCTCAACAGTCAGCTAAGAAAATAGCGTTTCCATCCGAGTAATCGCTATGCTCATCTTTCTACTGCTATTTAACACTTTGTGACCAATGCTCAATTGATTGTACGGACGGTAAATGATGAAAAGTACTACAGATTCTCACTCGCATGTGGGCAGCTGCCGACAGATAGAACAGTATAACAGACACTTCCATATTACACACTGTCTGCGTCTCCGGTGAAATGCGTGTTTCAGATGCTTGGACGTACATATGGGAGAAATACATGCTACCTAAAGGTTATGTCAAATCCCACAAAAACAATTCTTGTAAAAATAGGCCAAGTCTCGTGTTCGTGCAGTGACAAAAAGTTATGAGATCTTCTTCTGAGCCAAGTCTACACTTTACAGTGTGTATTCACTTCACTTTGTGAAACAGAATGGTTTTTTTTTCGGTATATAGATCGATAAATAATCTGATGACTTGGCCATTATGCACGCCATGTTTTAGCTAACCTACACAAACTTATAAAAACGTAAAAGCCAAGATTTCCCTCACTATTATTCGAATTTGACAAGTATATATATTATTCCCTCAATTTAAGTTCAAATTATGATATGCATATGGCCAAGTCACCAGATTTTTTATCTTAAATAAACGATCTATGAAACCGAAAAAAAAACCATTCTGTTTCATAAAGTGAAGTGAATACACACTGTAAAGTGTAGACTTGGCTCAGAAGAAGATCTCATAACTTTTTGTCACTGCACGAACACGAGACTTGGCCTATTTTTACAAGAATTATTTTTGTGGGATCTCATTTCTTTTTGTAAGTTTATCTCTTATCCTGAATCACCGATCAAATGTAATGATTCCACTTGAAAATCGGTTACTAATAACATTTCAGATTTTAAGACATAAATATACGTTTACCAACAATGACCCAATCACTGAAAACAATTGATGTGCCCGATAGCCGAGCAAAGCAGATTGCCACTGGCTTAACTACCACAATAAATAAATTACTAGTAACTTCCAAACTAAACATAAGACCAAAGTAAAATTTAAGATATCACTTAAACTTGCTTATCTCTTACCATTAAAAAACTCTCAGCCATGTAGCTTCATCGGGAGCAAAGCAATTAAGCCGCAAATATGTGCCAGAATTTTTCATGTTTGGAATTTTAATTAAATAAATACGGGAGAAAACTCCAATATTAGAATTTTCTCATGATATTGGGATGAAATCATATATGTATACCAAATTACTTGTTTCTGGGATGACTGGAGGTACAGTGGAATTTTGATATCGGGGTGTCGTGGTTGAAATAAAATTTTGAATTTCAGTAACTTCCAGAATATGAAAAGCAAATTAGTTGAACTTAGTAAGCTCACTCTACAATTGAAATCTGAAGTGTATAAAGTTATTAGGGTAGGAAGCGATTTCACGTTAAGGGTAAGTAAGGGGTAGATATATGGAAATTTACGAGTTTGTGCGTATGTATGTGAGTAAAATTTTATCTGTGTAGCAAATTTCAGCTTTCCACAACTACGGGAAGAACCTTAGAGTTTTGATGATCATCAGTCAGTCCTGGCCCGCAGTAAGCGGGCGGCACATCGAGGGGGGGCGGCAAAACGAGCGATCGACAGTCGCCACCCCGCAATAGTTGCCACTCCATTGTCGCCGCGACGAAATTTGCAGCGACCCGGTTCGGAAATTTCCTAAATCCACCACTGGCTACTTAGACAGGGGGCGGCATAATCGGGATTGCACGCGGGCGCTCAAACAGCTAGCGGCGGGCCTGAGTCAGTCAGTGAGTGAATGAGTGACAAAATCGCTGTACTTTGCATCCTAACAACAACCGAACTGAGAACACTATCGAAAAAAATTTAGTACGTTTGCTAAGATTGCTGATATCTATGCACAACAGAAATTTGATACATGTAGCATAAATACGACCGAAGAAATTGAGGTTCAAAAATGGCCCGAATCGCTTCGAGAAAAGGGTAGGCAGTGCAGCCGTTGACTCGACTTGTCGGGTGCACTGCCGTGGACTCAAATTATAAATGCGGAAGATGGTCTCTGTCTTTTTGTTACGTTTTGACGACTAAATGGCTATACCAATAATGATGAAATTTGACAAGGAAATACTATATATCTGTAGGAAGGAAACCGGAAATATTTTTTCGTTATGAATAACAGTTGTATTCACGAAATTTTTAGAACTTATCGAATGGTGACGTGCGTTAGTTTGTAATGTTGCATCGGTTTCTCAAGCTGTACTTCTCGCGCGATTTGTTATTAAATTTCGTTTAGAGATAAATCGTATTATTTAGTATAGAGCTCGATTTGCTCTGCACTGTACTATTATTTTGTGTCTGCTTAAAAGTTTCTGGCACCAGTTTATTTTGTCTTCTTTTTTGACATTGCTTGCTGGCTTAGACCTAGCCTATAGTGTAGCTCCGGCAGAACGCGAGCAGCTAAAGTTATTAGAACCCAAGAATTGGATGCTCATGCTAAAGAAAGAAGAAAAGACCAAGCTGAAATAAAGCTGCCCTTAGTTAAACACCCCCCCCCCCTCCCACACACACACATCCCCGCACACCCTACGCCCCACCTTCTTTTGTTTTTCTGTTTTTTAATATGTTGGAAATTGATTCTCTTCATGAGACACGTTCGACGGTTTGAGCATACTGATTCATCCAGAACAAAGCAATTAACCTGCAAATATTTACCGGAACGTTTCACGTTTGGGTTTCCATTGAATAAATACAAGGAAAATCAGCAACATCATTTCCAACAATGCCCCAATCTCTGGAAACAATTAATGTACGTCGTAACCTAGCAATGAGCATTGCCGCTGGTTTATCTGCCACTTCAAATAAATAACAAGTAACATCCAAACTAACCATAGGAACAAAGTAAAATTTAAAGCTTTTTTTAAAACTTGTTTGCCTCTATATAGTATAGAATTTTCAGGTTTATAGCTTCATCCGGAGCAAAGTAATTAAGCCGCAAATATGTGCCAGAATTTTTCATGTTTGGGATTATAATTCAATTAGCTGATACCTGCGACTTCGTACGCGTGGATTAAAAATTTCTTTGCCAGAATTGAATATAGAAAGTTTTTGGTAACGAAGGATTGGTCCCAAATAACACCAAATCGGCATAATATGACAGGAAAGCCATCACTATATCATTCTACCGTCGAACCTGACTCTTGATGAGAAAAAGTTCCCTATATATTTAAAAACAAATAAACAAACGAAGGTGTTGGGATTGGGGGGGGGGGGGTGTTAACTAAGGGCAGGTTTATTTCAGATAGGTCTTTTCTTCTTTTTTCAGCATGAGCATCCGATTCTTGGGTTCTAATAACTTTAGCTGCTCGTGCTCTGCTAGAGCTACAACTAAGCCAGTTTACGCCCGCAAGGCATGTCAAAAAAGAAGGCAAAATAAACTGGTGCCAGAAATATTTTAACAGACGCAAAGTAAGAGGACAGAGAAAATCTACATCTATACTAAATAATACGTTTTTTTCTCTAAACGCAATTTATTAAGAAATTATTCACTAACATAATGCGCGAGAAACACACCTTGAGCAACCGACCTAACATTACAGACTAACACACACATCCGTCACTCTGTCACCATTCGACAAGTTCTCAAAATTTCGTGACTACAACTGTCAATCATACCAAAAAAAATGTTCTGTGCTCTGCCTACAGATTTTCTTGTTCAATTTCCTCAATACCGGAATAGTCATTTAGTCGTCAAAACGTAACAAAAATAAAGAGACCTACTTCCGCATTTATAGTATTATTACTGCAGAGCACAGGCACACTGACTGCGAATCACCCCTGAGGGATCAATATAACGTAAAAAAGTGTGCACCTACAGCATTGCAAGACTACTTACGATTTTCCTCGCATTACACCCCTAAGTTTGTGATATCTACAGTTTATCAGTCAATCCGAATAACCGACGGTCCAGGCGTGACTCTTACGATCAAAAACAATTTTTAAAAATCTTTGCCTACCTTGGGATTTGATCCGGCGGTATACACATTAGTAAGCAAGCGCGTTAACCAATGGGCCACCAGCCCACAATTGTGTATGGAACTACAGTCTTCCACATCATAAACGTCGGTCTATGTTCGTTTCGGTAATTTTTCAAAATTATGTGACAATATGACAGGAAATTGTTCAACCAAATGTAAACAGTATTTTTCTCCATGTTTCAAAGGATAAGTGTGCAAGTTCATCGAAATCGGATGAATACTGTGGATTTGTATGAAGAATAAACAAACAAACATTCATCTTTTTATATACAGATAAATACGGGGAAAAACTCCAATATCAGATTTTTCTTATGATTTTGGGATGAAACCATATATGTGTACCAAATTACTTGTTTCTAGGATTACTGTAAGTACAGTGGAATTTTGATATCGGGGTGTTGTGCCGAAAATAAAATTTTGAATTTCAATAACTTCAAAAGTAAGAAAAGGAAAGAAGTATAATTAAACAATTTAGTTAAACATATTAAGCTCACTCTACAGTGAAAATTAGAGCTTTATAAAGTAATTAGGGTGAAAGCTATTTCACGTTAGGGGTAGGAAAGGGGGTATGTATATGAAAATTTACGAGTTTCAGACATTTCTTATAATATGTGGGTAAAATTTTATCTGTGTACCAAATTTCAGCTTTCTACGGCTACGGGAAGTGCCTTAGAATTTTGATGATCATCAGTCAGTCAGTCAGTGAGTGAGTGACAAAATCTCTGAAGTTTGCATCCGAATAACTTACGAACTAAGAACAGTAATAAAATAAAATTAAGTACGTTTGCTAAGATCGCTGATATCTATGCATAACAGAAATTTGAGACTGTAGCATAAATATGACCGAAGAAATTGAGGTTCAAAAATTGCCCGAATCGCTTCGAGAAAAGGGTAGGCAGTGCCGCTGTTGACTCGACTTGGCGGGTGCACTGCCGTGCACCCAAATAGGGCTGTAGAAATTGACATGCGCTGACCTAGGATTTGGTAAACTTTCACATTGTCTGGTAAAATCCCGCAACAGTCAGCGCGAAAAACGTCGTGTTCGCAATGTACTACGATCGATAGATTTTTGATGAAGATTTTTAAACACAACCCTAGTGAATAAATCTAGTTTCCCTTGCGTGTCTTCAAGAAAAGGAAAGGTATGTAGTCTGGTCAATGCGCTCAACTCGTGTTGAGGGGGCTAAAGAGAGGGCAACATTTCGGTCCAAAAGCGCAGCGCACGTGGTCAAATGATTGATACCTGTGTCCCGGTGATGGAAGTAGCGCGATCAGCTGTTCAGGCATCAAAGCTAGTGGGTAGGCGCCCAAGTCGATGCGACTTGAGTTCTGAGTGGCAGAGACTATGTGATATCTGTTTGGCCGTTCCAAAGGACATCTGGCACATGCATGAAGATAAGAGCAGCCAAGCTGTGTGTAGATGGTGGCTTCTACCTCTGACGAAAGAAGACAACTATACGACACACTGTGCCCGTTGATGCAGTAAATGATAAATGTGTTCTCAACCATGAAAAACGGGCTAATTAACGATTGTGAGACAAAACAGTACAAAAGGCAGCTAAATGAATACGGAGTAATGTGTTCATACTTATGAATTAGAATTGTATCTATCACGTTTCTGTAATTTATAAATTAATTTCATTCATTTTGTTGACAAAGATATTGCAATTCAATGTGAAATAATCAACCATTTATTAAATAATTAATAGATAATTAATTATATGACACAGCCCAGCTGGCTACCAAAAAAAAAAAATCAGCCACTTTTACCAAGATGTCCAACGTGTGGAAATTTTTAATGGCGTCACCTCTTTTTTTTTTTGCCCGTGGGACTCGATCTGATCGTGCCACTTCACTGTTAAAAGAAACTATTTGGTAATGTGTCTATTGCTGTAATATGCTGTCAGCGTGTTATCATGCTTATATGACTAATGAAATAATACGGGATCATCCTAATCTCGTGCTGTTTTCGCGAAAGTAATATTAGTATCTCTAGAATTAATCGAATATACTAATACCATGTGTTTCAGGACTTTGTTGTAAACAGAGTTATTGATCTGTGGTTCAAGAGTCATGACCACGCATGTCAAGTGTTAATCTTTGCGACATCTGAATTTCATTCATTGAGTTTTATCAAGGTTTCAAGACAAGTTTTTTTTTCTGGATCCTCTACTTACATTTAAATTTCTGTTTCACGTGAAACGGCTTCAATTTACTACCCTCTGTGCGTTGTGTGAGCACCTTACTCATTGCTCATAAATAACGGATTGCAGTCAGTATAATATGAATTCGCGTTTAGTCTTAATACAATAATGCTTCTGTATCTTCTCTTTGGTCCCGCGTGAATATTCCCTTCGTGTACTTCCTTCTTACGACCAGTTTCAATTGCCTTAATGTTCCATGGGCTTAATTCCTCGCTCTTTTATTTCTAGACTATGATTACATAGAATATTTTGATATTTTCTTCCTTATTGCACAATTAGAATCAGACACCAATGTTAATTGAATATCCCTAATATTTTCGTTAGCAAATTACATCTGTAATTTTGCAACATATTTTTAATACTCTTTACTTTTCTTGTGAAAATGTTTTGTATGCCTACCCTACAACGGTTGGAGCAGGTTAGTATCTATCCTTTTTAATAATTCTGACAGTAATTTGTTAAAAATAATCCATACGTCTTCCTTTAGTCTTAGTCATCATAAATCCCATTCCTGTATGTGCATTAAGGGGGTCGGTACAGTTATCAGGTTTGAAAAAAAAATGATTTTTTTTCTTTCGATTCACAAAAATAGTTTTTACATTTGACTTCATTATTATTAAAATATTTAAATATCTTTGGCATTGTGCAATTATGCGAGATTAAGCAAAACCCTGCACGATTGAACGCCACTTAAATCTTACTGCACTTAAGGGTAATCCAAGTCTTTAAACTTAAATATCTCAAAACAGCAAATCATCAATTGATTTTAAAGATAACTTTTTTACACATGCATAGATCTTTTTCAAATTAGCAGGACATGTTCTACATACTAATTACTACAGTCCCTGCCATTACTGTTTATCCAACTTTTCAAAAATGGAAAATATGCCTATATGTTTAAACAAATAGAAGGAAAAATGATAATTTCTTGAAATTCTTTTTTATTAACAACGTTTATTAACAACAAATATGTTAAATGTGTTATATTATTGGTATAACTAATTGCCTGGATATTAGTTTCCAAGATTAAAAAAAGATTTCTGCAAAATTTCAAATATTATGCTTTCTATCATTAATGACCTTAATAACCACATATTTTTTACTGTCAGTTTGGATGGTAGATTAATTTATTGTTAAATAATATATTTATTTTAAAAATAATTTTTTATATATAACTATGACAGTTCTATGGAGCTACTAAATTTGAACCCTCAAATTTAAATAGATTTGGAGAAAATTAAATTTCAATTTCTACAAATATTTATTTGTGTTAGCCGTACCTACCCCCTTAAACCCTTGTGGGTTAATTAATTTATATTCACAAACTCTTTTCTTAACTACTGTTCGTGACAGTTTTATCTATTCCATAATACGAGATAAACAGGGCATAGTTATTGACACATGTGGTCGCTGTTAATATTGTGTAAGTACAGCGCCTCGTGCGTTGCCACGGGAAGTGTCAGTTGCCGCCTCACATACTCGTAACCCTGCTGGAGTGCGTTGAGGGTGTGTCTGGCGCTGGCCTGAGTGGCTCACGTCGTTAAGGCGTCAGCGCGTGCGGCGTCCGGCCGCTTCGAAAACATCGTCGGAGGCGGAGAGCCTTTAAATATAGGCTGGCGAGCCGCTCTTCACAAACATCGGCTATTTCCCGCCGAGGGCTTGTTCGTGTGTCTTTCGTCGGGTGCTGCGGCTGGGCTAGCCAATGCCCTCTCATCTCGTAAGTAAACAGATGGAGGAGGTTGGAAGGAAACCAATACCGCAAATTGCTGGCCACTGGCGTAATGGCAGCAAGGCTAGTGCTCTAGCGTTTGCAATAGCGTGTCTTTTGGTTCCAGACCTTGCAAAAGTGTACGTTATTTTCATCATTTTTAATTAGAATATCACCTTCGCGTACTGTACTGTAAGAAAAGTTCTTATACCATGGCCGAGATGCCAGTTATTGTAATTATCAGTCGCCGGGATGCTTCCTTCAAAAGGCCATGGTAGAATTCCTTCTCGTTCCTTGTCCCCTGTCCCATCCCGCCTCTAATCCTCGATGTCGACGAGGCGAAAAGACATAAGTAAAAAAAATTCATTATTGTCAAATAAATTTACAAAATGACCCGGGTAAATTCGTATTTGTCTGTAGAGGGTCGACAAATTGTAGTGAAATTCCGCGTTTTGTGTTTGTTTGCTGCCATCAGTTACCGAAGGATAAGAACTTCCCTCGTAACGCAAAAGTGTGGCCGTTATCTGCGAAATTTTTATGCAATAAGTGAACACTTTTATAGGGGTGTTAGGCGATGTTCTGACGGAGGTACTGTACATCTATGAGTTCGCGGCTTCCCGTCACGGACATGCTATGACGTGAAGCGCGTGTGTTACGCGCGTTGGACGTTTTTTGGATGGATAAAATCTTATGAGTTCGCGTCACCAACATGTTAATGTTAACAGTATATTTGCCAATGTTCTTCATACTAACACACAGTTTTTATCCGATTTTGATGCAACTTTGCAAACGTATACTTTAAAACAAATAGATTTACAAAAGCCTAAACCCTCTCCTCCTTTCCCCCATCATCTTAATTGCTGTCATCGTGGTTAATTCAAACCCACAGTTTCTAATCCGGTTTTCATAGGACTTAGGACACATACATATCAAAATTCAGGGTCGGATCCAGGGGGGGGGGGCTAGGGGGCTCAAGACTCCCCCAAAAGTATCTACATACATCTCCGACTTTGTAATTTTGAAGACTTTTTTTTTTAGCTCTACGGATTTGATGCCCCCGGAGACTATAAACACTACATTTTGCCCCACTCAAGCCAAGCCCGCCGCCCCCCCCCCCACCAAAGTCCGCTCAAGCCCCTCCCAAACCAAAATCTTGGATCATCCGCCCCTGCATCAAATCAAGATGGTCTGGTAGCTCAGCGGTTAAGGTGCTTACTTTCGGTTGAGGGTTCATATCCAGTAATGAGCAGGAATTTTTAGTTGTATTTGATTCGGGGGCATCCATTAATTACGTTAGATGAAATAGGAGGGAGGGAGGGAGGGATGTCCGGCAAAATCTCACGAAACCTCAACAAGTGGGGGGGGGGGGGTGTAGATGGGGGGGTCAACGGAAATCTTACGTTAAGCTGTGGGTTCCCTTTACCTGCTTACTGTTTTAGGTTAAGGCGGCTAAGACAAAGGCGGAATGCGTTGCCAATAGAAGCCATGTCACCAGGTCATTACGACTTCATGCAATTATTATTATTTAGAATATCTGTAGCTTTAAGTATGACGTGTTTCGCGTATGATATTCATAGTTTTAAGTTTTATCTTCTGTGAGTAGTCTCCAAGGATTGCCATTTTTTTTTTTTTTTTTTTTTTTGTGAAATTCTTAGTTCATAAGGCGAAAGTTGGTGACCATCCCAGTATTCCTTTATGTGATTGCGCGGAACCGCATTCAGCCGGCGCTTTAATGCGCGCACCCACACTGGCGCCTAGTGTTTAATTAGAAAGAATTAAGCATTACATGAGCGAAATCACACAAAACTGAAATTACAGTTCGGTTATTTATGACTCTCCAACTTCGAGGTCATTACAGCCGGAAGCTATCGGGGAAATATCTAGCCATAGATCTGGAACCATTCACGAAACCACGAAAAATAGAATTTTTGATAGCCGGATGGAGGGTCGATCTCGCGTCCACATGAGTGTTAACCGCTCAACCACCTTATGCCCTTGCGAAACAGACCTTGTGACAGATTTAGCAGTGACAAGTTGTACTACGGACTAATTAAAGAACATAAAATTGTCGGAAGTGTTCCTGCTCTCGCCACAGTTCTGAACTTAAAATTCCCACCTAGTGAAATTAATTTTTTAACGTAGCCATAAACAATCGTTTGTGATGGAAGATTTAACAGTCAAAAACGAATATGAGGATATGCATGACATAGAATTTCAATAACGACTAACCGAAAATTCCTAAACACTGAAATCAGAATCTGGATGTCCACATACAGTGAATAATTACCAAGCTCGATGATTTCAAAACGAAATAAAAATAAAAATCAAGGAGCATTTAAGGTAAAATCTTACACAACGTGTTTAAAAAGCAATAAATCGAAAACCACTTTATCAAGGAACTGTGAGGAAGCTTTGGGGTAATACATTCAGTCAAAGACAAAAGTTGATCAAATTCGATATTTCAAGTCTTCAATCGATAATTCCCAGAGTCTGATATCGTATTCTGGATAGTTATTGTGTAGAATGCTGAAAATTAAGTGGACAGACAAAGTAAGAAATGATCGAGTTTTGGAAATCATGGGTGAGGAAATAAGTTTGTGGAAGAAGCTTACAGAAAGAAGAGACAGGTTGGTAGGTCATATTTTGAGACATGCTGGATTGGTTAATTTGCTGGTGGAGGGAACAGTCGAAGGTAAGAACTGCAGAGGAAGACAGATATTAGAATATATGAAGCAGACAATTGAGGACGTGGGTTGTAAGGGGTATGTAGAAATGAAGAGGTTAGCACAAGATAGGAAGGGATGGAGGATTGCATCAAACCAGTCGAAATACTGATGACAGCAAAAAAAAAAAAGTGAAATATATATTTGCCTATATTGGCTGATGATGTAGGCAGCAATTAGAAAGCACAATCACTATCAAACACGGTCTTTCTTTTCAACATTTCCAGATACACTCTTGTGACACTATGAATGGCGTGAGAAGTGACGAATGAGTTGGCTTGAGGTGAATTAACTTCTAACTTCATACAAGTCACGGAATGAAAAACTGTAGCTTTTGTATGATTGGGAAGAATCTGATTGAGTGTGAATGGAGATGTATGTCAACTGTAATATTAAAAGAAAAAATCTTAACTTTATAAGGCGATTTCAAGCAAGCCATATAATGACATTGTTGGAGAAACAACTGCAAATCGTCACCTGTATGGCAACATTGACACCTTGTCTACTAGTATAAAAATGTTGTGATGTTCTTGTGTTCATCGTTAGGGACAGTAACTAACGCTTCATCAATCCTACAGGTATCCACAGAAAGTAACAATATAAGTCCAAGAAGAACGAAACCCTTACACAGAAAAATGTTTAAGTGTATTCCCCATACGTCACTGTTGTGTGGTCCTTTCTATTGGTCCGATGAGTTCCATTTATCGTAAAGAAGTATTTATTATGTTTTGAAATCCACCGTATAGGACTGGCAAGACAGTATTATGGTTAATGTATTACATGCTATTGTTACTGATTGCTTTGAAGTTTTGCACCAGTCCGCAATCGCCGGATGCGTAAACTTCTTTGGATGTTAAGAACAATAATTCTCAACTGCAGATTAAGAAGATAAAAAATTACCCTGAATTTCGGGTTTTCTCGAAAGATCTCCCGAATGCGAGGCCAGAACGTTAACCGTTCACCCACCACTCTCGGTATACACTTGTAGTAAAACTTACAGGTAATACTCCTTGCTCACTGTACAAACTTGTGGCAAGAGCTCATGATACAGTATGCCGTGTCGGTGAAATCGAACAAAATTAACAGAACCTGCACATTCAATTGAACTTGGCGCTTTTTCGGTCTTGATTTTTAACGAAGCTTCCACTGAAACGATTAGGCCTTATCTTAGACGTCATACCAGTACATCCATGTTTCATCACCATTTATAAACTATTTAAGCACTTATGGATCCTCGTAAGCTTCATGAAGTAATTTTTTAGTAATGTTCATTTGGTTCGGCGTTTTGGAACAAATTTTCTACCACATTTGTCATGTCACAAATAGGCGATACAATGGTTTATCGTAAATCAAATGATAAGCCAACATTATAGGAAATTCCTCTGGCATTGAGTCGGCAACTGTCTATACTCATTTTCCTCACCTTTACGACTTCTCCATTGGTTGTTGAAGTACTGGGACATCTAGGTCATTCGTCATCTTCGACGTCCTCATGACCCCCTTCGAAACGTTTGTACCACTTTTAAACGCTTGTTTCATTCATAGAACATTCGCAAAAAACAGCATTCAATATTTACCTTGGTTGAGAGATTACGTGATGTTATTTCAGCGATTACAAAATTGAGTCAAATTCACGAAGAACTTGTCAGTATGAGCCCGCTTATCAGTATGACGTTGCTTACCCTCTGGCCTGATTCGGTTGGGAAGGGTGTTACGAAGCCGTTGCATACTCTCCTGCGGCAAGCTGGTCCGTAAATGTTATAACTGATCCTTCGTATCCTGAATACTGGCACTGGGACGGACTGACCACTCACATGTTCTGTCGGGAGCAGATCTGGGGGTCCTGCTGACCACGGGAGTACCTCAGCATCATGTAGACGGATCATAGAGTTGTGTGCCGTGTGTAGACGAGCATTGTTCTGTAGAAAAATAGCACCACGATACTGTCACATCAGAGGTAACACGTGAAGACGCGGATGGCCGTGACATACCGTTGTTCCGTCAGAGTTCCCTCAATCACTATCAGCCATGACTTGAAGTCATACCTGATCGCAACCCATGCTATGACTGCAATAGTAACACACCTCTATGCCTTTCCAATACATTAGAAGAATAGGACCTCTCCCCAGGTCACCACCATATGATGGTCGTCCGAGGTATTGCAGAACGCGATTAATCGCTGAACACAATGCGACGCCATTCATTGTGTTCAGCGATTCTGCATCACCTCGGATGATCATCGTCGGCGAACATTCTTCCAATGTTCTGGAAAGTCACAGTGACGTTTCTCCTCACATTATGTTGTGGAAAGACATCGGATATGACTTCAGGTCACGGCTGGTAGTGATGGAGGGGACACTGGTGGCACAACGATACATCCTGTGTCCTCATGAGTTACCTCTCTTGCGACAATATCGTGATGCCATTTTTTAATGAGACAATGCTTGTCATCCTATGGCAAGTGTCTCTATACATTGTCTGAGGTACTCCCGTGGCCAGCAGGTTCCGCATATCTTCTTTCGATAAACATGTGTCGGACCAACTCAGTAGTCAGCTCCTTTCCAGTATCCAGGATATCAAGGACCAGGTACAACAGTTGTTCGCCAGCTAGCCTCAGGATAACCCTTCCCAACAGAATAAGTGTATGCCTCTAGGTCAGAGGGAGTGCAACATCATTGTGGTAAGAGGACTCATACTGTTAAGTTATTTGCAAGTTTGATTCCACTTTGTAATCACTGAAGCAACATCACGTGTCATCTACCCGTGAAGTCTCATTTTATTTCCTTCTCACCGTATGGGTGCTTCACTTTTGTCACCAAGCAGTGTATTTCGACAGCCAACAACAGACAAAAAAAGCAATATGGTTACGTATTTCAACATACATTAGGAACAAATGTACCAAAATAATAAACCAAATATGTGACAATTTGACTTATACAGTCCGAAAAATTTAAAAGTTTGCGTATTTTTTGACAAGATCTCGTGCATGGTTTGCCAATACAAACCATACTGAGTTATTGTTTATTTCTCCATAATTCTTGAGTTCGATTATGAGCTTCGGAAAAAATATACGTTTTGTATATGTATGTACAGCACATGATATCATTGTGTTACCTACATTTGGTCAGTAAACACGTGGTATTATATCTCACTATTGCTGATTGCTTTGCAAGTCCAATAAGTTGTTTTAAATTCATCTATTTCATATTCATCTCATACTAAAGTAATGAGCCGTGATTCATTATCTAGTGAGAATGTTGGAAAACATCTATATTTGAATACAATATGATTTCAGGTGTTTTAATCATAACTCTTTTCTCTGGTTGTATTTATATAAATAGTATGAAGACTACCACCTGATTTTTCTGAATGTGTCAAGAAGTTCTTATAAAATACACATGCAGATTTTTTACCACATCATTGACTGCTGTTACAAGTCTTGTAACTTGCGTTCCTCCTTAGCAGTAAATAACAATGACATCGTGTAGTTAAATAAAATGTTGCATCTGTCTGTTACTTTTCAATAATAAAACGACAGCTTACCAATTTCCAAATAAAGTTTTCACACCACACATACTCTTCAAAACACAGAAGAAATTAAAGAAATTTATAATTTTACTATCTACTTCTATGGCCGAAGCAATTAATGATTCATCGAACAGCCACAACTGTTCTAACATTGGCGAATGAAGGAACGAGGGATCTTGTTCTCACTGCTTCTAAACTGAAAGTCGTCGTAAAGTCGATGGCAGGCAGCAATTCCCTGGAAGCGTTTTATCCGCGCGTTGTTTATTTTCGTCTGACAATAGAGCCTTAGGGCTTCCAGTTACAACAACCCACCTGGCGGGCGTCCTTAAACTAGAAGAAAGCTTTCCAGATGGGCCATAAAGTTGAGAGGCCTTGCACACTATAAATAAGATAGGACGGTAATTTTCAAATAGATTTTTCGTATAACAATGTTATCATTTGCAGTATTCTGCAACAGGCTAGCATTGTTGACGTGGGATTGCTGGTTCTAAGCTTGGTTGTGGAAGAAATTTCTGACATTCGGGACTTAACTTAGGAAAGTTAATTGTATTCAATTCCACCATATCGTATACCAACGCTACCTCGAACAGGTTTTATCTCCTCCTTTCTTTCATTCTTATCTGCAACAGAGAATAACCAATACAGAAATGGATGAAAGGAGTTGGCTTAGAACTGCTCTATCTATTTGTATCAGATGTCCTAATTGTGTGATCGAATAACTTGATTTTACACACTGCAACAATTCGTGCAAAAAGAATCTTCTTTTTTTTTTTTTTTTTTTTTTTTTTTTTTTTTTTTTAAAGTAGATAATTGTGTTTAGTAAAAATAATTATTCGATAGCGTATAGCAATAAAAGAATGAAATGAAGTTTTATACATGTTTGTCCTAAATGCTGACATTGGTAACAAGTTAACATTAATTTAGTCATTGGAGGTTAGTTTAGTGTAGGAGGACTTGATCAAATCTAGCCACGAACTTCTAGCGATTGTGGAAACAATAGGCATTTTGAAACATACACGCTAAACACGAATATTGAGGAACTTTGGTATAATTTGAAAGAAATAATATGGACCGGTATAAATAAATTCGTTCCTAAGAAATTTATTATGGTTAGTATTAGAACTTTCCGTGGTTCAATCGTGAGGTGAAACTTTTACTCAGGAAGCAAAAGCGTTTATATTCCTCGTTAAATAAATCGGAGGATTCTTCTCATCGCCTTAAATTAGTCCAGTTGCGAGCGGAAGTGTGAAAGGCAATGCATGAAGCTTTTAAATAATTCTAAGTCAGGAATCTAATTATTAAACCAAAAAAATTCTGGTCGTATATCAAAGTAATAAGAGGCTCTTGTAAGGTTATGCCGTCACTAATTAAGGAAAACGGTTAGTTATCCGAATAAAGCATAGAGAAAGCAGAAATTTTGAATAAAATCTTTAACAAAGCTTTCACAGCAGAAAATGTAATAAGCGTACCAAATATTTAATAAGCGTACCAAAAAAATTATGAAAGATCTCGTTTTTTATGTCAATGGAATAACAAAACTGCTTAGGAACGTAAAAACCAACAAGGCTCCCGGACCAGGCGGTAATCCTACAGGATTCTACTCTAGTACGCAAAGAAAATTGCGCCGTATTTGATTACATACCGCCTCCTTGGTTCAAGGAAACATACCCGCTGAGAGGAAGACCGCCATTGTAAGTTTAGTATTTAAAAGTGATTATGTTAACCGATCTCGATAACTTCAATCTTTTACAGAATTTTAGATTATATCATCTATTCAAATGTCATGTTGTTTTTGAATGAAGAGGACCTTTTAAACCCAAGCCAACATACTCAGAAAAGGCCGATACTGAGAGACACAATTTGCACTTGCCGCGTTATAGATAAGGAATCCCAAGTTGACTTATTTCTATTAGATTTTAAAAAAGTCTTCGACACAGTGCCTCACACAAGATTACTTACGAAACTTCGTAGTTATGGTATATCTAAACAAATATATTACTGAATTGCAAACTTTTTGAAGGTTAGAACACTGTGCGTAGTTGTCGACGGTGAGCGTTCATCACTGATAGAAGTGAAGTCCGGGGTTCCCCAGGGGAATTGGTCTCAGATAAATTAATGATTTATGCGACGAAATAATCCCAGAACGACTGCGCTTTGTTACAAGACGTTGTTATGAAAATAGTCGTTTGGTGCAAAGACTGGCAGCTGGAGGTAAACGCTAAAAAATACCAAGTCATGCGTTTGATTAAAAAAAGACACCATTTAGCTCTGAATGTGAAAATTTTGGCACTGTCCTTAGAACGATAGATTCCGCTAAATACCAAGGGGTAACAATTCCTAAAATTTGATGTGGAATGAACATATTGAGAAGGTAATTTAAAACGATGTACACTGGAAGTTAAATCTATTGTATACTAAGCTCTGGTGCGTCCTCACTTAGAATATTATTGTTCTGTATGGGGTCCCCATCAAAAGTACTTAATGGATGCATTGGAGAAGGTCCAAAGAAGAGCCGTTAAATTCGTTACAGGTATAGGTGTAGCTGGAGGGAAAGCGTAAGTGCGATGTTGAATGAATTGGGTGGGGAAGACCTGGAACCCAGAAGGCGTTGCTCTCGGCAGAAGCTGATTGAATAATTCACGACTGACCTTTCAGCATGACGGCAAACACATATTGCTACCAGCTACATTCATATCTAGGAATGACCGAAAAAATAAGAGAAATCAGGGCCAGAACCTATTCATTTCTATACTATTTTTTTCCACGAGCGATTAGGGAGTGTAATAGGAAGGAATTATCGAGCGATAGAACTTAGATTCCGATAGCAGTAGGTATCTATAAACCCCTCCGGCCATCCTGATCTGGGTTTTCCATAGTTTTCCCATACCGCTCCAGGCGAATGCCGGGATGGTTCCTAAAAATAGCCCATGGGCGCCTCCTGCCATATACTGTACATCCCTTCCTATGCACAACTGGTTGCACATTAGGATTGGAGCAAAGCAACCTCCACCACTCACTTTCAGTGAATCGTGGAGTAATAATAATAATAGGCGCCTTTCTGCAATCATCTATGTTAAAAATGCATTTTTCTTTGATTTTAACAGCAAGAATGTATATTTCACAAACGGAGTAACACAATAAACTTTATTCAAAGTTAACACGAATCGCGGACGGGTAGGGACTATCCTGTTTGTTCTTCTTTTTATATCATTTTTTATGTGTCCTCAGCTATTGACAATGTAAAGATCAATTTAATTTTCTATTATTTTGTTACTCAATAAAGTGCGATGTTGAAAATTGATTTAAGAAAAATGATACAGCCCTAAGGTTATTACAAAATAATATTTTCATTTATCAATCTTTGGATTCTGTCAAAGGTAATTTTTGGAGAGTCTTTTTCTGATTGTAGACCTAAAGACCAACTGTGGTAACACTTTAACATATCCTCCGTGTGCTAGTGTCATTATCCTTGGGAGTTAGGTTGGTAGATATTTATGTTCATGTTTTTATGATACTATTTCAAAAAGTATACTTCTTTAAACATGAAAACGTAACTGTAATACCTGGAGATATTAATCAAACATTGGTGTTTCCGTCTTTATTTAATGGTTTAAATGGGAAAGTTCTGAATATTTTACTTAAAATTTCAATACAGATTGCCCAAATTTAATTCTGACTAAAATTAAATACTTTATCTGACAAAATATTTAATTCATGCTGATAAAAGATTATCCCATACTACATGAAGGTTAACACAGAATTCATATCATGTTTGATCGTTCTGTTCCGATATTCATCAACCATACGCATCAAACGTTGGCACAATGGATGACAAAGATATAGCGTCCAGTGAAACACGAGTAGAACATTACTAGATGAGAGGAGCCACCTTTGCCGACGTTGATGTTAAACTGCTTGAGTGAAACAAACTCCCAGTCATAATTACAAGACGAAATACAAAATCAGTTTTAATCTTGTTAATTTTGTGCTGCAAACACTAAATTAAAGAAAACAGATGTGAATTAGTGACAAGGGAATTCCGAGTGAGAACGTTTGTATAGGACGACGTTTTGGAGGTCATAGCTCTGCCGCCATCGTCAAGTGACTGCTGCCTATGGGTGATGGGGCTGCGGCAGAGAATATGACCGCCGAAACGTCGAGCTATACAAACATTCTCACTCCGCTAGTTTCCCGAGAACATTTCATCTAGTAACTGCTTTGTTTTCCAAATATTCTAGTCCGTAAACACTTTGCTCCTAAGAAGTAATTTACATTTCACTCACAACGGTTCTGTCTGTCTGTTTTGATGAACGGGATTCTCGGAAAAACTATCGCTCAAATATGTACAGCTTATGGTTCGGGGGTTAAATAGGGTCGGAAAGCTGAGAAAATTAAAATAAGCGTGTTCAAAAGTTGGGATCCACTTTTCATTGAACACGATTAATTAAAAAAAAACTTTTGGTCGGATTGTGATGAGCTTTAGAATAATGCATAGCCAGTAGCACGGGACGTAAAAAATATCATGTTTCATTCTGATATGAGGACACAAAGCTGACAAACTTCGGATAAAAGTTTCCACAAAGAAGTATTCGTTTTCCGTTAAACATGAATCAAGCAAAATCTATCGGTCGGATTTAGTAATTTCTGACGGTAGAGATGTATATCATTATTTCATCTTACGGATGGCTTTTTGGTAGTTATTATTTTTTTCCGCTTGCTATACCTTAATTGTGGCATATTAGGTTTTAGTTAGGTCCTTACGTTAACACTCTACGTGAACGAAGTAACAGACAACAGTCAGTAATGTATGTGCTTAATGATTACTAGTGCTTTAGTGATTTTAGCGATTTAGCGATTTGAGTGGATCGTTTCTAAGCCTGACAAAAACTCTTTTAAATTAATTAATGGGTTTCATGACTGAATAATATGAACATCTTTCAATAAAATTTTAGTAAACGCGAAATATTTTTGTTTGGTATTGAAGCTTTTGTTGGGAAAAAAAAAAAATTGGTTACCGTTTGATTTTCAGTTTCATACACATCTTCTTCGAAAATCTGTTAAGGCAACTATTTAATAGTTTGACTTTCAGTTTTGTATGTATGCTGCGACAAATGTAACGACCTAGGAGGGAAAATTTGGGTTCAAGGTGCCAAAGCCTGATATGGTTTAGGCAGAGCAGTTCTCAGAACACCAACTCAAGTTTGATTAAAGAATTCTGATCCTTTCCGATGGTCGGATATCAATTTTGTTGAATGAATGAGCCTTGCGTTAGGCAACAAACTTGACACAGCAGTACCGCTGGTTAGTCGCCGTGGATAGCCTGCGCCATGCCGCCGCGCCGGTGTCCAGCCAGTAGACATGGCTCGCCAGGAATGCAGCCCGGCCCCAAATAACACAGCCTCACAGCTCCGCCCACACCACAGCCTGCTTGCAATAAACCTGCTTGTGTCAGCTGACCTTCACATAGGGACCGTCCTCGGATTATGGCCTCAATGCATAAACAAAAAACTACAGTCAAATAGACAAAACATTGGCGCAGTTCACAAGGATTTATCGGTGATGTATATCTAATCTTAGCATTGACACGAGCGCTTTATTCACACGGAATATATTTTTCTGTCCAAGCTGATAAAAATCATTCTGATGCAGTGAGAGGGAAACAAGAGCCTATAAATTATATTTATTTTATACATGGCTAAAAGCAAAAAATCTGTTCCCACAATATCATTGCGCAATACCAGCTATTTCTGTTTTCTCCACATACAATAGTTTGATGAACGTTTTTTAATCCGTGAAATTCTGGATCAAGATTTCAACAGGTATTGGATTTCTGGTGTTTATTAAAGAGATTTTGTCTGTTTACTTCATAATGTCTGGCTGTCTGCAATAAATTTTAGTAAATGTGACACTTGAATTCTAATGAAAATAATTAATCAAAATTTTAGACATACCTGAGTCATTGTGACAAAAGTACTAGAATGCTTTTAATTATTTTTTATTTTATTTGTATGTGCCTTCTAACACTTAAGACTTTTCCCTGACATTTTGATTCATAGCTCAACTATAAAATCAACAATTTACGTCTAATCTGGATCCAAGCTATTCCTAATGGACACGAATAAAAAAATTTAAGTTTCTTTGTTTACCACTGTTTGTGAAAATTCCAACACCCTGAAATAATGGCCTGCATGATTCCAAAAATATATATTGGAACCACAATAAGATTGCATAGCGATGGCATGTTCAAATGCCCAGAAGCATCCGGACAGGTCAATGTTACGCAACGCTAAGTCGGCGCAGAGCCACAAAACGATGTAAAAACTTGCAAGAAAGAGCGGGTATGTCTCGTCGACGTCAAAGGGCACAATATCTGCATGTTAGTGAGTTCGAAGGTGGGAGAACGCTTGGTCTCAACGAAACAGGTTTGTCACATCGTGACAGAGCGGTTCGTACAGACCACGCTGTTACGACGGTAATGTGACCACAGCGCGCGATGACAACCATGTAGTCCGCATGGCTGTACCGACAGGATAGTTTCGTCTTTAGTGTTGCCTCGATGTTGGAGCACTGCAATTATGGATTGCAATCCCGCAGGTGTTTTCAATTCCGCGGAATTTTTGCGGGATTTGCACAAATTCCGTGGGATCCAGAGGCATTAGCGACAACAGTTTTTTTTAACGTATATATTGAAAACATAGTTATTTAAAGCGTTAATAAATTAAATAATAAAAGTCTGTTAATTACATTAATAAATCAGTTTTAGTGTTAAATGATAAAAATTAATAGTTAACAATATTTTAAATGGGAAAATGACATTAATTTTTTTAGTTTGACTTAAGTATATTTCGAAGTTTTACTTTTTTTTTAGCATGACTTAAGTATATTTCGAAGTTCTACAATTTTTTTATTTTAAATCTAAACCAATTTTTAAATAAATAATCAAAAATGCAAAATATTCAGTCTTAGGTCATATTATGTTCCTTACAATATATCACATCAATTTAAAAACGTGGTATGCATATTGGTCAAGTCACCAGAGTTTTTTTTTATTCTGAATATACGTTCCATAACCGAGAGAAAGCATTCTACTTCATAAAGTGAGGTGAATATACTCTGTAAAGTGTAGACTTGGCTCAGAACAAGATTTCATACATTTTTGTCAGTGCAAAAGTACGAGGCTTGGCCTATTTTTACAAGAATTGTTTTTGTGGGATTCATTATTATGTCTCCTGATTCGTTGATTGATCTTATAGTTGATTCATTGTTAATAAAAGAAACTACTCACCAAGACGTAAACTGTCAAGTATTTCAGTTTTACTTCAAGTGGCGTAACGATTTTTTTTGTTGAGTTTGTATTATTATTATTATAAATTTTTTTAGTAAGAATGGATACTTTCTCGGTGTATAATTGCAATTAAGTCCTCACGGATGTATCACCGGATTTCGTTGTAAAAACACGACATTTGACACGTGAGGAATACGGCGGATGCAGCCATCAAAGTAAGGTGTTTTAAAAACACAATTCGGCGATACACCCGTGAAGACTTCATTATAACTTTTTTTGCTTTTAATCGAAACAATAACAATGAGTTGAAAGGACGCATTCTATTCAATCAAAAACAATGGAGATTGACCAAATCATCCAAAAGAGGAATTACGGTCGGTTTACACGGTTCACTTTTCGCAATCACTCCGAATGAATCACTCGAGCTGAAAGGAAAGTGAACTGTGTAACCAGAGAATCGTCCAAAGTGATCATCCAAGATGATGAAAGAAGTTGGCTTGGGTTCAATTTTTCGTTCAGTTACGGTGTTTCACTCTGATGAATCATCAAGAGTGACGCGTGTAAACAGTCAAAATATCGAGGTGAAACCTCTTCCAGAATCGGCCGCAATCGTTTGTTTCTGATTGTTGTTGTTATGAACACATAATTGTTTCTGAATGGAAAGAACAAACATTTCTTTATTTTTAATATCTTTCCATTACAATCAGTGTTTACAGAAAACACAATTTGAAAGTTATAAAAATAAAAACGTAAGTAATAGCGCTACGGAGGACATGATTAAAGAATTGAATCTCCAATTTTTTACAATAGAAGACAAGTACACAGGTGTTCTAGCGAAGTAACTAAAGTTTTAAAACCAGAAAAATGTGATGTAAATTGTGCTTCTATGTGTATGCGTTTCAAAGCAGTTACCAGTTGCAAGAAACATGAGAGTAGTTTTTAACTTCAGTTTAACCAGAAGACATTTTCTCATTACTGTCTTGTAATTAGAGGTAAGCTTACTGTCTTGTAATTAGCGGTAAACTTTTTGTTAGCAAATCTTTGTGATTCACACATTCAAAGATGTTGGGTCTTCCAACACCAATTCTACCACGCCGCAAGCTCCAATTTCTCGCGTACCAATCGCTTTCTGCACGGTGTAACTTTTAATTCTTTAAGCGAGGTGTATGAAAATTAAATCCACTCCAACTCGCACAAGGTTGTGTGTTGCCATCTTGAAGTGAATTCACTTTCACTGCGAGTAATTCGTCCTGAGTGATTGATTTTTTTTTTAATCGCTTAACGTCTCTTAACAGCGAGGTATTTAAAGACGGGAAAGGATTGGGAGCAAGGAATGGGAATGAATTCGGCCATGGCCTTTTGAAGGAACATCCTGGCATTTGCCTGGAGTGATTTTGGAAACCATGGAAAACCCAAATCTGGATGCCCGGACGGGGATTCGAACCACCGTTCTCCTGAATGCGAGGCCAGAACCTGAGTGATTGTGAAAAGTGAACCGTGTAAACCCGCCTTTAATAGAAAGCCAGAGCGTCATGTGTAAGCAGGCGGCTTTCGCCGAAGAATATTTGTTTCAAACGCATTGAGGCGGTGGTTGAGACTAGGGATAAAACGATACCACTGGGGTATCGATACTTTTACTCGATACAGTATCGGTCGTAAAGCATTGATACTTATTCAGTATTCATTGAAAAGTATCGATACTTACTCGTATCGATTGAGTTTTCGTTGTGAAATTTGGAATAAATAAAAAAAAAGTACGTAATAAGTATTGATAGTCTTTATCGATATAAACAAAAATATATTTATTTGACGAAAGATATTTATCACATTTTCACTTTACTGGTCGTTACAGGACTAATACCGACTAGGACTAAATAAAACTAATTTTATGGAAAAAGTTGGTTTTTGTAGTGCTCCCCAAAAATATATATATTTTTTACCCCTATGTGTTTGCCTGTTAGACGAATTCTGGATTTAGTCATTGTTGCGCCCGCTTTGGAAAAAAGCCTTTCACAAGGTACAGAGGTACTGATAATGTTTAAAAAAATTCGCGCTTGTTTGTACAAGCATGGAAATGCAGGCTTTAATTCCTCCCATTCATCTAATGGGTTGGCTTTTAAAGCGCAGACTGGATGAGCCAAATATTGAAACTTGTTCGGCTTTTGAGTTAGCACGGCGCCAACTGCAAGTTGTTTCTGGTGTAACCAAAAATCGAAATCTTCGTGGGTTGCTTCTTCTTCAGATCCACTGGTTGACACTGTCGGATCTTCTTTAATAATATGATTTAATGTTTGTATCACCCTCCCACATGCACTTGCATCTTGAAAATGGAGGTTTTTTAAAGTGGGTCTAAAATTGTTCCCAAAGCTGGAAGGGTGTTAAATTCAATGAGTCCAAATCTTTTTTTACATTCAGCCAGTAGTGTTGTTTGCAACTGAGAGACACATTCTATTGATGTTGAAAATTTTGTTAGCTTCGACGTCAGACAATTAATCATGGGTATGATTTTGGATAAGGTAACATAATTCTGACCTAAGATTCTCTCGCGACAAATTCGAATGGTTGTAACAAGGGGACTGACTACCTGTTTCAATTTCTTATCCACTCACCAATTCAGGACTATCTGTAGCATCGAGTAAAAGCTGCGTAGCAATTTTCGACATATCTAAAAATCTATTAATCGTATAATATGGTGTCTTAAAGTCAATAATAAATTTTTTAGTACATCCCTCAGGAACTCCGCTATTGATCTGTATTTCTCTTAATTTGTCTGGTTGTATAACACTGTTATTGACCCAATTAACAATTTCTCTAACTTTATTTTTAATGCTCATAATTGCAGGTGTAACATTTTTAAAAAAGGAATCTACTGTTCTTTTGGCCGGGCATAGACAAACAAGTTTGCCAACAACACAAATTTACAACAACAAAAATAAATTAAATTTTTTGAAAAAATGCAATAATGACAACCAAAAAAATATTCTTTACAGTGTAGATGAGCGATTAATGTATCAATTAACGGGTTAAATGAAGTCATGATATTCCTGATATTGGTATATACACCGATACGAGTACTTTTGATCGATACATACTTGATACTTATTTTTAAAGTACCGATACAAAAAGTACTTGGTATCGGAAGGAATGTATCGGGTAAGTACTTGTATTTACTCGTATCTTTTTATCCCTAGTTGAGACAACAGTAAGTCTAAGGTTATCCAATTTGCCTTTTGATGGCTGCTAAATAAATAGGTATGTGATTGTTAAAATTATGTAAACATTAGTTTCGTATCAACGAATAATCAAATTTTCAGCCGCAAATACAGGAAGTTGTCACAATTACTTTATCTTTAAATACAGAAAATGAGAATAATGAAACCGTGAATAAAAAGCATAACTGTGTAGTTCAGATGACGTGTGTGAAACATAAAAAATACTTATTATGTAGTTAGAAAATCGTACTAAATACGTAACATAGCTAAAATTATAGAAATGTGTACGCAAAACAATCGTAAGGTTTGAAGATAACGTAAAATTGGATCTACTTAGTTACGAATGACGACGATTAACAAAAACAAACGTTTGTTCCCACGAGTCAAATGCCAACTGCAAGGGTACAGGAAAACTGCAATACATCCTATAGAAACCGAGTGGGGCAGCGTGTCGTGCAGACTGACACACATTTTTGCCGCATTTCATGGGTTTCGGATCCGCTCAATTCTGTGCGGGATCCGCCAGACTATCTAATGATGCGAGATCCCGCTTTGCTGGATTGCAAAACCTAACTGCAATGGCCGTGGAAACGTATGCGTCGTCGGTTTATGGCGTCTGCTGATGGCTGGACTGGTAGCACGCACGCCATTGCGTCCGCTTTCACCGATGCCTCAGACTGCAACGGGCACGTGAATGTCGTCATTGGCGTGCTGTGCGGCAAAATGTATTATTTTCGGATGATTCCCGCTTCATCTTGTTCAACAATGATTCCCAACAGGCGCAGTACCACCCACTGGTGGGCGTTGAAGAGACCATAGGGAGCGTTTCTGTTCCAAGGAAAATTTGGTAAGCGTTGAGGACGAAACGTTATCTCCTACTTTCCAGTATTACTTCCGGCTTTAATGGTTGCATCAAAGATGTTTTTAATTGCATTCCCATAATCATATGTAGCCAAAAGACTAATTTAGACTAATCAGCAATTTTTTAGCTGACTAAAGAAACATATTGTAGGTACTGGAACTCGGTGATTTCAGAATGCTGATGACAAATAAAGCACCAAATATCGAAAAAATTAGTGTAATTATACCAAGCTCAGCTCCCTGATTAATAATTTTTTCGTAATATGTACACTGAAGAGCCAAAGAAACTGGTATATGCATGCGGATGCAAACAATCAGAGTACGGCGCTGCGGTTGGCAACGCCTATATAAAATAACTGTTGTCTGGCGCAGGCACTAGATCGGTTACTGCTGCTACAATGGCAGGTTATCATGATTTAAGTGAGTTTGAGCGTGGTGTTACAGTCGGCGCACGAGAGATGGGACACATCATCTCCGTGTTAGCGATGAGGTGGGAATTTTCCCGTACGACCATTTCACGAGTGTACCGTGAATATCGGGAATCCGGTAAAGCATCAAATCTCCGACATCGCTACTGCCGGAAATAGATCCTGCAAGAACGGGGCCAACGACGACTGAAGAGAATCATTCAACATGACAGAAGTTCAACCCTTCAGCAAACTGCTGCGGATTTCAATGATGGGCCATCAACGAGTGCCAGCGTGCGAACCATTCAACAAAACATCATCGATATGGGCTTTCGGAGTCAAAGGTCCACTCGTGTACCCATGCTGAGTGCACGACACACAGCTTTACGCCTCACCTGGGCCCGTCAACAGCGACATTGGACTGTTGATAATTGGAAACATGTTGCCTGATCTGACGAGTCTCGTTTCCAATTGTATCGAGAGGATCGACGTGTACAGGCAGAATGAAAAACTCAAGAATTCATGGACCCTGCATGTCAACAGGGGACTATTCAAGCTAGTGGAAGCTCTGTAATGGTGAGGGGCGTGTGAAGTTGGAGTGACATGGACCCATGATAAGTCTAGATACGACTCTGACAGGTGTCACGTACGTACGCATCCTGGCTGATCACCTGCATCCATTCATGTCAATTGTGCATTCCGACGGACTTGGGCAATTCCATCAGGACAATGCGACACCCCACACGTCCAGAATTGCTACAGAGTGGCTCCAGGAACACTCTTCTGTGTATAAACACCTCCGCTGGACGCCAAACTTCCCCGACATGAACATTATTCAGCATATCTGGGATGTCTTGCAACGTGCCGTTCAGAAGAGATCTCCACCCCCTCGTACTCTAACGGTTTTATTGACAGCCCTGCAGGATGCATGGTGTCAATTCACTCCAGCACTAATTCAGAAATTAGTCGAGTCCATGCCACGTCGTGTTGCGGCACTTCTGCGTGCTCGGGGGGGCCCTACACGGTATGAGGCAGGTGTACCAGTTTCTTTGGCTCTTCATTGTATTTGCTAATCAAACTGTGAACAATACACCAATACTGTTAATATCGATTTATTAAGTAATTTTAGAGATGTATCCTTGTTTTTCTATATGTGATATTTTACATTTCACCGAAGAAGTGAGTCAACGAATCGAATCACTGTTTTAAAAATGTGGGTTACCAGCCAAAAACGTCGAAGCACTATGGGTTACACTACTTGTTTCAAGAAGAGCAGACGGTATTTTCCGTTCTGAAAAGGGGGCCTGAGTAATTTGGTGGTAGGTCAAGAAAGGTTGGAAACCAATGTGTTAGAGGCTACCGTTTTTAACGAAGTCGGGCAAACAGTATCCTTAAGTGGCTTAGTGAGCAGATGCCAAGTTTGATCGTTAGAGGTGTGTTTGGCTATAGCGTGAGTTCTAGCCCTCTATCTATTGAGGACAATCTGAACAGCAGCCGCTACCTCAGGGAGGTTTCATAGTCCTGGGCACTGCCGCTCCTGCGGGCGACTCCGCATTGCCCTATTTCAAAGAGGACCACATGTGGCGAGGAATGTGCAAGCCATTTTCGAAGAATGGCGGGTATCACTGCTTCCCTGGCCTACAAGTTCACCTGACATGTCGGCCGTCGTTATGTCTGGGATATGATCGGTCGGCAACTTGTTCGTACTGGTCCTCCACTGTCGATGTATTGTGTGCGCGCCTACGAATTAGAGCTGTAAAAGTAACGATTTATTCGTTACTGAGTAACGGGTTTGTCGCCTGACTTGAAATACCGAATCGTTACTCACAAATTCATTTCGTTACTCGCATGTTTCGTTACTCGCATTTCTCGTATGGATGGCAGTTTGATTCGATAAACGTACGAACACGACGTATCATGCGTCATGCGGGAGGTGGAACGATTCAACCAGCGATTGAATAAGTAGATGTTTGTTTTGAAATTAGTTGATTTAAGTGTGCTGAGATTGTGATATTATGTATTATTCTGAAGTATGTAATATTCAGTGCAGTAAATCAAATGTACGAACAATTTACCTAAATTTACTTTACTCAATGAACAATGTACTTGAACTTTACATACTACTAACGAAGTCATTCAGGCGATGCTTCAATCTAGTGCTCAATTGTACAGAAGTAATGTGACATAGCAGTCAATGAATTTTAAGAACATAAAAAAGAAAATCAATAGTCAGAAACGCGGATGAGTGAGGAAATTACCACAGGTGCCTGTGCTCTATCGCAATTAAAAAACATATTTTCAATGTGAATGAAAGCATGAAATTTGAACATCTTTCGTCGTATACATAAGCGCGTATTTGTGGGAAATTTTATTTTAATTCGTTTCGTTACAAATAAAAATGTTTGTGCACGAACACATTGTGCGAACATTATTTTAATGTAATTAATATTATTTACTGTTATGTTTTGATATTTTTAACGAGGTAACTAATTTAGACAACGTAAAGACTAATTTTGTAGTTTTTATTTTGTTTAACATTAAAATTTAGATTGCATAACTTGTAAATAGAAAATTTGAATGGATAATTTGAGATAGTTACTGTTTTTTCATTGATCGTTTATTAGTGAGGTTTATTGATTTCAAACATTTACGAAATTTGTTTATTTTAATATTTACCTTCTATTTTATTTTATAGTGTAATTTACAATATAAAAGAGTTGCCTAATAGTTTTTGATATACATCTCTGCACTAGTTATGTTCTAATAATGATTAATTAAACTGCAATAGAGCGCACGCTCCGGTGGCAATTTCCCTACACACTAATTTTCCCCCCTTTCCTGCATCCACCTACATTTGCCCTCTACAAATTTTAACTTTAAATTCTTTCAACGGTTTTGGTAAATTATTGATAATTTCTCTTGGTAACCTATTCCAATCCCTGTGGGTCAACCCCAACACCTAAAGTCCTGTTAAATAATAAAAGAACACGAAATGTATTCACCATTTTTAATTTAGTGAATTTGGGTACTGACAATTGGAAATTAGATTGCTGCAATGAAATAAATTAATTCTCGAGATACGTTACCATTTATGAAAACATCCGCTCCTCCATCGAATAAAGACGAGTTTAAAACTTATCTTAATGTTTCTTTAACAATCTGATTTAAATTTAATACTTTAAAAATGTCTGAATTGTATATTCTATAGGAATTGAAGTTTTTCAATTGATGATTTATGTCCTGACGACATCTGTATAGTCATTGAGAAAGCTTTATCATAAAAAAACGGAAGCGAATGTTGCCATTTGTATATGCATCGTGTAAACTTTGTGCCAGTATGTTTTGTGCGCCTCCATTTAAATAATTACAACACTTTTGCACTCTCTAATTTTTTTCTACAAATCACTAATACATTTCTTTTTGGATTAGAGGTTTGACTATTCGTAAAAGTATGGTCACACTTGATACTAAAGAGTTCCAGATATGATAAATAAATAGTACGTAAGAAACAAGACAGCAGCAATCCTTGTCCTGCATCTTCGAATTTAACCGATAGTCCATTCCATGTCCTTCCCTTCGATACCCACACGAATTAATTTTTTTTGATTAGTATGAAAGATTTCTTTTCTTGTAGCTTCGAAGTCAATATGGCAAAAAGGGATGCCTTATAATTTCCTCATGTCTGTTTGTCCGTCCGTATGTCACAGTTTCTAATTTCGCAAGTTTCCACGGATTGTAAAGAAATTTTACAAGAAGATATATTTTATCTACATCAAAACAGATTCCTAGTTAAATAGATTTTTTTTTTTTTTTTAGTTAACCTCATCGAAATTGGTGTCATTGAACAGATATTTAAAAATACTATCAATGATGGTTTGGGAAATTTTATTTACTTGTCTATTTACCAAGATATGTGCTGGAAAAATCATTTGAAATGCGCCCCTTCTTATTTTTCAGTATTAAGACTGGAAAAAACGAATTAAGGATCATGGCACTTAATAACGACTTTCAACATCAGTTGTTTAAGATAATATTCGTTGAAAAACTCATTTACGTTATTCTGTTAAGAATAAACTTAATTTCGCGGTCCGTAAAATAATCCTTTAATGTACAAAATTAGGTTTATTTACTTAAAAGGATGGTCTGCGAGCTCAGTAGTTAATGTACCAATCTTAAAAATTCGAAGTATTTCGTTCGAATCCCAGTCCGTCCAGATATATTTACGTGTACTTAACCTGACCTTCACTTCTAAGAAAATTTTGTTGCTTTCATGTTGGCTAGATGCTCCGTGGTTTGGAATACAGCAGGACAGAGGAAGAAAGCGCGGTGTCAGGTCATATACATATATTTTTTTATTTAAATAAAGAGCACTAACGTAACTCATTATTCATTTGTTAAATTTTGTAACTAAAGAGAACCAAAAGTGATATATATATTACGGAACCATATACTATACTTGTATGACATGCACTAGGCCATTTATTCATAGATTCAACGAGAGCAAGTATCTCTTTTCTACATATGTAAAGCTGTAAACGGACTGTCTCTTTCTCGGTTACAGCGTTACCAAAAAACTACTGAACCGATTTGGACAGGGTTTTAAAAGTTCGAAAGCATATGATGTATCTTTAAAGTTGCAGTTCATCTTATCACTCTAAGAGATCGGGAGAAGGCGTAAGAAATGATAATCTGTTCATAACCAGAACAGATACGCGCCACAGATCACATGTATACTGCATCTGAAATACTCTTCCCTAACCCCAAAAGACACCTACCAAAGATCACACATTACAGATAAATATTCCACTCTTTCGATTCTATTAATATTGTTTTCGACTATGTAACGTTTGATATTTACTAGTACTTCTTCAATTTTGTGAAATGTAGTGCGTTAGATATACAGAAAATGTAGATAAGACCACTACATCCAAGACTACCGCTCCAGTAAATTGTGATATTTACTTCACCATAAATGTTATAATGATAATACTTTACAAACGTCAAATAGTATTATCACCAAAGATTATCCTTAGTATACTAAAACTTGATAACATTTATGTAGAATACTAGCAGTTACGATTTAGTTCGCTTTGAAGTGTGTTATAGTATAAGAGTTTTTGTTATTGTTCAAAGTACGGCCAGCAGAAAAAATTTCTCCTTTGGGGTTGAAAATATGGTTAACTGCTTCATTGAATTTTACTCTTCAAGAAAAAGTGTAGCTTAAAGCCGGTAAGTAGGTAACAAATGTGTAATACGTGCCGAAATATACGGTTGCGAACGTTACTTAGCGGCAATAGACATCTCGAGCCGATTCTGACTTCATTATAGTCGAATTCGGAACGGAAGCCGTCTTCACTCAAAATCCACTATGTCATTCAGGTACAAACTGCAATTTAACATAACTACATGACGGTTACGCACATTACCGACTTAGCGGAAATAGACGTCTCGAGCCTCCTCGGAATTCGGCATGATAGCGACCTTCTTAATTCAAAATCCCCTATGCACCACGGAATATTAATAGTCATTCTGGTCCAGGCTGCATTTCAACCTTCGCTAATACAGCTCCTTGAAACTCAGCACATTTACTGTAAGCGGAAGAGAACACTTACGATAATGACGGCAGCTACACATTGGCTAATACCGCACGTAACACGGCGATTTGTATTTTGTTACTTCTGTCAAACTGGTAAATGATTGTTTCTTCATCATGATTTTTGATAATATTATTGTAGGTTTCTTTTAGTTTCTAAATCTGTTGAAGGAAATGAATGTTTCTGGCCCAATTACACTTAGTACGTTGTGGTTTATTTATTAATCCTTATGCAAACATAAAAATGATGAGGTTGAGAAAAGAATCTTCAATGTTTCAACAAACCACAAAACTACACAAAAGAAAGAAAAAAGCAGTAACTTAATTACAGTTTAATTAAAACAACAGCCAATTTCTACCTTAACATTTAAATTTCTTACTAATTGAAAGAATAATGCCAGTGCAACTGTTTAATTTGTTTATTGCTACGATGTAGGCGTTTCACCTCTCACCGAGGCATCGTCAGTGACGAATTATTTACATTGTTTATTTATGGTATGCAGCTGCGCCTCTCTGTTTTATCACACAAAGCATGCTCTGCTTCCGTCATAATATTTACAATTTTGCAACACTGGTAATTTCTCGTCACTCGGTTGTCTGCTTTGGGTAATAACCAGCTGCATACCATCAATAACCAATGTAAATAATTCGTCGCTGACGATTAGAGATGGGTCGTTCTTGAGTGAATCAGTTCTTTAGAGCAATTCTTTTAAAAGAGCGGATGAGCAGTCGCTCACTAAAAAGTGATCGGTAGTTCTTCTAGCTGAGTCGGTTATAAGTCGGCTAATTCTAAAGATCAAGAAGAGCTTTTTCACGTGGCTTTGTGGACTGTTGAGCTAAAAAAAAAGGTCTACTTTGCCCACCTGACGATGCCTCGATGAGAGGTGAACCACGTAAGACGCAGCAATAAACAAATTAAAAAATTGCATTGACCTTATCCTTTAAATTAGTAATTAACTAAGCAACTGAGGAAAAATGACCTGCAAAAACATTGTATTTAAATTTCTGTGTTATCCATACCGCAGTCTTTCAACAGATTGCATTACGGATAATATATATATTTTTTTTTTTTTTTAAATTTCGTTAGTGTTCAGGAAACGTAAATATAATATTTTATTTCCATCTCCACAATCTTCTAACAGAATGGTATGTCTACGTGTATATTACCAGAAAGTAAATACATGCGACTTCAAAAATTGCAGGGTTAAAAACTGATTTATATTTCCCGCTCCAGAAATATTAGTTTACCAAGTACCTCCGATTTTGCCGTTTTAAGATGAACACACTACTCAATATGTCATAACGATCTTGGTTTTATTACTAAAAGGAAGTATTTGCGATATACGTAAGAAGCAAAGAGTAAATGTGGTAGTACCACCTACGAAGTAGGAAATATTTTGGTGTTCGTGAAATGCGAATTGATAGTGACAATTTCCAAAGGAACTATTCGTTTTTGTTCGATGAAAACTATTCTATATCACTACTCAGACAATTTAATAACTTTTGTGCAAAATTTCATTTAAATCTGTTGAGCAATTAAGGCGTGATTGAGGCAAATAGTCCACTTCCTCTTCGCACTAAAATGCGCAATGTTCACGAAGCTTTATGATTTCATTAGTTAATTACTTAATTTTTTTGTATTACTTTACGTCTTTCGTGGGTTAGGAATATTCTAATGTAGAATATATCCTCTTTGAATTAAAATGCCTAATGTTCACGTAGCTTAATAAACATTTAATTCGATTATTTCTCTAATTTTTTACAACTACATTAGGTTATGATATCCGGAGGAATACCGAAAATAAGAAACTAGCGAAAAGAAACGAAATTTCTTACATGACATTTGAATTTTGCCTTTCTCTATGATTATAATTGTAACTCGAAAAGAAAGTAAACGCACCTTTGTCCACGCGGGCAAAGCAGCAAGCTAATACTAGTGAGTTAATAAATCTTTGTTTCTGTGATAGTATCTGCGTCTTAGGAACGCTGGTGTCCACAATCGAGTGGAAGAAAAAAGGAGGTTGCCACGCTTCACGCACCATGGATGCTCATTTGTTCTCACCGATTTCGAAACAAAGCGAAGAATCCAACTAAGTGCTCGTTTCGTCTGCAATGTATCAACGGGGTAATGATCCTGCCACTCAGTTGCCAAACACTAGTTAACCCACAACATTGGGGGCGCAATTAATACACTAAAGAGGTCTCTGTTTCGTTACATGCTGATTTTACGCTTCTAGATAAATAGGAACGTACACAAAAGTTGACTATGATGTACAAAATGTGTGTAACTTTTTTGAAGCGAATAAATATGGTGGAACCAGCCAAAACATCCACTGAAACGAATGTTAGATACGATATATATGTTGTCCCTGTGTTGGAATAAAACACATTTCCTTCTTTCCGTCCTCATCGTCTTTCTTGAACAAGTGAATAATGGAATTATTTTCTGAAAAAAAGCCGAAACTGATGCTTAGCGGCAAAGTTCAGGCATTCCACTTCAGACTACCAGGGTTGAGATCCCGGCACTGAGTTCAGATTTCGCAAATCATTTCAGGCGAATCAGGAACATTTCGTTAATGTAAGCCGTTGTCCATGTTTGTAGTTCCTTCACAACTCTCTTCCGACGTTAATGATCCAGTAGTAGATGAACTGTTAAGTTCTTCAAAACGCAATGGAACTTTCCTTACCCCAGGTCGTCCTTTATGACCTTGGTAGTTGGCAGGCTAACTTCCTGTTTTTTTTTATAAAAAATACATGTATTAAGTAAAGATGGTCATTCTTAGAGAAATATCATGAAGGCGAATATTATAAGCTATATGGATATAAATGAGAAATATGAACACGCTCTATTATTGACAGTTGATTCATTGGTCAATATTTAAGCATAAAACTAGCAAAAACTTAAGAATATTACTTTTATGAAACATGTCAGCGGCATGTATTAACTTTAAAGATTTCATTTTCAACTCTGTCTGCTGTTATTTAGAGAGACAGAACTTTCTTCATTCAAGTCCATTAATTGTCAGATATCCGTTGTAGTGAAATTAGTAAAAAAAATCAGCAAGAATATTTTTTAAATGGTAGCAGTAATTAGAGAAAACTGAAGAAAACCCTACTTGTAATTTGGGCGTATATGTAGCAGAAGAACATCGGAACCTATTAGAGCAGGGAATCTGAAGTGTCACAGCAGCTAAATTTGTTGATAATCGTAATATTTAGCATCACATTATCTTGCCCGTAATAAAGTATTGCCAACTTGCCTCTAAAAAAAAATTGTCGTAAATTGATACTGATGTCCGATAGACATACCAAATAGCCTCATACCAATTTTCGAGCGATTTATAGAAAATAAATGTATAATTAATTAGTGTTGTACCTGGCAAACAAAATTCACAATACACTTGCATTCCTTTAACCGCAAGCTAATAAAACGCGTGAGTGTGAAGTCGTATAAAAAAAGGCAATGAAGTGAAAATATTTATGACAACTTTAGTGGACTATAAATTGCTTAGATATCATGGAATTAGTATACAAATATTTTCAAGACTATGATATTCCGTATACTATGATTTATATACAAAATGAAAAAATAATTTCATGTTTATGGGCTTTAAGACTTATTAGGAAACTTAAAACAGTTAATGCCGAATGTAGTAACGTTATCGCATGTCTGAGGCATACAACTTAACATTGCCGAAATGCGTAATTGTAACTGTAACATATATCGCACTGCTGACAACATCTAGTACAATCACATTATATACAGCTGGATTCTCCAATCATACAGTACTGCATAAAGTTAACCATGCATGGTAAAATATTTCTAATCAAAAAGATCTTGCACTGGATATTGGAGACGATGAATCAGCAGTTTACGTCAACTTTGTTTCTTTTTTCACAACATCTCAACCCTCCCCCCTCCCCTACCTCATTCCGAAAATATTTTACGGAATAACTGGGAAAGCCGGTTATTTCTGAGCACATTATTAATACTGAAGTGTGTCAGTGGCGAGGCCAGCGTTACCTCGCGTCGGTTCTCCACAGGTGGCAGCACTGACTAAACGGTCAAACGCGGCGCGCTTACCTTAAACAAGTACTCTCCAGTCGTCTGCTCAACGCGAGTGCCGAACTAAAAATCCCGAATTATGCGATCTGCTGGGCCCATTACATGACAAGGGCAGGGACGTGGGCGGTTCTGTTCTGAGCCACGGGGAGGGGCGGCGACCGACGCTAAATTTAGCGCAGTGTTAGATTTCTGCCGAGATGCAGTCCATTGGCCGGACGCGTGTGTCACATGGTCAAAGCGGCAGCCACTGTTGTTGGTACTCGTCAGCAAACGGCAAACAGGAGTGGGAACTAAGAGTAGAAAACAATCCATGGTCATCTTGTCACCAGTGCCTCCAGCAGTTTGATGCAAACGACCTTTTTCTCCCTTACTCTATTCTCAACGCATGCCAATTATAAAGTGCACACTTTGCCCTTGGACAATAAGCTGGCACTTGATTTCATTGATAACTGAGTGGGAAAGTTTCCTTCTGTGATTCTGTCTGGACTGTAATAAATTACCGAGGGAAGTGATGAATAATTTTCAAAAAACGCTCAAGGAATTTAAAATTAAAATTCGTAAATTTTAACACTTAAAGTGTACAAGATATAACTAAGAAATAATAAGAAAGGGGTAACTGGATGAATAGGGAAATTATGCTCCATCACAATTAAATTAAATTCAATATGCTTAACACAACACTCATTCCCATAATCAATTGGACTAATTTCTAACATTCTTCTAACGCCCATTCTTCTATATATCTTTTTTTAAAATAATTTTCGATCTTCCAACATTCAATTTGATAAAATGGTTTGTACCAAAAACTGCGCTTCGATTAAAATATGACACTGCTAATCTGATTTATTTTCCTCGGTTGTTGTATTTGTACTAAAATAAATTTCCATTCCACGTTTATTAGACTAGTTCCAGAGGTTAACATACCACCTATTTCAACGTGTTGTTATTGTTGGCAGGCAGTATTTCAAGTTTTTGATTTAAAAAAATCTCTCTTAATTTTTATTTGTTATCTTCAGTGAATTTTCTCGTTTCTTAGATGAGCAAGGCTGTAACGTGCATTTTTTTTTAACAACAAGCATTAGGAATAAACATAATATTCAGTTGACAAAATCATAAAAATCAGCGCAATAATACCTCGGGAATTTCGATGGCACCAGGAAAGACTGCAATTAAAATGCAGAGGAAAACTAATCTAAAGATATAAATTCAAAAGAGAAATTTTACCTGAGACATAATTTATTTCGTTTGTTTATATTATTTACCTGATTACAACTTGGAGGACCCAGATTGAAATCGTCGACGCTGAACGGATGGAACAAATCTCGTGTCCTCAGCCTGCTGACAGATGAATACAGAGAAACAAATTCGTAGAGGGTAAAAGTGGCCAGACCTTGGCACAGGTTATCCGAACTAAATGTTTCACGTCGAAGTCTTAGAGAGTTGAGAGTAATATTTTATTTAAAAAATTTTAAATAGCTAATGAACTTTTGCATTAATTTAATCACTTACCATCGCTCCTGATGGGTAAGCGCTAATTTTTGAATAGATCAAGTCTTTCTGTTACCCCTCCATTAATTTTATGAAAATTTTCTACGGCTTTGTACTAAAACTACCGCAAATGTAATATTATTAGGAACGAAGTTATCGTTGTTGCATTAGTTTGTGCTAACTTATCGCTTAACCAGGGCATTTTGTCTTCCATGTATGATCTTAGTAGATTACCTACTGTGTACAATGATTAATATGTCGTTATTCGAGTAGGATCGACAAGCTAGTAATAAAGATTTATAAATCATATTGCATTTACAAGAGGTTCAGTATAATTCTCTCATTGCAGACCTGTACTTCCAGTGGATGTATTTTATTTTATAATGTGAGAAACGTAATTTTCGCTATGTCTGCGAATTTTGTTTTGATTATTAAATGTGTAGTGTTTAAGGATCGTCTGAAGATTCGTCTAGGTTGTTTAGGAAAAGCACCTACAAATCGCTAATTCACTATTTAGGCTTTTTTGTTTCAACTTATTCTCTTTGAACCTTTTCGTGTCCATTATGAAAGCACTTCAATACATGGCCAAACTGGAGGCATGGGCGTATCTGGCGAGGGGCAGAAGGGGGGGGGGGGCTGCTGCTCAGGAGCACTTTTGGAGAGGAAAGACTGACAGGATTATGCCTGATGAGTGTGCATCGAAATTTCGTGAAAGAACACCGCGAGATATTGACAAACAAAGTTATTGAAACATTTTCTGAGAATACGAAACGATTAATGTTTACATTAAAAAAAACTGTAACTGAGTTACGATCTTAATTAACTACATAGTAGGTCCTTAGATTAAGTGGTTGGATTACTACATTAATCAATATTAAAAATAGTTTCCTCAATAGGTTTGAGTTTCATTTTGTAAGAAATCTTCTTGTTTCAGTCCCCCACCCCTCTTCCTCGAAACAAATATAAGTCCCCCCCCCCCCCCAGTTCAAATCGTGCTCCCCTCTAGTTGATCCTGGATACGCCCTTGACTGGAGGGTAAAATTAGTCGAAAACAATTACTGTTACACATTACAAATAAGTAGCCCTTCAACTCTTCTAAAATTACAGATTTCATTAGCATAAGAAGCCAGTAAACACTACTCCGAGGCTTACGTAGTTCCTGGCTTGCAACAGTTCCTTTTATAAGCGCAGCTCTTCCATAAACATTTGGTGTTGAAATGCAGCATAGATCTGGTAGCTCCACGGATAAGGCGTTTACATACAAAACTCAAGGTACCGGTATCGAATCCCACTGTAGCTAAAAAAATTTACGGGTTGTGCTTTGTTCCTATAAGATACACCAGGACGTTCCTAGGTTCTGATTCCAAATTAAACTCTAGATACTGGAGAAAAGGAGCTAGCCGTAATACTTCTGACCCACTGGCTTAGCACACCTTCTTTGGGAGGATCCTACCAACTTCTGTACAATGCAATTGATATTCCCTTTTGCTCATGGGTTGGCATTTGCCTAAAACGTTGTAGAGGTAAATTTTAATTTATGGGTCAGAGAGACTATTTAATATTTTATGTTGGAGGAGCTAATGACGAGCTTAGTATCTACGAATCTGGGGCCTAGGAGCCTATTTATGAAAGTATCTCATCATTAATTTGAAACTCTGCGTCTTCAACTAGACATGAGAACTAACTCTTTGTCGATGGTAGAGTCTGCTACCTGTCTGCTATCTTGGATCCAAGCTGCCTCCTTGAGCAGTCGTTGACCTAGTCGTTCACCAACCTGTTCTTCAAAGGATTCAGTGCGACTACCCACTAAAACAGTAACTATTCTGTGCGGCACTACTACGAGATACAGATGGAGGACAAAATAATACGAACACCTGTGAAAAAGTATGACGAATTTCATACCTGCAGTACAGCCGCGCCACCTGCAACAGAAGTCTGCCACCTAGTGAGCGTGAAGAGGAAGGTATCAGACTCTCAACAGCTGTCACCTGCATTGCATGCGTCTATTGAACTGTCTGTGATAAGTTGAAATGTCAGACCTGTCAGAATTCCAAAGACGAATGATTGTTGGAGAGCGTTTAAGTGGAGCATCGGTTACGGAAACATATAACCTTTTGGGGTTTGCAAGAAGTACGGTATCAGCCTTTGTGACAGCGTACACGAATGAGGGTAATACGGCGTCTTCAAAGCACAACACTGGCCGAAAGTCAAAGCTTACTGATAGGGATAGACGGGTCTTGAAGCGCATAGTAGCCCGAAAGCACAAGCAATCGTTATCCGAGATAACATACAAAATGAACAGTCATCTCCAGGACCCCGTTTCAACAAAAACTGTCGAAAGGGAACTTCATGCTGCGAACATTTATGGCAGAGTGGCAATTCGTAAACCCTTGTTGACAGCAACTAATGCTTTCAAGCGACGCCAGTGGTGCAGAGATCACAAAGGCTGGTCCCCACAGCAGTGGCAACAGGTAATATGGTCAGATGAATCGTCATTCGCCCTTTTTTCAGACGACCGAACGTGTTTATGTCTGGACACCGCCCAGAGAAGCGATCAATCCTGAATGCCTCTTGCCGACTTTGAAGCATGGGGGTGCAGGAGGAATGGCTTAATATTCCTTTAAATATTGTCCATGACCTTTATGCATCTATCCCACGTCGCATTAAATCTGTACTTCAGTCAAAGGGTGGTCCAATCCCCTATTAACAAAGATTTTCCATTATTTCACAGGTGTTCGTATTATTTTGTCCTCTCCCTGTACATCGTTCCTGCGTCTGACCAAAAGTTTCCTTTCATTGGCCAGAGCAACAAGGTACGATGGCGAATCAAACATTATTAAGAAAAAACCATTGACGGATAACTAGTATCGGTACAAGGCGATTCTAAAAATTCGCTTCAGAGCTGTCTTGATTAGTACACTTAGCCTGCGCTCTGGTCTGTGTGAAGTCGTATACGCGGTGTTGCAGTGAAGCCTCATTCCCGCGTTCTCAGAACGCTGTGTCGGAAGGGTAGCTCTGACGCTGAGCTGCACCAAAGACGCTAAAGTGCTACGAACGTCAGTCAGAAATGTAGGCTTTAGTCATTCGCCGAGCATGAAGACGTGGGAGATGACAATGCCATCATCATCATCATATGTTAATAAACTCTGTGATCTTCCATAATGCTCAATCCCCAGCAACCACTGAGACCTATGTTGCTACGATCATAGATAATTTAACTCGTAGTCCACGCTACACAATCCAGTTGCGTTTCCTATTAAAATACATGTTGGAACTAAATTCACAAGTAAACAAATTCGTCAAAGTTTTGTTGGAAACAGAACAAATAGCAAACATTGCTAAAACAAGTGTTTTTAAAACTTACAATCCTGAATACTCATTAAAATTATCATGTCAAACAGGATTATTACAAATCATTGCCGGAGTTTCACAAAATGTGTGCTCCTAGTGCAATTTTCGGCAGGATTCTATCCTAACGCCTTTACCAGCAAAGATAATCTCTTTTTTCTGTGAATTACATTCTCCTGCGAATTTGTTAAGAGATAGTTCTTAGACCCACGTCCAAAATCTCATTTTTCTTTCAAGAGTAGTGCCAAAAACATAGTTGAGGCTCAATAGTACGTGCATGTTTTTAATGGCTTTAAATTGCTTATTCTTGGAAGTCTAGCGACGACCGACAGTAGGTCACGATATTAATGGACCACTAGTGACATTTATGATATCCCCCGATGCACGCAACAGCCGTTTTCTGTTTTTAAATGAGCTACGAAAATTCGACACGCCTCGCACATGTTTGTAAATCTGTATTTTGAAGTTGGCGCTCGAGGCATAATGACACGCGCCACCGATACGTATACTGTGCAGCTGGCTGTTTTCCCAGTTCTCAACGCCCACGTGGGGTCATTGGCAGAGGTCAGCCGACGAACCGATGATGACGGCTATATAATGTCCTAATAGTAACTCGTTTCAACAGCAATAATCTATTATAATGGAAGACCATCAACAGAAACATAAATAATGGTAGGCAGTACCTTTAATCAGAGCTACATTAGATATAGTCTATTTTCTTAAACACTTCGTTTATTTATTTGAGAGTTAAATGATTTTTTACATCAAATTGATGCTACACCAGCGATTCTAAACTCGTGGTCCGTGGTTGATTTAAGGCTATCAAAACAAAAAATAAATTAACTAAGTTTCGTAACTGTGTTTCAGAAGGAATTCAAAATATACCTTTAGATTTATTATGTTATAATAGTACAATACAATAGGTCCCAAATGCTATTAACAAGCAAATAGCTAAAAAGAATTAGGCCCATGTAAGTTGGTGACCCTTATTTTTATTATTATTATTATTTTGATATTTTACTTGTGCTCGGGATTATAGAGGTTGAGAAATGCATGATAGAATATTACGGGATCATAAGTAGTTATTGCTAATATCGGCAAATATTTATAGTTGACACCAAATATTTGGACGTAACAGGCACCATAACAACCAGACACTAGTGCATGTTTTTCTCCAGTACCTGACGTTTAATTTTTTAACGCGTTAATCCCACCAAAGATGATGATAACACACCAAATTTTAAAATTAACATCGATAAGTAAACGGTTTTCGACAAAGTACATTCGGTATGGAGGTGTTTTTTTATTTTTTTTTATTGAAGATCGAAGGTATTTACATAAAGAAAAAAATTATTTTGTGCTATCTGAAAGACCTAATGACAAAGATATCCGCTGCGGAATACGCCTCTATCGTTGAATATTTGATTAATTAGATTCACGTAAAGGTGTAACAGCAATACCAATAGCATCCATGCTGTTGATGATTACTACATCTGGTTTATAAAGAAGCTTCCACCTCCGCATCCGCAAGAGCGGAGCTTTCACATCAAATCGTATCACCACTTAAAATACCGCATCTGTAAGTTATAAGCGGTTGTAAGAGTTTGCGAGAGACTATATTAGCCATTTCCAACCAAATGTCAACCTCTCCTTCACGTGGTACACCCTGTTTGCACGGACGAGGCCCTGGCGACTGAAAGATTCCCGGTATAAAGAGTCCGCCAATGCTTGCCAACGGCCTCCGAAAGGAGGGTGGAAGAGCGGGGAGTGGTTCAGGGAACCCTCTTTCACTTGGGGTTGGAAACGGCCCCTAAAGGAGGATGAATCAGAAATGATCAACAGCATGGGGATGCAGAAAGCAACGGGAAACCACTTCATTATATACACACAGGTATCCCGAGGACATGTAATCTTCTCAAATTACATATATGATGATAGCTTCTAACTGGGTAAAATATTCCGGAGGTAAAGTAGTCCCCCAATCGGATCTCCGAGTGGGGACTACTCAGGGAGGAACATCAGAATGGATAGAAACATTCTACGAGTCAGAGCGTAGAATGTCATAAGTCGGAATAAGACAGGTAGATTAGAAATCTTAAAAAGGGAGATGGAGCGACTTAAGTTAAATGTCGTCGGGATTAGTGAGATTAAGTAGAAAGATGCAAAGGATTTCTGGTCAGGGGAACACAGAATAATAAACACAAAAACAGTCAGTGGAGTTAGTGGTGTAGGTTTTATAATGACTAAAAGAGTAGGGAAACGGGTGAGTTATTATGATCAGTTTAGTGACAGGATTATTTTGATGAGGTTAGAAACTAAGCCCGCCCCAACCACGTTAGTACGAGTGTATATGCCAACTTCACAGGAAGATGACGAAGAAATAGAGAAAATATACGCCGAAATTGAAGAGTGAATCCAATATGTGAAGGGGGAGGAAAAACTAATAATCATGGGTGATTGGAATGCGATTCTGGGAGAAGGAAATGATGGGAATACTGTAGGAAATTTTGGTCTAGGAGAAAGAAATTAGGGACGAAGCAGGTTGATAGAATTTTCTGAAAGATATATGCTAGTCGTGGCAAACACACTGTTTAAGAACCATCCAAGAAGGCTATACATCTGGATATCGTGGTCAAACAGAGATTAAGGAATTAAGTTCTAGACCGTAAAGCGTACCCAGGAGCAGACATAGACTCTGACCATAATTTGATAGTAATGAAGTGTACACTGAAATTCAAGCGAATAACGAAGAAGTATAAGAAGAATAGACTGGAAGTGAATAAACTCAAACAATCTAGCACGAGACAAAAATTTGCAGAAATGGTAGACTTAGGTCTAAGAAGTAACTCTGAAAGGAGCTCAACCGAGGACGAATGGAATGCATTAAAGACCGAAATAATGAAAGCTGGTAAAGAAACATTAGTCTTTAGGGAACAAGTTGCCAGAAAACCTTTGTTCACAGAAGAAATTTTGGAGCTGATGGATCAGAGGAGAAGGTACAAAAAATGCTCAGGATGAAGCAGGAAGAGAGCAGTACAGGCAATTTATAAATCAAATAAATAGAAATGCAAAAAGCAAAAGAAAAGTGTGAAGAAGTAGAAAAGGAAATGGTCTTAGGTAAAGTAGATGTATATAACAAGATTAAACATAATTTTGTAGAAAAGAGGTGCAAACATTAAAGCTGACGATGGGAAATCTCTTTTAATGTTAGAGCTAACCGATGGAAGAAACACGTTGAAAAACTGTACGATGGGATGGGGACGACTTCAACAGTAGCGTAATGGAAAAGGAAGGCGATGTCGACATTGATGACTTAGGAGATCCTGTTTCGAGGACAAAATTTGATAGATCTCTGAAAGGTTTGAAAACAATTAAGACTGTTGGAATTGATAAGATCCGTACAAAACTTCTTAAATCTCTTGGAGGATAAAGAATCAAGTGATTATTCAAACTTATTTGAAAAAGTTATGAAACAGAGGAATTCCTACTGATTTTAATAAAAATATAATCTTCACACTTCCGAAGCAATGTCTAGCCGACAAATATGAGAACTATCGAACCATTAGTATAACATGACATGCTTCAAAATTACTGGCCAGAATGTTACACAGAAGAATGGAAAGGGAAACATTATAATATGATTAAAGGCAATACTTTCGGTAAAAGTTTAATTTCAGATTAAAAATTTATTTAAGTTGATTTTATTTTTAATAATATATGAAATTATAAATTTATTTTTCCACATCAGTCTCCATTCCCTTTGAGATCAAGTACTGATTCTCCGCATATGCATACGCAAAGATAATATTCATTACCACCCTATTCCAGTTCGGAAGGTACACTGACGCTTGTTTGTAAAAGTATATCGACAATCTCAAGTTCAAGTCGTGTTGGTAAGTTATTTATCATTATCGTTGCGAAATAATCGGTGAATATTGCGCGTCGAAAGCTGCTAATTAAATTGTTTGTAACTTAAAATGTTTACTTTGCGACAAGGAACAAAAGTCTGTACTGTAATGATATTAACAACAAATCTATCCCTAAGCAGCATTGGCACTATCAACTCAAGATCCCAAGAAAAGCTATCGTAACCATCTCCAGGTTAAAGTTCAACCATGGCTGTTTCCCTGCACACCTGAACGGAATAAACATAGATTTTGAACTATGTTTATTATGCGGATGCGATGAGACTGGCATAGGGGACATTGACCATATCTTCTTCGGCTGCAAGAACAGATACACCAGCACCACAGACCTAATAGAGCAACTAGGAGGATTAGGTCACTTACCACCATAAAAGGTGTCACATCTCCTTGCGACCGACGACGCCAGGATCTTCATACTGCTATGCAAATTTCTAAAAGACTGTGAGATGGACATATAAACCTACATATGCCTATGAGCATCAGTGTTTGTAACCCTTGGTGAATATATCTAATAACTGAAATATTGTCATCAAGTACTTAATAATAGGTGTGAAGTATTGTACGTAGTAGGGATCATGTATTTGTGACAGAATACCTATTATTTTTGTTATGGACGTTAATGTGCTATAATACTCATAAGCTGTTTTATGGCTGTATAAATGATGTAACTATAATTTGTGCTATGGTTGTATGGCTTACTGGCCCATTGCCAATAATAATTTTTTTTTTAAAAAACTCTAAATCCAATGAAATCAAGCAATAGGTAGATACAACTGTCAGAGATATCTTTTCTGAAAATAGCTTCGCATCGGTTGTGACAAGAGATTGCTGATCTTTCTAATCGTCTCATAAGTGATTTTCAAGTTCCTGTTTCTGAGTAGCGCTTTACGATTCGTCGGACTTCAAGGTCACGATAGCCTTAAGAGGATTGGGTGCAAGTAATGGTAAGAAAATCAGTCATGAGAAAACACCTCAGCATTCACTGGAGTGATTTCTGAAAGCCGAGGAAAATGAAAATCTTCCAGGAAATCTAAATTAGTCAATGTCCTTACAATGTTCTTGCAGGCTCATTCAGTCTGATGTTTGTTACACGGTCTATAAAAATAAAATGTTTTTATTTGCAGATAGGTTGCGAATCTTAAAATGGCTATGGCCTCACTTATTTTCGCAATGCCTATTGCATGAAAAGTTCTCTAAAAAGCAATATCAACAGTATTTTATCGTTTCCTAGAATTTCAATTAAAATGCAGCTTTTTTCTTCTCTTGATACCACTTCATATTCCTCCTCTTTTTGTGCTAAATTTATTAAGTATTTAAATGTTATTCTTATCACTGTGTTGAGAGAAAAGGGTCTCGTTTGATGTACAGTGAGATTATTAAGAGAACTTGTCAGACCACCTTGGAGAACGAGGACGGGGAAGCAAAGTGCGAACAGGAACCTAACCATTGTGAAGAAGTGGCGAGTAGCCTTTAGCGGGGACTCTGTGCCATCTCTGACTTCCGCATCTAGTGGTGCAGCTAGCTCATTTTGAAACCAGATCTTTTCCAGTAATCCTTTTTAGTAATCGGAGCAGCGACGTACACAACACAAAAATCTTATTCCCTGTAACGATAAGAATTATAGAATAAAAAAGGCTGCACCCTCTAGATCGGCATACTAAGACCACGCGATTACGAAATCGTATATTCATTGAGATAAATATCTTGACGCTGTTACTTAAGTACAAAACAAAGCATTTTTAATCAACTTAACCTTCACATTAGCATCCTATGTGAAGAACTGTTCTACTTTCACTGAAACCACCTGCAGATGTAGATCTCGTTTTTTCTAAGATACTTTTTACAAACCGTACTGAACGGACTTGCTCTAAAAAAGATTGTCCAGCTAACGATGTTGTTGTACATGTCAGTGTGTTATCACGATCTTATTTCTTGGTATCAACTCGAAAAAAAATAAACTGTAGGTCTAGAAGAAAAGGATAACACACTGACTGTTACGCTCCGAATATTTGGTTTCAACAATAAATATTTACTGATATTGTCAGGTATAACTTACGATCCCATTACCATATCGTGTTAGCAAACGTTTAGGACCAATTTAATGGGAGAAATTCTCAAACAAATGAGTCAAGAATTAAAAATATTTTTTCTCAGATTGCTCTGATTAAGGGTACTGCCAACCATAATGTAAGTTTCCATTATAATTGAATTTTTCGGATGAAACGAATTACTATTAGAACATTGTATGGTTTGATGGTGGAGGAGTGTAGAGGTAGCCCGGATTGTTACATAATGTGATAGCCGTCATAAACGATTTGGTGGCTGAAATCAATGACCCCGTGTGGGAGTTGAGGGTTGGAGAAGCAGGCAGCTGTACAATAAACACTATGCATTGGGGTGCGTGGCACGGCGGGTGTCATTGACTCTCGAGCGCCATCTTGAAAGCGTCGAATAAAATTCATGAACATTGTGCGAGCCGTGTAGAATTTTTATAACCCATCAGAAACCGATAAACCGCTGGCGCGTGTCCCAGAGGAAACCATTAATATCAACAATGGCCCATTAGTGTCGTGATAAACAGTTGGGCGGCGTTTGAATTCCAGGAATAAGCAATTAACAACCATTAAAAACAGGCAGCTGCACCGGCACTGCTGACTATGACGTAGATTACTGAGTTTCAGCTGTCGTTTTTAACACTTCTCTCCAGTGACAGGTTTTCAATTTGTTTACTTCAAGTTTGTTTTTCCTTCGTCGTTTTTTATTTTCTTGGATTTCAGCCTGCACTTCATAATTATTAAATTTTGGTCAGATAATAAATTTGATCCCGGGAATGCTTTACAGTCTAGAACTTTATTTATGAATCTCTGTTTAAACATGATATCTACCTGTATGTTCTGCACGTTTCCAGTTGTATAATAATCTTAATACGTAATTGTTAATAGCGTGTTTACTGTGATTAGTTGTTGTTTTGACAAAGTTTTAAGAATATGCTTCGTGGTTCATTTCTTTCTCCCAGATTTACACTTTATATAGTATTCCCATCTTTTTCTTCTTCCAATCAGCCATGATTATCAGATTTTCTTCCTCTTTCATTCATTGTATTAATTCTTCAATTTCATAATATTTTATCTCTATTTCGCCAACATCCTCTTGTGATGTTGGCATTTGCATTTGTACTAACATGGTTGGCATAGGCTTAGTTTTTATCCTCATCAATTTCAGAATGCCGAGTGGTGGGTTTGATTGGGTTTGGTGGGTATCTGTGATGGCGGAGGATATCGAATGAAACTTGGCCAACCTTCGAGATATTTTTAAGCTCCTAAAGTCCTCATCCATATCTTCTTTTTTCAAGTGATTTTCCTTTACTGGATCCACGTCTTCAAGTTACTAATAAAAGGTTATGTAACGTCAGGGCTAACACCAGCTGACTTATGTCCAGCGACGAGGATAAGAAGGGTAGCGCTTATTTTCTAGAGAAGAATTTCTAGTTATTATCAATAAGGTCGACTAACTGTTGAAGTACATGTTTATTAGAATACTTGCTGAACTTATTTAAGATGTTAGCATATTCTTCTAGGTTAGCAGCGACCTGAGAAAGTAAAGCTAAATGACTGATTAATACAGATCAAGGATATCGCCGCCTGGTCTTAACGGAAAGCGTGCTGGTTAGGCTCAGGCTATGAGAGACACTTTGTTACAAGTTAGTCCATGCTACCTACTGGACTGCATCTGATCTAATGAGATTGATCTGACTGATTCGAGGCCCGTACGCCACTTCGCATTTGACGTCACTGATTCCAGATTAATCTATTTGGAGGTGACCGCTGTCAGCGGGTAAGCATTCTGAGAAGCACCTTCCTGCTGAATGCGTCGGACTCGTCACTATCTAACTCAAAAAATATTACATTCACCAAATACACCCAATTTTCCTAATAAAAACCTACAGCTCCCTGACGACCCTTATATCAGAATAATCCTCCCAAAAGTGTTTAAAATAAGTCCCTTCTTGATTACAAATCCTACACCAGTTATTTAGCTGTCAGGTTGTGTGCTAATTATTCTGTATTTCTAATACCAGAAATCCTGTACATCTTTTCTCTTAATCTCATTAATCACATCAACATCTAACTTCCAAAAAAAAAAAAATCTTTATTGATTGTGGGGCTTGGTTGAAAGCTTTAATATTAATACATATATAATTGTGATTCATAAACGAATAAATAAAAATGAAAAGAACGGGATATTCTCTTGCAGCAAGAGACAAGACCTCTTGACTTTAAAGTTGACAAAATAATTATGATTTACTAACAATCAAGAAAAAATCTAACGTTTATTAAAATTGAACATGAACACATTCTTAGTATATCATTTCAAATTCAAGTTGTGAATGTTCTCTCAGGGTTTTACAATTGATTTAATTCTAACAAGCGTGAGACTTAAAGCAAATATTAGTTGTTAAAAGGCTGCACGTGACGAATGCAACTACAATTGGCGGTGATTACACTGATGCCGTTGCCATTTCCATAGACAGAGCGCTGATGGTATCTGAATGTCAGTCCCTGGTTATCGGCTGTCAGACTCTCCTCCTTCTGGCATCGATGCATGTCTACGTAAATGTATTAGCTCTGCCTCAGGGATTCTTATCGAAACTTGTCACGATATAGTAGTCTGTCCGTCTCATATGTTAGTTCTGAATCGATCTAATCCTTCCATCTACGAGTCACTCCTAGCTGACATGCTCTCCCCTCCCTTCTCACAGACGATCAGTCAATCTGCCTCACGGATTGATCATACAAAAATAAAATATAAACATCGATAGTAATAAAACGCAAGTTTTGGTCATCTGTCACGCCATGACGTCATTCTATGTAGTTAGAATATGACGTAACGCTTTTCGCCTCCGCTGTCCAACAAACAACGAACGGAGAAGTTTAAGGTTATCCGCGTTATTTAACAACAGTTCTATTTAGCTATGCATCCGCGAATAAATAAATTGTCAGAACACTGAAAGACAAGTACATATTCCGTTTAAATCGACATATCAATTATTAGTTGTTTTTTCCTTTATTAAAATTCGTTCGATGTAGATTTTTTTATACACTCTGGACAGCCATACCGTTGTTACAGTAAGCTAACAAATATCTGCATTGTATCATTTTCAAGATAATGAACGTTATTTGATAAAAATTGTACTTGACCAGCGAAGAAACAAATTGCTAAAATACTGCGTTCAGCAAGTACTTTTTGACGGGCTTATAAGATATTTATATCCAATGTAGATATTTTAAGTCACTGTTATAATGTACTAGAAGGAATGATTTGCTGAAACACTGAAATAAAGGTGTGTACTGCGTTTGTATTAATATATTATTAGTTGCTTTTATTAGGCAACTTATGTCACTATATCAGACACACGTAGATATTTCCAGTAGGTCAAATTTAGATCGCAATACAATGAATGTATTCGTACCCAGGTAATAGAATATAACAATTTTTAACAGCAATATTAGCAGAAGTTGCGTTTATGTTGAAATGCAGACAGGATCAGAATGAAAACTGACACACTTTTTTCTTTTTTTTTTTTTTCTTTACAGAATAATTCATAATGAATTTAGTTTCATAAATAATTTAAGCTGCTTTCATAAGTTCCGAGTTACTGAAGTTACGGTATTTTTATACAGATGGAAGTAGTTTCGTATTTATCGTTCTGAATGAGACCTGGACCAGATTTGGAATTTCTTGTGGAGACTGCTAAACCGCTTAAGTTCGAAGCCTCCCTCAATATCCAGATACACGCGGGCGCAATATTGCTGTAGTCACTATTGTTCACCTGTTATGACAAACGTCTGGTCAGACGACCGTCGCCGGATCCTTCTAAGCTTAATTTATCGATATTTTAATATTAGCATATACTGTAACTATACGATAAATCACACCGTTCAGTCTTTCTTTTTAAGTTCTCTAATCTACCTGCACAATACAGACTTCTAACATTCCACGCTCCGATTCGTAGAATGTTTGTGATCATTCTGATGACTTTTCCATCGGCAATCTCCGACCGGAGATTCGATGGGGCTCCATTTTACCCTGAAACAAGCCATGATTCCATATATAGTTTGAGAGAATTACGTAGCCTCGTAATACCTTATGGATCTTTAATGAAGTGACTTCCCGTTGCCTTCGGCATCCCCATACCGCCCATCATTTCTGACTAGTCCAAGGTCGTTTTCAACACCAAGCAAAAAAAGTGCCCTGGACCACTCCCCGTTCCCACGGCCTTTTTTCTTTAAGCCATCGGTATCAGTAATTTAAATACACTTTCTGTCTTACCTGTTTCGTGACTAGGATTTTTATAGAGAAAATAATTGGATTTTAAAATGTACATATTTTCTACGCATAAAAATTAATGTTAATTTAATTGTTTCTTTATGACGCCAATACAACTGATTTTAATTTTATTTAAGGTCGCATACACTTCGATTCTCGTACACTGTCTTGAAACATTTAGGCTCGATAAAAAGAAACATTGTTAAGATTTTTTAGAAGTTCTAAACGTGATATTTATGAAAAAAGATTAATATTCTCGTCGTGTATCAATAGCTGTATAACGAAATCAGAGATATCCAAACAAAACTTGATTTTCCAAATATATATGTTGCAAGATGCGAAAAATAATGTATTAGCAGCTTTGTTTTGTTGTCGTACCTTTTAATAGCTGCGTTGCACCACACTTCATTTCCAAGCGGGTGAGTGCAAAAGTAGCCTCCCAAGGTCAGGATATGCGTCACCGTTAGCCTTGGTCCACAAACACAGGTCCAATGCCAGCAATCAGCTATATAGGCAGCGACAATGATCCCTCCTGACAGCAGAAACTGACGCGCCAGCCGTGGAGTTGCTGCACTGCTACGCATCAGCACGAAGGGGAAAACAGAACGTTAAGTGCCTCCAGACTACATCTTGTTTCCTCAGCTTACCATTCCTGTCTTCACAACTTAAAAAGTGAGCGGTTATTGTGATGGTCACACAACTACGGCAGCCAAACAATTTAAAGGGCAGAACTTCATCCAGATTTTCAGATATTTACAACGTGCTCAAGAGTCAGAGCAAATGTGTCATATTGTAAGTGGTTTTACGTTTTGGGTCCCTTGAAATCTGCTTATAAACTATACATCTTTATTTGGAAGCTATCAAGTCTGGTATGATAAAATTTAGCATTTTCCATTTTTTTTAACACCTCGCCATTTTTTTAAAGAAAATAAATAAAACTTGAATAAAATGTTCGGGTTTACTAGGAAAGACTCAATGAGGAAGTGGGACACCATAGGTCCGGAGCAAGTAGAATATCTATATATATGAAGATGAATATATGTATGTTTGTTTGTTCTTTATACAAATCCACAGTTTTCATCCGATCTCGATGAAACTTTACACTTATCCTTCGAAACAAGGAGAAAAATACTGTCTAAATTTTGTTGAAAAACTTTCTGTATAAATAATACATGTTGTCTTACAATTTTGAAAAATTACTGAACGGCGATAGACATACGCGTAGGATGTGTAGGTCCCTGTACTACATTTCCATAGAGTGGTCTGGTAACTCAGTGGTTAAAGCGCTTGCTTACTGGTAGTTTGGAGTATGGTCTCCAGTTCAAATCCCGGCGGAAGCAAAGATTTTTTTAAAAAAAAAAATCTGATATTAAGAGTCACGCCTGGACCGTCGATTGCTCGAACTGTTGATATCACAAATGTGGGGGTGCAATGCGAGGAAAATCGTAAATAGTCTTGCAATGCTGTAGGTGTACACTTTTTTACGTTATATTAATACCTCTGGGGTTGTTCGCACTCAGTGCGTGTGTGTGTGTGTGTGTGTGTGTGTGATCTTGTGGGAAGTAAGTCTCTGTTTTTTTTACGTTTTGACGAGTAAATGGCTATACCGATTTGGATGGAATTTGACAAGCAAATCTATAGGAAGGGCACAGAACATTTTTTTCGGTATGAGTAACAGCTGTAGTCACGAAATTTTGAGAACTTATCGAATGGTGAAAGAGAGAAAGATGTGTGTATTAGTCTGTAATGTTAAGTCGACTGCTCAAGGTGTACTTCTCGCGTATTATGTTAGTGTATAATTACTTAATAAGTTTCTTTCAGAGGAAAAACGTGTTATTTAGTATAGAAGTCGATTTTCTCTGTCTTATTACTTTGTATCTGCTTAAATATTTCTGGCACCAGTTTTTTACCTTCACAGTCCTTGCGCAAACTGGCCTAAGGTGTAACTCTACCAGAGCACTATCAGCTAAAGTTATTAGAACCCAAGAATCAGGTGCTCATGCTGAAGAAAGAAGAAAAGACCAAGCTGAAATAAAGCTGCTCTTAGTTAACACATCCCCCTCCCCCCAAATCCCTGAACCTTCGTTTGTTTTTCAATATGTTGAAAATTAAATCTCTTCAAGAGACAAGTTCCACGGTAGAATGATATAGTGATGGCTTTCCTGTCATATTATGGCGACTCATTGTTGTTTGGGACTAATCCTTCGTTACCAATAATTTTCCATATTCAATTCTGGCAAAGAAATTCTTAATCCACGCGTACGAAGTCGCGGGTATCAGCTAGTTTTGAATATCTGACTACTTTAGATTTCAGCTGCAAACATTGTCTGACAAACAACTGATCAATTTCATTGATAATACGGAGGATACTATTAAAAGTTAATATATACATTATTGTAGGCAACCATCATATCAGTTTTAAGTACTGTAAATACATAGGCCCCTTACTAAATTTATATGCGTAAACTTGGTGTAAACATTTCCATTTTGGATATCAAACGCAGGAGTTGGAGGAGCAAAGAAGGACAGCTTGAAGATATGCTTGTGGAAATTACTGTAGAATACAGTGACTGATACTATAAAGTAGCTGAAATGGGATTCGCTTGAAGATAGGAGGAGTGTAAAAATCGTTGTGGTAGTGTACAATACGTATGTTGGAGACGAGGAATGGAAAGATATTGGTAAAATAATTAGGAGTATTGCGTGGAAGAAAAAAGATTACCATGACAACAAATTGGCACTCGATTTCAGGCATCAGGGAGCGTCCATAAACTATGTAGCTCCATTTTGTCCTACTGTGAAACCCCCCGTCCGGCCCCACGTGGATTTTGCCTCTAACCTCCCCCCTCCTCCACCCGCGTAGTATGTAGCTTTTTTTCCATATTGATTTCAGAAGATATTTTGTACTGTTTTCTCTTGTCAGAATATCGTAAATTACATACGGAGATAATTAAATGACCGAAATAAATATTCACATGCTGTTGTGTGTTCTGTACCTCATTTTGACTGTGACAAATAATATGAATGGAGAGCCATGTGGGCTGGCTCGGATCCCCCCCCCCCCATCCCTTAGGTAGCCCAGCGTAGCTTTCCAGCCAATCCATCTCCGCCCTAGACCAAACCACGTAGTTCCTGGACGCTCCCTAAGGAATTGGGAAGGGAAATTGACACCGTAGTGTAACTCCATTGCAGTTAAATTAAATTTCTTGCTGTTGAAATTAAACATCTTTGGTTGCTTTAGATAAAGAGCGATTTTACGGTTTAACAGAAATGGATGACTGAACTGAATCTGCCCTAGTCCACATTAACTACTAGATTAGTTCATTGCAGAAAAAGCGAGTGAGAGAAACAAACAGAATGTGGCGACTGTTCATAAAAGCATTTATGTTACAAGAAAATAATTTAGCCATGAAGAAGCATTATTTTTTATTTGTAAATTCAACGTGTGTGATTAACCGATCATATTAATAACTAACAGAGTACTGCTCGGCTGGATATGAAAGTTTTATAGTTTTATCCCGTTTGATCAGAATGGCGTAAACATTCTCCGTGACATGGGCGCAGTTTTGTAAACTAAATATAAAGAAAAAATTTCCACTGACTTTAATTAATACATAATCAAAGTTCTTTAGACATCGTATTGATTTCTGTGTCACCACACCAACTTTAAAACAATTTTTTAATTTCACATTCGAATCTATCGGCAGCTAACTGTCCGGCCAGAACAGGTCTAACACCAATAAACAAGAAGTTTTATGGTCTTCGGAATATCACGATTGGCCTATTTCCCACCTTTTTCCAGATATTTGCAAAAAATGAACCGTTGCATGTGTAAATTTGCCGTAAGGGTGGTTTATTTTAAGAAAAAAAATCCAAAATGTAGACAGTATTTTTCTTTCTAGTTTGAAAGTTTCATCGAAATCGGATAAATATAAACAGTGGCGGGTCTAGACTTGGTGACACTGAAACGTGTCACCACCTTGTAATCAATAATAAATAAATTAAAAAAAAAAAATTTCGGATACCATATTCGTACTGTATAAGGCTGTAAGCCCACCTTTTTAAATGCCTTTAATATTTCAATGACCATTAAAATGTGGCATTTCCAGGTGAGGATAAGTATCATTGTTTCTACAATATTCTATTCATTTGCAGTTGGCCTAGAAAGAGCTCTGTTCGTCTAGGGATTAAGTAAATTACCGTTTCTAAGGATTTTAAATGGGCATGAGGAACCGTGATACGTGGTGGGTTTGGTAACATCAGTGATAAAGTAAACAAAAATAAAAAGTGTACCGTCTAGCGTCTTTTATTTTATTTTGTGCATATAGGCCTGTGTTATGGTGTAGCGTCCAGTCTATAGTAATTATTTATTTGGTTTGGTAAATATTAAGTCTGATTAATATGTAATTAAGTTTTAATAGTTCACTTGAAGTTTCATATCTTTGTTTTCGTAGGAATTCAAAACATGGTATTAGATTTAATATATTAAGATGGTATATGTCCCAGATGTTGATAATGGCAGTAAAATTAGGCCCCTGTAAGTTAGTGGCTCCAAGCATAATTTTTACGATTGAAGGTCGGGCCACACCAGACCGAACTGCACCCGACCCGCGCCGCACCGTCACTTTTCTAATTGTTGTCGCTCACTCGATTGAAGTGAGTTCAAACGACTCCGCGTGTCGGCCGACACTCGGCCGTGTGTTGGCCTGGATAAATTTGGTTTATATTTTGACGGTGCGGCCCGGTGTAGGGCTGGTCGATATGGATAACTGTATAGAAAGAGTTCGGAAATTTCCGGTCCTTTACGACTAAATATTGTTTTAACGTTGCTGATTGCTTTAGAAGTGTGTCCTTTTTTTTTACAGCCTCACTTCAGGTTCATCATATATTCGAAAAATTTAGGTAGAGTCCTTGCATGTTCGCATTAACAAATCAAATCTTTGCCAGTGGTGAAAGTCGATTTTAAGGCGTATAAAAATTGCATCCGAGATCCGGATTTTGAACCGGGGATTTTCCGTACCCAAATCACTCGCCACAAGCATCTGAATCTAGAAATACTGGAGAATATGTATTCAATCATATAAAAGTACATTTGTATTTTGAAGTGGCAAAAATAAATTATAAGTACGTTTATTTTATTATGTTTGAATAATAATTTTTGATTATAACCAGATTTGTCTCTTGACTCAGAAGGTTATGCCGTACGATTGGGGAAATGAAAGTCCCTGGTTCAAATCCCTGTCTCAGCTGTAATTTTTATGGGTCTTAAAATTGAAATTCACCCCTGGAAAAGCTTTGATTTGTTAATGCTAAAATGCTGGACGCTCTGTGTTTCGAATTTCACGTTAATCTGTAGTTTTCCTTTTCATATTAGGTGATAACGATAGACGTGTACTGCGCAGCCGATAAGTAACTCCTTGACTGGAATTTTTAGATCACATGAAATTATTATTATTTTACGGAATCTTTGCGGTCAGAATTAAAATAAAAATGTATTAATAATCTTATTCTCTTTTTGCTAAAAAATAAAAAAAATTGAGTGACTCGAAAAGGATCCTCAACCAAAACAAACACATTAAATGTGAAGTGAGTGACGCTTGACATTTAATCGTGACTATATAGAGATACACGAAAATCTTTCAATCCAGTACAGTGTGACGATCATTTGTTAAAACAGCTTTGGAATACTATTTTTGTGCATAAGAGATCAAACAATTAGGAGATAACAGGAGTCGGACAAAAAAAAGTATTTTAACGTACTTTATTACTTTCGTAGATTATAAAGCACAGTACTCTATAATAAAGTACGGGTGGTAGCCGCATCTACGATCCCCAAATCACTCTTAAGGTAATTTTTTAACATTAATTCCGTGAAACAACCAAGTGTATACTTTAAAGGAGACTGAAGACCTAGTAGGAACCCGTCCGTCACACGGCCGTGCTACGGACCAATGTGGACGTGAGGGAGGCGAGCCGACACACGGCCGAGTGTTGGCTCGGACGCGGTGCGCTGTCGGTGCGGTCTAGTGTGGCCCGACCTTTACTGGTCTTCGGGTTGAAAAAGGGTTAGAAACGCTGCCCTAGAAGCTTTGTCACTGTAAGGAGGCATTTCCCTTCCTGTTTCTTAATTCCTTTGAAGGTGAATTACGTCAGTTTATGAATGCACGTAACAGGAAACGATTCTCAAGCGAAATGTGCTCCACTGTCGTCGCGGATTTCGAAGGCAATGTCGTATTAAGAAAGTATCGTGCCATAGGAACTCAAATAATTTGGGCCCCTCTGTTTTTGAAAATAATTATCTGTATTTTCTAAATACAAAGAAAAGGTTTTGTGGTTGACTAATTGAATTTATCGTGGTTTTTATTCAATTAAACAAACGAATTTTACAATTCATGATTTTTTGAAAATTACTTTTATTTATTGAACACTATAATCAACTAAAAATTTAATTGCTTTTCATATTACTTTGATTGTTTTATTTTGGACGATTTTATTTTTATTATTTAATGAAAAAAATCTCTCAGGGGGCCCTTCAAAAATCGGGGGCTCAAGACTGCCTATTGGGTAATCCAGCACTGCCTGTAGGTCAGCTCGTCAGTTTTTGGCTAATCAGTCAATGTTTACTGTTTTGTACATTTTAAAGTATTTATCATTGATTAATTTTAAAATCATTTCTTAAATCCAGCAGTACATGCGTTTAAAATTTCTATGTTGCGAGACTCTTACTCACTCTGAGCTGTTTTTACAGGCACCTTTCACTTCAATAATGATCAGTAAATCTTCGAAAAATATTATTGTTGTAATTACCTGAGCAAATCACTACGGCCGCCACTGAATATAAATGCACAAATCAACTTTTATATACAGAAAGATATGAACGTCATGTTCAGAACAGCATGCTGTGACCAGTGATATGAAAAGTTTGTTAAAAAGTGCAATGAAGTATTACAGGTCACGGTGTACTGTGTGACTCAACCAAATATGGATCAGGCACAATCTACTGCTCGATCATCAGCAATCAGATCCTCAGGGAGTATCATGGACAATCTTGACATCCATTTATTGAATTCCGATCTCATTGTTTGTTCAAGCACGTGCTGAAGCTGATAATTACATTGAGCAGCAGGCAGTCAACAACTTCTGTGCACGCTAAGGTATACCAACGAGAAGTGATGTTTGAAATAAAAGTGCTCAAAATTACTCTCTTGAAATTTTTTTTCGTTCATGTAAGCTGGTTTTCTGGTAGATAGATTTAAAAAAAAGTAACTACTGAGCATTATGAAAATCTTAAGATCAACAAATACAAAATACAGTGTGACATAACGGTTGGTGGACCACACACTATCTTGGTAATAAAATTTTAAGTCACTGACAGATTTCATATTATCATGCAACAGTGGTCATTGATTTGTTGGGACGTAATTTGGCATCCATTAATTACGTGAGGTATTTATTTCAGATTGCTGCCCTTCAAGGAGCAGTAGAGCCAAAAAAAGGCTTTCAAATCTCGATGTCCATCTTATGTTAGGGAGAAGGGAGGAGGTACCATCAGATCTCACCAAAGGGGAGGGGTGTCCAAATTTAGGTAATTAAAGAACGCCCCCTAAAGAAAAAAGAATGAAATGGTCAAAAAATATCATGTATGAGTGTATTTATAACAATCTGTAAATTTATTTACAACAATCGATTAAATCGAGATTAATTTACATGTAACTTTAGTTGAATAGCGAGTTATGAGTCGGGAAAATCAACTCCCGACCTGCAGCGTTTGGGATCAGCTAATGAGGTGATGACTGTGTGCGTTGCCCTCGGCAGGAGACCAAGGAATCGGGACAAGCACGAGACAGCTAGCCGGGCAGGCGTCTAGACGGTGTCCCGGCGTGTTCAGACAAGTGGCACTGCTGGAGACTGTCGTCCAGTTGTGTGACACAGGTGTCCTTACGTTCTGCTGCGAACCAAAAACCAAGTTCCCCTCGCTGGTCCGCGACTCCATCTCCTTCTCGCATCTTCCCTCTAAGAGTCTTGATAGCAAGCATCGAGAAAATCCCATTACACGGTTTATACAAATCAATAAAGAAAGCCTTATAGCAACATAACAATAGTAATATGCTCTACTTGTAAATTGATTCTCGGAAAGGAAATTCTTAGGGAATCTTTGTACGACAGTATCAGATTCCAGCTAATACAAACGCTTAACCAGAGCAAATTATTTATCCACAGATTCAACTAATGTAAATATATTACAACATGTGATATTTAGGTACAACTAAGTAATCAGCCTGACTCTAATAGTCAATCAATTACAAAAAAAAATATTGAGGAATACTATTGATTTAACGTGCAAATCAAACTGAATATTCCTCAAGATGACAACGAAAGATTGATAGTAAGAATGGAAAAATGTAATTTCAATAAAACAATTTACTATTTTTAGGGCTCGTTGAACTAACACGTAGCCAGTGTCAACATCACCGATAGGTAGGGCCTACACTGCTTCTGATGACTTTATATTTGCCAGCATTCTTTTATTAATCAGAACGTTACTTCAATATTCTCGAATTTGTAAATTAAATAAAACACCTTTGTGGAAAGGTTCTAATTAAAGGAAATTACAACAGATATACGTATCCAAGAATCAGTTTCGTCACCGATAGACAAAAAAGCGCAACTTGTGCCTACGAAGAAAATTCTGTGATTGTCTATAAATAGTCGGGAACAATTAGGGTGCTCTGCAATTCCCTATAAACAAAAATGTGATGTCTGTAGGTTTCCCCATCACGAATGGAAAACTTGCGACTGGTAGGCCTAGCACAGCATTTCGTACTGTGGACGTGTTGTTGGGACAGACGCAAAGTGTAGTCTCCGTTCTCATTGCTCTTTCTTAATTTTGTTTTTATTAAAAACTGATTTTTTTTTTTTCAAAGGAAACCTGATGAAATCTGCCAGCGTTTTTGCAACTTCTTCCAAACAGTCTAAGGACAGTAGCGTGATTTTGTGTACCCGTGTGGGCAAGGCTATGCCGTTGTTTTCCCGAAGGGATGGGGCATGTTCTTTTTCGACTTAATTGTTATGAAGGGAAATATGCTAAAGATGAAGGTCATTTTTTAATTGTTGAGCTTCGGAAATCTTTGCCCTGACGGTGAGTGTTCTCAGAACGCCCCGTTTTTTAGCGGGATGGCGATGAGTATTCCAATAAATATCCGGATAAACATGTTTTATCAAACAAAAACGGTAGCTCTATTTCCTTAATGGTTTCAGGCAAGCTACATCCCTTCTTTCAGCTTCCAGCATAAGTTTTAAATTTGGACTGTAAATTCTGTATTTCCGCCATGAAGGAGCGCTCTGCTTTGCTTTTTTAGTCTGGAGTGACCGTGATTTTATCCCCCGTTCGTAATTTATTTGAAAATCGGAATTTTCGCCTTTAAGACTTACCTAGATTAAAAAAATCTTTTCTATCCAAATACATAAATTATTTGAAAAATTTATTTTCTCCTTAAAGGTCCAAATATGTAATTTTACTTAAAAACTGTGCTAACGGGTTTAACTTCGAAAATTTCTATATACTCGATGTTCTCACTATTCATCAATGGTAAGTGACGATTCCACTTTTTATCTTTATTTAGTCAGACGCCATTAAACAGTGACTTGTTACTTGCTCTTACTTCCACCATGCTCACTCCATGTTCTACCTGTTGGATATGGGTTTAACTCAAAAAATTTGTTTGTTCCATACTTCCATGAGTTACTGTTCCTTCACCTTTTTGCTGTCACCATAAATGATGCCTCTCCTTCTTGTTTTAATGCATTTGCTCTTAAGGTTCAGTGTTCTGGGTTTAAACCAGGAATTTTAAGAGTTCTGCTTCATCATATGAGTTATGCCAGGGCATCCTGTGGTTCATATCCACATTAAACTGCATGTCCAGCCACAACAAAGGCAAAAACAGATATTTGGGAAAATTGCCACTGGAACAACTGCTCTATCACAATGAAAAAATAAATAGCCTAATAAAGATAATTTTTTTGGTTGTTATATTTACAAAACACTGTTTTGCATCTTTGTCAAAAGATAAGTAAACCTGAAATTGGTAATTAATCATCACCTTTCAAATCAATTATGCTCATTAATCTGGAATCTGAAAGTAAATTTTCAGTTCATGGTTGAAATAAATGATTCCAGTTAGTACAAAATGAGAACTAGTTAAACAATAGAGAGAAAGAAATTATTATGAAATTAAGAAATAAAACAGCAGTCGTTGAAACAGAGATGAATTTCTCTTAATTGAGAAACTCAAATAATTTTTTGTATAATCTGTGAATTATTTCTTTCTGCTTGATTTTTGAACATGAGGAAGGTTTCATTTCAAGAATTCTGTGGCTTTACAATTTGTATGTACTGTAAAGTGTTCTTTACATACTTCTGCTTTAATACGAGTTTTGTTTCTCGCTGGGTCTGCATAAAATTGATACAATCAGCAAAATCTCTTATCTCTAATATGGATAAAATTCAAACTATGGTTATTACAACAACTAGTCGCAGTTCTGACAATCTATATTGAACTTGATAACATGGCTAACTGTAAATCAGTAATTATGAGAAGCCATAATTATCGCTTTAAACTAACCTTGTTTGCCATATATGCCCCAGAAGAAAACAAATGAGAAGAATCTGAACAATTTTATGAACAGCTTCAAGACAAAATTAATATAACTGATTTCCTAATATTAGCTGGCAATTTTAATGCTTGCGTAGTAAATAGTACAATTCCAGAGGTAATGGGAAATAAAGGCGAATACACATTAAATGAAAATTAAATGGAAAACTACTGAGAGAATTTGCATCCTTCAACCAGTTAAAGATTAAAAATACATTTTTTACAAAAAAAGATGTCCATAAATTTACATGGACGGCAAGAGGACAAAGATCTATCATTGACTATGTAATGTTTAATAAAAAATTAGGTCCAATGTAGTAGTCACCAGTGTACATAGAGGTAGTGATATGTATTCAGATCACTATTTCGTTATATCAAAAATAAGAATACTTGCTAAATGGAGGAAAAGAATGAATAAAAAGTTACAAAAAGATCAAGACGTTTTTAAAACCTACCTTTTAGAAGATGAAGGAATAAGACATCTACATCAAAGCCGATTACAACAGCACTTACTGGAAAATCCAACAAATAATGATATCAATAAAGAATGGGAATATATAGCTTTATCAATACTGAAAGCAGTATATGAAGCCATTGGCAAGAAAAAGAAATTTAGAAGAAAAACTAGACTTAAAATGTGGAATGAAGAAATTGCAGAAGCCATCAAACAAAAGCAAAAGTCTTATCTAAAAATGATACTGGATCGAACCCTAGGAAATGAATATAAAAGAAGAAGAAATATTGTTAAGACAATAACAAAGAAGTTGAAACAAGAGACATGGGACAGATCAATCAATTCAATAGAAGATGATGTCCATGGTAGACAAGAGATTGCTTATAAACTTATGAAACATCTTAACAAGGATGAAAAGAAAAGTGCTAACATAAATTTAATTGAAGAAGAGGCATGGATAAAGCACTACAAAACATTATGGTACAATCGTAATTGCAAAGAGGGAAAAAAAGAAAATAGGAATTGACCATGTGGATACTAAAGAAATTTATCTTATAGACAAACAAGAGGTTGATTCAGCAATAAGGTCATGTAAAAATAGAAAAGCTCCTGGACTAGATACAATTAATTTAGAATTGATTAAGTATGGGGGAATGATTTTGAAATGTAGATATTTACACTTAATTAAAATGTGTTGGAAAAAGAGAATCATCCAAGAAGAATGGAGGAAGGCCAAAGTTATTACACTGTTTCAAAAAGGAGATAGGAATTCATGTGATAACTATTAGGGAATTAGTTTATTAAATACGGGGTACAAGATACATGCAAAAATAATAAATAACAGGCTAAAAGTAATAGCAGATGCTCTCCTATCAGAAGAACAATGTGGGTTTAGGAAAGGAAGATCCTTCATAGATAATATATTTTGCCTTTAACAACTACTGGAAAAGAGAAGAGAATTTAATTTAAAGACTTTTATTGCTTTTATAGATTATGAAAATGCATTTGATAAAGTAAATAGACAAAAACTATGGGAAATAATGAAAAGAAATGTATACCCAGAGCATTTAATACAAGTTATTCAAGATATGTATTGAAGATCTAGGAAATAAACTTACAGAAGAAATAGCGATTAACCAAGGAGTGTGGCAAGGTTGTAGCCTGTCTCCAACACTCTTCAATATATATATATATATATTTACCCGCTGCTTTGTACACACAGATACTGAAGTGTGTAGAAATGCAGGTAGTCTGCCTCTTTCTCCACCAATCTGAAACTGGTACTAACCTTTTGAAATTTGAAGTATCTGCCTCCACAAAATGTCCTCTTCACGTTTTACACTCTCCTGCTTATGAAAAATTGCCACATGTTATGTTAAAAATGCCGAAATATGAGACTCTGCACAACTGCGTAATGTTGCCAGCACTGCAAAAATGACACAAAAATTATTGGTACAGGGATCATATCAACCTAAACAGTCTCATTTCGTCATAGAGGTCGTGGTTAGGTTGAAATTCGGCCTAGACCAAGAAAAATAATGTTTGGTAAAATCGTTCTGTGGCACCCATCTAAAAAATTCGGTATGTTTACGATGGAAGAAATGCATTGTCTCCGATCGCTTGTATCAATTCAAAGATGGCAATCGTTCTTGTAGGGCCTACATACATCTCGGACAAATATTTTTTATTTGTTAATTTTGTGTGACTTTTTACAACGGAGAGAAGCATAAACGGCAAGAAAACATTACAATAAAGAATTTAACCAAGATTTCAATAGATCTTCATTAATTTTGCAGTGTCATCTAACAGTTGGGCATCTCTCTCATAGTTTGGCGTGGTAACTTTTCCGGAAATGGAGAGTGCAAAACATGAAGAGGATATTATAACGAAGCAGTTAATACAAATGGTTAGTACCAGTAGTAGGCAGCCTCCCTCCCCCCCTCCCCCCACCAAAAAATGTTTTACCCTGTCTAATATTAATGCAGAGAAGGAAAATATATATAGATTTAATTTTTAAAAATTTCCTTTCTTTTAGTTATTACCTTAGATGCGGTTTTCATACTGATGCTCAAAAGTGTATTTTTTTTTTTTTTTTTTTTTAATTATTTATATTTTAACACAGTATAATATATGAAATATAAGAAACTAAAGCTAAGTGAAACATTACAGTAAGGGTGAACCGAGAATCAATAAACCTTCAGGTCAGTAATTTGCTGAGGGCATACCTTTCCATATTATAAAGTGTGTGTTATAGCAAAAAGAAATGTACCTTAGATATAACAGTAAACGAAAGTTACTGTCTGTGATAGTAATGGCCGTTAATTATAAACTATCTATGCCGCCAAACGATAGTACAAAACAAATCGAAAATAAAGATTTTTTTTTTTATATCTCGCTTGGTATTCGAGATATAGCATGTTAAAAATCAGTTATAGGTATAGTTCCTTGTGCTTTTGGTGGCATTTCTTCTGGTCCAGGCTGTATTTCAACCTAACAACAATCACTAGGAAGAAAATAAAACACCTATAGAGCATTTACACCGTGTAGATATGGTGGTTTCGGTGAATTTTTTTCTGGTCCATGCCGGATTTCACTCTGACCTCCACTTTTGAGATACAATATCTCGAGAACTAAGCGAGATATCAAAAAATTTTCTTCTTTACTTTCATTTTGTCTTGTCGAGTTACATAATAATCCATCATCAAATTGTGGCGCCAAGGTAATCGTAGAATCCATTTTTTAAAATACCATATAAATACATTCCTAATCCATGAGTAATAACATGTATTTCCCCTTTAAAGGCAAGAATGTTAATTAAAGTAATGATTCTCATGGCATAAAAGGATATTGCAGTTGTGGTTTACTTAAATATACACAATAATTAGATCTGAATGTTATATTTGAAATTCATGGTAGCTATGATTTACAATGGTAACAGCATGTCTGACATTAAAAAAAATAAAGTTTAATCTGTTTAGTGTCAGCTAACTTAGATGTTTCAGTTCTTAAATTAATTTTGAATATTCCAGTTTTGAAAGGCGAAAGATCCAGTTAGGAATACGGAAAACCATTCACTGATGATATAGTATTGATAAAAAAATAAGATATATAAATAATTAATTACAGGTTTTTAAGCTTGTTCAGTCAGATGAATAGGAAAAAAAATATTTTAGTACACATCAACTCTAAAGTCATTGCCCAGTTTCCCAACTAACAAGGAAGTTACCGAGCATGGTGGGTAAATGGTTAAAGTTCAGGCCTCGCATTCGGGCAGCCAGATTTGGCGTTTCCATGCTTTCCCCAAATAACTTCAGGTGAATGCTGGGATGCTTCCTTCAAAAGCCCATGGCCAAATTCCTTCCTGTTCCTTGCCCCAGTTCCATTCTGCTTCGAATGACGTCAACAAGGTGTAAAGCAATAAGCAGAAAAAAAAGGAAGTTATTGTGATTTCATAATTTTAAGAATGTCTTAATTGATATGGCTGGAATAGAAATTAGGAAGGGGATAAATAATATAAATGTCATTACAATATATTTTAATTATTGTCTTATAGTGATAAACACTTTCTGTGTTTACCAGTAGCAAATAATGTAATACTGAACACATCACATTTTTCACAGTACATAACTGGATTTAAATTATAAAACTACCATTAAGTAAAACAATATTTTTAAAAGATTTTATGCTGAAAGTAAAATTTTCATTTGTAATTAGGGATAGGCAGTTTTGTCTGGTTATTATTTCGACTAACAAACAAACAGCAAAGCAAAAAACTATGTTTCACCCGAAACAAATTTCAGTAGTTCATGTGTATTACAATAAATTAACTGTTAATACATAAAGAATCCATTATCAACCTCACATAAAAATGTAACAAAGCACCACAACACATAAATGTTCAGGTATACAGTACACCACTCTGAGATGATTATGTGAAGTACTAAAGTGATAGCTCATAACTAACTGCAAACACTATACGTTCACACCAAATTGGCGAATGATTTTCATATAAATTGAATCATACCTACAATACTTACTGGACTCATTTCCACATGATAGAATATCAAAAGCTGAATAAAAGTGTTTGCATTATGGAAACTGGCACATGAAAATACTTGATCGTAAAAGGAGTTATTTTTGTTTATTGACTGATTTCAATTATCCATTTAAACAATTAGCTGCATATTGCTTTTATTGCTGACATTGGTGTTTCACAGTCAGTTACTTTGCAGTGCCAGTGCTTCAGAACATATCACTTCAGCAAAGTTATACATCTGAAATTTCATTTTTTTAAAAAAATTTACCTGTGTTTTTCTTCACTTTAATTCATTTATTTATTTCTCTACTACGATTTAAAAAATGTTAGTCAATGTTCACGAACAAGTTTTTGATAGCAATACCAATTTAAATTTTATAGATATGTAGCACTGAATTGTGAGAAATACATTTCTATTCCTCATTTGATTGGAAGAAACCTAATATTACTATCACAGCTATGCTTCCTAGCAGCACATATTTAAAGTTGCATCTGAATTGCACATGCATAGAAATGGACTCTAATTTTATTTGTCCCAAACTGTTACAAGATTCGCCCCCTACTTCCCCGTGGAATGATATAATGTTGTGTATAACTATTTCATAGTAACTAGTTAATACTGATTCCTCATTGTAATTTTTTTTTACTAATCATCCAAAGAGCATTTTATATTAAATGAAGTGTGCTGCTGTTTATTTTATAAATTAGAACATAGATTATAAACGCTTACAATTTCAAGTCATATGTATAAATTTTCAACACAAAATTATGTAACACTGTAATCATTAAAAAAAAAAAAAAGATGCTTAATTTGTTCAGTTATACACCTGGCACAACAAAATTAGTTCCACAGCACATGAAAGTTTACATCACACTTTTATCACAATTTCACAATCAACAAGAGAGTGCATTGCACTGACGATAAATAAATTACCAAAAAAGAAAAAAATCCACTACCAAACACAAAAAGTTTAGTGAGAAGGAGACTTCTGTTGTAAAAATTTCATATTTACATCAGTTTTCCAGGTAAGCAGGCCATCTAAAAGTGCTTCCATTAGAGGATTACCACCAAGCCTCTGGACCTCATTTCTTGCTTCGTTGTCCAGCTGTTCCAGTGTTTTACGAGTATATTTAAATGAACCGTATTTTTCTAATAAAGTAATGCAATATTTCTTAACTTCCACATCACGTGTTCTCTGGCGTAAAATATCTGACAATATTAAGAAACAATAAAGTACTACTGTTTGCCTAAATGTTTCAATATATGCTACATTTAAAATTAATAGTTTAAACTGGCAAATCTGCACTCTCATCACACCCAATAAAGTTGTTGTTGGACACACACAGACAAAATGCCACAATGATAGAAATAAAAACAACAAAAACCAAAATTTTATAACATTTTGGGCAACCCTTTAATCAGATGAATCACACAAAGATATGGTATAAATTTGAAAAAGAATAAAGAAAGTGAATCCATTACTTTTAAAAAACAGGAGAACTACAAAACAAGGCAAACACAAAATATTTCGGGTGCCCTTAATAGTTGGAGAGAGTACTGACCTCACGAAAAGTCTCTGCCACACTAAGGAGTCAACATTGTTGCTTACTGCTAGATTTGATTTCAAAGAATGAAAATAATTAAGTGTGGAACAAAGTAAGACCAGGGTAGCAAATGGGAATGGAAAGCTCTGAGCCTTGTCAAACATTAATCCATATCCTTAACTATCACCAACCAATCAAAGAACATACTAAAGGCATAAATATAAAACTCACCATCTCCGTCCTGTTATTCATTTCTACCTATTCTCAACTCTGATTCAACCAGCGAAACAGCAATGATAACACACCAAATGAAACTCTGTTTCTACCAACTCACCTCATCACGCAAAACCCTCCACTTGATATCCTCCAATCAAATCCAACATGTAGTCCTAATTAAATGTAGACACAGTCACAAAAAAAGCCTATAAACACCTTTGCAAACTTTACACTGTGGAAAACTATCTAGGTGTTGGACTGTGTCCTTCTGCAGTCACATTCTATTTCCAGGCTACAGATACCAGTGCCGCACTTTATTTCAACATCCATGGCAGTGACGGTCTTGCACACACACATTTTCCTTTTAGTTCTTTCAAAGTGCCTTAAATTCTCATACCCCTCACCAAAATCAGTTGTGATGCCATTTCCAAGACTGTTTAACGTTTTCCTGCACTCTTCTTTGGTTGTACCCACACATCAAGAACTGGTATGAGGACAATTAGTAGTCTCAACTATTTCAAGCCTCCCCTCCACAAAAAAAAAAAACACTGTTATCCTCCAAGCTGTCATCACCGATTTTGTATAACTCAAAAATCTGTTCCAACAACATAAGTGCTTCAGAAATCTGAATCATATGACCACAATCTAGAAATCCTACATCACTCTCACATTTGTCTGATTCCAAAGCCATTTCTGAAACCACACATGTAATTAGTTTACAAACCAACACTGCTATTTAGGTCTTAATGCTTTGAAACAGTTTATAGAACTTCCATCTCCAATACAGCAACCCTAATACATACTTCCATTTACCTTTGTAATTTTTTTTTAATATTCTAATTGCCACTAGGTCCTCCCAGTTGCTTACCATTGAGTAAACCATTTTGTGAAATGTGTATCCAGTAATACAAACAATTCGAATACCACTATTGGAGAAATCTTCTCCAGCAATGGACATGCAACGTTCATTATGATCACATCTGACTTATAAACTTCCTCCATTTTCAAAGTTCTTGTCCATCAGATTGAAAGTCAAAAAGCAGATAGTTTAAATACATCACAAAGAACACCCAGTTATTGCCCATGTCAAGTCTAAAAAACTCCAGTGCTGTCAATATTAACAATCACAAAATCTCCATTAAACCACCAACAAGAACATTCACAACGTAGACTTTGCTTTGAGAAATTATTTAGCACTTCCTGTGTGCATTATTACTTTTCACAAATGATTCAAATCAAAATACTATGAATTTGAGTTCCCAATACCTTTCATCATGACAACTCTCTGTGGTGGTAATGGGAAGATCCTCCCCCTCCCCCCCTCAAATTTTTGTTCTATTTACTGTTGGACAAAAATGAGTGTGGTTCTAAAAGTTAGCTGCCTCAAATCATATAGATCTACTAATTCGTATTTGGTGATCATGTGAATCGATTAACAAGTATGATTATCAAAACTGATGAGGAAGATTTTTATGTAGTGGTGTAAAAATGGTTCTAAAAAATAAAGGAATATTTTTATGTAGTGGTGTAAACTTTTCTGAATCACAAACTGGTTCTAAAAACTAAAGCTAAGGTTAATAAACATTATGGTTATTCTACAGTACTGGCTATAATGGTTTTGAATTGTTAAATAACTTTCAAAGTGACTAGAAGAGCATAGTTTAGCTGAAATCATTACCCAGAAATAATGACTGTGGATTTTAGAAGTTTATGGGAGCTGGCATCTCAAATGCCTGCATATATAAAGTCTGTAAGAACATTTACATGTGAGAAAATTACCCTTCAGGTGGGTGCTGTTTGCTCACAATGAATCAAAAGTAAGAATGCATGAGTTGTTCCCAGTATAGTTGGAAGTCATTTAAATGGAATCCTGAGGAATTTAACATCATTTCATAGCAATGGACGTAACACTGATTCATTACAACCAGTCTGTTATATAAACGTAAGGATGCAAGTGGGATATCAATGTTATGGAAAGTGTAAATTGTTCTTTCAGCAGGAAAGTTTGGCTACTGACTATTTGTATAAAATTAAAGATAATTAGAGATAAGCAAAAAAATCTGGAGTATATTAAGCATATGATAGATTGTTTAATAAAACACAGAAAAAAAATTATGAAATTTTCTGAAAAAGTAGTATCTTCTCACTTCAAGGCAAATTACCAAAACAAATTGTGACTACAAAACTGTCACATTTATGCTAGTAAAATCTTAAGAATTTCTCCTTATTTTAAAATGTGGGACCTTCTGCTTTTGGTATGTATCTGAATTGGCTAGAAACACAATGATTTTCATCAAATAATGAAATTGTTGTCAAAACAAATATATTTGGCAGATGGGTAAAAAAAAAGCTCTTCCACTTTTAACGCTAAAATATTTGACCAAAAACCTACCAAGTTTTATTTATAGATGAAATTTTCTCAAGAAACTAGCAGGCATTGATATCAACGCCAAAACACCGTACTATACAAACATTCTCACTTGGCTAGTTCCCCAAGAAAATTTCATATATAGACAATGCCGAGAAAACCTCCACTCTTATATAATTTTTATCAATCTTTCTCAAATTTAATGAACTGCCTTTGTAATATCTACAACTGAAATAATTTTACCAGAGTAACAGTTATATTCCCTTAAAGGATACGAATGACTTGTCTGTCATGGGGCTGACTAGATATTGCATGTATTATGGGAAAACTAAATTTTCCCTCAGTCAGGTCCTCACAGAAGCTTTTGTTTTCGGTGTACTGCAACAAAGAAATAAAATTTACTAAACATTAAAAAACCTCCTTGAACGTAATGGAATAGATATAAACTGTCTTATTATTGAAAGTGGTAAGCGGGAAAGAATAAAACTAACTCATCTGATACTTCATTTTTACAGACAAATTTTTGTTGTTAATATAGCATACAGATATTTCTAATTTAACATTAACAATGGAATTAATCAAATAATTAGTTTCATGAATTTTGATATTCTTAATTTTCTCACTTATTTATTATATGGGTTGCATGAACCATTGAATGGGCAGGGATGCACAGAAGGTTCTATTGTTAACATGTCATATGGTTAAAAGTGATTTTGTAACTGTAATAAATTGCTGTACGTGTACATAAGGTACATAAATAGATTTTGGTTACATTTTCTTCCTTTGTAAAGTAATATCAATATGACAACTTAGGGTTGCCATTAACACCACTCCTTGCTTGGCTCTAGATGATGTGAAAAATTGTCCACCAAGTATTTCCACTGGATCATAGGCTAAATCATAATTAAACTGAAATGTGTTTGTCAAGATTTCACTGTAAATTAAACGACAAGATGCCACACTTGATTCAGGGTATCCCAGCAAAGAAAGGTTTTATTCTTATTGCTCAAAATTGTGGTGGAAAATCTACAGTATCACATGGAAGTCAAATCATTTGGTACATTAGATAGCTACACATTCAGTAGATGTAGGCACAGATACCTGGAATTTTCATTTTAGGGTTGCAAATCAAACCCAACAAGAAATGGAGCTCTATTCGTGATGTTCTGCTTCATGTCTGTCTGCCACAGGACTATAACATATAAATGGAGAATTTAAATTTATGCATCTCATGTGTTTTATAGATCCAAAACCAAATAATTTATTTAAAATTATGTAATACTACATTTTCAGGGTTTTAGTAGAAATAAATGAGGTTGGAAAAAAAGTGATGATAACTTTTGTAAATAAAAATATGTATTTAATAATACATTCGTGTATAGATTTGTAAATAAGCAATACAAATTTAAGTATATAGGTTGGTGCATATAGAAACCACAGGCTGGAGATGGATTAATGAAATGACTTCAATCATTCAAAAAAAAACAAAATTCACTCAGCATGACAAACAATATCCCAAATGCAATGTGCCAAAGGGAAAACTTTCAAGTGCTGGAAATTTCCTATGAGACAGAAGCCATTACTGTGTTTCGAAATGTGTGCATATTTCAAACTAGCATTATTTTTTCATAGAATGTAAGAAGAGGGAGCAGTTCAAAGAGTGGGGTTTGTAGGTATGAAACTTGAAGTGAAACAGCTGTTGTGTGAAGATGGACAAGCTATTGGTGTTTAGCAATACTAATGTTTGAATTTCTATTTGTTTTTGACCGTACAATGAAACTTGGACCAGATTTATCTATTCTCTTCACTTTGCCTGCATTGGTTCTATGAGACTTTGATTTCCCAACTAATGATCAATGTTATTAAGAATCTGTTCACTATTGCAAGAAACTGTAATGCACTATAATGCTTTGCAGTCAGCCACTGTAGCTAAAATTTAGACCAGAATACTGTTTGTAACTACATATAAGTGTAATATGGCTCACTCCATTCATCTGTGAAGTTATGTCTTTTCTTGGCTAGCAACTGATCGGTCTGTGGAAAGGTTCAGTGAATTATAAGTATTACCTAAAATATAAAGCAGTCCAAATCAATCAGATAATCTGTAAGACTACTACAAGAGGGTCAAATTAATGCAATTCATGTGTTTGACATTGCTGTGTGTTGAGTATGTGGTACCCGCTGATTTGCCAGCGACTCACATCATCCATCACAGACTGAGAGGACTTCTCCTAACTGTCAATTGTAGTTCACCGCTTCCACCTTCCACATCAAGCATATGGTCTGACTGTTCACCGGTGACAGTAGGTAGCACTGCAATGGTCCTTTGTGAATAACATCATATAGAGATGTCCTAGCTCTCCTGATTATAATTATGAACTGTTAAATTTGTTATAGTTTTGTCAGTAATTAAATTGCATAATTAACTTTTTGGATTGAATATTACATTTTGAATAAACAGTTAATATTTCATTTTGCATGAATTAATAAACAATTATAATTTATATTTAGTTTTGGGTTCTACGTAGTAGTAGTGATTGTATACCTAGCCTATACTCATGTATATGAATAGCAATAATGGTTTACTTATATAAGTGCACAAATATCTGTGATTAATGCCATTGGTACCAAAATAAATTATTGATAGCTAGCAGTCACAATAACAATCAAAAGACAAAATGTGTAAGGTCTCCATATATAGAGTTCATTAAGAAAAAAAAAATTACATTTCTTCTACTTAAAAAATATGTGAGGAGCCATTAAAGGTTTCTCTTAGACCATTTTTGACACAGAACCTATCTTAAAAACAGTAGTACCTAGTTGTCTCTAAATCAATCATATCTTATATTTATATAATAAGTAATAAAAAGACTTGGATCTAACATAGTTTGTTAGTTGTAAGCAGAAGTTACTACTTTATTGAAAGTGTCCTTAATTAAGACTGCTTTTACTGGGGAAAAAATGATTGCATCTGCAGCAACATACAATGGTATTGGGAGCTACAGTGCTGATTCCACTGCATAATCTGAAAATGTCTCAAGCACTGATTTTTGTACTAAGTGTTTTCTTACTTACCACATATAAGATATCTATTAGAGTCAGAACCCTAATTGTGTGAAGCTCATAATTACCAAACTCCATTTAAAAAAAATATGAACAAAGCTTGAAGGACATTTTGGACCTTAGGGTTTCATAAAGAGAAATTAGTATTTTTCGAAATAGTTGCTGTATTTTGTGAATCTAACTTGCAATGGGTCTGATCGGTGAAGACAGGCGCAATTCAGCATAGCTTGTTGTTCATTAAAAATTCTTACAGCAAAGTCACCTTTGGCTGGTTTGTTCCAGTCAGCTATGACGCAAATACATGTTCACTTCGGAACATAAGTAGCATTACTCTCTTTCGTTCTTTGTGTAGACTTGAACCAGTCAATATGGGTTAGCTAACCGATTGCGCCAACTCTCGTAGCCTCACCTATCGCTAATGTCTTCCAACCAAGCTGCCACGTCTTGCATCATAGTCATTCAATTCATCAGTCAGTATTGGAACAGTAATTTAGCTTCAAGACGCTAGCATTCGGAGTGGTCCTTGCAGGACACGTTATCGACTGTAAATGCACAGTTTTCAGTGGCCATTAAATGGACTCGCCACCAGTTAGCCATCTTCTCATAGAATAGATTATATCAGCTAGAGCTGAACCAGTCCTAGCCTAGCATTCTCTATCCTTGGTTCTCCGGCCACAAAACGGAGTGGTGTCAGATATCCTGATAATTAACAATTACTAGTAAACAGAATGAAGGAGCTCCACGGAAGAGCAGAAGACTTAGAAGAGGCCTAAAAACATGAAGGTTAGTCACTCACAGTGTATGTTTATATTCGTGTATATATATGTGTATGTAAGTGTGCTGAAATAGAACTGTGACAAAGCTCTGTCGAATAAAAAAGTATTGTTACATAATTTCAACACATACACTGTAAAAAGAATTCAAACATTTTTTGGACTAAGAAATGAAAGAACAAAGAAGTTGTTATTAAATAAAAATGTTATTAAAATATACCATATGATGCAATAGATTTAATGAATTGATCAAAAGGTAATTAGGAATAATGGGAGGGAAAACATTACTGTAACCACAAACTAACTGTCAATTTCAGACATAAGGAAGTGGGAAATTTTTCTTTAGTGGGTAAACATGTTGGGGATTGGAACAAATTACGAAGTGAAGAATAATTTACCAAAAACGCTGAAGCAATTTAAAATTAAAATTGGTAAATTATGAAAATAGATGTGGTAGGAATTTAACATTCAAAGTATATAAGATAATTAAAAAATAATAAGAAAGGGGTAATCAGATGATTAAGGGAATAGCCATCAGAGCATGTGCTCCTTTGCAATTAAACTTAATTAAAAAATATAATAAAGTTTTATTACCTCTTGCAGACAAAGATTGCAATAATCATCTCGTATTTGGAAATATAGTCCTAGAATAGCAGCTAATTTAGTAAAATCAGCCTTATTGTCACTGAACAACTGCATCAGTCTAATGGCAAGCATAAAAAGCCCACCAGTCTCTAAAAGAGAAAACCCAAGATTAGACAAATGTCTAAATCAAAATACACACACATTTCAAGGCATAAGAGGAGGAACTACTTGTAGTACCTGAGACAACTGTTAATTTATTTTATTTACAATGTGAAAGAAATACTGACTTTTTGACACACTTTTTCTTGCAAGTCTCAACTGTGCTAATCTTGGCAACTACTGCAGAGTTCAATCAATTCCTACATCCAAAATATTTTAATTTTACTAGAAGATGGTATTATCATTTTATTTCATTCAGTACAGAAATGTCTTTTTAGTCTTTAATGATTATTAGACGTTTTAACCCCCATCCTCATAACACAAACATAAGAAATATTAACAAAAATCAATTTTGCAAGGGCATATTAAAATAGAAAAACTCAAACCAAAACGTGTTGTATGACAACAATATCTGAACATGTCTAAATCAACAAACTGATAGCTCCTTCTAAAAAATTAACATCTATTTACTGGATCTTTGTCATTAGAAATTATTAAACTGTAAAGGAACATTAATGAAATATTTCTTTTCAAGAATAACTTATTATACCAAAGATATGGACTAACAGCACCATGTTTGGATAATTCTGGTAATGTACTAATGTTTCTATTCTATCAACATAGACTCAATTTAACTTAATTGTGATCTATACTGTGGAGACAACAAAACATTAGCGGTAACAAGAAAACATGGTATATCTAGTGTTGCAATTCTAATTTTATTTGGATGGGTGGCACACACCATATTTTTCAATGTAAATAGATATGCCCTTTCACATAACAGTTTTCTATTCAACATTAGTCTAAAAGTATGTAAAAAAAACTGTATGAATTACTAACATCTGCAGGAGGAATCAAAATTCAAAGAGACTCAAAGTGCACAAAAGTAACAGGATCTGAGCTATATGAGAATTAGTGTTAATTTTTTTTATTATTACAGTTTTATCAATCCTTATTTCAGGATGTAGCCTCTTTAAGCCTAATGAGCTATTTATTACAATTTAATTCTAAATAGTTTTGTTGTAGTTTCTTCCAGGATGATTGATCTTTAGGAACTCTCTTCCAGTTCACGCCTGTAACTTGACATATATCTCTATCCCAGCGATCCGGTACTGCTGTAGTCCATCTGTCATCTCTTTTGAGAGCAATATGACCAGCCCATTGCCATTTTTGGGTCTGTCACTTTGGTTATTGAACAAATGTGCATGGCCCTTCTCCTGACTCTTCTTGTAAGCCCTAGCAATGCTCTTTCCACACTACGCTGGGCAATTCTCAGTTTTTGATTCATGTGACTGTTTAGGGTCCTCAAGTTAAATGTAAAAATTATAGGACAAGTGTACTGAGAGTTCGTGGTGAAGAATGGAAAACATTTTTCCATGGAACTCTTGAAATAGGATCAATGATTACATATCCTAAATGGTTAAATAATTTTAGGAAGATAATCCTAAAATTATAGATAAATATATATATAGATGTTATAATAGGTTTTTTGTTTGTTTTGTTTGTAGTCCTCCTGTCTCCAGTTTTGATAAGGTTTAACTTTCCAAACTTTCTTGTTTCCATATTGCCTTAAAGTATACATTACTAGGAAACAAAAAATGCAGGATTTACGAAAGGGGCTAAGACAGGGAACTAAAGCACAACTAATGAAAGATGACTGTACAAAAGCATCTGGCAATGACACATAAAAAAGATATGAACACACATGAAAAAATTAAAATTTCTGGGTTTATAACATTACTTAACAAAGGCAGAATATAGACCAAAAAATTTCAATGTTTTGTGCGTTTTGATATTTTTTCATGAGTTTATTTTCCTACCATAATTTTTATCTTGCTATGCATCATCCTTCACTTTCTTGTAATCTATTTAAGGTGTATAAATAAAAAAACAATAAATATTGGGGGCAGATTGTTTACACCAAAATAATGAAAGTCCATACAAACGTATGTCCAAAAATCCTTCATTTTTGAGTTACTGAAGAAAGTGTACATTCAATATGTTTTGAGGCACTATCCAACAATGTAAGTTTGAAACTAGTAATGTCATTAGATGAAAATCCTTGTGGTACAGTTGTAGCCAGACTCCAGAATCAGTTACAATTAAAGTGTGGGCTGGAAGTGTAGATGACTGTCTATTAGATCCATATGTTCTCCTACCATGTCTTATAGTCGTTATCTACGAGGACTTCATTCAAAACACTCTTCCAGGCTTGCTACAAGATGTGCTCCAGCACATTTCAGTCACAATGCTTTTCATGTACCAGCTAATATCTACCATGATAAATCGATAGATAGGGGAGCACCAGTTTCATGGCCTGTATGCTCCCCTTACCTTAATCCTTTGCAATTTATCTGCAAGGCCACATAAAACAAGTGGTATATACAACAGACAATCTGAAGGCAGAAACTCTGCACCAATGTGTCATGGATGCCTGAAAAACCAATCTTTCGACCTAGGAGTATTTGAAAGGATGATCCAATGAGTACATGCATGTGTAAAAGCAGGCGTAGGACATATTGAACTTTTGTTAAGAGTTTCTGTGCTGTGGACATTTTAACTACTTCCAAATAAGTTGAAAATGTCAAACAGAAAATGTGAAATTATAAACTATTCTTTCAACAGTTTTTTCGACATATGTTCATACAGAATTTTACATTGTTTTGGTGTGAGCAAACCACCCCCATATTTTGTAAAAGTATTTTTGAGACACTCTTTATATATTGTTTGACAGAAAAAAGAACTGATTAGCAAATACTAACAGGAATTAGGAAAGAGAGACTAAAGCTTATAGCAGGCAAGACTGAGCAGAAGTGGCAAAAAACACAAAACACATACACTCTTCTTTAGAAAGACAACTTGGAACAGGCAGGATGGGGGAAAAAATTATACTGTCTTTTTATAACAATATTTTAACAGAGTTGCACTTTAACTGCCACCTTGTGCATTCTAAGTTCCCTTGCTGAAGAACCTTTTGTATCAGAATATTACATTATGGTTATGGTTATTGTAATGTCCTGTCTCTGCCAGTGTTGATTCCGTCGCTTTTACATATAGTTGTAAGATATGAGACAGTGAAAGACGGCAAATTTCTGCCAAGTTGCTGGGCAGTGGCTGTGTTTTGTTTTGTTTGTTTGAGGCAGGTAAACGGCACTCCCGGAGGCCGGAGAGGGGTGGGTGGAGACAAGCGGCATCATGGTCACGTCAGGGTGGAACCCTGCGAAGGATGCAAGAGTGTGTGTGTGTGTACTCAAAAAATGCAAAGGTCGCGATTTGCCATGGGATCATTTTGGCATGATGGTTTCTTCATGTGCCTCAATGAGTGAACACACGTCATTTGGTGAATGATATTATAAGCATTTCTTCGTCGTGACGGAAACCTCAAGACCGCCAATGCTGACAGCCACTTGCAATTATGGTTAAGTGACAATTTTATATAAACAATTCTTGCCCAGTATACATCCAAACTGAAGGCGTCTCTTGCTCTCCCTACTCAGCTATGTTTTGTTCATTGTCTAAGGTTTGCTACCATCCGTTTTCTTTGTTGGTTGAGTTTCATTTTTGGTGTAACAATAGAATAAGGTTTTCCATGATTCAATTGTACCACTAAATCCTGTAATTTTGCTAAGGCAGATATTTTTTATAAACTGATTTCTTTTTTTTTCTGTATTATTATTATTGTAATTGCAGTGTAAGGTAAATTTACATCTGTCTATGCGAACTAAAAATATCCATAATACATTTAAACAACCAAATCTTGTATCTCATGCAAAGAAGAAAGTGAATGTCTCTGGTAATTTGGGCAGTTATAAATTCATAAAGAACCAAGACATTTCATTATTGTTTTCTGTTTTTATGTTATCCTACTGTCAACTGTGGTCGGAAATGGTTCTTCCATCTTTCCGAATTTCTGGTGTCTCACAAAGAAAAGCCTTAAAAGAAATATAGATTTCCTGGTGGAGGTGGAAAAGCAAGACTGTAAGTCTTCTTGCACATTCTGATACTAAGGAAAAATAAATGGAATTAGGCAATACAAACAGCAAAGGTTAGGGACAATAACTCCCACATCAATCTTGAAGGCTGTGGACCAGTGAAAAATATATGAGATGAACAAAACAATACAATATTTAAGTTTAAGACCTTATTCATGTGATAGGGAATGAGCCATTTTGTTTGGGAGATGTGCACGCGCTGAAGTTTATCCCCTGACTCATGGGCTAAACTTAAGTCAGTGCACTCGTCCAAACCAAACGGCTCATTCCCTATCACGTGAATAAGGTTTTAAACTGAAATATTGTATTGTTTTATTCATCTTCTATGTTTTTAACTTTTCCACAGCCTTCAACTTTGGTGAGTGGTGGGTTATTTTTCTTATTCTTTGTTATTTTACTGGACAATCCAATAGAAAAGTCATCTAATGGAATGTACAGTAAATCTATACTCACAAATCTGTATCTAAATACAAGTAGTTATCACCATCCAGCATAACCAATACAGTGTTCCCCACAGTACTCCACAGGGCATGAGCTACATGTGATAAGTAAACAACATAAACAACACTGGTGGTTGGTAGGGTTCTCACAAGAAATGGGATTAAGACCATTTTCCTACTACCAACAAAACTGAAAAAAAGTCTACAATTCCCCAAGGATGAACTTTCCCTTTGTATGCAGGCAAATTATAGTACTCCTTGTGACTATGTGAAAAGCTTGCAGCCTGCGTGCTTGTGGCATTATGCCACATTTATCTCATGGTCCTTAGAGAAGTGAGAGGGCGGGGAACAAGGAATGGAGAAGAACTCTGCCATGGCCTTTTGAAGCAACTATCCCAACATTCACCTGAAGTGATTTTGGGAAACATGGAAAATTGAAATCTGGGAAGCTGATTCAAACACACTGTACTCACCCACCACATTCATTGTGAATGCATGAAGAAGCGCATCAGAAAATGGTGCAGTGCATTACCCAATGCTTTTTGGAATATGCCCAACACGTTTATATGGGACATACGGTGATATCCTCAGTGGCAGAACACAGCCTTCAAATTAGACACTTTGTACCCACTAATATGCTCGTGCATGCCAGTGGTATAGTGTTTTCACTGAAGCAACTGAAATTTGCTTCTCTTCCAATCCTGTCTATTGCAATTATGATTAACAACTCAGTGACGCCTGGATGTCAATTACTGAGGCTGTTTGACATCAGTTTTCTGAATTATGTACTCCACAGCACACTGAACACAATGAAGACCACTGTTAGCCTGCACTGCCAATGCCAGCCATTGCCATGTTAACCAATCAACAACACACATTCTCAAGTTACAGTCTTCAAACCTGATCAGAACTTCACTGGAAGAAGATGCTTGAGAATTTGGCCATCGAAATATCGTGTGAAAACATCATGTTTGCTAGATAAGTTATCTGAGAACATTACATTAATATGCGACACCAAGAAAGACTTCATTTGTATGTAGCTTTGGCAACTGTTAGTTTCCTCTAGTGCACGAAAATTTGAATCATTATTAAAAACTAATAATCTCTTACATATACATATTCCAAAACTAAATTTTCAAACTTTCAGAAATCCAGTTAAAGACAAACTTACTTGAATCTATGAATAAAAAAATAATTTAAATTTGAAAATGATCAAATATAATGAATAGCAACAAACATTCTCTCAATAAGTGCCTGCAAAAACAGTGTTATATTCTTGAAATAAAGATTTGTATTGGTAGGTTGTATTCCAGGTCTTAACAAATGTAAGACACATTTATGCTTTTGAAATGATAAAAGCGTTAATTTAGTCATTCAGTTTTCCCTATAAGCTATGTCTTTCTTTCCCAATCTAAGGTGATATATGTTTGCAGTCAAGCAATAGTTTCTACTAGCCATGGTTTAAATTTTAATAACTTCAGCTGATAAAAAACTAGATACCAAACAATTTTTTTTCAAAATGACAAAAAATAAACAAAGAAATTTGTAATCAAATTCTACATAATAGAAATACAAAATTAGGTAAATGGTGGTATCATTTTCTCTTGTTATGAGGTCACTGTTAAAAAACATCCATTTTAAATTATTTCAAGATTTCTTTAATGGCTGATAGTAAACAAAAGCACTCACTGGCAGTATAAAATGAGACATCAGAAAGGGGGAAAAAGTACGCAGAAGTTAAGAAGCATAGTGATTAGTGATACAGATGAAAGGTAAATAAAATATGTGTATGATTAACTGATCATGAATGGAATGTATTTAAAGCCTTAGGTTGTTCTCCCATTTATCAGTTTTTGCTAACAGTTTAATCTAACTCCTCTACCATGAAACACAAACTGTATGCCCCATGTTCCTTTCAAGGAGTACACACATTGATCCTGACTTAAATTGACTAAGTATTTATGAACCAAAATTTTAATTCCTCTCATCATAGTATTATATACTTAGTTCATCAACACTACTGACTACTAACACAAATATTGTGAAAACATGGTAAGGATAGAGAAAAAGCCATCAATCATCATAGTTAATAGTGGAAAATCATGAAAAATATACAAATGAAAAATAAAATATATTACTTTTTTTGTCATCACAGGTTGGGTCTGTAAATGATGGTAAGATTTACCATAGTTCATACTTGACTGAGCACCCATCCTTTACAGATGAAGATCTCAGCCCAAAAATTTCAGTTGTTTGACAAGATATATTTAGAATTTTGCTGTCATCATCCAGTTTAATATGGTTTACTTCTCTATCCTTAGCACCTTTTGCCAACAGGATTATAAATCCACATTCACTCACTTCTAATGGTCATTTGTTTATAGTCATCTTCTGAGGGACAGGTGAAGTTGTCTCGCCAGTAGAGTTCCATACCCTGACCTCGATGGAGTTCCAAAAGCTGTTCAGTGTAAACAGAAGTAGCTTCAGGATGACCAAGAGCCAGGACCCTCTCTAACGCTATAAACAGGACATAGTTGGCTGCATTTATTGTGCTAGCCACACCATAAATTGAATGAGCAACTGGAATCCCTCTTCGTAGTACAGAGTTATCCTGAATATCATCAATACTGAAAACATTAATTTAATCATTGGTTTAATCACTCTAAAACTCAAAATAAAATAATGTAATGATATATTATTTTCACTTACAGGAGACTAGAATTGTGAAGCATTTGTACAATATCCCCAACAGCAATTAGTTTGTCAGCAGGAATTTTAAGCCAATAATTGAAAGCATGTGACAATTTGGCACGAATCTGTTTTCCAGGAACCTGAAGTATATATATGAATGGCTGCAGCAATTTCTGCAATTCAGTTGTAATCAAGAATTAATTTCACATGAAAACATTAAAATATCATCTGTATGTTAACAATATACTAAGCTGATGCTAATTTTGATTAATGAGCAGCAACTCTTGAATTAGTTTTACAAAATGGTTTATCATTTCTGGTCAATGTAAATAAAGTTGGTCTCAACAATGGAACTCTTTGGTTGCATGTAATTATAAAAAAAATACTATGATTAAAAGCAACATTAAGTTACATTAAGCCCTTGTGAGGCAGCAAAAGAAATAACACTGTACAAATTTTAGTAGCATGAAGTAACAGCTACCTATAATTCAGCAACTAAGACATGTAACAGATGCTTTTCCAATAATTACACATAAGATGCCATAGAGCAATTAAATATTATAGGGGCCTAATATTAAACTAAATTTAATTTTAAAAAATTATTCCCAAAAATAATATTACTATTAAGAAGGCAGATATCTTCATTCTTCAATAGTGGCTTTATGCCTCGTTGACAGCAAGGTCATTAGAGGTGGGAAAGGACTGGGGACAAGGAACAGGAAGAAATTCAGCCATGGCCTTTTGAAGGAAACATCCCAGAATTCGTCTGGAGTGATTTGGGGAAACCATGGAAAACCCAAACCTGGATGCCCAAGCAGCGATTTGAACTGGTGCCCTTCCGAATGTGAGGCCAGAGCGTTAACCAGTTACCCATCATGCTCGGTCTTTTTTCTTCAATAGGACTGGCAGCAAATGTACTATACGCTCATTTGTTCATGAACTGAACACTGCTGTAGTAACAGTATGATGGTGATGACCATTGTGTCAAAGTATCTCAAAGTCCCAACAATAGCTGCTATCACAACCACAACAATTTCAACAACTTTTAGCAGGTTTTGGAAGAGCTTGAATCCATTCTTCATTCAAAATAATGATTAACAGCAATGTGTTCTTTTCTGTTTTGTAACTATTTTTGTTATACTTGAAAATGTCCTCAATAAGTACTCCAAACCACGACATTTTTTCCCCAATAAAACTGGCAATTATTTGACTGAAGAATTGAATTTATTTACATGTTCACTGCCATGCTGCAAATGAAATGGAACAGTTACGAGTACATGCTACAGTGTTTAACAACATTGAAAATTCTCCATAAGCTTTGGTATCCATGAATTCAAGTACTGGAACCATAAGTATAATGTTATAAAATTTCATCACTTGGCAGTTAGCAGTTTGCAAAAGCAGGAGTGGCAGTCCATTTTTTACACAATGTTTCTTCATTACAACACTTGCTACCGTCCTGATACTAATAGAAATTTAGGTATTCTTACTACTTTGCATAATATTCAATAATCAATAAATATTTTACCAATCTAACTAATCAGTGCAACCATCTGATGACTTTTGAGGCATCGTTACCGATACTTGTAGAAGGATCAATAGATGGTATTAGGATAGTGTCACACTTCTTTGATATCATTCTGATATTAAGTCTCTACTCACTCCCCAATTAAGGTACCATAAAAATATTCATCTCAAATATTAGGTCAGACAATTCACTTTCAAACAGTAAAAACCCTATCAAACTGTATTCCATAGTATTAAAAAAATACACCAGAGTATATGTAAAAGAATTTGACATTCATCAGGGATTTTAATTTCTTGCTACTATATTAAACAACATAATATAATCTAAATTAGATTCTAAGGTTTCATACAGTGAAACCTCTATCAAAATCACTTTACTAGTTTTCAAGTTATACCAGTATATAGCCAAAATGGTTTGGTTCCTGCTCCAGTACCATGTGATTTGCCACAATAAGACATAACTCAGATTTTAAGTCATGCCCTAAGATAAAATAATGTAAAAATCTCATCAAAATTGTTAATTAGTTCTTGATTCATGCCAGAATTAACAGAAACAGCCTTATATATATGATGGTAGAGATTCCAATAAAATGATTATGAGACATACACACTGATTAGCCAGAAATTATGACTACCTAACTACTATCGATATAAACATGTCCAAGCAGTAGCAGCATCACCTGACGAGGAATGACTGCTGGTCAGACACATGCATGGTGCACTTAGTATCAGTGAGCGTACTATCTGTGTTTAGAATGGAATCTATCTGAGTATGAGCGACGGCAGACTGTGATGGCTCGGAGGCTCGGCACGAGCATTTCGGAAACTGCACAACTTGTCGGGTGTTCAAGGAGTGCTACGATCAGTGTCTTCAACAAGTGGTGAAACCACGTCTAAATGTCGAGGGTTTGGGTGGCCACCTCTCATTACAGGTGTTGGACAACATAAGCGGGGCAGACTGGTAAAACAGAACAAGCGGTGAACTGTGGCGGAACTAACATCAGACTCTAATGCTGGGCAGAGTACGTGTGTGTCTGAACACACAGTGCACCAAACATTCCTAACAATGGGCCTCCGGAACCAATGTCCCATGCATGTGAATGTAGACCACGTACACCCTTTCGTGACAACCATGTTTCCCAATGGCAGTGGCATTTTTCAACAAGATAATGCACCATGTCACAAGGCCAGTGGTGAGTTGCAATTGATGAGTTGCCCCTCCCCTTCCCACCAAATCACCAGATCTGAAACCAATCGAACACATCTGGGATGTGATTGAATGAGGCTCGTCACCCTCCTCTGTGGAATTTACGGGAATTAGGTGACTTGTGTGTGCAGATGTGGTGCCAACTCTCTCCAGCAACCTACCAAAACCTCACTGCTTCCATGCCGAGATGCATCACCACTGTTATCCGTGCCAAAGGCAGACATGCCAGCTATTGGGTAGGGGTCATTATGTTCTGGCTGATTTTTGTAAATTTGACTGATCCAAAAGATGTACTATAAGATTAGTCAACAAAGGTGAACTACATTTTCGTTGTTCTGAAAATTAAACCCTACTTCAACAAAGTATGCTGTCATGAAAATGGATGCATAACAATAACTGCATACAAGCATCAGTTCCAGTTTTAAACAGCTTGATACAGTCTTTTTCAAGCATTGTTCTGAAATATATAGAAGACAAGCATATGATTCATATGTGCCTTAAATTTCTTGAAGTTGTGTAATAATTCGATTGTAGATGTAACTCTGTAAATCATACGATATATTTATTGATTATTTCATTCTTAAATATATTATAGTTACATATTTCTTTCTTATTTACTTATTTAAAAAAATATTAAAATAGCAACTTCTTAGTAAAAATAAATAAAGTATTTTTATCTACCTGTTAATTACTTTAATTTGATTGAGGAATAAATCTCTTATCTAATATAATAAACATCTTAAAAACATAGAATAAACTTTATAAGACTACTTGTTGAAATAAATTTAAGGTGCTAGAATTATTTGAGAAAAATCATGACGGGAAAGTGTGGCTCCTGTCACAGGTGCGTGGCGAAGGGGTTGGGTTGTAGTTGGTGTAAGAAGTGGTTTCAGTGGGCATGTAGGGAAGAGAAAACGTGGGAAATAAATGAAGCTCTCCTATGGTTTTGTCTTAGGGATGAAAGGATGAGGGAGATGGGCAAAATGATCAGGGAGTTGAGTGAAAGGATCAGGGTTCTTGAGGCTCCTCCTGTGGAGACTGAGCCTGTGGAGGTGTGGCCTGTGGTGGTGCCGCCTGTGGAGGCTGAGACTGTTGAGGCTCATGTTATATAGGTAGGAAGAAGAGACAGTGGGTTGGAGGAAGGTGAGAAGGATGGGTGGGTGCTGGTAACAGGTTGTAGGAGAAATATGGTTAATGGGATCAAGAAGCCAGACACTTCAGAAATTGTGGGGAAAAATAGGTTTGACCTGTTGCCAGAGTCAGGAGGAGAAGAGCCCCAGGTAGATGTAGGAGTAGGTAAGATGCAGCAGGCCTTTATGAATAATGTCATGCAAGGAAAGAAGAGGGGAAAAAGGGTTTTAGGTAGTAGCCATGGGAGAGGTGTAGGCCCTCTTCCGCAGGATCAGTTGGGCACAGATTACCAGGTCACAAGTTTTTTTTCAAACCTAGCGCAACATCAGGTCAGGTAATAGAGGATATAGGTTTACTTTGTAGGAGCTTCACTAAGGATGATAGAGTAGTGATAGTGGGTGGTGCAGGGAATAGTGTTGATAGAAACGTGATTTTTATAGTAGTAGAGAGTGACCTGAAGAAGGTGGTGAAGGAGGCACAGCATACTAGGGTTGAGCTCATGCAGGTACTAAGTCGCAATGACTGGCCACAATTGAACTATGCTGTGAGGCTGGTAAATGTGGAAACAGAAGTGCTACTTGGGAAGGTATTAGTACTGTCTTGGGGGCAGTGCCCGTGAACACCATTGATAGGTGGGATTTCACTAGGCATGGCCTACAACTGAATAGAAGGGGTTACTTTTTGAGTTGTTAGCTAAAGCTGTGAGGAAGCCCATTTCCTGTGATGATGTGCTCAGGACTATGCCTTTTTTAGGTTAGGGGCTGCTGGTGAAGGGATGGAAATAGATGATCAAAGTGATACTGATTGTAGATCCACAATGGGAAAAAATCACAGATGCTAAAGAAATAGATGAAATTGCTGAAACAATAACTGAATGGGGTATAACTGGGAAGGAGGATGATAATGCTGAAAATACAAAGCCAATAATAAGGGTGTTACTGGTGAACTGTAGAAGTACAATGAACAAAGTAATTGAATATGCAAACTTAATAGAGATAAATAAACCACAAATCTTGGTTAAAAGAAGAAGTACTAGACAATGAGGATTTTCCCGATGGTTACAGAGTGTACTGCAGAGATAGAGGAGCAGTTTGATGGAGGAGTTTTCATACCAGTTAGCAAAAACTACCACAGTTCACTGGTGATCATAGATCATGACCATGAGTTACTTGGGGTCGATTTCCCGGGTAATAAAAACGAAAAAAATTTGGGTGTTGGCTGCTTACCACAGTGGAAGAATGACAGATGAATATGAGCTCTTGGGAGAAATTAAAGTCATACTCAGATTTCAGAGGTAAAAAATGAATGATCATTATTGGTGGGGATTTAAATCTGCCAGGTGTAAACTCGGTAGGAAATAAGATTAATAACACAAGGAAACAGATATTTGCAAATACCTTAATAAGGGAAGGAAGATTTACACAAGTGGAAGAGCAGAACACCAGGGACAAAATATTTTGATATATTCCTAATAAAGCCCAATGATAACCTTGTGGGATGTCAAGTAACCAAAGGAAAAAGTAATAATGAAGCAGTTGTAATGAATATTACAGGCTTTAGTGAACCAGCAGCCAAAATTGAAAGGGGAATAAGGTATAATTATAAAAAGGCACAGATTTCGTACTTGAAGAGATCTTTCAGAGAATGTTTGAGCAAGTGGAAAGAAGGGAATAACTGTTCATGGAGATAAAAACAGTATGCTACGATCTGCTGATGACATTGTACTGTTAATAGAACAGGTGGAGGACATTGTAAAGTTACTAAATGGCATGAACAAAATACTGAAGGAAGTTTTTGAAATAAATATAAAACCAAACAAGAAAGGAGTGATAATTGTAGCAGAAATGTTAGCACCAACAGTAGATTAAATATAATAATAGGATCGGAGATAGGAAAAGTAAGTTAATTCTGTTACATAGGGACAGGACCGGCATTGGGGGGGGGGGGGGGTAAGCGGGTCAAATGAACCCGGGCCCGCCGGCTGATGGGGGGGGGGGGGGGGCTCGATCCTGGCTGCAGGTGCCCCAGGCCTCAAAACCAAGAAACAACCTATTGCCGCCCAGCTAGTATGTAGAGCTAAAAAAAAAAGGTCGCCCATTTTACCCCGGGCCCGAAATTCCTAGCGCCGGCCCTGCTTATGGAATAAAATTACAACTTATGGCCAAAGCAGGAATGATGTCAATAGAAGAATAGCACTTGCAATAAGAGTGTTCCTGAAAAATACAAATATTTTAGTTTCAAATATAAATCTAGGACTCAGAATGAACTTTTTAAAAATCTGCTTGTGGAGGACAGAACTTTACTGTAGAGGAGCATGGATTTTGAGACTTACAGAAAGTAGTGACAAGATGATGGGTCACATTTTAAGACATGCAGGATTGGTTAATTTGTTACTAGCTGGAACAGTCAAAGGGAAAAACTGCAGAAGTAGACAAAAAAATTCGAATATATGAAGCAGAAAATTGAAGACATAGGGTTTTCAGGATAGAAAGAGACAGGAGATTGCATCACACCAGTCAAGGTCAATATGGAATGAAGAATGAATTTCCATAAAGTCGTGTTACTAGGTAAAGATATGGAAAAATAAAGGTTTTGTATGGTTGTGTGATGGAGAAGGAATTCCTTGTGGAAGACAAAGTAGAGGTTTTAAAATTATGCATTTATTGGAGAGGGCAATGAAGTGATATGCTAAGGAAGGGAAGAAAATGGGATACAAAACCTTCGTGAATCATTACTTGAGTGTGATGAGATAGCAAGAGTATCCACATCGTGGGTATCAAATACAGAAGCTGGAATGAGTGCAAAGAGGGCAGCTAGATTTTTAAGTAAATTGCCACAGAATACAGTCAGTAACCGATATTATAAAGAATCTGCATTAGGAGTCATTAGAAGAAGAGAGAACTCTATGTGTGTATAAGGCATAGATCAGCAATGGATCCTAAATGGAAACTGATAGAATAATTAGCAGTATCAAGTGGATAGGAGAGAGATCTTGATGATACTATCACTTGACTGCAGGAGTACAAGAGTTTGGAAATCATCTTTTGTAAGGGAGTAGAAGAAATGATAATTTAAATAAGGGAAATAATAAATGATTTACATGAAAGACTGCGAGAATTTAAAATTTTTAGAATGAGAAATTAATTGGGTAGTATAACTACACCCAAAGAAATTAAGATAAAAATTTGTAAAATATGAAAGTAGGAGAGTTGTAAATTGCTAATGGGAAGTATACTCCATCTCCATTAAATTAATATCGAAATATCACAGAATATTAGTAAAATATTTTCTTGTTATCATTTCCTAAAAACCATTGGGGGGGGGGGGAAATAATTTCCTTTTAATTGGCACAATAATATATTTAGTTTAAATATAATTAGAATTAAGAAGCCACCTTGAAAAAATTACTAGCCAATAAATGAAGAATATTTATAGCCAGACGCCAATTCATGTGTAGGAACAAGGTATATGAAGTTTTTTTCCTTTGTTGTTGTTGTAAGCAGGGGCGTAGCTACTATGGGGCTAGGCGGTGCAGTGCACCGGGGCCCTCATGCTCAGGGGGCCCCTAAGCGCACCTCTAGGGGCCCTCAAGCGCAGTTTAGAGGGCCCTCGCTGCTCAAGGGGGGCCCCAACCACTGCTCAGGGGACCCTAAAGAACAATTCAAGGGCCCCCATCCTCAGTTCAGGGGGCCCCTACCAGCACACAAAGCAAAAAAAAAGGTCGCCCGTCTGGCCTGAGGGCCCAAAATAAATTTTTTGTACCGGTGCCCTTGTTGACCTAGCTACTACGCCACTGGTTGTAAGATTGGAAATATTTGCAACCTAGCAATATAATGCTGATATAGCAACAAGCAATGCAAAGGTGGTGGTGGTGGGAGGCATTAAAAATGGAACATAATTACTAATATACACTAGCTGCTTGTATTTGCAAACTCATTGTTGTAGACTAGATCTTTTTTTAATAGTGGCAGCAATACAGAAGGATATTATTTTATATTTTTAACTAAAATCATTGTAATAAATGTAATTCAAACTATTGGAATTAAAACTTAGCTGGATGGGCAATTCCTCTGTAACTAGATTCCTTGATATGAACTAATGTTACAATACTGAAGTAGTGAATTGCAGATTTATTATTTTTAAGCAGTAGCCCACTTGAATTAACCTTGGATCACTACAATGGTCCAAAGTTGATTACAATATAATTAATGCCAAAAAATAATACCCTTTGTAATTGATTGCCAACAGTATTAGTCTGTGTGTAGGAATGTATTTACAGTGGAATTGCGATCTTTAGTTAACCTGGATTAATGGTGGACATGGAAATAACTTTATTTTCTCATACTTTTTAAGAAAAAGTGTAGCCTACATGAAAGTGAAATGCAAAATACCATGGTGCTTCATGAAAGTTACGAAACGATGCATTTCAACAGTAAAAAAACCGACATTTGCAGTAAAATTGTTGTTTCAAAAGATGGTATCTGCAATCTAAATCTAATTCGTCACATCTAATACTGTTGCAACAAAGTACGTGTTTTTTTTTTCACTCTGGTCCAGGCTGCATATCAACCTAACCACCATGCCAGTATATTGCCATCAAAAAATCAGGTGACCTTAATTTTTTAATCAAAACTAAATTTTTCGCTTCTTTGCTGTAACAATTTGCTGTTATCACTAAAATGTAGCAGCAATTTACATTCATTGCAATAGAGTGTAGATACTATCTTTGGTGTGAACAAACTTGAATGGAAATGGTGGTCTCTAGTGATTAAGTTGCATCGTTTCGTAACTTTCGTGTGGCACCACGTCTATGGTATGTTTCATTTTGGTTTCGTGTACACTTTTTCTCAAAAGGTGTGACCTGAGGAACATGTGAGAAAAATTTCAAACGAATAGTACAATTCCTGCTAACCTCGTTATTATTTTACTACTGTCCAAGTTTAAATGAGTGGTACTTATAACAATGTTGGCCAACAACACAGTCACGAACATTGATAAATTATACATATGTTAAATGTTACCACACCAAGCCACCCTAGCAAAACTAGTTCAGATTCAGCAGAAACTAACTAACATTTCAAAAAGTCAATTATGTCATATCACAAATTTCTTTTTGGTCTACCTATGCATTAACCTACAAGATTCCCATATACATCTTTGTGCACTGCTTATTTTTGTTGGTATACGTCTCCAAATAACTGTAATCTAACCAAAATTTATATGCTTATATCAACAGACTAATATGAAACTTTATTTTGGATAACACATAAGCCTTTAAGTTTTTTCGTTATAATGTTTTCTTAACATTACAAGTTAATACTGCCACTAAAACAAGTGTACGGTCAGAGCTTAGTTTAAAAACTGCCTTCACAATTGGACAATAAAACTTGTGTTTCTTCTAGCAATTTACTGTCTTAAAATTTTGTGCAGCTCTAGTTTAGATACAGTCTTCAAGGATATAAAACAATTTCTTCTGGTAACAATATTGGTTTATATGTCATTATAATAAGACATCAACTGAACACAATAAAGTCAAGAAAAAACACATTTAATGGCAGAACTGCATATAACGAAAAACATAAGAACAACAGAGAGTAACCTAAAAATAATTCTGTGGCAGGCATAAAAGTCTATTTTCACGAAATTTGTCATAGGAATTTAGTTTAAATCCTGTAAATAAAAACAAAGGTGTCAACAAATATATTGATGGATTTGGAAACTGTTAACCATTAAAATGTTTTTCCGAATTGATACTACTGTGGGTCTAACTTCTGATTCACGAGGAAAAACTGAATAACAGTACGAAATCGGCTGTCAAATTATGCGTAAATGCAGAACATACGAGAACACTAAAGACAACATCTATGATGCATGTTACACTCCTCCTGAGAATATGTAGAGCTCACTTTGTGTGCTCCCTCGGTATCGTTTAACCAAAATTTGCTTGTTTCTTTATAAAGTTAAACCTTCTTTTATTACAATATCGCCTGAGAAATTTACTGGCATCATAAACAAGACAATAAGTAACAATGTATTAATGTTTAATAAATTTAAGAATAATGTTATGTGGTCAAGCTTACCTCATCCTGTGCCGGATCACCTGTTTTACTGTAAGGTATTTCACTTCCATTCTGGTTTCCTTCCATCGTTTAGTTAGAAATTAATAAAAATTAAATAATTCCGAATTAAGTAAACAAAGATTTGACAGCCGAAGTTGTGTTTATAAATCAAAGATAATCGTAATAAGAATCAGATGATATCAAAGATTGCATTGAAAGCGCCTGATCATACGAGGGTAAAAATATAAATCGACCTTTTTCTCCTTATGAGTATGTAGAACTTAACCAGAAACACGTATATTTAACAAAATTGCACTCTAGAATCTTATGCATGCTCAAATTGGAGTGGAGGACCGAGGCACTAGCTCCTGCCTTTAAGCTGATACAGAGGAGCACTGTTTGGATTTTATGGAGCTGTGTTGAAAGGCCGTTAAAAGAAACAACCTCACACACCACGTGCAGATGACTCATACACAATACGGTAGAACTTTAAAGAATGAGATCAGTTATCAGTGATGTGCCTATTATTGGCGGTAATTTTGTTTGCTGTATTCACGGATCATTGGTTTTTAATTTAAAAATCGTCTAAATAAAATAATATTAAATTCAGTTTAGTTTAAAAAAAACTGCGTTAAACAGTAAACGCTACATCATGTTAACGTATGATTTCCTATACAAGCAAGCGGGGAAAATATTCATTTGTAGGTAAGAAAGTCACAGACTGGAGTAAATTATTGAAGGATATGATGAAAAAGTATAATTTATTTTATTGACAATGGAGTGCATATTTAGTGGCGTTTTCCATACTTATCTGTTTTTCACCTTCTTTTTTAAACTTCTTTGAATGTAATTTCTCCATCCGCCTAATTTTACCCTTTGTGAAATTTATTTTTAAATTCTTTCAGTATTTTTGGTAATCTATTCGGCACTTCCCTTGCTAATTAATTCCAATTTTTTACTACGTTGCCTGCAAATAAAATTGTCTCACTCCCGTATGACTAAAATCGAGTGCCAGCTTTTAGTTATAATCATCCCTTTCGTTCCAAGGATTACTGCTAATTATTTTACCAATATCCTTCCATACCTCATCACCAACATATGCCAGCATACACTGCCAGGATGCTCTTCATCCTCCTCCTGTTTTCAAACGAGTCACAAACTTAGCTCCTTACTTACTGATTTTGTTCTGTGGTAATTTCCACAAACTAATCTAGCTGCCCGTCTTCGCACACCCTCAAACAGAAAATGTGTGTCCCACACAACATACCACATTCAAGCAATGTTCCGACCAAATTTTTGTAACCCAGTTCCCCCACTTCTCTGGTACATCTCCTCATCACTCTCTTTCATGAATGAAGGATTGCAAAACCTCTCTCTACCTGGAGACTAATGCGCTCTGCCCATTTGGGTTATTATCAAATATTATGCAGAGATATTTATAGTTCAGATCGTCAACAAGCAACTCCTTCCCCACATCGTAGTCAGAAATAACCATTAGTTTTTTATCATTATACCTAATAATCTGACTGTTCTTGACATTTATCTTTATTAAATACTAACGTTTCATTCCCGTCCAGATTTACTGTCCAGATCACTTGCAACTGTTTACAGGTTTCTCTTGTATGGATATGATTATATAGCATTATGAAAACTGCAAACAACCTAACTTATGACCATAAACTACAAAAAAAATCATTCATTAGAATATGAATAGCAATGGTCCCAATACACTACCGCTCAATTTTGGGAGAGGAGAATCTGAGGACGTTTTTTACTGGGCATGAAAAGCAGTAAGTTCAGGTTACTGCATTTTTTACACTAATGTTTGCTTCCTACCTTATAAGAATTCCTCTACACAGCAAGCCATTTTTACATCCATCCCAATGTTTTTATTTAATACAATTTTATGGATCGCTCTGTCAATTACCGTAGAAAGACCTAGTGATACACTATTAACTTGGCCTCCCTGGTCCATTTAATTTATATTATAGGACGTCAATTTATTACTTAAGCTGAAAAGGGGGAGGGATCCTGGGAAATCTCACCTGATCTCACCAGATCTCACGCTATTACCGGAGGGGGGGGGGGGGGGGAGCCCGTGGAAATCTCATATGAACTTTTTATTTCAGATTGCCTCCCTTCAGACAACAGTAGATCTAAAAAATAAAAAGTCTTCAAAATTACGAGGTCGATCAGACGTTAGGGGGAGGGATTTCCAGATTTACGTAAAAACACCCAATTAATGAACGCCCTTCTGTCTTGAAAATAGCCCGCTAACTTAGATTAGCATTAATATCTTTGTCTAAACCGATGTTGTTGACTTGAAAATCGTTTACATTCATCACAGACATTTCGGATGTGGTTGCATATCAATTTCTCCTCGAAACAGAGGTGTATCTACATAATGTACTTGTGTACGCAAGTAGTAGGGGAAGGTCGCATACAGCTTACATTATACGCTGGTTTCTCATCTAGTCTATCTGGTAAAATGCTTGAAGTGATGATTGAAACTCGGGATCAGACCATATTTTATCATTTCTCTGTACAAACGAGTCTGTATCTTTGACAATTTTAGAAAAGCAAATATGGCGTAAGAACATCTCTGATTCAGAGGCGTAGCTAGGTCAACAAGGGTCCCAGTGCAAAAATTTATTTTGGGCCCTTAGGCTAGATAGGCGACCTTCTTTTTTTGCTCTGTGTTGCTGGTAAGGGCCCCCTGAGCTGAGGATGGGGCCCTTGAGTTGTGCTTAGGGGACCCCCTGAGCAGTGGTTGGGGGCCCCCTGAGCAGTGGAGCAGTGAGTGGGCCCTTAGTGATGGGCTTCCTGTGTCTCAGGGGCCCCGTTAGACAGAGCTAAAAAAAAAAGAAGAAGAAGTCGCCAGTTTGCCATGAAGGCTCGTCGTGGCCCTCTGAACTGCGCTTGGGGACCCCAGAGGTGCGCTTTGGGACCCCCCAGAGCGTTGGGGCCCCGGTGCACTGCACCGCTTAGCCCCTGCTCTGATTGCATGTGAAACGGAATTGTACCCTTTTTCTGGTATTATACCCATGGAGCACCTAACTCCATGAGTATACCCATGGAGGAAGGAATTCCTCCACGATTATACCACATCGCTACTGGATGATTGTATAATACCAGGTATAAGCAAAGATTCTGTTCACTGGACTACCCTGGAGGTAGGAAAAGAGAGGAGACATGGTGTCGCTAAAACTGCAAGAAAATACTTATCCTAACGGACTCCAAAAGTACCCTTCAGCGACTCCAGAACTCTCAGTGGAACCTCAGCAGTAACAGATACATCATGGACATTATAGAGATGACAGTTTCAACTCAAGAACAAGATATCAGATACATGTGGGTAAAAAGGTCATTCTGGCATTACTTATAACGAATTAGTAGACTCACTCGCCAAACGTGGAGCCGCGGAAGGCACACTATTAGCTCTGCCTTTACCATATACAGACTTCCTCCCCAGGGTGAAACAAAAATGATACAGGATTTTCAAGAATTTTGGACAAAATCAGCACAACACAAAGGAAAACACTACGCGGCTATTCAACCATCAGTCTCAAAACAAGTTTGGTACAAAGACTTACACACGAAAAGACAATTCGTAACATCAATAATTCGGATGAGATTAGGACATTGTGCTATCCCCAGCCATCTCTATAGAGTGGGAGTCATGGAATCACCACTGTGCGATGCAGACAAGGAAGACGAGGCTGATGTAAATCACATATTCCTAGGATGCAGTAAATACGCGACCCATAGCAAAAATCTGCTAACTAAGCTATTAGCGCTACAGGTACCTCTCCCAACAACGATTCCTACCCTCCTTGCGTCGGGTCAACCGAAGATATACAGAGCTCTGATAAACTTCTTACGCGATGCTCAAATTAACATCTAGACGAAACTAATCCAAGCAAAAGGACAAACATACCAAAACATTGTGTAATATAAGTAATGTTAAAAATTACATAAGTCAATATGTAATATTTTAGATATGAACGACACGTAAATAATATTTAAATAATGTATAAATATGTAAATTATATATAAATATGTAAATTATATGTAAATAATGTAAACTATTTAATATGTTAGATTTGAAAGATAATCAACAAGTAAAATGTTCCAGTCAACTATAATATATAAAATGTAATACGTGGGCTGGTGTAATGGTCTTGTGACTAGAAACCAATCCTATTATATAAAACGCTAACGTGGCGTCTGCATGCGTCGTCTATAGCTGCGACTCCTATTGGCTAGAGAACGACCAATCATCAACCACCATATTACATTCGTACCATCATCTTGCTTTTCGTTTATTTATAGCTAGACGCAGAAATTCATATAAGGAGATTCAATATTTACGCTATTTTATCCGTATCAGTTAGACGCAGGAATTCATGTAAGGAGAAGGGGATTCAATATTTACGCTATTTTATGTGTATCAGTTATGAATACTAGGTTAAACCATAACCTAAGAATTTTTTGGCAGAAGGTAAGAAGCAATGAAGTTTATTAAAAACTAGGAGAAATGTACATAATGCGAAATGTATTAGTCACATAAATAACAGTTAACCATTTTCGAAATGATAGTCTCCGTCATCTAAAGTGAAATGCATTTTTTTATTTTAAAATCCTAACAAAATACTCTGATAATCTAACGAGAGTAACATATTCATATAACTAAAGATATCATTAAGGATGACTTATTCGTTTCTCCTTATAAGCTTTTCCATAATAAATTCCTACTACCATTATATATGATACCCTTAGTTTCTGATACATGTGTTAGCTATTAAATGAGATTTAAGATAACTTTTTTATAAGATTTAAATCATCAAGGATATGACACTCACAATTCAACAACGATATTATTTTCGCAAAATAGCAGTGAGCAGTGATATTAGAAATACTGAGAGTAGGGGGGAAAAATTAATGTCAGGCAATTATATGTCACAAAGTTACAATTAGTACGTTCGATTAAATTTACATATTGCTTTTTATTTATCTACGACAACCAGATGCATAAATTAATGTAAGGAGAAGGGTTTTCATTATTTACGCTATTTTATCTGCCTCAGTTGTAAGCACCAGGTTAAACCGTAAACTAAGAATTTTTTGGCACACGATAAGAAACAATGAGGTTTATTAAAAACTCAGAGAATCGTACGTATGTAATCGCGACATCAATCAGTCAAATAAATAACAGTTATTCGCTTTTGAAATTGTAGTCTCCGTCATCTAACGTAAAATGCATTTATTTATGTCAGACTCAACCAACTGCTCTGATAATCTAACCAGAGTAACGTATTCATATAACGAAAGATATAATTAAAAATGATTCTTTTTCTTACAAGCTTTTTCAGAATAAATTCCTACTACCACCTTAGGTGATACCCATCATGATTCATATGAGGGTAATAGAAGCTATGATTTTCGAACGCAATATTAGTGGAGGTTGTGGTTAAGTTTACCAGAATCGTAACTGACACATTTTGTTACAGCATAATTCAGTCTGAAATGAGTTTTACAAACCAATTAAGCTGCTTTCATAAGCGCCATGTTACTAAAGGTATTAATTAATACGGGTGGAAGTAGTTTCATATTTAACGTGCTGAATTGTGCCTGGACCAGGAATAAACTGATATTATATGGATAGCAAAAGTTTTTTGAATTCCTAATCTGAATTTATTTCATTGGTTCTTTACTTCCGGCGTCATTAATTCAGTAGAAGTTACTATTGTATGGCTATATGAACGGCAAATGAAATATGTAGAACATTGCAAAATCAAGGTCATTAGTATTACGTAATATCAGTTCCAACAATTAACCAGCTGCAAAAAATGAACTGCCAGAATATTGCATTCAAACCGTCATTTTTGACGGGCTCGAAGCTAGTAAATAAATAAATAAATAATAAAAAGTCGCCTATCCTATATCTTTAAACGAGCAAGTCTTGTATATATATATATATTTCGGATCTCGGAAACGGCTATGACGATTTGGATGAAATTTGATATTTAGATAACGTTTTGACTTTTAAGATTACCTAAATAGTTGTCTTCCCTACAAAAAAGCGAATTTACAAAATACGAACAATTTTTTCACTCGTTATCTCGAAACCAGCACTAGCGCCATCTCGTAGACAACTTAGGTACCAGAAAGCCTACAAATAGATTCTCTCTGATTTCAAAGAATATTTAAACGAACGGTTATTGTATAGTGGCTGACCCATGGAAATATTAACACTGCAAGTTGAAAAGATAATTAAAAATTTATTATTGGTTTTGTGAGAGGTATACTTTACAGAAATAAAGTAATAAAGTTATAAAATAATCATCGTTTACTTTTTGATCGTAAAATGTGGTTGTTAGTTTGTCATTAAATACTACCACGCGAGGTAAGAACATAGTTTTATCGGAGTTAATGAATTTAGCACTGATGATGTTCTATCATTACCGTCACGTTGCAATCTGATGATAAAATCTTATAGAACTCGACGAAACATATCAAAAATAAACAATAAATGTTCTTGATATCTCGCTTGGTTATCGAGATATAGTTTGTCAAAAATCAGTTATAGGTATAGTTCCTAGTGTTTTTGGCGACGTTTCTTCTGGTCCAGGCCGTATTTCAACCTAACAACAACCATTAGGAACAAAATAAAACATTGAAAGTACATTTCCACCGTATAGACATAGTGGTTTTGGTGGATTGTTTTTCTGGTCCAGGGCGAATCTAATCCCTACCTCTTCACTTGAGATATCAAAAAAATAAATTATTTATTTTCGATTCATCATTAAACTTGGCTATGACGAAATTTATCTACTGGTCCATGTCGCATTTCAACCAACCACGTCAAATATTTATAAAAAAAATATTTTTACTTTCAATTTTTCTCGTTGAGTTACATAAGTATCCATCATCAAGGGTTTTCGTAGAATCCCCTGAATTACCACAAATCTCGCACCGTTAATTAGTCCCTGACTGGCATTAAGATTTCTGTTTAACATAATAATAGCATTTTTCTTTGAAAGCAGTTTATGAGGCGGTCTCGCAAATGGATCTAACGATTTGGATGAAATTTCATATGTAGATAACGGTTTGCTTTTCAAGTTTTTAATACGATTTTTTTTTTTTTTTTTTTAAAAAAAGCAGCAATTTTTGTATTGGTTTCTCTAAAACGGCTCTAACCTCATTACGGAGAAGGTTCAGGTACCAGTAAGCCTACTGATGTTAGTTAAGCTTCTCTTTGGTTAACTGTGCACCTCATAACGCCTAGAAATCCTTCAAGCCTTTTACTTAAATCAAACTTTACTAGAAATCTTGGATATTGAACAGAAATCGAAAGATGCCGAGCGAAGATCGGTCACCCAGGTACTATACTTTGAAGCCGATTGCGCATGCGCGGCGGCCTTTATTAGCACATTAAAAACATTGCTCTGTTTTCATTACCTTCCCTGCTGTGAACATTTCATGTTCTGATATTTCAAAGTGTTTTACAATGCTATCTTGTGCTGCCAATGGTTGCACAAAAAGAATAAATAAGAAACAACCTGGAATAATATTCCACAGGTAAGTCACGTTGTAATTATTGTTCTTGAAGTGTTTGTAACGCGGTGTCTGCAAGAATGCGAGCTGTCATTATAAATTTAAAATGTCTGTTAAAACAAGTTTAGTCACAGCTTTCAATATAACAACGGTGTTATCAAATATTTGTTGATGCAGAGAACCATTGTATCCTACTATTTCTCACGTGTGGATCAACTTTACATCGCGATACAACAAATACATTATTCTACATGTTTTAGTCCATATATAGTTTATATTGAAAGTTTGTGATGAAATTTATTGTGATAATTTGTGTTATGCGAACTAGGAATCGTAATGAAGCACCATGTTAGTGACACCATGTGTATCGCGATGCAAACTGCTCCCATTTAAGCTCGCGACTTTTGATGTATGGCAGCTAGGTAATTGCACTGGGAAGTTCTATCACTACCGTTCAATCTAATGATGAATTCTTGTGTAACTTTACGAAACTAATTGAAGGTAAAGACAAATTTTTTTGATATTGGGCTTAGTTATCTTCTTCTTTTGGTCCAGGTCACATTTAGACCTAACCACCTCACTTTTGAGACATTATATCTCGAGAACTAAGCGAAATATCTACAAAAACACATTAATCTTTATTTCCGATTTGTCTCATTGAGTTCCATAAGAATTCATCATCAGATTGTGGCGCCACGGTAATGATAGAATCCCCTTGCACTGAAACTGCTGGTGAATTTAAATAGGTCTATCCACTACCAGTGCAATATCTTCTTGAGTAAGCCGTGAATTCTTTTGAAGGCTATTTTTAAAATTTCGTATATGACTTTCTTCTGTTTGTAAATAGGTCTAGACCCGTTTTTCTTGATTTTCTAATCATTCCCATCAAAGATTTTGAATAGGATTAAAATTACTGAAATGGAATGTGGAAATATAATCTATTTGAACATCTATCTAACCTATTTGAAAAAGCAATTTGGTCGTCAGTTTTTTTTTCGACTGTAGGGAGAAAGAAAAAATCTGTTTTGGTCTATTAAATTCCTATCAAAAATTATTTAGCAGCTTTTTTTCTTTGAATTCTGTTTGTAGAAAATATCAATTAGGATATTTATAAATGGGACCCCATAAGACTTCATTTTTAGTAATGCGAAGGCTAAAAACGAAGAAACTCTTCCGTTTCGTATACATTCCTTGTGTTTCTTTGCTCTACCAATATGGCGACCTCTACCACCCCACCGCTCTCCTCTCGGCTTCACTTAGTTGTATGGAGAACTCTTCTTTGATCCATGTGGACTACTGGTATGAATGTATCTCTGAGATAGCTATATTTTAGCTTCCCGCAGTTTCGTTCTATGATTCCCTCCAAAATTAAATAATTAATACTTTTTATACTGCATTGTTCACGGTGATTGGAAATCTCTTGAGTTGAAGGTGGAACTACTTTTCGGAGCCTAAACGCCCTATTTCAGATTATTATAACAGTAGAACTAAAAAAAAAAGGTCCCAAAAATTACGATGTATCCATAAATGTTCGCTTAATTTCTTTCAAGGTATTACTGTCAAGTTACAACAAGTTCCTGCACACCAAGGCAACATATTTTTATATTGGCAACACTTACTCACTCAGATTTGTTGCCGCACGACGGTTAAACTTGATTTTGTATATCTTATTTGAGATCTGTCGTAACTTGCATTTGCATAACGATATCATACATATGGTAACGTACATAAAATTGATGGAAACATGTGTGTTGCTTTATATTACGTGTAAATGTTTTACCATGACCAGTTATGTGTTTTGGTAATATCATGAATGCGGAAGGGGATGATTGAAATAGTGCTCCTGCTGTAAATCAATTACGACCATTCGATTTTTTTCGTGAATTAAGCATCATGAAATTTTCATGGTAATGTTTGTTACGTAGGTCTAACGAGTGAAGAATATTGTAGGCGAAACAGGTCTGCTACAATATCTAATTATTCAAGCAGTGCAAAGTGAAACATTATTGTTGTCCAATTCGTTGGCAATGAACATTTTGAATGCGTATTGTAGTATTTCGATTTTTATTTCTACGATTAATTGCGATGGCGATTATGCTCCATATGGAAACATTTAATATTCATCAGTGCCATCCTTTCATTTGCTGAAACTTTCCTTTAAATGTGTCTTCAATTTCGAACTTATAGTTTTACCTATCCCCCCTTCAGTTTTGGCCACTGGTTTACTGAATCCTTTAATATATATTAGAACTGCTTCATGATCACTTATTCCTTATGATTTCCAACATGTTTCTTCCTGTTGTGTTCTACCCCACGACTTATATAAAGTCTCCTTCCCTAATGAAGGTATCTGTAAATCTCTGTTTGCTTGTGTTATTAATATTATTTCCACCTTATTTACATCTGGTAAATTTAAATCCCCACCAATAATTACCATTCTATTCTCACTTCTGAGTATGAATTTAGTTTCTCTCGAAGAGCGGCATCTTCACGATTCAATCTTCCTCTACGGTAAGCAGCCAAAACCCTGATTTTTTTCTTTTGTTACCCCAGAAATTTTCCCCAAGTAACTCATGATCGTGATCTATAAACTGCAATGAACTGTAGTATTCTTTGCTAACCAGCATAAAAAAACACCAATTGTGCCTCTATCTCTGCAGTATATAACCATCGGGAAAAACCTCGTTGTCTACTATTTCTTCTTTTAACCAAGACTCTGCCCCTCTAATTAATTGTAGTTCGTGTATCTCCACTAAGTTTACAGATTCTATTATTTCGTTCATTATACTTGTATATTTCTCCAGTAACACTCTTTATTAGTGACTTTGTGGTATTTTCAGCATTAACCTTCTCCTTCCCAGATCTGCCCCCGTCAGGTATTGTTTCAGCAGCTTCAGCTATTTCTTTAGCATTTGTGAGTTTTTCCATGATGGATCTACAATCAATATCCATTTGGCCATCTATCTCCATTCTCCTAACCTAAAATAGGCACAGTCCTGACCACATCATCTCTGGAAGTGGGTTACATTAGCTAATAACTCAAAAATACTCCTTCGCCTATTCTATTTAGTTATTGGTCCTGCCTAGTGAAACCCCATTTGCCAATGGTGTCCACATGCCAAACCGCCATGACAGAACTAATGCCATTCCCCACCTCCGTTTCCACAGTTACCCGCTTGAAAGCATGGTTCAACTGAGGCCCGTCATGACGTACACGAGTTCAATCCTGGTATGCTGCCCTCGGTAGTTTTTCCGTTTTTATGTTCATTTGGTTAAACTACCACTTTTTTCTCCCTCTTTATATTTTTTGTCCACAGAGCCTAGGTAATTTGCACAAGATTAATTCATTCCTAAATAACGTTCCTCTGGTTACTTTCTATACTATATATCGCTTTTATTCCCCGCACCTCCCACTTTCACTACTCTATCGTCCTCTGTGAAACTCCTACAAAGTGAACATTCACAGCCCCCATAGGCCAAGCTTCCACATTCTGAGTCTCAACAGGATAAGCATCCACAGGCCGATCCTTCAAAGACTGAACATCCAGAGGCTGAGCCCCCACAAGCAGAGCCTCCACGGGCTGAGCCTCTACAGGCCGAGTATGAAGGGCTCTGACACTTTCGCTCAATTCCCTGATCGGTTCGCCTTTCTTCCCGATAATTTCGCCCTTCTCCTTAATCATTTCATCCCGAATAATTAAAACGGACAAAGACAAGGGACTGCCTAATTTGTTCCCTCTTTGCTACATGCCAAATGAAATCACTTTTTACACCAACTATTACCCACACCAATCTCCACGTTCCCGCGACAGGTGCCAAACTTTACAGTCATAATTTTTCCCAAATACTTCTAGTACCTTCTAAGCGAACTTTAAATTTGATTGATAATGTGCTGTAATGAAATTGATACTATGTGCTTAGCGTTTTTTAAAATATAAAATTATATTAATAAGTAAACAAGCTGAATATTTTCATTCCGTGTTGATCTAGCCAATTAGAAATCCTGTGTCTGTTCACAGCTATCGTTTCTTCGCCTATTGTACAACATTATGACATCTGCAAACATTTGCCTGTAATGAATGATTCATTCATTATAATAAATTAACACACCTTTAATTAATTAATTAATTAAGTAGATCAAATAATAATTTTTAATAAATTTTGTATTATTACATCAGATAATCTAGATTTTCTATATATTTAATAAATTCTTCCACTGAGTAAAAGAGGGGGGCAATGAAGACATGCCATCAACGATTAAAATTTATTTTTTGAAGTGATTTTATTTTCTTAGGTTATTAATTGAATATCTTAGTTATTAAAGTGAAATATTCCTTTTTAATAATTTTGCATGTATAAAATATTTTTTTCGTGTATAATTATTAAATAGAAAATTATATTTTGATCATTGCATCTTCAAAAATGACAATATTTCTAAAACAAAAAAGATAGTTTCAAAGACGAACATACATGGCAGCTTTAAAACCCAGTATTACTCTGATACATTTGAAGGCTTTCAGTATGCAGCAATTCTGTACACTCTTTCTAAGAAATACTTCTATGTACATACCATGTCGTATCGACTTACCTGTATCTTTAATACTTCTTTGGTAATACTATCCACATCAGCAACGTTAAACCGTTTCAGTCTACTTGGTTTTCTCCTGATATTGTCAGGATATGCTTCTGGTTTTCTAATCTGCTTATTTCTTCTTACCTGTAACTGATATTTGCTCTACCCATCCTCACATAACGTTTCTTAAGGCTCTCATCAAACCAGTTGCTCAATTTGACAAATCTTCAATAACTTCTTCGCCATGGTTATTCATTACTGTATTAAGGCCCATTCACTCCCCACGCCTCTCCCTCACAGACATTAAAATTTCTTGTTGCATTTTTTACTGATCCCCTCCAAATATAATATTTGTTTAATGAACATGTCATCAGCTTAACTCTTTGTTAGAGTGAATTTCTTGTTTGATTGCTCTTAGTAGTTCCCGCTGCATTGCTGCCTTCATACTCTGTTATGTCCTCTTCTTTATAACATCTTCAGGCCTCCCACTATCTTATTGTAAGATGTATCGCAAAAAAAAAAAAAAAAAAAAAAAAAAAAAATTGTAAAAAATAGGCCAACCCTTGTGCCTGTGCAGTGACACGAAGTTATAATATCTTGTCCTGAACCAAGTCTATACTTTACAGTGTGTTTTCACTTTAGTTTCTGAAACAGAATGGTTTCTCTGGGTGTTATAGATTGTTTATATAGAATAAAAAAAAATAAAAAAATCTGTTGACTTGGCCATTATGCATACCATGTTTTAGTAAATCTGTATCTCGTAAATACCTTAAATGTGTTGCTTTATCAAACTTACAAATACACGAGAGTCAAGATTTCCTTCGCATGTCTTTTCGGTGTGACGAGTCTTAAAATAAATTATATATGTTCTGTATTTTATTTCAGTAACAATTGTGAAATATGTATTCCACTTTTCTTATTGTCTCCTTGTACTATTTCAAAGACCTCTGTATCGGCGTCATACTTCCACTTGATTAAATTTTATCTGTAATATCTCTTCAATTTTGGATTACGTGCTTTCTTAGAATTACCCATGGAGGAAGGAAATATATGGAGGAGAAGTGACGTTAAATTGGTGAAGCAGGCTCGCGCATGCGCAGTGGCGGCAGCGGCGATATTGCGCTTCCAAACAATTGCGATGTTCCCAGTATATCCCGAAAACTAAGCAAGATATCGAAAAATTTTATTCTTTATTTTCGATTTGTCTCGTCGTGTTACATAAGAATCGATCATTAAATTTGACTTTTGCAAAATATTTCTTCTCCATTTCAACTCAAGACTCACTTTTGATACAGTATATCTCTAGAACTAGGTGAGATATCGAAAATTTTTATTCTTTATTTTTCATTTGTCTCGTCTTTTTAAATAAGAATCCATCATCAAATTCGACTTTGACCAATTTTTTCTTCTGAATTTCAACCAAAACCATTTCACATTTGGGACAGAATATCTCGAAAACTAAGCAGGATATCAAAAAAATTTATTCTTCATTTTTTATTTGTCATATCGAGTTACATAATAATCCATCACCAGATTGCGGCTTCACCTTTATCCTAGAGTCCCCTTGAGGTTTTTGTACATATTCCCCGTGTCTGTATGGAAGCGGCCTTGCCCCCTCCACTCCGGCAATGCCCCCCCCCCCACTCCTCCTCCGCCCGGCTTCACTTCAATGCGTGGTGAAGGTCTCTTGCGTCGTCTCCATATATTTCCTTCCTCCATGGAATTACCTGTCCGCTGGTTTGTTGACGTCTCTTACGTCCCTCACAGCTACTTAGTGATTATTTATTCCGTTTGTGAACAGAAACGCCTCGTTGTTTTCATCATGCTTTGTTAAAAAGATAGCCAACATGTTTTGTCTCCTTGTATTTTTCCACTTGATGGTATATTTAATTAACACCGTAACACCGGTTCAAATTGCGTACCGGTACGTAGTTAAATGTGTTATAGTTAGATCTTTATTCTATGATTTAACGCAGTGGATAGTTTCCTCAATCTGTTATTGGATTTCGAGGAAGAATGATGCGACGTCCCTTAGGCTGTGGTTACACTGCAAGCGAATTCGCGCGAAATAGCATACAAACAAAGGAAGGCGGTTACAGTAAAAACGAATTGGTCGAGCGAATCGCTTGTTGTCGCTAGAAGTTCTTTTTTTTTTTCGCGCGAATGGAGCGATTCCATTGTAGGCTGAGGCAAGTGCTGTAGATTCCGTATAGTTGGAAAAGGTTTTATTTCGCGTGAATCCATCCTTTGGTTATTTCAGTTGTTTTACGTATTATTATGGATTGTGAAAAAATGATATGTTTGGTGTTTGAAAGAAGAATATTGTGGGATCAGGATCATAAAGGATATCATAACCGTGATAAATCAAGGAAGTTATGGAAAGAAATAGCAGCTGATTTAAATGTTGGCAGTAAGTTAACGATTTTTATGTAAACTTCTTTTATTGTTACATGCAATACATTGTCTAAATGCATAGTAAAGTATTAATACAACTCACCTTAAATATTATACTGTGTGGTATGGCACCAACATCACTATTAAAATACACTTTAAGAGTTTCTCGTACATCATATGCCATATTGGTAGACCTATTAGTCACCCGCGTTTTGGAATTACTTTTCCTCTGAAAATTTGACATTTTTTCAGATGGTGAAATACATTCTCTGAAGTAACACTGCCTTGTTATTTCTTCCTCTATTGCATTCAATATATATGAGTATGTGTCATAAGTCATACGATAATATTCATAAAACTTTAGTGGCTGGTTCTTTAATTCATCGAAAAGTTTAAAATATTCACTCAAATGGTGATTCAAGAATATTTAATTAACCCAGAATTGCCTCTTCCTCTTTTCAGATGCAAAGAGTTTCAAAAATGGGTTTTCAGCAAAATAAAATTCTTCAATATCCATATTCTTGAATTTTCTCCAGTCTAGTATGATATGATAAATTTTACTGAGCTTTGAATCGCGTGACCACTTCTTCCGGCGACTACGTTCGCGCGAATGCGCTCACCCCTTCTCCTTCGCGCGAATTCGCTTGCAGTGTAACCACAGCCTTATACACACTGATAAACGATGAAGTGTAAAAGTAAATTCGATTTATCAGTACCTCTCAGAACGAAATACGACTACATGAACAAGGAAAGACACATGATTACAAATACCGTTACTGTGTATGTACATATATGCTGACTTGATGGATATGAAGAAGATAGTCTATTATTACCCATAAGCGTTCGAGCAATATTATCGGAATCTGTTTTGGCGATGGTTTATTTTGAGTCGTTCAAATGCTGCAACATCTTTGGCCTGTCCGTTACAAGAGGCTTTGCTCATGTCAGTCGATCACAGAAAAAACTTTTTTCTATTTTAATATCGCTGCATGCTTCGACTAACGAATAACGGCATTTATGAGAAGTGTGTTACATAGGCAATAATTTTAGATTTTCTTTTTTTTATCCATTAATTAGTCTTTTGGCATTTTAACAGTTTCGCTTTAAGTCTTTATTATTTTACTACTCATTTTAAGTCGTTCTACAATTACATCAAACTAGTCTAAGGACTGTTTGTAAACAATAATGGTAGTATCTGGACTTAATTACATCGTCAAATATGAATTGGGCTTATGTGCGTACGTTAGTTGGATGCTGTATATTACCCAAGATGAACCTATTGCGGCAGCTAGAACTTCGCCTGGAACTATTAGGTCATATAGAGGACAAGACAATATGAGCCAACTCTGCCTTTCAGACGTCCGCTTCTCTCAGCCACAACATAAACAACACTAAATACACACACGACCAAAGTATCCCACACATAAAAAAAAGTAGTCAACATTATCTCAGTGCGGAAGGTAACAGGAAACCACACAGTTAACCTACTTGTTCGTGGATATGAAGAGATAACGCTCTCCAGTAACTGCCAACGCCCATATACCCGGTCTGACTCAAAGTTATAATTTCGCATAAGTTTACCACTATGCATAGTGCCAAATTACGTTTTATGTTTCATCCAACTTCTTCCAAGTTCTTGCTGTTATTGGTGCCATTCTGTTACATTTTAACATAGTTACTAATAAATACTTTTTTATGTCTGGTCTTTACACCCTGTCGACATCGAGGTCATTCAAGAGTAAATTCCATCATCCTATGGGAAAGTATCGAGTGTTGCCATCAGTCCGAGAATCATTTGATTTTTCTAGAACACTGTTTTGTACCTTGCTGCTTGTGTAGTTACTTCTTTTTCTGTGCGGAGCAAGGGAATTGCTTAGATGAAACGGATGTCGACCTACCAACTTTAATTAGGATAGCCGGTAGTACGTCAAGACACAGATGTAAGCTCAAGCTCATTGTTAGTCCTCCAATAGAATAGGTCCTAAATACGTTCAGCCATACTGACGTGTAGAAAACATTTGGAATAAAATGACCAAAAAATTTGTAATGTAACAGATAGATAAAGTTAAATTTCGTTCACTTCGGGACTATGCGACTTCCGAAATTCGAAAGTTCCGTTTAATTTTGTGTATTAGTTATTGAGTCTACATTTTAACCAAAAATTTCATACAAATTTAGACTTATTTTCAACAAAAATAATGGAAATGGCTTCATACAGTTTGATATCTCTGAATTCTGGAACTGGAAGTTTGTATGATTGAAACGCTAAGTTTGTGAACGCTTTTGCGTATAGAGAAGGTAAAAGCAAAAAAAGGGAAGCATTGGCAATTATTAAATAAATAAAGAAATGAGAGCCGAAAGACTCAAGTTTCGCAATAACATAACAAAACATGAATCAATGGAAAAGTCTTCACATCCACCAGATTTGCATCTTCAGTCAATATTAGGATCCAAAGATGAAGGAGCTGGAGAGAGACTGTCATTCTGCACTGAAATAATCGAAGCTGTAATAGATCTTTAACTAAACACTTTCAGCTGAAGAAACGAAAAATGTCGTTAACACTCGGCATAGTCGCGTGATCAGAATGATTATAAAATTGTCCCGAAAACTGCGTAAGTGTTGAACATTTTACTCGTCATCGATTTACGTGTATTTGGGATACATTTTTGATGTTAAGTCTTCTCGAGATGAACTAGTAGTTGCTTTGTATTAGTCACAAAGAGAATGCGGTTACAGCATAGGCCTATAACAAAGTAGGCAGCGAAACGACAACGCGGAGGGTTGGGGTCATGATAGCTGTTAAATGGAAAATTGCGGCTTTCAATGGAGACAAACAGCTGACAAAAGGCCAACGGCTCTTATGTCCTACTCGGTTTGTTTGAAAAGTTCTACAACTTGGTGCAAAACTGGATGTACTTTTCATATTATACCTCAGTCTAACAATCGTGTAAACAAATCCGCAATTATTGTTTTGATAGACCATTAGCAGTTCTTTAAAAGTATTGTAAATTCGATTGATCATATATTGTGTGAAAATCCACCTTGGTTGGAATTTTGCTTTCAGATTCTTTTATTCACACTTGATTGTCCGTGTGCCATCGCCATGTATGACTCTTGCAACAAAGAATAATAGCTTGAAGTTATATCTTCTGCATGCACAATGTAGCTAAACAAATTTGTTACGAATATTAGTAAGGACTCATGCACAGCAACAGTGTCATCTATCTTGCAAACAGTGGAATTTTTTGAACATCTGTTGTGACTCTTTGAACGATACAGCCAGAAGATAGATGATGATTCCACCTAGTGTAGCGTTATCTTCACGTGGCTCCGATTCATAACAATCCCAGTCTTGGCGCGTGGAATCAACAAGAACCGTAGTCATGTTCTGTAATTGCAATTTAATCTCACTAAGAATTCCCTTCAAATTTCAAAATCTCTGTACTGGGTCTCAGTAGCTAATAAATATATTAGAAAACTAGCTGGTACCTACGACTTCGTTCGTGTTTGTAAAGAATTTGGATTGACAGCTACCGACATCTAACCACCATAGTGCACGATGGGAGACTCAAAGCTTTTACCACACACAAACGCCAGTCATCTGTGCTATGTAGTTCAGGAAGCAAAGTAAAATATGCGGACACATATGTCTTTGGTCGAAATAAGAAAATATCCTTGATCGGACACTTTCAACCACCATATCTCCCACACTACCACAGTTACCGATATTTGTCCAACGTTGTGATCGACGGGTGACTCTGTGCAACTGCCACACACAAACACCAGTGATCTGCGCTAGATAATTTTGGCTGAAAAGTGATACACCATGACACATACGTTTTTGGTAGAAATATGAAAGTGCCGCAGGTCGACCAATTTCAACCACCATATCTCCCACACCCCCATAGCTACCGACATCTAACCGCCATAGTGCACGATAGGAGACACAATACCACTACCACACACCAACACCAATAGGCTATCCTACGTAGTTGTGGCAGCAGAGTGACATATACGGAGACATGTCTTTGGTCGAAATACGAAAATGCCGTGCCTCGACCACTTTTAACCATCATATCTCCCACATCCCCACAGCTATCGACATTCGGCCAACGTTGCGCATGACAGGAAACTCCATGCTACTTCAACACACAAAGACCAGTGATCTGTGCTAGGTAGTGGTGGCTGAAAATTGAGATATAGGAAAACACACGTCTATTTATATATATATATATATATATATATATGATTTTGCACGTTGTGTAATGGGTCAATTTTCAGCATCTAAAAGGATTAGAACAAAACTTTTGGCGAATGAGTAGGAATTTTGGGTGATAATGACAAGTGACTCAATCCATGCACCACTGCTACGTAAATGCTGCAGAAAGATCGGCATATCCGAGTACTGGAATTTTGTCACCAAATGGCGTCACAAGTAGTCATCTGAAAGCAGCTGGAATGGACTGCTTGTAGGAAAGATCCGTCAAAGGCTCTAGTAGCTTTACATTGCGGTTTATGCTAAAGGCTATAAAGCAACAGATGTGCTCAGCAGCGTTACCTGCATTGTAAATAAGCTTCTAGCATGCCATGAGACACGGTTGAATAACCGATGGAGTTCGAGAGAAGATTTGCTCGAACTGCGGGGAAATATCTGTAACCGCAGGCTCTTTGGGACTATGTTAGCAGTTACACTTCACAAGAAATTACAAAATGATAAAGGCAAAAGCTATAGTACAATAAATTTAACATCACATGATTCAAAATTACGCACTATGACAATATACAGAAGAATAAAGGAAATGGAAGGGATATTAGATGAAGATCAAACTGAATGCAGTAAAAGAGTGATACAGTAGAATGCTGGCTTTATGATTAACCTTGGAAGGACGTACAATAAAACCAATCATACATTTATGCTACTTACAGACTCAGTAAAAGCTTTTGATAATGTTTGTTGAAACAAGAGGTCAAAATCTTAAAGAAGCTGGGTCTTAATATATAGTAGAAAAAATAATTCACGATGCGTAAAAGAATCAGGTGTGAGACTATTTATACCCACTAGTACTGATTTTTTACGCTGAGGAAGCAATAAAGGAACTGAAATAAAATATTTAATTTGGCATACGGGATCAAGGAGCTTTACTGATGACTTTGTCCTATTCAAACACAAGAGAGAAGATTTTGAGAAGGTAGTAGAAACAAAATATTAGCACAGAAATTTGGATTAAATATAGTCAGAAGAAAGTAGTGGAATGTAGCAGAGATGGTTAAGTGCAGACTAGAGACAATATATATTTAAAAATAAAATAAACATCTACGCTTATATAACTAGAGCCGTTGAAACACTCGAACAACATGATGCACGCATGGAACAAGATCGCGTGCAATATTCTCAACAGCGGACACGGATCAGAGTCGACTCAGCAACATTCAACACGGTCTGTGATCAGGTTTGAGAAATATGCAAAGTAGCTCTTCTAACCTCAGCAAGTGAGCAAGTTAATGTCTGACCGAGGAGCAGCGTTACTTCCAGTCGAATTATCCAGCAAGTACAGTATCCTAGTGCGCTCTTGGCATAACAGCATCTCGAACGTTTGCATGAACAAATATCAAACATCGAAGTCATTCACTTCACTGATAACCCTTTGCTGCCTCAAAGTCTTCAGCAGAGCGAATAAGAGTCTTTGTTTTTAGAAATTTACTAGACTATTAATCGAAGCTATACACCTTTATGACGTTCTTTATTTTAATATTACCTGTAGCCTTTTATATCTGTCGGTATTAGTGATATTTTGGGCCTTCTGCGCTTGTCGGTAAAAAAGAGGTAGATGTTGAGATTAGCGTTTCTTCTGTATTACAACAGCCGTTGCTTCACATAGGGCTGCTGTTGGCAACGGGCTACGTACAGGTACGCGGAGCGTCCAGTGTAATGCCCTGTTCCGAATTACCTGAAGACGACGAAGGCTACCGGGAGGGCCTTATGGCTTTATGCTTCGTCGGCGTCGTAGGTGGCAAAGAACTGAGGACATGGTTTGGGAAGGAATTCAGCCATGACCTTTCGAAGGAATCATCCCGGTATTCGCCTGGAGTGATTCGAGGAAACAAAACACAAATACAGATGGCCGGACGCGGATTCGAACCCGCGTCCTTCCGAATGCGAGACTAGAGTGGTACCGCTCACCCACCACGCTAATCCCATACCATACAGGCACATTTCATAATATCCCTGACCAGTTTGCAGTAAATTCTAACATCCATGTAGGCGTTAGAAAACAGTACATTCTAGCGGTGGTTAGCTTTCGGACATCCTCGATGTGAGCTTTCAATGACACCAATTGCCGATCACCACACCAATGTATCGTATTGAAATTGACCATGTCAAATACTGTTGGTGTAGTTGCTACTCTGGATCCCGTTGTATCTGGTCCCGTTTTCCGTATTCCTTAACCAGCCTGATAATATTGGTTTTAGCGGTGTTGATTTGGATTCTTCTCTTTCTCTTCCAGTCATCCGTCTTCTGGAGAGCTCCCTACAGCTTCTGTGTTATTATTGCTCTAGGCCTACTTCTACTCGCTGTGAAGAACGCAGTAGCGTATGTTACGTTTTACATTCTTGCTGCTAAAGATACGTCTGTGTTGAAAAGCTAATAGTGGACTGAGTCCAACACTGAACCCTGATGGACGCCAGAAGACGCGCCTCCATGTAGACGAAGCCTTGCCAACTCGAACGCTGAAAGGGCATCCCGTGAGGCACGAACTCAAACCTTAAAGAGTTGATCCGAGAAGTTCCGAGAGCCACACAGGAACAAACACCTGAGAAATGTTTTAGTGTTAAGGCATTTATTGGCAGCTAGCAGTTCTTAGCTACTAAATTTTTATGTCGAACAAACTTCCTGGTGGTTAAATTCCCTCTAAGCTACTTATCAGTTGTTGCGTCATAGATTAGTTGATGGGGATGATTTTTTTGAGCTAGATGAATCGATTGAGACACTTGAGCAGCAGCTGCTCGAACACTTTAGGATCATTTCCTCCCTTGTATACTCCAATTACTTCTGTATGCTTCCATCGATAAGAAATTTTTTGGTTCCGCAGGAAACGGTTAAAGATTTCAAGCAAGTAAGCGAACGGCTTAGCAGCTTGACACCTCTTTCGGGAGGAATGGTTAATTGCTTCCTCGCCATCTTGCGGCATGCCCGCAGGCGGCGACGAACGTTACAGCATGTCGGTAGGCAGTGAGGTGTTTTTTCTCGGGTTCCCACACGCACATATTATTTTTATTGGGTAGTCTTCGTAGTATGCTGGCCTCATGTTTTCAGACTCTGCTATTCCAGTCGGAGGTGCACCCCGATGAAAAACTGGCGTTTGATGTTGGCCAGAGCATTAAACATAGTCACCAACATTTAATTTTCATGGGATAGGCAGACAATATGTATCAATCGAATCTCAGACATATTAGGCTTCTAATTGATCTAAACAAAGAAAATTGGATCGAAATCTAATTGGATTCAATTTTGCTCTATGTTACCCAGTTAAACATTTTAACTAGGAGAAGTATCTAAATTACTTAATTTTCACTAATTAAGCGAATAATTAGAAAGATTTGTAATTATTAGAGAATATTGCCATACCGGACCCCTCCCACTAAAGCTCATCCCTGGTCTCCTGCCTCTGCCTCTCACGAGAAGAAGATACAGAATGGAGGGTCATTTTTAAATGCATGTGGAGTTAATTTATTTTTTTGGTGAGTAAGAAGGAATAAAGGAGAGAAAAAAATAATGTGACAATTAAGTTTTTCCCGGCGTATGGTAGACAGGAATTCTGCCGCGACGGTTCGGTGCCGAACCGTCGCGGCAGCTACTTCGCGATGACAGTTCACCAGATGAAGGCAGCGGAGGTGACTGCCGAAACGTCGTTTTTAAAAGATCTTATCCGGCAGAAGACCCGTGAAGAATTCTTGTCCAGAAAACAATAATGTTTAAAACAGTCTATGGTCGAGATCAAGACTATCTTTGATTGATTTTGGTTATTTCTTGTCGTTAACTATTAATATTTTATTCTTTACAACACGCATAAGACATTGTAGCATATTTTGGACTCAACTCTCACAAATTAATTGCTGTATGAAATTTCTGTTCACTTTTAAATTTGTACGCATTAAAATTTAGATGCCTAGACGCGCAAATTACTGTTTAAAGAGGCAGCTGTCTCTGTGTGGCCTAAATGAGAACTGGAATGCGTGGCAAGCTGAGGTGCGAACTCTGGGGAACAAAGAGGGACTGAAGAACTCTCTCTCACTCTCGACGTGTTAACAGTGACCCGACCCACCTCCAGGTATTCCGTTAAACAAGTATATAGTGCAACAAATTCCCCAGTATCTATGTGGATTGCGTTCAGGAGATAACGTCTCTCATAAATGTTTACCTTTTTATTTCCGGGATTATGGTATCTGTACTAAATAAATTTGGCTGTTTCTTTATTTTTTAGGATATTTATTTATGTCCATTTACGTCTCCTAAATTGTGGCCGTAAGGTATTTTTAGTGGACGTTGGTAACGGAATTGTCCGTTTTGGTAAACGTTCGCAAGTTGTTTGGAGTTATAGTCAATAATCAACTTTTGATAGCACAGAATTAAAAGGGGACCGACCATTCATCAATGATATCGTTGGAAAATTAATTCATTATTTCTATTGTGACAACTCTGAAAATTGTTTCACCCGCCCGGCCCGTGTGGTTCTGTGCCTTGAGGCGCCGCTCACTGGACCGGATAGTCCAGGCTCCCGCGTACCGGCGGTCCAGACCGAGGTTTATAAACGGTTTTTCGCAGTCATCAAGACGAATGCCAGGAATGTCCCCAATACACATTTCGCAAAAAAAAAAAACAAAAAAATACACTTATCAAACATTTCACATACAAATGGCAGCACTTCACTTTCTCGATTAGTACAGCCTGGCGGAAGGTATAAAATGCTTGGCGTCAGCTAGTGCATGCAGCCGTAAAACCATAGTTCAAAATCACCATGCCATCGATGAGTAAAACTCATCGAAGACTGCTGATCACAAAATTTTGGAAAAGGTGATGATGAAGAAGAAGACTACTCAAGGTTCTTTTGCTGGAAGACACTTTTCTTTCTTTCATCTTTTAGTAGAAAAATGTGAAAAGCAAGCAGAAGAAAGCCTGTTGGTTCCAATAAGAACCAATTCGCATGATGAAAGTGGTTAACTAGGAAGAGAGCTGGTTTGAATATAACTAAAAAAAAATTACTGACATTGGTTCAGAATGGCAATTGCGAGACAAAGAGGACGAAGCTGTGTGTGTTTACTGAGTAAACAGCTGAAAAATTAGAATTGTGAATTAATCTTTATATATATAAAAATCTCGTGTCACGATGTTCGTCCGGGATGAACTCCGAAACTACATAACCGATTTAGATTAAATTTGGCTTAATGTGTGTGATTTAGTCCAACTTAAAAGATAGGATAGTTTTTATCTGGATTATAGACCTCAATATTTATTATTTGCGAAATAAATGTTCATTAGATGTTTGTCATAGGACAATAGTTTGTAATTATTTGTAAGCCAGCCACGCTAAACGGTCTGCTAGCTAAGTGGTTAGGGCGTCTGACTGGAGATGGAAAGGTCCCCGGTTCGAGTCCCTGTCTCGGCGAGGATTTTATAGACACTTAACCCGGCATTAACCCCCGGCGCAGCATGCTGTATGAGGTGAAATTCGCCAGGACGGTACTGTGGTTCGGATTCGACGTTAAAATGTAGGTCCCCTGTACCAGGCAGGATGGGCGGGCTAGGTAAAGGCGGCTACAACAGGGGCAGAATGCCCAGCCAGTAGAAACCATGTCACCAAGTCATTACGACCACACGTAATTATTATCATAGTTCCATAAGTTTCTAAAAGATGGCGACGTGTTAACTTATCTATACAACACTTGGTTAGCTAGGTTGGGTAATCATCCAGTAGATCACGTTCTGTTTCAATTTATTTATGCTACAGTTTATTCCTAACAGATGGCGGTGTGTTAATTTATCGAACCATCCAGTAGATGGCGTTGTATTTCGATTTATTTATGCTACGGTCTATTCCACGCCATATGTGTGAGTTTCTTCAATTTTAATTGTGATGTGTATTGTGTTATAATTATACTGTATTGTTGTTCATCGTTTGTGTGTCTTTATACCTAACGACTAAGTAATTACACACATGAATATAACATTGAAGAAAACGTTACGATAAATTCGAATCGTGTAAGCATTTCTCGCTAACTTATCATTTTTCTTCTTCTTTTTGTTATGGTCAGCTAGACTCCACGTGTCAATTTCAATTCCTCTCCTGTTGTTTTTTCTTTCTTCCTCCCCAGTACTCCTTCATTATTACACTCCTCTCTACCTTTGAATCCTGCCATATTCAAAGTCTGCTATCGAAAAATTTTTCTTTCCATACGGTTCACTGGTATTATTTCGTTTCAAATCTTTCTAAACCTCTTGAAAGCCTGGTGTCATCCATGCTATAAATGTATCAAAAAAATATCATTCTTCTTTTTCTGTTATTTTTTCAATGTTATTTTATATTTCCTCATTAGTCCTTAACTTCCATTTTACTGTATTTTTCAATGGACCCAAAATTCCGGTTTTCACCACTGTATTATAGTGTCTTATTTTAAGGCTTCCAGAAAGGCACTTTTTTTTGTAATTCAAATATTTTTCAGTGAAATGTCGCCAAAGAATCTAACCTCGACAATGCGTGTAGCAGAGAGGCAAGACGCACGACGAGAAAGCTCATCAATCAGCAACACAAATCGCGGCAAGTAAGGAAGTTCAAAGAATCAGGACAGCTGAGCATCTTATGCAAGAATCTCAAGAACAGCGTGATGAACGTCTGTGACAGAATATATCGAGAACAATAGCGGCACGAGAACAGCACATAGCTACATTTAGAGAAAGAGAACGAGAGAGACAGTAAATCAGCCGTGCTTTAACACGTGTATCATTTGTTCGTCTTGCGTTCCAATATGCACCAGCCATTGATTAATCTGCACATTCAAAAATTGCAATCGGTGCAGTGAGCAAAATATGCCAGTATTATCAGGCGTTGAAATTCCGCAATGAAGCAGCCGGCATGTGTTGTGCATCAGGAAAATATGTATTATACCACTACCCAATCCGCCAGAACATTTACAATCCTTCTTGCTGCCCAAATCAAACGATTCGAAATTGTTTCTGCGCAAGACACGCAAATTCAATTCTTGCTTCCAGATGACGTCTTTTGGGGGAACAAAAATTTGCGATCTTACATCTGATGGACGTCATTTTGAAACTAAATTCAAAATACAAGGCCAGGTGTACCATAAGATTGGGTCGTTGATACCGATGCCAAACGATGACCCGAAGTTTCTCCAAATCTATTGGAAATTGTGAGGAACGCTTGAAAACTAGGTGCCAGTATAATTTCATCGAACAAGCAGAAGAGAGAGCAATTATGGTATTGTTGGAAAATTGTTTGGAAAATAATAATCAACTTATTCAATTGTATCGCCACAATTAAAAAATGACAACTATCAAATTGTCATCAAAGCTGACAAATTACCATCAGGAGAATACGCTGGCAGATTCAACGCGCCAACCGTAGATGAAGTTGCAGTTTTTATGGTTGGTGACTCAGTTGATTAAAGTCACACGTCAAGATAGAACTGTTAGTGTAATTTCGGATCTACACCGTTCGTATGACGCACTCCAGTATCCACTGATATTCTGGCAAGGGCAGAATGAATATCACATCAACATCAAACAGCGTGATCCAGTTGCTGGTAAATTTAATATTCAACTATTTAATTCGTTATTTTATTAGTACAGTAGACCCGCAGTATTCCGACCAGGGGCCGGATTATAGCGGGCCCACTATATTGATTTCTTATTCTTTTTTTTTTTTCTTTTTTTTACTATTTAATTTATTATTTTTTGAGGTAATAAAGCAAATAAAAAAGTTACTTCATTGATGTACTACGCCCCCCCGATTGATGATTAGACGTAATTAGCATAACTATATCCTTCGATATCGTCAACTGTGTCTTCAATACGTCGTGGATATGTACGCCAAGGTTGAAAACAAGCATTTGCGATTTATTTGATACAACCAGGTTAAATTACGATCGGAGGAATACATCCTCTTACGAGATACTGTTATCGGCAATATTTATGAAAATTTTAACGCCAATGATATCGGTAATGCATTTATTTTACCTACAAGCTACATCAGCAGTTCACGGAACATGCAGGAATATATACAAGATGCGATGACTTACGTACGTCATTATGGTCGTCCAGATTTGTTTATTACATTTACATGTAATCCGAATGGGGAGGAAATACATACTTTGCTATTACCAGGCCATCAATCAGGACCCATTAATTGATCAAGAATTGTTTGATATTGTTACCAGTCACTCGATCCACGGACCGTGCGGTGCTTTTAACATGACATCGCCATGCATGGAAGGTGGAAAATGTAAGAAGCGTTTTCCAAAGGAATATACGAATGCTGCTATTACGGATATCGATGGTTATCCGTTGTATCGCCGCAGAAACGCTGAGAATGGTGGCCAAACATTTACAATGCGAATGTCAAATTCTAGAAATCAAGTTGAAATTGACAATCAGTGGGTCGTACCATTCTCACCATTGCTTTCAAAAACGTATAAGGCTCATATTACCGTCGAGTTTTGCAGTTCTGTAAAATCCATTAAGTACGTTTGTAAACATGTTAATAAAGGCAGTGATTTGGCCGTATTTGAAGTTCAAAATGTAAATATAAATGACGAAATAACACGATACCAAATAGGTAGATACATCAGCAGCAACGAAGCTATCTGGCATATTTTTAGTTTCCGCATCCATGAAAGAGACCCTTCCATCCAGCATCTTGCAATACATCTTGAAAACGATCAACGTGTATATTTCACCGAAGAAAATATTTTACATAGAATACTTGAGCCACCAAAAACGACAAACCACAAACTGAATTTTTCACGTTGTGTCAAAAATCTGATGTGTTCCGCCAATTCGCAAAAAGATTATTATATACCGATGTTCCAAGCTATTTTTCATGGAACAAATTAGGTAAAAAATGGTAGCCACGTAAACAAGCAGAACCACATCCTTCGATCGCAGGCATATTCAAAGCAAAGACTTTGCATCCAAAACAACGTGAATGTTTCTTTCAGCGTTTGTTATTGGTGAATGTTCCTGACCAGCTTCTTTCGAATGTTTACGAACAGTTAATGGTCGAGTGTTCAATACATGTCGAGTGTTCAATAATGTCAAGATGCATGTCGCGAGTTGCTGGTAGACGACAATTATTGGGACCTGATACTTGCTGATACAGCTTTGACAGCCACTCCGAATAGTATTCGTCAAACTGTTTGCAATTATTTTGACAACATGTTATCCAACACAATCTTCATGTTTGTGGGAAAAATATAAAAACAGAATGACTGAAGATATAACTGAAATTTCAGTTTATATAAATAAATAAAAAATATTTTTTTATAAATATCAATTTTTATATAATTTCAATTAAGTAATTTGTAATGAAATATAAATTAAATTTTTTTTATGATCGTTTGTCCTTAATTTCAACTCTCCGTAACTCTTTGCCAATTGCATTTGAATTTTTAAATCGACTACAATGTGTTTGTCTTTATTAGTGAATATTAATTTGACTACTTGAGGAAGTTTAGAATAACATTAATCCAACGTACTATAATTAGTAAGTCACAGCAACGCGTTACCGGGTCAGCTAGTTAAAATACTATTAATAATACTATTAAGGGTACAGACTATGTTGGTAGGGAGAAGTAGACAAGGGGCGTAATTGGGTAGCAATAGTTCTAAATAACAGACTGGCAGGAAAAGTCATAAATGTTAGTTACACCAACGGAAGGATATTGTGGTAAAAGGAGAGGTAGTAGATATCATTCAAGCGTATGGTCTCCAAGTGGGGTGCAAAGAAGAAGAGAAATAAGAATTTATACAAGACCTTGAAGCGGATATCAAGGCAGAAAAGGTTATCATAATATGAAATTTAAACGCCAGAGTAGGTCACTACCGAACAGGATATGAAGATATTATGGGAAGCCATGGCTTAGCACCAAGGAAAATAGAGGGAGAAAATCTTCTAGATTTTTGCCTACGGATCTCAGTTGACAACACCTGCCACGAGAAAAGAGTTAGTCACAAGTTTACCCGATACAGCTGGGATGGTCAGAGTAGAAGCCTAACAGACTACATATTGTTCAGCAAATGTCTTCACCCAAAATAAATGGATGTTAAAGACATACCAAGTGTGAACGTAGAAGGAAAGAAACTCAGCCTGATCAAAGTAGTAAGCAAAAGGATCCCAAGGATCAGGTGTTGGAAGCTGGCAGATAGGGTCACAACGGAAATATTTCAGGAAGAAGTGAAGGCCAACTTGCCATAGGATGGAACAGGTACAGCAGAAGATGAATGGAGAAGCTTTAGAGCAACATTAGTAAATGCAGCAGGAAGGGCATTTGAAAGAAGGTCAAATAAGAGGAGGGATAGGGAAACACCATGGTGGAATGAGCGTACTGCAGAAGCCGTAAAAAGATAGAACAGGGCATGGAGTGAGTAGTTTTTAGATAGAACCGAAGAGAAAACAGCGAGATGGAAAAGATTAGCAAAAGCCTGAGAAAAAATAATAAAAATAGCAAAGATAAAATCTTGGGAGGAATTCACATATAAGTTGAAGACAAGCTACAAAGGAAATAAGAAAATACTGATTGGGGTAGTCAGAAACAAAACAAAACCTAGATATATGCTGACAAACGTTCTGGACAAATCAGGTGAAGTGCAATGGAGAGAGGAAGATGTACTGAGTACATGGAAGGAGTACTTCTAAAACCTGTTGGAAGGAACAGAAGGAAACCAGGAAGGAACCAAAGAAAAGTATACCTAGTGCTACAACTGCTTTAGAAAGGGAAACAGAAGAATTTAGCATTCTGAAATTACAATTGACAGTGAAAGACATACCAAATGGAGAATCACCAGAACTAGATGAACTGACAGCAGAAATGGTAAAAGCAGCAGGATCAATGGGAATTCAGTGGTAGTATAGAGTTATACAGAGAGTCTGGAAAGAAAGGAAAATACCAGAGGACTGGAGGAAAGGAGTCATAGTGCCTATTCATAAAAAAGGGAGTAAAATAAAATGCCAGAACTACAAGGGTATTAGATTGCTGAGTCGTAGCCTGCAAATATACTAAAAAAAATCAAGCAAAGATTAGAGAATACAGTTAGAGAGGAGCAGTTTGGTTTCTGGCAAGGAAGATCTACGGTGGATGCAATGTTTATACTCAGACAAATCTTAGATAAAAGGTGGGAATATGGCAAAGAGACAGTAATAGCTTTCATTGATATAAAAAGGCCTATGATAAAGTACTGAGGGAAAGCATGTGGCTATGTTTAAAAAAGAGAGGAATAGATGAAGCAATTCTGGAGTTAATAAGGAACATCCATGAGAAGTGTGAGAATTGCGTGCGCATAGACAGTAAACATTCAGAATGGTTTCACATGGAAAGAGGAGTCAGACAAGGAGGTGTATTGTCATCTTCCCTGTTTAGGTAACTGTCATATGTCCTGTTTAATATAGTATTAGATATAGTAATCGCAGAAGTCCAGGGATACAGAGATCCAACTAAACTGAAGGTGATAGCATAAGCTAATGACACAATAACATGGGAGGAGATAGAGAAGGATCTGGAAAGAGAATTACTGAAATGGTAGTTTGCAATGGGTAAACATGGCCTGGATATAAATGTAGAAAAGACCAAGATCATGAAGATAATAAGGAACACTGGGCCTTCGAAAGGCAAGAAATTGGAATGGGTAGAATCGTTTGTGTATCTGGGAAGCAAGGTAGCTATCAACGGAAAGATGAAGGAAGAAATAGGTCAGAGAGTAAGGAAGAGTGGACAATTGTATCTTCGGATAAAGGATGTAATGTGGTGGTGGAACACGGGAAGGAAGCCAAAATTAAGCTCCATATATTACCAGCCCATACTGACCTATGGATCTGAAACATGGACAAAGATGGATATTAGTAGATTGCAGGTGGCCGAGATGAGGTTTCTGAGAGGGATAGAGAATGTCACGAGGAAAGATAAATTCAGAAATGAAAACATCAAGAAGAGACTACAAGTGGAAACATTAGAAGAGATGTTAACAACAAGACTGCAGTGGTTGTGGCATGTTATGGGGATGGAGGAGGGGAGGGGAGAATGCCGAAGGTAGCATTGTTGAATAGCAGGAAGGGAATGAGACCAGTTGGAACACCTCGGGCAAGATGGATGGACCAAGTGAAGAAAGACACAGGGGCTACAGGAGTCGTTTGGAGAAAAGTGGCGAAGAAAACAATCTTGTAATGACCGCAAGATTTGGAAGAGTTTGTGCAGGACGACCCGCAAAGGCAGAAACGTCTATAGATGATGACTATTAATAATGTAGAGGAGACTGTGGAAGTGTTGTATAGCTAAAAACTAACTTAGTACACAACCCAAAGGTTGTTTGGATCCTCCCGAAGGAGGCATACTAAGCCATTTTGTCAGAGGTAGGATGAACAGTGTCTTTCCACAACTCTAAAAAATTCCTGTGCCTGCCGGGATTCGAACCCGGGACGGAGCAGTTTTTAAAAACAAGCGTTTTAAACAATTTTTTTTTTTTTTTTTTTTTTTTTTTTTTACCTACTGAGTGACGTATATAAACTCTGTTTTAGATATAGCTTATGCCAAACTAATCCTCGCAGAAAAACTTGGTTGCAAAGTAGGTGGCCTAAAAATCTCTTGCACAGCCTGTCCAAGAGCATTGCATAATAAAAATATATAAAATATATATAAATAAATGAAGGGGCTGGTGAAGAAAATATTACTACAGATATCTTAAAGATAGCCGGATGTGAGATTGTACCTTATCTTGAAATATTATTTAAACTGAGTCTAGACACTTGCTGCTTACCACAGGACTGGAAAAGTGCAATAGTAGTCCCGGTACATAAGGGAGGGGTGAGAAATAGAGTTGAGAATTACAGGCCAATCAGTTTGACATCAGTGGTAGGTAAATTAATGGAAAGATTGATATGCAACCACATCAGAAATATATGTGAGGAACGTAAGTGGTTTTCAAGCACGCAACATAGTTTCAGGCAAGGATATTCATGCGAATCTCATTTGGTGGGATATATGCAAGATATTTCAGATGAAATGGACAAGGGAGGCCAAATTGATAGTATAGCACTAGATGTGTCTAAGGCGTTTGACAGAGTAAGCCATAAAATAGTAGTAAATAAAGTAAAAACCATTGGAGTGGATAAGAAAGTCATTTGCTGGGTAGAAGAATTTTTAAAAGGTAGAAAATAGAAAGTTAGGGTAGGAAATGTAGTATCAAAAGAAGTGGAAGTAAAAATGGGTGTGCCACAGGGTAGCGTATTGGGACCATTGCTATTCATTATTCTAATGAATAATTGTGTTGATTGTTTACTATCTGAAATTAGATTGTTTGCAGATGACATAATGCTGTATAAAAGAATCAAAACGATAGAGGATTGTAAACAGTTGCAGGGTGACCTGGACAAAATATCTAATTGGGTTGGTAAACATGGAATGAAGATAAATGCAAAGAAGAGTCAGCTTATTAGATGCACAAATAAAAAACAAAAGGTTAATTATAAATATAAGTTGGGGAAAGAATTGCTTGCTGAAGACTTGAAATGTAAATATCTTGGAATTACTTTTGATAACAAACTTAACTGGGCAGGACACATACATAGGACAGGTGGTAGGAAAAGGTTTCAAAGTTCTGCACTTGTTGGAGAGAGTGATGAGGGGATGTACGAGAGAAGTCAAGGAATTGGGTTACAAAACTTTGGTCAGACCATTGCTCGAATATGGTAGTGTAGTATGGGACCCTCATTTTACATATCAAATACAGGAGTTGGAGAGGGTGCAAAAAAGGGCTGCTAGATTTGTTTCTGGAAATTATTGCAGAATGCAATCAGTGACGGATATGATAAAGGAGCTGGAATGGGATTCATTGCAAGACAGGAGGAGGATTATGGGAGTGTACAGGGCATATACTGGCGATGAGGCATGGAAAGATATTGCAATAGATATGAAAAGTAGTGCATGGAAGGGAAAAGATGACCATGACCACAAGCTGGCACTCGATTTCAGGCACAAGGCTGTGGGAAGATTCTTTTTTTTAGGTAAGGGTGTCAGGGATGGGAACGAGTTACCAAGAGAAATGATGAATAATTTACCTAAAACTTTGAAAGAATTTAAAGATAAAATTTGTAGATGGCAAATGTAGGTAGGTGCAGGATAGGGGGAAGATGGGTGTGTAGGGAAATTGCCACCGGAGCCTGTGCTCCATTGCAATTAAATTAAATTAAATTGCACTATCATGTGGGATCCATCTTCATTCAAGATATGTGACTGATAGTTTCATATCACCTTCATAACAGAGGGTGATACACTAATTATTTAAGTCGATTTATCAGTATATCCATCGAGACAAGGCAACGCAATGCGTTTATGCATGTATTACAACTTAACTGATAATTTCGCATTTGGGAGGACGCAGTTTCGAATCTCCATCAGGGCATCCAGATTTGGTTTTTTTATGGTTTCCCTAAATTACTCCGAGTGAATGCCGGGATGCCTGCTTCAAAAGACCATGGCCGAATTCCTTCCCTTTCTTTGTCCCCAATCCCATCTCGTTTTTAATGACCACGTCTTTAACGAGGAGTAAAGTGATAAAAAGTAAATTAATCGGTAATTTAATATGCAGAGCAGATATCGCTAATTTTTGGGGAGTCTACTGAAGAATCAAAATTTCTTCTCACTTTGACATCTGAATGTATCAAGTTACGCCTTAACTCACCTTTCGAGGATCGGATTTGACAGTTGCCTCTCGCTTTAAACTAGCCGTATTAAACAATTACAATTTAAGTGTATTTCCTCCCTGAAATTCATTTAAATGACTTTTATTTAGAAAACATACCTTACATTCGTATCACAGTTACTCACTTCCAACCAAATATTGACTAGGAACATATAAGCATATAAATTAGTCATTCCTGGTGCTGTAAAACGAAACAAGCAAAGTACGAAATCAACACCATCTGAAAACGGTTTGAGGTGAAATCTTACGTTTTGGATCTGTTAACTGATTGATCAGTTGAAAGGATGAACCGAAGAAGAAATAAACATTTACATGGTACAATGCTTTCTAGAGTTGTCCGATTTAACTGCAATTTTATATTTATTTTTAATGTTAACAATCGCTGTTGCATTTGATTGCAACATGCGCCTTTCTCTACGAATTTTTTTTATTGTTCATACCCCGTGTCTTAAAACAGTTTTAAGTAGCAGTATACACAGGGAAAAGAAATGATGCAGCTGGAGAAAACACAGGATTGCTACAATAATTTGAGTTTTAAAAATGAAAATTACACGTGTTGCAGATTAAGCTGTATTTTTTATTTCTGCTACACAGAAGTGTACAAAGTCAGTATGATGTAATGCAGTGCTCTCTCTTAAACGAATTTTAAGAGAATCTAACACTACTAGAGCGTTAGATGCCTGAAAACTGTGTATGGTAGAAGAGATTTGCACAACACTTGAAATCTCACCATCCATTTAATTCCCTAGCAACACGTGGAAAATATTTTTTTTTTTTTTTTGTCTTAGCTTTCGGTCTGGTCGGTCATACTGCCAGGTTCTTTACATTTAATTTTACATTGGTTAAGTTTAATGTTTCAGTTAAATTACAATTTCTTATCCTTTATTTTACAATGGTTCATAAGTCCCATGAGAGATGGGTTACAATTTCTTTATAAAATATATCATGTTATTGCCTTTCAATTGCACCGTGTAAGTCGTCGCCAAAAGCCCAGGGACTGCGTTTTGTATCTTTCCACCACAATTGAATATTCATGAAATAGTTCCTGTGATTGCCTTATCTATTTGGATCCTTTGGTGTGAATAATGTTGCGTACTTGTATTTGTAACTATTCTCATTCGGTGTTGATTTAGTGTGTATGTTCTAGATAATGTGGAGTATTTTTGAAGGGTTAGTGTATCTACTTAGTTTGTGACTGTTGGTCTAGGATTGGCTGGTCCGCTTTGTCTTATACTTGAATATTTCCTTCTTTAAAAAAGGACATTATGGTTCTGTATATTGAGTGGTTGTTGCAAGAGAAATTTTTGCATGGGGATGTAGACAAGAATATACGTTACTAAAAATATGAACCAGTTATTTAATAGTAATTGGCTGGACATTCATTTGTTGAACTAAGCCAATATGGGATGACTACCAAGTCGGTTACTCTTTTGCCACATTTACAACAAACAACTATTAAAAGTTTAGCCCATGTTTTAATTTTTTAAATTAATAACTATTTCCTTGTCATATGTGTGACATTTTAAATAAAAAGAGGGTGAGGTGTTTCAAAGAAATATTATTGTAACTTCGCAATGTTGTTTCAATACTCGCCTTTCGAAGTGTTCTCTGGTAACGGCTTTCCGATAATTAGCGGTTTAGTCCGCGCAATGAGTACTAGGGATCAAACTCATAGTGAATGTGAACAACGTCTGAAAGATGGTGCTGACCACGTCACCTTGCCCTTAGTTCCAAATGTTAAGAATGTGAATGTGAAAACGGTTCTCTCCAAGCTCGATGCCGCCATGTTGGCGTACTGGTGCAGGAATTGGAATTAACAAAAAAGTATAATACTTGCTTTAGGTTTAGGGCCAATGTGATCCCCGTGTACTGCTTTCTTCATTTCACAGTGAACAGTGGGGATTTTAATGAAGACAACATGTGCCACAGAGCAAGCCTAATGCTGATGAAATATTGGCAAGACATTCGGACTTATATTTCACATTAATTAGTATAGAATACTATAAAAGCACTATGCTCAAGAAATACGCAATCTGTGCCAGATTAAATTCCAAAAGGATATCCAAGCAGTGAAAATCTTATGGGCAACAGCGAGCTATTGTTTAATATAGTGTACGGGACGTTTCTGCAGTATACGTGCAGGTCCCGGTAGTGGTCAGGAAGGCGAGTGGTGAGAGTGGAACTTACTTGCACAGGCCGCTCTCGTGAATGATCAGGTCTGACACCAGCCGTCTCGACGGCATGAGAGGGTCCTAGCGCTACTACAAGAATAAGACGTACTGTGATGTACTGTGAGTTTATTCGTAGAAGCTACAAGTAAGTTACGCCCGGAAGGTACGGTCCACACCGCGACAGGAACTACTGCTGTTTCTGACTATCGGTAGTATCGGCAGGATAGCGGCGTAGCGCGTGGTCGGTGGCCGTGCCCGAGGCGAATGTGTCGGTATCGAATCACAAGTTCAAGTCACTAGCAACTGGCGATTAGCTATTAAGAAACCTCGCTGCCCTCATTCTCCTGCAGCGTTGCTTGCGTGCGTCGCTCCCGCTCGGTCAGCGATTCTCCTCAGCAATTCTAGCGACCTGGTTTCCCAAGCCGCGTCGTGATGCAAGCCCGCATCAGCCAACGCCTTATGCCATATTCCATTTAAATTAATAATTTATTTATTGTTCATTTACACCCCTGACACACTCCCACCGACCAAAACAGCGTTACTCCGCTAACGCGTCACTCCATATCTCATTTTTACATTAAGCTTGTGGACCGCAGTTGTGGACTGTACCTCCCAGTTCACAAGGAAATACACAACAAGAAAAATAATAAACCAATCCGTTCTGCTAGATCCAGGTGTCCAATCCTGAAGACATAAACAATCATTAAAATGTGTTCCCCAAATGACATACATATAATAACAATAGTAATTACAGCTATATGGCTAAGCATAACATTCTACATGTGTGAACTCTGCGCTTGCACTAGCGTCAGCGTTACGCGACGACCCAGAAACGTCAACAAGAATCTGTGCCGCCGTTGGTATAGCCACTTCAGCGTTAAACCTTGCTACTTGGCCGGAATGACGCCGGTACAAGTACAATATCAGAACAATAATAATAGAT